>JARGCV010000008.1:7712500-8912500 GCA_034064705.1 Bothrops alternatus
AACCCAAGCTCTAGAAAAATCTGATCACAAACCCAAACTCTGGCTCAGATACGTAGATGACACCTTCGTAATCTGGCCACATGGGAAAGGAAAACTGGACAACTTCCTTACACACCTCAACAGCCTACACCCCAAAATACAGTTCATCATGGAAACAGAAGCTAATAACCAACTTCCCTTCCTGGATGTCTTAGTCTACAAGAAATCCAATGGCTCCCTAGGACACACCATCTACCAGAAGAAAACACACACAAACCGCTATCTGCACGCACGCTCACACCACCACCCAGCACAGATCAACTCCGTAGCCAAGACACTCATCTCCAGAACCAAATGCCTAGCTGACGAACAACACCTAAAAACCGAACTACACACTCTCACTAATGTACTAACATCCAACGGATTCCCAAGAAATAAGATTTCCAACTTAATCCAAAAAGAAACTCCCACTAAAATCCATGACAGAGAACAAGAAAACGGCAAAGCCCTCCTCCCATACATAAAAGGCACCACAGACAAGATGAGCAAAGTCCTGCACAAATATAATGTCAAAACAGCATTCTGCACAAACAGAAAAATATCCACCATCCTAAGAAACCCTAAAGACAAAATTGAGTTAGAAAATCAAGGAGTATATGAAATCCCATGTACTGCTTGCCCCACTACATACATTGGACAAACCAACAGAAGGATAAATGCACGCATTGAAGAACACAAAAACTCAGTCAAAAGAGAGGAACCAACTTCTTCCCTGGTCCAACACCTTAAAGCCACAGGACATGAAATTGATTTCAAAAAGACCAGAACAATTGCCAAAACTGAACATTTTAATAACAGAATAATCAGAGAAGCCACCGAGATAGAAAAACGCCCCCACAACATGAACAAACGAGATGATACCTCCCGCCTACCAGCCATTTGGAAACCCGCCCTTATTGACAAACGTATTCCTAACTCTAAGATTGACACCAGAACCACACAGGATGCCACCTCCACACATCCACGCAAAAAGCAAACCCAAACCAATGATGAGGCAAGACCACAGACCAGGAGCCAGACCAGAGCTGCAACATTGGCCACTTTGAACCTCTCCAGCACAACAAAGCCCCCACCCAAACAGAACACTCCCCCAGCCAATCAGAACACAGCCAACTCCCCAGCCAATCAGAGCACAGCCAAGCCCCTAACCAATCAGAAAATAGCCAAGCTCCCAGGCAATCAGTACAAACCCCCACTGGCAGTTAAAAGGAAAAAACAGCTTAGACCACACATTGCTCCTACCGTGTTTCCCCGATAGTAAGACACCCCCGATTGTAAGACGTATCGGGGTTTTCAGGGGGTCGGCTAATATAAGCCGTACCACGAAAGTAAGACATATTACTCCTGCCCACTTCCGCCTCCTGCTTAAAATACTTAAATACTTAAAATACTTAAAATACTTAATATACTTAAAATACTTAAAATAAAACTGACAATTGTTTTCCAATCAATATAAGCCGTACCCCGAAAGTAAGACATAGTGGGGCTTTTGGGGATAAAAAGAAAGTGTGACCCTGTCTTGCTTTAGGGGAAACACGGGTAGAAGCAGAAGCCAAAAGCACCAGCCTGAAGATGATGAATGAGATTTCATCGAAACGTCGCCAAGACACTTCAAATTCTACGCGGGAGAAAACCCGAAGAACCAAAGACCTACATACAAACACCCGCGAAAACCTCAGAAAAAACACACACACACACACACACACACACACACACACACATATATATACATACATACATACACATACACATACACACACATATACATATATACATATATACATATATACATACATACATACATACATACACATACACATACACACACACACACACTGGAAAAGAAAGTGTTCAATGCAAACATACTCAGTGCAGAACTTTATCCATCTTCCCTGGATAAAAATATGAATATGTCCCTTCTAAAAAAAAAACAGAAATCCAAAGTTTTCATAAGGTTGTGATTAGACAATAGTGTATTTGCCTAAAATCAAAAGAGCAAAATCATCAGTTTGCAATTGCTTAAATCAACTTTTGTTAAGATGGAGGATTTTTGTGAGTTTCCAAATATTTAAGAAAATATTTAAGAAAATTATCCTGCTGGTAGATGGCAGACAAAATTCATTGTTGTCAATATATGTTGCAAAAATTAGCATGGTGTCTGAAAGTCCTGCAAGATAACTTGTTATTGTTATGCCCAGGCAAAGTGATGTATGACAATTATGCATGGTAATCATGTTTTGTTACCAAGTTTCCTAATTTGCTGGACTTTTGTAGAGCAGTATAAGGTACGTGTGTTAAGAGTAGCTTTGCAATTATTTAAGGCTGGGAGAAGATTGGTATAATATGTGTTTATAAGCAAAGTGAAGATGTTTCTATCTGTTCCTGGTGGAGTCTTCTGTATTAAAGCAAGCGATGTGGAGGCAATATGGCACGTGTTACTAAAAAATATTCTTTCTTTGGCACCATAAATAATGTTGTGATGCTATTGAATTCTCTTATATACTGTATTACATAAAGAAGCAAGGGTAATGAGCAAAATATGGAAGAACTGAAGCTGGCAAGATGAGAAGCAATGAAGTTCCGAGTGGACAAAACTGTTGTGTAAACATAAGTCAGATACATTCCAGTATCAGTGATAAAAAATTCATTGACATTCAAGGGCAGCAAGAGAAAGTTTATAATTTAAACCCCACAGTATTCCCTCCCTCCCTCCCTCCCTCCCTCCCTCTCTCTCTCTCTCTCTGTGTGTGTGTGTGTGTGTGTGTGTCTCCCTCCCTCCCTCTCTCCCTCTCTCTCTCTCTCTCACACACACACCAGAGAAGCATATGAGATTGGTGGGAAATATTCTGTGATGGAATTATACAAATTATGATATCCACCTTGTCTGAAATGAAACAAGTTATGTGTGAATAGCAATAACAATAGCACTTAGACTTATATACCACTTCGCAGTGCTTTATAGCCCTCTCAAATGGTTTACAGAATCCTCATATTGCCCCCAACAATCTGAGTCCTCATTTTACCGATCTCAGAAGAATGGATGGCTGAATCAACCTTGAGCCGGTCAGGATTGAACTCCTGGTAGTGGGCAGACTTAGCCTGCAATACTGCATTCTAACCACTGCACCAATATGGCTCTGAATATCCTGTCCCTGAAGTTTTTGCAATTTTCTGATTCAGAAATGTAGTGTTTACAGTAGTGGCCAAAATTGTGGAAACCTTTTTGGAAAAGTGTATTTTTGAGATTTGATGGCTAATAACACCACTTGGGGGGGAGTAGTACCATAAAATTATATATTAATGGAAAGATAATTTAATCAAGAATGTAATACAACAAAGTTTGTTCAATTATCTGTACTGTATTTTATGAAAAGTTATAGCCAAATAACCAGAAAAAGGAAGCACAACTTGCTTAGGTTGATATTAGGTAGCTTTCCTTCATCTGCTTGTAGCCAATGAGCATGAGTGTTTAGAGAGTCAATCAGGTGTCATCTTGTTTTGGCAATGAGCCAATCAGATCACAGTAGGATTCAGTTATTGATGTCATGTATTGAAGCTGAGAGGAGGACATTTGTCAGTGTGTTATGTGATCACTATCAACTTGGTTGGGTTTTTTTGTGTTCTTTCATTTAGTGAGCTTGTAAAAACGTAATAAAATTAAAGTAATGGTGCAAAGAGTTGACTGGTTGCCCAGAAAGCGATGTACAATAGTATTATTAAGTGAACAAGGCTACAGTTATAAAGAAATTAGAAGAAAAATTGGTGGAAACCTAACCAAAGGTGGCATTTCTACTGTACATTTTCCCCCAAAGGTTTCCACAATTTTGGCCACTACTGTAGTTTCTGGGAAAATAGAGTACCTTTCATAAATTTTATTGATTTGATTTACTGATTTATTAAATGTTTTGCTGTCCATCTCACCACAAATCAAATAAAAAATTTTGATTGAGAAGACATCAGTTCAGTCATTTAATGGACTAAAAACAGTGGAAAATTAAACGCAAGGGTGTTATAGTTACAGTGTAACCTCAGTGAAGAAAATGAGACAAGAGAATGCACTGAAAATTTTCTGCAGTGAACAGATCAGCTGGATATTGGTAGCATTGTGGGGAGATCAGTGTAGGCAGGCCAATGGAAATGTTTCAGTTATCTTCTTATAACCTAAGTTATTGAGTGGGTTTCCTCTGAATTCTTGGGGCAAGAGCCATGTACCTGAACCTGAAGAACTGTAAAACTGCATAGTTGAGAGGAGAGATGATGAAATGGATTGTATTTCATAAATGAAAAACCAATTGCTTCCCTCTTTTCCAAAGTATTATAGATTGGTGCAAGTACTCACTGTGGAATATTTTGTTCATATCGTATAAAGTGAAGTGGATAAGAAGAAATCACTGGAAAATAACTGTACTCCAAGGACAAGAGAACACACAGCTCGTGACTTCTGCAAATATGCATTCTTGGGTTCTATAAAGAAGCTTCTGAGATTCAGCACTGTACTGCCAATCATGTTTTTTCATGTATCTCTGTTATATATTTCATTATTTCTTTAAGGGGCAAAGAAAATAATGTTTTGGTCCCGGTAGAAAGCACTGTTTCTCTGCAAATCTGCTTTCTGGCTGCCTGTTTACTGTAATAAACAAGTTCCCATCTGTTACATTAAACATGCTAATATAGGTCTACAAAGTACAATGACATCTAGTGCTTAAAATATCTAAATGAAATGTCAGAGTCCAATTGCATATACAGAGTTCAAAAGTGGTGTTGTCCTGAATCCACCTCTGTTACTAAAAGGGCATTTCATAATCCATGTAAGTATCTCACTAACATCCTTAAGTAATTGGCATGTGTGAGACCAGATATAGATATATGATTACAGCATTAAATCTGACAAAAGATTTTTAACCACATCGTAACCATATTTCAGCTAAGTGGATGTTTTAAATGGTTTCATTTCATGCAATTGAGTTCTGAGATTTTATATAGGCATATGCCTTTTTTTAAATAAAGACTGTAATTTGAAGCTACTGAGATAAACAATATAGTTTCATTGATAAAGGATAGATTCCTCTGGATAAAGCAAATTAGTTTTAAATTCACTTAGTGTTACAATATAAATTCAGTAAATAGGTTTGTGCTTTTTTCCTCTACAAGTTTCTATAGACAGTTAATAAATGCTCATTTTAATAGTGATATTATGGTGACAAAAATTAACTATGTATTTTTTTTCTTCCTCCTGTTTGTCTCCATGCATTTTTAAATAAATACACAGCCCATTGTAAAGAACCAACTTATATCATGCTTTGGCACACTTTACCTGTAAATTTTGTATGAACAGAAAATGATTTTTTCTCACCTGGATTTCAGTGTTTTGGCTACATTTGCTATGTAGTTGATCTACAAAACATTGAAATATCTGTATCTATCTCTATTGCTTAGTTAACTGATTCCTGAGGACTGTGTTTAGTAGGAAGAAAATTGATCACTGCATAAAAGGGGGATGTTCTTTATAAAGAAAAGGGTTCTAAATATTTTTGACTAAGATGTATTATTTTTAAAAATTAAAAGGACTTTAAATAACAGTTTCTGAAGGTATAAAGATAAACAAGTAAATGTTTCTAATCATTTGTCTTTCATAAACATGGAAATTAGTACTGTGAGCAGAAGCAAATTTTAACAAATAAGTTTCATGAAAAATTGTTTTAAAGAAAATGGACAGTAGCTGGTGAATCTCAGAATTTCACTATAGGAGTTATGATAAGTAGAATTAATTATGCAAAGTGAAATGCATTTCACTTGCAAAATTCTGCTGTTCTGGTTAAAGTATCAGGACAATGGTATTTGTTTCTATGTATTTCTAGTAAAATGTAAAGTAATTGAGACCATAGTGACCACAGCTAATTCAATCTATCTTCATCTTTTAAAAATCTGAGGAAAAAAATTATGTTAGGGATAAAAATATCTTTTTTTTAATCAAAGGCATATAGAAATGTACATATATGCAAGATTCACCTTTGTAAATATAATTGCACAAAATGTTTTTCCTCCATCTTCTGTACATGCATAGAAAAATGACATAATTGAGTATGTTGCTTACTGATATGATGCCCTAATTAAACATTTCTCTTTTATACCATACAAAAGACAATTCTTTTTGCAGTGGTATAATTTAAACATTCAGTGAAGAATAAATGATGTCCCATGGATGGTAGAAATGAATTAAAGCTTACCATATATACCATGGAGACACTCATCTGATATTACTTTCATTTGATAAAAATGTCTGCAGAACGTATAGTATCTAACCATAAATAGAATGTAAATAAAAAGAGTATATTAAAGAGAGATGTCTATCAACTTGTACTGACAGAATTGTGACAGAAACGAACAGTTCAAGTTAATATAGCTTTTTCTATAAACCTCATTTGATTTTTTTGAGCATGTACCTAACCATTGCTTTATATAAACAATTGAAAAGACGAGAGAGCTTTGGAACAGACTCAGAGTCTGGCACTTTAATAATAATAATTTGATCATGTATTCTAACATATCCTGTTAGAAGCAAGAAAATGGCCTATTGTGAATGAAAGCTAAGGTATAACATTGTGTGTTCCTCAGTGAACTTTTTCTATGATGCATGTAGAAGGCCACTAAAATATGTTATACCACACTAATTTGTTTGAGTAAGATTTCAAGAAAAATAGCCTTCTTTTGCTTAAAACAAGAAAAAAAAATAAAAGTGAAAACAAAGTAATAATTATTGTGATGAATGCCATAAATGATTTGAAATGATAGCTACAGTAGGTGATGAAGAAACATAGTACAGGCAAAAATGCTTCATTTTTTGTTTGTGTGTATAAAAGTTATTGCTTTATTAACAGGTATTAAAGATGGTCCACCCATATTAATACATTCATCTACTTTTCACTCAAATGGCATAGTATCTTATAGCAGGATTTCTCAATCTTGCCAGTATTGGAAACCTTCAGATGTGTAAACTTCAGTTCCAGAATTCTCAGCAGTAGCCATGCTGATTATTGAATTCTGGGAACTGAAATCTACATATCTGGAAAACATTGTCTTGTAAGTTTATTTGTTTACTTAGCTACTCAGTGACTAGTTTATAGTAAGCTTTTCAATGAAAACCCTTTCTAAGGAATATAATGAACATTTAAAATTAATCCATTGAATTGCTATACAACTATTTTAATTTTTTTAGATGGCTGGATAATTGTTAAGCCACCTGTATTTTAGCAGTAGTGATAGAAGGCAATGCAAAGAAAAATGCAGCTGCAAGATCAAAATCACCATGTTGACTTTTTTTTTTACTTTTCTCCACAGACACCACTGTATATGGGCATATTTATTTTTGCTGCTGGAGTTTTGAAACTATATGATTTGTTGTAATTAACCTATGCTACCTATGGTATACTACTATAAAGAGAAAGCTGGGATACATAGATATTAAATAGTAATTTTGTGAGAGATATTTATTAAGAGAGACAGAAGAAAATCTTACTACTTCTCAGATTGACTCTACAGCATGATAATATTTAAATAATAATTATACACTTGCTATATTCAAAATATTCTCATGGAAGTTAACTTGATTGTGAAAAAATGTTTTATTTATTGTCAGTGGTATATGCCACTTTATATTGTAAACTCAGGAACAGAAAAAAAGCTCTTAGAATACACATTATAGTGTGAGAATAATTGTGTTGGTTAGTGGCCAGTTAAGATTTTTATACAGAAGCATGTAATGCCTTGCATTGTTTAGAAACCTGTCTGACATATTCCTGAATGTTTTACTAGTCAGTATGGGTAATAACTAAGGGAAGGATAGCTGTTTCCAATCCAACTGGCTCAGAAAAGGCCACAGCTGGTATACTAAATGTAGTTATTAAAAAGTGCTCTATGCCATAGCTGCCAGGCACAAATCCATTGACAGCTGAGGGTCAAGGAGTACTCCCAAATTGTGAGACAGTTTCTGGGAGAGCGTTATTCCATTTAGAACAGGGTTTACCTGAATATCACAGTACTTCTATCTAATGCATCAATTTGATCTGGATTTGATTTCAACTTTTCTTTGTACTCTGGCCCATTATTTATCTTGGGCAGAGTTCAAGAATACTGATTATTTCTTTGGAATAAGAGAGTAGATAGCCATAGAAATAGTCTTCATCAGTACAAGAACAAGTTATAACCTGTGGAACACAATAATCAACAATTTAGGTGTTGATAGTCATCCTCTGGAGAGCTGGCAATTTTACCCAGAAATGAAATACTTGAGACTAGTTTGTGCAGTTTATAGCTATAAAGAAAGTCAAAGAAGGACTTTGTCAATAGAGATCTTGTAATTATCACCATTAAGCAAGTGGATATATATGCCATATTTAATGAGAGAGTGATAATCTCCTTTATTCATGGGTTAGATATTGATTAAATCAGCCAGGACGGACAATGGTTGAGCAAGTCAAAGTGGTCCTAATTGCTGCAATAGTCTTTTGATGTCTTTAACATATATATGTTGAAAAAAATTCATATGAACAGAACAGGCAGTGACCAAATTTTCTTTCCTCACGACCTGCCCAAATTTGAAGGAGGATAAGCTGACTGTGCAGAAGAAGAAAAGTTAGCCTCCTCAACTGAATTCATTGCTGTGAAGTAGGATTACATATATGTTATTTTAAAAGACCCAATCCAATCCCACTTATGAATTACTGCTATCAGTTTTGTACTGTTCAGCTAAAGCAAGGTGATGGATGAGATTTGCCAAAGGAAAAAGGGCAGTAAAGAATAGTATCAACCACTGGGCCATCTTTTTGTTCCTCAGATTGACCAGAATATTAATAGATTCAATTTCCTGAAGCATATTCAGGAAACCACGCAGTGTAAATTCATCATGTCTTAGGTAGACTTTTTTTTTTAAACTTTCAAAGTTGCAAATGTTTTTAGAAGCTGCTGATTTAAATTGCCCAGAAGAGTGATGTGTCCTGGAAAGAGAGCTTTTCTGCTCTCTTTACAGATAGTATGGTGGTCTCTCTGAGAAAGAAAAGGAGGGAAGTTCCCCAAAAAGCCCAACAGAGTTCCTTCCTGTCTCTTGCTTTCTAATATAAAATATGCTCCCTAGAATCTTCTATGAAAAAGGAGGATGGAAAGAATAACGGGAATTGGATAAATATCTATTCTTTTCCTGCCCATTTTCTACTAGAGTTCCAGAGATCTGGACAAACTGGTGGCCCTAAGATTAATATAGAATTGTATTGAGTGATTTGATTATTTGATTTATATCTTGCCTTTTTTCTAGGAACACAAATTAGCTTAACTAGGATTCCTTCCTCCATTTCCCCCCCCCCATCAACTTTATGAAGGAGATTGGGCTGAGGAATGGCCCAAGTTACCAAGTGAATGAATGTTCATGGCTGACCATAGACTTGAATCTGAGTCTCTCTCTAGTCTAGTTGAAGTGTGGCTCTTAAAAGTATACCATACCAGCTCTTGGATACAACTATAAGAGCTATACAAATTTTAATGTGACATAAGATGAATTTATGAAACATAACTAAATATTAATTACAATAATTATATATTGATTAAATTTAAATCAGAATGAAATTAAAACTAATTTTGTTGGTGTTACTATTTGAGCAACTACTATAATCCTTCAGTTGAAAAAAGTTTCATAATCTTACTTTCTAATTAATTGATGAATCTGGCTAGAAAAAAGGAGATGATTTCATATTCAATAAAATAATCAGCTATTCATGGATTTCTTTTCCTAAAATGAAATTGGTGAGGAGGTTTGCCTGAAAATTAATGTAGGTAGCTAGAACTGAGATTAAGACAGTATTTATTTATTGGTGGCCAATCATTTGATCAAATTTATTAAGTTTCTAAAATAAAAAAGTATACAAATTAACAGAAAAAATTGGTGAAGGGGGTCAAAAAGGTGAATTTTTTTAAAGGTATAAAAAGTTGATTTCAACTTTCTTTAATATATATAGAAATATAGGCAATATAATCTTTTACTCTAAGTTAAAATCAAAACACAAAAACATTACATAAAAATACACAAACTAACCAGTCAAAATAGTATTAGAATTATATAATCTGTTACTCTTAAGTTTAAATATAAAACAAAAGTTTGTACTATACATATCTAATAATAGTAAACAATATAATATTTCTGTTATAACAGATTTATTCATTGAATCCTAAAATCTGATCATCATTTTTATCTTCCTCAAACAAAAAGTCTCTAAGTAAAAACAAAACTAGATAGGCTTTTTATCTTTCATCAAAATGGACAGTTTTACCCTCTCTGCCAATTCCAGTAATTTTGAAATCCACTCTTCAGTTGTGGGAATTTGTATATCTTTCCACCTCCAATATTTTTGATATTGGCAGGACAGAAAGAAGGATTTTCCCAAGTGAGATAAGCCCATGGGCAAGATTGACCACTATTTTTCAGATAATCTAATCTAATCTAATCTAAACTATTATATTAAAAGATACTTTGAATTGTACTCAGAAGAGGTAGGTAGCTAATGAAACTGATGTAATATGGAAACTGGGACTCATGTGTTTCTTATAACCAGCCCTGGACAATAGCCTAACTTCAATTGAAATTTTGGATACTCTTCAAAGGCAGTTCAATTTAGAGAGCATTATTGTGGTCCACTTGCAAAACATATTTCCTGTGAGCCAGATAAAACATCTTAGGTGTTCAAGTAGAAATAAAATGAGTCTGCAGTGTCACACAGTTCCATTTATGGTTTCTAGCTGAGTGTGCACTCTGGATCTGGGTTTACTGCTGTGTAATATGTTCAGGGGCTATACAACATTTTAAAGATGCTTGGAAAAAACGATTTCTTCTGCCTTCGCTTTTAGCATTATGATTTTTTTTATTGGGAGCAACTAAAGCATATTCCTGGGCATTTGGGATTAAATATTTATTTATTTGTTTGTTTATTTATAATTTAGATTTATACAGGGCTTTTTTTGGTCATAGAACGCCCAGAAGGGAGTTCCGGCACCTTTTTTGGATGGAACCTTGTAGGGTAGGCAAGGCGGGTTGTATGACATGTGTGAGTTCCGGCACTTTTTTTCCCCCCTCAAAAACACTGGATTTATAAGAGCACACTAGTCGATGCTAACTCTGGGTTGTATACAATTAAAAGCAGTATGTTTGTGTGATACATACTAAAGAAGTTAAATATGGTTCCCCAGCTTACTGCTTTTGGTGTATGTCTTTTCTGAATTTATTTCTAAGAAGATGAGAAACAGTTTTGTGTAATCGTTAATGTGCTGGCCTAGAATTCAGGAGACTATGAGTTCTAGTCCCACCTTAAGCATGAAAGCCAGCTGGGTGACTTTGGGCCTATCTCAATCCAACTCAACTCACAAGGTTGTTGTGGGGAAAACTGAATGAGGTAGGAGTATTAGGTATCTTTTCTGCCTTGAGTTATTTATAAAAATTATTGGAATATACTGTAAAATAAATAAAATGTCTTGCCTCTAACAAAATTTCTTTATATTGAAATTACTACATTAATGTACATTTTCTCCATTACCACTGATTGGTGGTAGACAGTTTTCTTAGTAAATTGCCTCATTATACAGCTGAAAGTATAGTGGCGTTGGATATGGCTAAAGCCCAAAACAAAAGGAATTTTATTGATGAGCAACCAATTTCAATAACTTTTCATAATCTCGGTGACATATTCCCCAGAATTCTGGGAATTTTGCCTGGAAACTTTTAGTAATGTTGTTAAGATTAAAATGGATGCAAAATGATCATCTATATATTTAGCATGTTAAAGTATAGTTTTTGTTGACAGAGTAACCAATCTGTTTGTGGATTACTTGCAACTGTGTCCTAAATGTGGTATTTTCTCTAGACAATTTTATTCATTAATTTGCATGGACAATACATTTTTTTCTCCATTGGTCCAGAGACCAATTTCATCTCTCTGAGTTGAACTGGTCAATAAATTATTAGCTATAGATTTTATTAAAAATAATTCCAGCAGTTTAATACATGAACAGAATGTCAGAATGATGACTGATTAGAGCAGGGGTGTCAAACTGCCAGCCCTATCGCTGTCAATGGCAAAACAGTCCTGATATGTTGTGCGATGTCACATGACGTTGCGAGTTTGACATGTCTGGATTAGAGCCATTATGAACTAACTTTTCAAAATGGTATTAATAATTACTTTCATAAATTAATTTTGATTTTTGGTTGTAGGGATCCTATATTGTACTCAATCTCCCTCCTCATCCATTCCCTTGAATTCTGGAACAGTGTAATACATTGTATTTTTAGATGTTTGAGACTGCTTTGTAAACTTTGGTTGTAAGTAGAAAATTAGGAATTTAGTTAGGATTGAAACAGCGTTCCTAATGTGCTAGATTTCTATATGAATAAAATTGAATGTTTTATGTGAGGACTCATATCAAAAATATTTTAATATCTTGCAATCTGAAGTAATTATAATGCATTCTACTATATCAGAGTTCCACTATTTTATTTTGTATTTTCCTATTCTTGCCCCTCTTGTGCACCTTTTATACAAAGACTTTGTCACAGGTAGCTTTATGGGGAAGTGACCCATTGTTTATTCTTTGATATAGCCATTTTATCTGCTTCTACAGCATTGGCTGATTTTGCACTGAAGATTGACTTTTCAGTTCCTGGCTTTGCCTTGGCTTCTTTGCTGTGACTGATCATGGTTAGAAAATCAAACAAGATAAGAGAACGATGGATTTAATCTCCATGTCATCTCAAAATAAAAATAAATGTATTTTATCAACCTGCTCAGTGTATATGGGTGGCAAGATAGATGTATATGTATGCACGTTTGCATGTATGTATGTATGTATGTATGTATGTATGTATGTATGTATGTGTGTGTATATATATATGTATGTGTGTGTGTGTGTGTGTGTACACATACACGGACACGCTCTATTGAAATAGCATAGCCTCACCCTTTTTCTGGAAACTAGCTTTTCTGTTTTAGAAGTTTTGAACTGACAACAAAAGGAAAAGGAAAATAACAAGGTTATGAGTAAAATAAAAATGGACATTTTTTTTACAGATCAGTGTTACAATTTCTTGCTATTTTTCTAAAAGTTATATCTCTTACAAGTGAAAGTAGGAATCCTTCTTAAGACTGCTCAGTCTGATAGATTGAAAGAGAGAAAGAAACTCTTTTTGTTATGTATCAAGCTTTTTCAGATTTTTGAATGTGTCTGTTTGAGGAGGGTCTCTCTTTATGGAAAAGAGAGAAACTTGAAAAGCTCTGTTCCCCTTTCAAGGAGGAATTTACAAGAGTTAAAGAAAAATCTAGTGTTATAAAGAAAAGTCCAAGAAACACTGAGTTGTTTTTAAGAACAAAAAAGTTCCACTTTCCATGAGACTTTTTACACCTTTTTCCAGGTATACAATTATTGGAATAATTAATACAGTGTTGCCTTACCACAACTAATATTTCTTTAAGCTGTTATTCTGCACATCTATCTTTGCAATTTACTACCTTACTTTTTGTCTAGCTGCTTGAAACTGCTGTCTTCAAGAGACCTTTTTGTATTCAGGAGAAATCTGACAGTACTGCTAAAACAATTATACACTTGCTAAACAAGTTTCTTGGTATAGACCAGGCTGCACTTGCATATATTTTATTTTAAACAATGACCACTACTGTACTTCAACACACACTTAAATACAACATGGGTAATGGCAGCAACGAGTTAACTAAAAGACTTTTAAAAAAAAGCCTTTCTAAAGGAATTGTTTTGCATTCTTAAGGAAACACGTATTTCATGCTCTAAAACTCTGAGGTTTGTAGTTGAAAAAGATTAAGTAAATAATTCAAGATGCGATGTGTTTACCTGTTAATAATTAAGCACATTTCTCTGTGTACTTTTTATAGATTTTTTAGGTTTATTTTATTTCTGGTTCATGTGTTCTGATTCTTCAGTTAATGAAGCTCCTTCCTTCTATGAAAGAAAAAAAGAGTGGCTTATATAAAGAATGGAATACAGCTCTCTCCAGTCATTTTATTATGGAAATAGGATTACCCATCATTCCCAGTTAAAAAAAATGTTAGAACCCGTTTTGCCTTTGAATCTGATCACAAAGGACTTTTAAAAAAATTATCTACCTTCCTTTTTTAATAATATGCTTTATCAAATGCAAGTGTCGACTGCCCAGAAAAAGAAAAGGTTTTGTATATGAAAGCTGCTGCTTTAATCTGTAATAATCAATTATCTTTAAAACAGAAAGGGAACATATCAAATGAAATTTTATCAGTGGCAATAATCTGCAATTTTTTTAAAGTAAAAAGACCACTAACCTAAATAATATAATACATATGTTGAGATTTGAAGCTAAAAAGTTCAAGTTCTATGAGTGAGGTACTGCAAGAAATTGCATGAAGACTGCAGGAGGAAAAATTGAACAGTAGCGTAACAAATGAGTAAGGTACTTTCTCACTTGAAGCAGCAATAAATTCCTATTACTCTTATTATAGATTCAAAAGTGCATCTTTTCAGTTTTGCTCTGTATATTCTAGGAGTACGGTGTTCAGAAAGCACAGGAAGAGCAGAATATTTCTGATGGTGCTTTGATAGCATGTGTGAATGAAACTTCAATAAAAATTTAGCATGTGCTTCTCTTTATGACCATTTGGCATAGGATTGTTTTGCATACTTTGTTTTTATACTATGCTTTGGAATCATCATATATAAACCATACCTTAATTTGATGTGTAAAATTTGATAACTTTCAGTTAATATTATCCAGAAATTGGCAGTCTGAAGACGGCAGATGTCCTTTTACGAACTTTCTAACTTAAAGAAGCCCCACTTTTCTTTTTCCTGTACTGCCCACCTATTGCTGTACAATGAATAATGACTAAATTTATGTAGTTTACCAAATCGATAAATGTGCTTGACTCCTTAATAGAAAAATAGTACAACAATTAAATAAACGGTATGAAAGCATTTTAAAGGGTGTGTGGTGATAAGGGGTGGGGAAGAAACCAAAGAGATCTTTTTTTAAAAAAAATTAAACAGTGGGAGTCACTAATGATGGATTTTGAAAACACCTCATGCATACAAAAAGCTTTCAGGCATTTTTTAAAGATGACACAAGAAGAACAAAGAGTTATCTGGAAGGAACAAATGCCACATTTAAAGGGCTTTTAAAGATATTGTCATTTGTTTACTCATTTAATAAGGCTGAGTTCAACATCTATCAGAACAAATCATAAATTGATAGGTCATCAGTTTGATACACACAAATGAGCCAAGGTCTTGGTAAAAAGAATTCTTAAGTGCACCACTTTCATTTGTCAGAATAAAATTGTATATCTTAATATTTGCTTAAGAAATTATGGCCAGTTTGGTAACAATTTGGCTAAGATTTCGGTCATACATATATACTTACCTAAATAAATTCATGTTACTAATTTTTGCTCCCCAATCCTCAGAAACAGACTGATTTAGAGTAAACAGAACCTCCAGTGATTTCAAAACATTGGTCACAAGAAACAATATCAAACAATTACTCCCACAGGTCTTGAGTAAAAGCTCCTCATTCCCTTTCCATAGAATGAATAGTAGTACCAATGTTAGAAGAAGAAAGATTTTATTGGTGGATAATGTTTTATGAAGTATCTAAATTCCATAGAATTATTAGGCAAGCATTGATTACATTATGACTTAGCATTTAGACACTGAGCTTATCAGTTGGAAAACTAAAAATCTGGGATTCAAGACCTGTGGGCCCCATAATGGGGTGAGCTCACTTTCCTTGCCCCATCTTCTCCCTACCTAGCAATTCAAAAGTATGCAAATAGATTAATAGTTACCATTTCGGTGGGAAGATAACAGCGTTCCATGCATCTTTGGGTTATAGCTATTCTGGCCACATGAGTACAGAAAATTCTTTAGACAAATGCTGGCTCCCTTGACCAAGAAACAGAAATGAGCACCACACCCTAGAGTTGGACACAACTTGACAGACAAAACCTTCAAACCTAATTTTTTAGGATGGCTTCCATTGCCCTAATAATTTGAAGTTTGGTTTTTTGCAGTGTCTGTTGCTTGCTCTTTTTCTGATCAATTAAATCGAACCTAATTCAATGTGCTACATATATTCCAAGAGTAATTTTGAAGAAAAATATATAGGTATTCCAGCAGCATCACTGTACAAAACATAATGCTATTAGACTAAATATCGGTTGGTGGAAGTGGTAGAAAATAATACTTTATTTTTTTACAGTCGTAATGACTCTTACGTTAAAATAAATTTTAGTTAATTTTTTACCTTATTTTTTACTAGAGCAAGGATCTATGAAGAGTAAGGAAAAGGATGTTGATATAAACATTTAGGAAGGGGCGTTCACAGTAACTTTGTTCCATCTCATTAGTTTCATTTGTATTAGAGAAATTTCTAGATTTGGGTTATGTTTCTTATGGTAGACGACAGCCATTTTTACTCTATGGTAAAATGCTTATTAATTAGTTTAAAATATTTTAAACTCTGGTGCACATATTTCATGAGGTCCTCAGAACAGCTGACAACATAATGAAGGAGGTATAAGTATAATATCAAATTAAACTTCATAATTAACTGTACCATATAGTCTAAATCTAAAAATGAGGAGAGCTTAGTTTGAAATCTAGGTAACAATATATCTAGAAGTGTAAGTTCTTGCTTATATTTGATGGGGATACGCTGAAACAAGTTCCCACCTACACTGCATTTGGAAAGTGTCAGGACCCCCTTTACTTTTGTCAATTCTGTTAAGCTGCAGCCTGATTCTACAGTTGTTGAAATTATTTTTTTCTCATTAATCCTCACTCAGTACCCCATAATGACAAAGTGAAAACAGATTTTTAGAAGCAGCATAACAAAAGTGAAGTCGGTCTGAATACTTTCTAAATATACTGTATATATCATTCAATATATAATGAAATGAGGCAATAAATGCATAATGATAAGTGAGCCATGCCAATTTAAACAATATGTTCAATTTAAATACAAAATCCATATATATTGGGGAATGCCACTTTCCAGATGAAGCCAGGCATTAGGGTAGCTTTTGAGCCATTATTTCTTACGATTGTTTTGTCTTTCAGCCAGTCTTGGAATAGTCTTCAAATGGGTGGTACTGAAAGACAACTGTCATCTCTAAAGATTAATCTGACTATGCTATTTCACATTAAAATTTATATTTTCTGTGTCATTTCCTAGAAGTGGGTGTAATTTTGACTGTGTATTCATACGGATAAAATTACTAATTTACCATCTGGATGTGAAACAGTTTTCTTTTAGATATCAGGAATAGTATGATTTGTCCATTTTCTTGGAAGTCTAAATATGCTAAGTACTGTCAGACATGGAAGTATTCTGTGATTTTCAGTTTATTGTGGTGATTCCACTTAGAAGAATATATTGATCTGAGTCACATCCCTTGTACTATTTAATATTTGCATACCACTGACAGACATCTTCAGAAACTTTGAATTCAGTGCCCCAAGACTCTTAAATAAGAATTTCTTTTGATGAAGTGAGTTTTCTGGAAGATAGTTCTTCATTGAAGTTCTGTATTTATAAGTTTACTGGAGTTACACCAAGTTGCCCCAAATGATGTCATTAATGTTAGCTAAAAATTCTTCATGGCAAAATGCAACATAACTTTTCATGACTATATTCATATTAACAGCCATAAACTTTTTATTCTTGGATTTAGCTACTGCTCTGAATGAGGTCATATTCTGTTTTAAGAATGAGGTCATACTCTGCTTTAAGGATGAGGTCATACTCTGTTTTAAGGATAGTTGAACTTTTTTTTTTTTTTAGCTTGGGAAGGTTATTGTAAACTAGGCAAGAACATTAATTCCTTAGGAAGGAATATATATGTGTATATTGCCGCAAATCTCATAAGAAGTTAATCTGGGTGGCATACATCAAAAAGTATAAAACAGTAAACATGTCCAATACAATCATATTTCAAAAGTTTTTAAAAACTCTTTAAACCACCTCCATAACAATTGGGTGACTATTTCTGTATTTGTGTGAAGTCTGGATTTGTAATTTTTCAAACAGCCTTTTTTGGTGTGTTTTTTGTCATAAGCTTGTGGAAGAGAGGGGTTTTATCAGTTAATAATGCTGAATGATCTGCTGTTCAAAAGAGAAATGCCAAGAAGTTACCAGGCTTGTGTAAGACCCTGGGTTCATCTAAAATAGATACTTGGTTCCTGGCTTTTGAGTAATTCTGAGGATTTTGAAGTTTCTGCTGCAAGATGACTCAAGAGACTATAATATAACATTATTAGGGATGCATACATTTTTTCTGGCGAGTAAATTGCAAAATAAGGAACTTTCAACAACAATTTTACCTTTTTTATTTTGGGCTGGTGTTTTTTTGAGGGCTTTTAAATAATCATCTTTACTAAAGGACAAAAATCTTTCTAAAAACATTTTATCTAACATTTGATATGTTCATGAAATATCACTATCCAACACAAAACCATTTGTAGAAAGGTTTTAAAAGCACTAGATGCTATTATTCAGATTTTTAAAATATGTGATTTTAGCTTCTAAACCTTTTGAAGTATTTACTTGTAACATTTCTGATAAATGCATCTTTAGAGAGAGAAGTATAATCTTCATTATCACAAGGAATTATTTAATAATAATAATAATAATAATAATAATAATAATAATAATAATAATAATAATAAGTAAAAATAGTAGAAGGGACCTTGGAGGTCATCTAGCCCAACCCCCTGCTCAGGCAGGAAACCCTATACGATTTCGGACAAATGGCTGTCCAGTCTCTTTTTTAAAAACTTCCAGTGTTGGAGCATTTACCGCTTCTGGAGGCTGGTTGTTCCACTGATTAATTGTTCTCACTGTCAGGAAGTTTCTCCTTAGTTCTAGGTTGCTTCTTTCCTTGATTAGTTTCCACCCATTGCTTCTTGTCCTTCCTTCAGGCGCTTTGGAGAATAGCTTGATTCCCTCTTCTTTGTGGCAGCCCCTGAGATATTGGAATACAGCTATCATGTCCCCCCTCGTCCTTCTCTTCGTTAAACTAGACATACCCAATTCCAGCAACCATTCCTTATATGTTTTAGCCTCCAGTCCCCTAATCATCTTTGTTGTTCTTCTCTGTACTCTTTCTAGAGTCTCAACATCTTTTTTACATCGTGGTGACCAAAACTGGATGCAGTATTCCAAGTGTGGCCTTACCTAGGCATTGTAAAGTGGTATTAATACTTCACATGATCTTGATTCTATCCCTCTGTTAATGCAACCTAGCACTGTGTTGGCCTTTTTGGCAGCTGCAGCACACTGCTGGCTCATATCTAGGTGATTGTCTACTAGGACTTCGATGTCCCTCTCACAGTTACTACTATTGAGCAAGGTGCCACCTATGCTGTACTTGTGCATTTGGTTTTTCTTGCCTAAATGTAGAACCTTGCTTTTTTCACCATTGAATTTCATTTTGTTAGATATTGCCCAGTGTTCAAGTCTGTCCAGATCCTCCTGTATCTTAAGCCTGTCTTCTGGAGTGTTGGCTATTCCTGCCAGCTTGGTATTGTCTGCAAATTTGATGAGTTCCCATCTATCCCTTCGTTCAAATTGTTGATGAAGATGTTGAAGAGCACTGGGCCCAGAACAGAGCTCTGGGGCACCCCACTACACACTTCCCTCCATGTAGATGCGGTTCCATTTAGGACCACTCGCTGAGTACGGCCGGTCAGCCAACTACGGATCCATCTGGTGATTGTGCTATCTACCCCACATTTTTCTATCTTATTAAGTAGTAGGTTGTGATATACTTTATCAAATGCCTTCCTGAAGTCCAAGTAAATTATATCCACAGCATTCCTCTGATCCACTAATTTTGTCACTTGGTCAAAGAATGCAATAAGATTTGTCTGGCATGATCTATTTTTGACAAACCCATGTTGGCTTTTAGTAATGACTTTGTTTGCCTCTAAGTGTTCGTTGATTCGTTGTTTGATTATCTTTTCCACGATCTTCCCAGGTATCGAGGTCAGGCTGATAGGTCTGTAATTTCCTGGATCCATTTTTTTTCCTTTGTTGAGGATGGGAACTACATCAGCTCTTTTCCAGTCCTCTGGTAGTTCCCCTGTGCTCCAGGATCTTTGAAAAATATAGTTCAGTGGTTCCGAGATCACACCTGCCAGTTCCTTGAGAACCTTGGGGTGTAATCCATCTGGTCCTGGCGATTTGAACTCATATAGGCTGGACAGGTGCTCCCTTACCATTTTCTTGCCTATCTTAACTTGTGTTTCTATTCTGGTTTTTATGGCACTATTTTTGATAGGTTGGTCTGTTTTTTTCCTTTGTGTAAAGACAGATGCAAAAAAACAAGTTAAATAGTTCTGCTTCCTCCCTGTTGCTTGTGACTTTCTTGCCACTTTCACCCACTAATGGACCAATCATTTACTTCATTTGTTTCTTGTTTTTTACATGTTGAAAGAAGCTTTTTTTATTTTTGACTTTGGTCGCAAGCCTTAGTTCATTTTGAGGCTTGGCTTTCCTCACTTCATCTTTGCAGGCTTTTCAGAGCTAATAGAAAAATAAGCCTCCCTGTAATTAAAAATAACTTACAGTTTTAACTGTGATCTATTGCCGCCACCATAACATGACACTATTTCTGTTCTCTGCCTTTTTTTCAACTCAGTTATATAACTGGCAGAGTTATTGCTAGTTTTTCATGCATACGTATTTATCACCTGAATAATAAATATGACTGAATGTAGTTTTGTTTTCTCTTACTCAAACAGATGGCTATATGTTGATATATATACACACAGTAAGGCAGCTAAATGCCGAGTCTTTCAAATGTTATGAAAACGAAATATGTTGTTTAAGTAGATGCCTAAATACAAATATTTCTTTTCTTTATAGCAGTGCAGAAATGAAGTGTTAGGAATCTCTTTTAACTCTTTTGGAAACCAAATGGGCAGTATTAATATGACAACTGAGAATATTTTAGGAAGATATTGTGAGTAAGCACTTACGTGTTGAGTGAACAGTCATCAGTAATTTTCTTTAAAATAGGTCAGGGAGTTGATCCAGGCTTCTTGAAGATTAACATAGAAATCTGAGATCTTTTCCCACACAAATAGAATATATTGGTTTATGATTGTTAAATATAAATACTAAAAATGTCTGTCTGTCTGTCTGTCTGTCTGTCTGTCTGTCCGTCCCTCCCTCCCTCCCTCCCTCCCTCCCTCTCTCTCTCTCTCTCTCTCTCTCTCTCTCTCTCTCTCTCTCTCTCTCTTCCCCAGAACCATACACAATTGAGGAGCACAATGGCTCATGTGTTAGAATGGTGGGTTACCAATTAACAAGCCTGTGTTTGAGACCCAATGCTCCTGTGTGTTGGTATGAGTTCCCGTCATTCGCTCCAGTTCATGCCTGAGCAGCTCGAAAGTGTGCAAACTTGAGTAGATAAATAGGCACTTTGGTGGGCTCATTAATGGGGACATAAAAGGATTCCCCCACTGGGTGTCCACTAGGCAACAGTGATGTCTCTGGCTAATCCTTTTGAGCCGGAAGCATCCCAGGTGATACACCAAAACACCATTGGATGGAGATACACAATTGGAATCTTAACATGGTCATTATGGGCAAACAGGAAATCAATGAAAACTTGTTTGGTTTCTTTAGTTGACTTTGGTTTGCTGTTGTTGAGTAATATGTAAAAATAATATCTTCTTAACAATTTGTCCATTTTTGCCTTAGAAATATAATTGAAATAATGTCCTAATATAAACAAATTATTATTTATAATTCATAGGGAATATTGGATGAATTCATTTCTCTCATAAGGTGCTTAATATAAGAAGAATTACAGAAATGCTCAATATAAATAGAAATTACATATCTTTGAAAGCCAAAACATACTGGGACCCAAGTATGTGAGAGAATGGTGGTGCCCATTTCTCTTTGTACATATATTAAGGTGAAGCAGCTGATGACTACTGTACATAGATTGGTCAGAATTTTCTGTTCCTTTAATTCCCCAGGAAGATCCACTTGTATTCAGGATTGTTTATTTGTTTTTTTTGTTTGTTTGTTAGAATTTATTTCATTTTATTTTGATTCCTGCATTTGTATAAAACTATAAGAAAGGAAGAAAGACAGAGAAGGATTGGGAGAAAATGCTGTTTTTATTCTTTTACACTCCTTTGAATTGAAGGATAGAATGCTAAAACTTCTCCATTAACATATGTTGAAAATATGAAGATTCAGAAGTTTGCCACCAGATGAACAGCTGCTTAACCTGTTTTCATATTTTTCACTTCTGTGTTATGTCTTTGTAATTATTAGAATATAACTGTGAGGTTTGTGAGCTTGTGCTTATAAAAGAAACAAGATGGAGGAAAGCGTGGATAAACTATTAATTTATGGATAAAACTGAGTTGCATTATATGCTGATACAGCTGCTGTTGTGAGCACTTATAGAAAGTTTTTAGTTTTCCAGATTCTTCTGACACTTTCTTGATTTTCAAGCAATAAATGTCTGTAGAGTTGCAAATGTGAATCCCAAATTCATATGCTTTTTCATTTTTTTTCTCTGCAATTTACTTTCTGTTTAAGCTGTTACTCAAAGGAACTTTTATGAGAATAATATATATTCAAAAACTAAAACACAGATTACTGAGACTAAAATTTTATTTAAAAACTTAGCTTTCGTCAGCATCTGCTGACATCGTCAGAGTTCTAGCCAGGATTGAGAATCACAAGCACCTGGTTCATTGAGTCCCCAAGATTACATGCATCTCCTCAATTTCTGCCTAAAAACATTCTTCACATTTAACGGCTCTGTATACGAACAGATTAAAGGCACACCAATGGGGTCTCCCATCTCAGGACTAATTACTGAAATGGTGTTGCAAAAACTAGAACTCATAGTGATGAATGATTACAAGCCCAAATTTTGGGCCAGGTATGTGGATGACACGTTTGTGGTCATCAAGCGCCGTGACAAAGCTTCCTTCATGGAAAAGCTAAATGCCATCTACCCTGACATCCAGTTCACGGCCGAAGAAAAGGTGAATAACACCTTACCTTTCTTGGACATATCAATATGTCGCAAGCATAATGGCACACTAGTTACCAGCATGTACCGCAAAGCCACCCACACTGACAGAATACTCCACAGTGACAGCAATCATCCTATGGCTCACAAAATTGACTACATTCGCACCCTGTTTAATAGGATAAACACACTCTGCAGCACGGCAAGTGAAAAAGCTAAGGAATATGCACACCTTTTTCAGGTGTGCATACAGAATGGCTATTCCGCCGACTTCATCCGGCATCATCACCAACAATGGGCACCATGTGCTGCAGATGACAGGCTTTCAATCACTACTACTTGGACCACACTCCCCTATATCCATGGAGTGTCAGAGATGGCTACAAGAATATTATCTGAGCATAACATTAGAGTGGCGCATAGACCCAATCAGACTTTTCAAACACGGGTAATGCGCCCCAAAGAACCCTTGCCCATGAGTGAGATGTCATCAGTGGTATATCAAATCAATTGTAATAATTGCGCCTGCAATTATGTAGGTGAGACCACAAAGCGTCTTCTGACAAGACTGCATGAACATCAGTTGGCCATCAAACGTCATGAGCAGCGGTCCCAAGTGTGGGTTCACACTGTAGAACACAACCACACATTTAATTTCATTGAGGCCAGAGTCATTGCTCATCATGCAACAAAGGGCGGCCGTCTACTAAAAGAGGCATGGCTATCCAACAAGAATTCCATCAACCGGCATATTGAACTGTTACCCAGCTTATCAGACATTACGCCGGCAGACATCTTTAAATAAGAAAACTGCAAAGATGAAACAGCCACAGATCCTCACTGATACAAACAGATTAACAGAGGATCGTATCCCTTCCTCAATGGATTCAGCGTTACAGCAGATGATTGAGGAGAGGCAGATGTCGCTGATGTGTGACAGCAGGCGACTTGGAGCCAACATGGACAGGGACGATGACAGTGATAAGTAACAACCAGCTGAAATAGCAGCATCGCATATGCAAACATCAGAAAAGCAGCGAGATGACTGCTCACAGCAGAATACACACTCCACATGGGCGGGGCGTGAGGAGAGGAGCAGGGTGCCTAAATTTAAACAGCCATCAACAAGTGTGACGGAAACAACACAGCAATTAACTACAGGGGGGAGCTGAATAGACCGGTAACACGGTTGTTAGCCAAACGCTTGGTGTCACAATATAAATATATAGCTCGATTCTCAACTGCAGAGGCCTTTCCAGAAGGCCTCTGACAGTGAAATGCAGGGCGTGGACACCACAGAAGTGGGCCAGTGAAGCAAGGCAGGTGTCAATTCATGGGAGGCCTGGCTGCAACGAGAGACGGCAGCTCCGAACACACTTTGCTCACACAAGCACGAAGCCGAAGACCCTAGCCTGAAGATGATGAGTGGGACCTCGTCGAAACATCGCCAAGATACTCTCAATCTTACACGGGAAAAGACCCGAATACGCCAAGACCTCCATGACATCGAATAGTCATGTGTTGCGGGACGGACATGCCTGGCAGGCAGGGTGAGTGGGTGCAGGTGGAGAGATGAAAGTAAAGCAGATGCCAGCCAGCGCAGCCGAATCAGGATCAATACAGCCAATTGCAGGCGGGCAAAAAAAAGGGGGCAGATAGACCTATGACACGCTCAATATAAAGATGAGTGTTCCCAGATGCTGGCTTACACTTTGACAATGTCAGCAGTTGCTGATGAAAGCTTAGTACTTAGTGTGTGTGTGTGTGTGTGTGTGTGTGTGTACACACACATACATACATACACACACATATGTAAATGTGTGTATATATCTATATCTATCTATCTATATCTATCTATCTATCTATCTATCTATCTATCTATCTATCTATCTATCTATCTATCTGTATATATATAAAAATTTGGAATATGGCTTTGTTTCTACTTCTTAAAAGAATGCAAATGTATTCCTAAAGAAATGAAAGTATTTTAAATGAAACAACTTAATGATATCAATCATTCCGAATGGCTTTCCTTTAGATTTTTAAAATGTATACATTTTGTAATGCTGTCAAAATATTTAGAAGAAAAGCTTGCTAATTTTCTATTGTAATGCAGACCACAACTGTAATATATCTAGGCAGATACAGTCCAGCAAAACCGATGAGTTTTATTGAATTGTCTAATCTTGATTATCTGTAAATCTACATATAAAAAGAATGTGCTGCAAACAAGAATATTCTTATAACTTTCATTCAACCAGGAGAGTTTAATCTATTTGCTGCAGGATCTTCCAATTAGATACTAATTGTCTTCATCAGAAAGGTCTGTGAATGCTGTGTCGGTAAAGAACCATGTTCTCCTAAGCCCCCTGCTTTTCCCAGCACAGTCTTGTTTCAATTGCAGTTTGGAGATGAGATCTATGGATATTCCTTGGAACTCTTCTCAGAGTCACAATCTCTGTTGAAGTGGTGCTGGATCCTATTCTGTTCACATTAATATTGCTACTGAACTGATTTTACCACCTGTTCTTAACTGAAACATACAATAGTAATTTGACTCATAAAGAATCTATTAAAAAACTAGTTTGAATACACAGATTGCACAGGAGTTTCTTTTAGAAAATTTCCATTGCTTGTTATTTTTTAAAATGGAAGAACCTATTATTTTAGGGTATTTTCATTTGACTTAAGATGAATGAAGAATAGCAAGAAATAGGAGATTTCTTGGATCATGTGCTATATTCTAAAACATTATTCATTCATCGGTTCTACGATATGAGCCCAAGATAAAGTTTAATAAGACTGCAGCAAAGGAACATTTAGAGAAATGGTTAGAAAATCTGAAATGCTAACACATGATAAAGAAGACAGATATATTTATTTTATATAGCAAGATTTTTTTTCAGTTTGAGACATGAACAGAGTAAAACTTGATCAAGAAAGCCTAGCTATTTTGTAATTTTGTGATATGCCAAGAGATTAGAATTGAGCAATAATAACTCTGAATGGAAAAAAGACATATCCTTCAATCTTACCTCCTTTGTTGATAAAATTACAAACTTTAGAGTTTGTGGGAAATAGTAGAAATTTCAGTCTTGAATTCAAGAAAGCATATCATTGTAATGTTATTTGAAACATGATAAATTTCCAGTTTTTTATGACTTCACAGCCATTTAAGCATTGTACTGTAGTACTTATTAGCAAATATTTGTCAGCCTGAAGAAAATTCAGTTGAATTTTGTCGAATATTTGGAGAGTATTGTCCTGGCTCTGTGTTGCTCAATATTTATATAAATAGGTTAAATAAAAGAATAGAGAGAAATATATGTTTATCAAATCTGAGGATGACATGGAACTAACAGGAAAATAATTGTCAGATTTAATGCTAGGTTTGGTAATAAATCTCAGCACTGCAGGTACTTTAACAGCAGAAGCTGAGGGAGAAGATATAACTTAGACATGCTGATTTATTGCAGACTAGATAACAATCATGAGTATATAGAAGCTATAGGTTCTTGTAAAACACAGGGAGTTTGAGAGAGTGTGTATGCACATGCACACCTGCACATATAGAGAAAGTTTTAGAATTCTTCAAAGAAATATAAATTTGGCTGTTCTCTGCTCATCTTTAAAATTGGGAGCTTTTTTTTTTTTACTTTACATTTCTGTGTAGTATGAAAACATGATTGTCACCTCTGTCTATTTTTTCCTTTCTCTCTTCTTTTGAGTTTGGAGGTGTCAGATACATTTTCAACTCCCTAATTCTGGTTGATGATCATTGGTAACTATAAGTTTTAACATTGCATTTTCCATTTTCATTTCTTTTCTGACTGAATTCTGACTGAATGTGATATATTCCCATTTTTGACACCTCACTTCCTTCCTTTTCTTTATGAAGACTAACAGAAGAAAGGAAATTTCATTGTTTTATTTGTTGAATTGGTATAATTTCCATCCTCTTGGACCATTGTTTCATTTCTTAACATCATACAGCGGTAATGCAAGGTATATCAATGTTTTTCCTTCTTTAATGGGGACTTATACCATTCACATCTCCTGGGAAATGCCTATATTTTCTCTTAGTTATAGAAATGTCACCCTCTCACAGTGAGTCTTCTGGCAGTTAATTTGTTGGTTATAGACTTCACAGAATAATAAGTGTCACCAGACAAACCATAGATCTTGACATAAACTCTTTATGTGAGGCGCAAAAAATATCACATAAATTGTGCAATCTAGATTATTTTACAAAAATTCTCTGGGATGGCCTATAAATGTGCTGGTCTTTTCACAAGTTGCTTATCCTGTCGAGTGAATGATTTCATGGAATTCATTTGTTTGATGTTCTCACAAAAGTGTTATATATGTCTAATGACCCCCTGCATAAGGAGTAAAATTTCCCATATTCTAGTTTTCTCTGTTATTAGGCTAATTATAACTTCAACTCAAATTGCTTCATAGGAGAATGTTACATGGGGGGAGGGGCTTTTTCCGCAGTTGTTTATACCAGTCTGATATGGTCCAGCAGGAAGGTCATGCTACAGATCCTGTTGGCCAAATAAGGTTGTTTGTCAGGGTCTGGAGGCATGTTTTTTCCACTGTAGCACCCACCCTATGGAATAATCTGCCTCTAGCTTTGCTTGCCTTTCATAAGATCTGTACAAGGGCCTGTATTTTAAGTTTTGTATTTGTGATTGGGATAGTTTTTAATTTATTTTCCTATGTTCATAGCCCACAGTCACTTGTTGAGATGTGCAGCTATGCAAATTGAATGAATGAATTGAATGAATGAATGACCTTAGATCTCAGAGTAAAGTATAATTCACATAGAGTAAGGACATTAATTAAATAGGGTTTACTATCACAGAGCAATAGCCGCTGAAAGAACAGATGAAATGTAAGAGCTGCCAGTTAACTTGCTAGGTTAGCTAGTGTCAGAGCTCCTTAGCAACAATCAGGACTGAAAATAACCAAGCAAGGAAAAATTTCCCTGAGCTCTGATTGCTAAGATTTTTTTTATATATAAAAGTGTTATTAATTTTTTTTAAAAAAAATAGTCTTTAATGCTTAGTAAACAACATGTTGTCTGGGTTCAAATATTTAACATTAACCTTTTTCAATATAAATCTATTCAATAGTACACAATCCAGTATTTTTCCCCTGATCATCCTTCTCCATATTTTTTCCATTTTCCCTTCATTACACCATTAAAATTTTTGGTATTGTTAATGTATACAAAGTTAGATATAAGCATCTTCATCATATTTTACTAATATCATACAAATAACAAATAATATCAATTCTTAAGTCAATAATGTCAATTCATTAATCAATATTCTGTTTTTGTACTCTTGTTAAAGTTTGATTTCCCATCAGTATTTGAAATATCTTTATCAATTATGATTTCCTCAGTATTAATTACCTTTATATAGCTGAAAGTTTTATTCAAATCAATCCTATCTTCATATTTCCCATATCAAAGAAAAATGCTATCTTAATTATAAATCATATCTTTCATTATAAAAGTCTAATTATACCAAAAAGTCTTCCATTCTTTTAATCTTTTTCAAAAAAAGTATTTAAACATATAATGCTCCCTTTAGAAGGTCAAGTCTTCTGTTTTTTAAATCTTGACTCTCACTTTCTTTCTTTGCCAAGTCGCTTTCCAAGCCAGGGCAATTAGATCACCCAGGAATTTTCTTTCTATTTTTGTGAAAATTGCTTGGCATGAGGAAAACAATTTGGGTAGGGTATTTTGGGGGGGGGGAACATTCCACCCATTTATATTCCTTAAACAACTCCCTGTTCCTTTCTCCCTCCATTTCTCTTCATTTTCTGTGCCTCAAGTTGTGACATTTCCCTTAACAGCTCTATATTCCCTCTTTTAAAATCTTTTTCTTTTCCATCAGATATATTTTGCAGACCTAAGGGGTAAAGGGTCTTTTGCATTTTCATTGTTATAGCTAAGTCTTACAATTCTTTTATCTCTTCCATCTCTAAATCCATTTCCTCTGTTTTGTCTTCTGATTTCTGGATTATTTGTTCATACTTTGTGGTTGTTATCTGGGAGCTTTCTAGTTGTAGATTTAATTTGGAAATTTGCTGATTTATATTGTCTAAGTTGTTTTTAGTCTATTATGATTTCTTTTTATATCCTCTTTGCATTCAACAATTGTTTAGTGGATTAGTTGTAGCATAGAATATATTTCTTTCTGGAAGGTGTTTGTTTTTTCTTGAGACATCATTCCTGGATATTGGTTTTCTGGTCTTTATATGTATCCTTTATAATGTAATATATTCCAAAGGATAGATTCAGTCTTGAAGGCAATATTTTTTAGTAATCCCTTTTCTCAAGTATCCCAAAAATTGTCAATCAGCAAGGTTGTAATCCACAATATTCAAAGTGTTCAAAATGTTCAGCCTCTCTGAAAACAACTCAAAGGTCTCTCCCAGCCTGGCATAGTCCAAAGTCAATTTTTTCTTTCTCTCCCACTAGCTCTTGAAGTTAAAAGTCCAAAATCAGTAAGTATTTATAATCCAAGAAGGTCAGGATGGTAAGTCAAAATATTTTTCTTTATTGCCAGATATTCTCTCAGGATAGGAATCAGCAAGCAGAGCAATTTATAGTGCTGTACACAATTCCTTTACTAGATGTCATTCAAAGTCCATTTTCCACTCTTAAAACAAAGGATTGAGTTCTTATATTTCACCTCAATGTTTTTTTTCTTTTTTCAAAGAGAAAATCTTAACATTTATGTTTCTGTCCCCCATAAAATTAAAATGCCGCTTCCGTTTACATTCAGAGATTTTTTTGCTTCTTGGAAGCCTTTCCCAGGAAATTTAGTTGTAAAATGGTAAAGAAAGGATCAATATTCTCACCCAGTTCCAGACATGCTGTTTATGATGCAGCTAATGGCCGGCCACAGGAATGTAGCCGGTATTTCCCCTGCCGGTTTGGAGGGCTTTCCTTGGATCGAACGGAAAGACCGCCATCTCTCTGTGATCAACAAGGCACCCCTCCTCTTTATTGCCTCTTTGGGGCAATTTTAGACCCTTCTTAGAGCCCCTAGCAGGGCGAAATCGGGCGTGGAAAGCAGAGCTCAGCCTTCCTGAATCCCGTTTCACCGCGACGCAAACCGGAAATCCTCTGATTGCTAAGATTTATTAGGAAAAAAAATAAGTTGACAATATATCATCGCATCCTGTAGGGAATTGTTCTGCCTTTTTGAGACCAAAGAGTCTATAGATACTTCAGGTATATAGGACATCCAGTTACGGTTTAGTTTATTTTGGTTCAGCAAATAAATTATTGAAGAATGAACACTGACAGCAGTTTCCTTGGTCTTTCAGTGTCATAATGAATGAGATACTCTAATTTGCCTCTTCTGTTTCTGGAAAAAAATATATTCCACCTTGCATTATTCTATTATCTACACTAATAACTAAAATGTACAGCTACAGATTAGGTGAAACCTGGCTCAATAGCAATAACTGTGAGAGTGATTTTGGAGTCCTAGTGGATAATCATTTAAATATGATTCAGCAATGTATGGCAGCAACCCAAAATGCAAACACAATCTTAGTTTGCATTAACAAAGAGATAGAATCAAGATCACGGGAAGTATTAGTACCTGCCTTATAAAGCCTTAATAAGATCAAACTTAGAATACTGCATCCAGGTTTGGTCACCATATTATAAAAAAGATGTGGAGCAGACATATCAAACACAAAGCCAGGGGGCAGAATGCGACCCGTGAAGTGGTTTCATGTGGCCTGTGAAGCCATCTTGGAAACAGTGAGGGAACAGCCCCTTCTGCCTTGGCCCTGGCCCAGGCCAGCCGGGAGCCAATGTACAATTTTGTGGTGGCCATCTATGCTGAAACACATTCAGTCTTAGCTCCATAAGCCCTCCCCACTCCGCATGGCCTGAGAGGAACAGTGAGGCTCCTCCAGGCGACCATGCCTTGGTACTTGCCCTGGTCTCATCCCCTTCTGCCAGAGACCCTCAGATCTATCCCACTCCTGCCCAGGCCCCCATAGGCACCCTTGACGCGGATGATGTAGAGCTGGCCACACCCACTCCATCCACGCTCACCCAGTAGGCCACACCCACCATGGCCATACCCACCCGGCCTCCTAAGGGCAACCACAATGCTGATGCAGCCCTCAATGAAATTGAATTTGACACCGCTGATGTAGACGCTCTAGAAAGAGTACAGAAAAGAGCAACAAAGTTGATTAGGGGGCTGGAGGCTAAAACATGAAAAATGGTTGCAGGAATTGAGAAAGAGCCATTGCATTTATATCAACTTTAGACAGACATCTAGAGAATAGAAACTTATTTGAAAGCTAACAATAATAAAAAGGCCTTCTTGACATTGCCAATCAGTTTTTTGAGGGGGAAAGTGCTTGAAGTTCTTGTAGGAACTTTGAAGGCTCAGGAATGGGAAAGCTAGCCAGGTAAATTGCATGAGTAGTGGTCATAAAAAGACTAAAATCTAAACAGTAGAATGTACTGAATTGTTATAGGTAAATTCAGTCAAAGGCAATGGGTATTATTCCAAGGTAGCATTTTTCCTCTTTCTCTCATTTTCAAATTGTAGGTGATAGGCTGAGAATCTCAAGAATGTGAAACAGAGCCTTTCTCCAGCATGGTGGATGTAGAATCCACTGATTGGGTTATTTCAGCCTTCCTACTCAGAGAGACTAAGTCAGAGCTTTAGTCACACCTCCCTTTGGGTATGTCTTCCCAGTTTTGACTTAGTCTTAGGCTCAGCAGGATCGCAAGAAATTGACTCCAGATAGGTTTTTTTTTTATATCTCAATTGGAATTTTTTCTCCAAGTGACTTTAAAAATTTTTCCAAATTAATTTAATTGTTTTGGCTGGACTATTGAGGACTCTGTCCCTCATTGAGGTCAGAGCCTTTCGGCTCTTGCAGGGCCCATTCCCCCCTCACACGGCCTGTTCGGCCCAATTGATTTCAGGCTCCCTGGGGAGGTGCTTTTTCCGACCTTTCTTCACCGATTCAGATCGCGGGACCGCGATCGCGGCGTTCTGCCACTTTTTTTCCTACCGGTTAGCTGCCAGCTGCTCCGTTACTCTCCTCAGGCCTCTGATCGACTTCAGGACTTCGATAGAAGCTTTCTCGTCGACACGCAAGTTCTCCGTGTTTAGGGGGGAGGAAAGGTTTTTTCCTGGGCCCCGAACCTATTCCCCAACCATTCAATTTCTCCGGTTCGAGTCCTGGTTAACGGTTCGGGGAGGCACATCCACCATTTTGACCGCATGGTCCCCTGGTGGCCGCCATTTTTAAAGGCTCACTGGCGGTGGCCATTTTGTAGCCATATTCAGTTGAGGCCTTCTAGGCCATAATTCTTATTTGCTTACTGCCTTGGCCTGTGGTGACAGGTATGTGCTGGGGAAGTTGGTTTCTTCAATTTAATTCAGTCTGCTGCGAGGCCGGTGGGCGGATGCCATTTCGTGGCCTCTTAGACTGTTATGTCCGGCTAGGCCGGGTTTTCGTGTGGTGGCTGTCCGTGCACTGAAGTTATTGTGATTTTCCCTGTTTCATTGTTCTCATTAAGGTTTTAAATAAATAAAAAAAATAAAAAACATAAAAACATAAAATACAATAAAATAATAGTAGATAAGTACAAGGGCCCCTTATTACTCGCATGCCTAGGGTCCTGTGATTGGAGCGAGGAGTTTTTCTGACCGCTTGTTACTGTTAGCAGTGGCCTTTAGCCACCAGGCCTATTCGGACAGGCTTACCAACCTGTCTGGCTGTCCTGTTCTTGCCATTTTTAGTTCAGTGTGAGGAACGGGTGCATTCCATCTCTGACTTCTGATCTGCGTCCTTGGTTCCCATTTTTCGCTAGATATCCTACTGCAGGCCCTATCTAGTTGCAATGGCAGACAGTTCCTCGCCGCTGGCATCACAAGTCTCTGGTGCACCCCCTGCGCAGTCAAAGCGCAGATCTACAGAATTGGAAGCAGGGGGAAAGAAAAAAACCAAAACTAAACATCTGACTACCAAAGAGACTTCTAAGTCAGCTGAGCGAGAGGCCTCGAGTTGGCACCAGGCACTGGAGAGGGAATTCTCCAAGGCACAGAGGCTCCTATCCAGTGGGGCCGAACCGGTTCCCCCCGTCCCACTGGATACTGCTACCTCGGAGCTGCCTTTAGCGCCTGTGCAAGAAGCCACATGGATCAGTTCTCCTCTGGGGGCAACCGAACAGGCAGGTCCCTCTCACTCCTCTCCCTCCTTACAACAGGGTCCCCAAGTGGTCCATGCTCCAACGGTGGTTGGGGCTGTCCCTAGGGACCAAGGAGATATGTGGTCTCAAAGCCAATTCCAGGCATTCATGCACCACGCCTTTATTCAATTTATGTCCTCCTCAAGGAGTCTGCAGGTTCCCTCCCAAACTCCGCCACCCCCTGCAAGTCCTTCTTCTCTGCAGGTATGTACCACAGCACCAGGTTCAGATATCTCTGAAACTTCCTCTCAGGTAGGAGAAGGGGAGTCCATGGATTTGGCCATAGCTGACACCCCCATGTCAGAGGATGAGGAGGTGGCGCCCGATCAGGCTTCTGCCTTGTGTCTCTTTGACCCATCCATCTTTAAATCCCTTCTATTGAAGGCCTGTGCTACCACTAATCTGACCTCAGTTCAGGAGGAAAAACCTTCTACCTCTGCAGATCAGGAGTCCAACCCTTTATTTGCAGTGAAGGTCGTGGACCATAAGCAAATTCCTTGTCCCTTCGTGTTCCAGGATGCGGTTGAGGCAAAGTGGTCATCCCTGGCCACTACCCCCAAGGAAAGCAGTATGGAAAAGAAGCTGTACAACGTCTCTCCATCATTTGCCTCCATGTTAGCCGTCCCTACGGTTGATTCCCCCCTAATTTCTTTATTTTCTAATTCTGCCGTCTCAGGTGATGTGGCAGAGGTTATGAAAGTGGAGGACAAGAAGTTTGAGTTCGCCTATAGAAGAGCTCACCAGGGTTCGGGACTGGCCATAAAGGCCGCGACTTCAGCTTCTTTCTTCGCCAGAGCGGCCATCATGTGGCTCCATGATCTTCAAACCTTGGTTCCTCCTGATCAGGTCAGAGTGCACCAGACACTTGTCAAGCTGGTGGCGGCCTCACAATACATGGCAGACGCCTCTCTCCACTCGGCTAAGTGCTCAGCCCGTTCCATCGGTGCCACAGTGGCTTCTTGCAGGCTACTATGGTTAAAACAGTGGAGAACGGATTTAAAGGGCAAATGGCATCTCTCCACGTCCAAGTATGCCGGTAAGGATCTGTTTGGCCCTATCCTTGACCCTCACGTGATCGAGGGTAAGGACAAGCGCAAGGTCATGGTGCACCTCTCCAAGAAGACCGACAGGCGGCCACAGCAGGACTCCTGCAGACAGTCCTTCCGTCCCTCGGGCTTTTGGGAGTGGCGACAGCTCTTTCAAGCAGGGCAGTCCTGGGATCAGCCCAGAGGTTTGCCCTCCTTCCCCCAGAGGCAGGATCGTCAACAGGACTGACCGAACACCGGAGCCAGGGGTCAGTCTCAGGGCAAACGTCCCTTCAGAGGTTCCGGGGGTCGTCCCTATAGACGCTCCAAGTGACGCCATCGGGGATTTTCCGATAGGGGGGCACCTGGGACGGTTTTACCAGGTCTGGGAGCAGACCACCACCAACTCTTGGGTTAGGGACACCGTCAGACGTGGCCTGGCACTCAAGTTTTATGCGTCCCCTCATGATTGCTTCCTATAGTGCCCAGTATCACGGAATCCCTCGAAGGCACGTCTCGTATCCACCGCCATCAAGCATCTTCTGGACATCAGGGCCATAGAGCCAGTACCAAAGGGTCAGGTTGGAACAGGTTTTTACTCCATCCTGTTCGTGGTCCCCAAAGTATCAGGAGGATGGAGGGCGATACTGGACTTAAAGGGTCTGAACCGATTCTTAGTATACAGACGGTTCAAATGCAGACCCTAAAGTCAATACTGGCCAGTATCAGGAAGGGAGATTTTCTCTCTTCCATAGATCTCACCGAGGCTTACCTCCACATCCCAATCTCGTAGGAGCACCGCAGGCTCCTGCGATTCTGTTATGCACGCCGGCATTATCAATACCGGGCCCTCCCGTTTGGCCTGTCTTCGGCCCCAGGGGTCTTCACGAAGGTCTTGGCGGTATTGGCAGCCCACCTTCGGATGATACCGGTGCGCATACAATGCTACCTGGACGACATCCTACTACAGTCCAGGTCCCTTTAGTCAGCAAGATCAGATCTGTTGACCACCATTCAGATCCTTCAGGCTCACGGCTTTTCAGTAAATTTCAGGAAAAGTCATAACTTTCCCCACAAAATGTCTACTCCATCTAGGGGCCCTGATAGACTCAAAACTTTGCAGGGTCTATCTATCCCAGGAGCATCGGTTGAGCATCTGGAAATTAGTATCCCAGATTCGGGGTGCGAGGACAGTTCCTCTGGTACAGTTGTCCCAGCTCCTGGGAAAGATGGTATCTTGTATGGGCATAGTCCTGTGGGCAAGACTACACTCGAGGAGCTTACAGTGGTTCCTCCTCCCCTTTCAGAAGCAGAACCTCAGCGCCTCCTCCAGGAAGGTCCAGATGCCATTCCACATCCTCTCATCCCTCCAGTGATGGTCTTCCGCAGCCATGTCCAAGGGGACCATATTCAAGGAGCCCCTCAGGCTCGTCTTGACCACAGATACCAGTCTGTTTGGTTGGGGGGCTCACCTACAGACTCATTTGGCCCAGGGGTGATGGTCCAGGGTGGACCTCAAGCAAAACATAAATTGGCTGGAACTCAGGGCGATTCATCTGGCCCTCCGCCATTTCATCTCCCTAGTGTCAGGCAAACATGTACTAGTCCTGACAGACAATGTGGCAGCCAGGGCTCACGTCAACAAGCAGGGGGGAACACATTCCTGGCCTCTTCTCCAGGAGGCCATGGAACTAGGTTTGTGGGCAGAGACACACTTGGGCTCAATCAGGGCGGAACACATTTCGGGGGAGGCAAACTGACAGGCAGACTCCCTGAGCAGGGCGACTGTGGACCACTCAGAATGGCGTCTGGACACGAGGCTGTTCGATTTGATAGCGATCAGGTTCGGCAGGCCATGCCTGGATCTCTTTGCCTCCCCGTCCAATGCTCAACTCCCCAGATTCTTCACCAGGTTCCCGACGAGGGGGGCCGAGGGGATGGACGCCCTTCGGTGCAGGTGGCCTGAGGGTCTGCTATACACTTTCCCTCCCCTCCCGCTGATACAAGCCACCATTCGCAGGCTGATACTGGAGTGAGTGGAAGTAATATTGGTTGCTCCATATTGGCCTCGATGCCCGTGGTTTGCAGACCTAGTGGATCTGTCCCTGTCCCCGCCGTGGAGGTTTCCCCCGGACCAAGTGACTCTCAACCAGGGGGAGCTCCTCCATCCGGACCCTCAGTGGCTCCAATTAGCCGCTTGGCACTTGAGCAGGAGAGTCTAGCTAGGCAAGCTTATTCCTTGGGGGTGATCTCTATGATCCAGGCCTCTAGGCACCCCTCGACAAATCGGATTTACGACGCCACTTGGAAAAATTTCTGCCAGTGGGTGCAATTCACGTAAATTGGACCCTCTCTCTGTTATAGTCCCTAACATCTTGGATTATCTGTTGGATGGCATTTCCAAGGGTTTGTCCACTAACACCATCCGTAGGCAGGTTGCGGCCTTGTCTACGGTCCTCACCTGTGATACTCTGGGTCTACTTTCTCACCACCCAGTGATCTTCACTTTCCTTAAAGGGGCGGCCAATTCCGGTCCTCCCTCAGTACATAGATACCCATTTTGGGATTTACCTACTGTGTTGCAGGCCTTGACCACTGCTCCTTTCGAGCCTCTCCAATCTTGTTCTCTGCATTTTATCTCCTTGAAGGTGGCCTTTTTAGTTGCTATCACTTTGGCTAGAAGGATTTCGGAGTTGGCCGCCCTCTCAGTTAGGGAAGATCTCTGTATCTTCCATCAGGACAGAGTGGTCCTTAGATTGGACCCCTCCTTTATTCCCAAAGTGAACACCAGTTTTCATAGATCATTGGATCTAGTTTTACCAAGTTTCTGTCCAAGTCCTTCTCACAGGCTAGAACGCCAGGGGCACAAGCTGGATGTGCGCAGGGCTCTGCGCATCTACATAAAGCGTACTGGGTCCTTTCGCAAGTCGGAAGCCTTGTTTGTCTCTTTTCAGCCATCTGCCATGGGCAGGAAGGTGTCCTCTTCCACCATTGGCAGGTGGATTAGGGCTTGTATTGCTAGGGCTTATGTCTCCCAGTCGCTTCCGGTCCCAGCTCGTATCACGGCTCACTCCACGCGCAGCGCAGCAACCTCTGCGGCCTGGTCTACCCAGGCCTCTGTAGAGATTTGTAGGGTGGCATCTTGGTCGTCCCCGTCTTCATTCATTACACACTATAAGATTGACAGGTTTGCCGCGGTGGACGCCGCATTTGGCAGACGGGTTCTTCATCAGGTCGTTTCCTCTAGGGAGACACCAGCCTAGACCTTCCCCCCCCGAAGGGACATGGGGGGCTTTGGTATGTCCCAATCAGTGGATTCTACATCCACCATGCTGGAGAAGGGGCATTGTCTTACCTGAACGCCTTTTCTCAGCATGGTGGTGTAGAATCCACACCCTCCCTTGGACAGGTGTGTAGGCTTGTGTATTGTCATTTTTTTGTATTTTTGGAGTCAGGATCCTTCGCCTCGTGAAAACTGGGAAGACAGGAGGGAGGTGTGACTAAAGCTCTGACTTAGTCTCTCTGAGCAGGAAGGCTGAAATAACCCAATCAGTGGATTCTACACCACCATGCTGAGAAAAGGCGTTCAGGTAAGACAACGCCCCTTTTCCACTAAGCCATAAATTGAATTGTCTGTTCTGAATGGCTATGCCTCCTTGCCAGAGAACATGGTTTGCTGAACAATAACTGGTGCTACTGAGAAAGAAGTGGATCATCTTTGAAAAAAGATATTTCAACACCAATACACCCCCAGCTCATTAATACATAGTCAATCAGTATTAAGGCTTTTTGCAAAGGGGAACATGTACAATAGACTGGTTGTCTAAGTAGTCAGTGGGTTTATTTCAGTACTAAGTGTTTGAAGAAGATGGCAATGCAGTGAGAGACATGAGCAGCAAAATATAAGTAAAATGTGACCAATTTTACATTTAAATGGCCAGCTGGCATGGTGAAATTTCAAAATGGGGGAAGTATGTATATAATTGCTTGTATATTAAGACATTGGCATATAATATTAATAAATAAGTTGGTTGTGATGATATAATTCTCCCTGTTTCCAGGTAAAGGGAAGGACAAATTAGAACTAGATTTTTAATCTTTCTGATTCACCTACTTTACTTGTCTCCTCCAGCACTTGAAATTGCCAGGAGTAGTTCTGAGCCAAAAGTACAAGATTCTCTACCTCATAAAAGAGTAATTAACTGTTTTAAATGGCTTAATTCTAGTATGCAATATGTATTCCCATCTAGCCATGCCCTGTCAATTGTCTTCTGGAGTTTCTGCAGAATTTGAGTCAGTGAATGGAATGTTTTTGATAGACTGAACTGAATGGTGTAAAGGAGCGTTGTCTTACCTGAACGCCTTTTCTCAGCACGGAGATGGATAATCCACCAATGGGTTTAGACTGTGTTCCTGCCCAATCAGATCAAGTCAGCCAAAGTTGCCACGCCCATCCTGGACCATAGAGATCCCATTCTTGATGCGAGTGTAGCCATTGACTGACTGCAAGACGTGTTGGCTCATCAATTTAGCCCTTGGCCTAAGTAACCTGCAAGGGCGGGAGTGGATTATCCATATCCGTGCTGAGAAAAGGTGTTCAGGTAAGACAACGCCCCTTCTCAAGCACTGGAGATGGATAATCCACCAATAGGACATACCAAAGCCTACTGTCCCTGAGGGAGGGGAGCAGCCCGGTCCGGCATGGCACTTTGAGGTACGACCTGTTGGAGAACACTCCTACTAAAGGAGGCCTCCGCCGAGGCAATAAAAGGAGATGGTGAAGACCATGTGACCGCCCTGCAGACGTCTTCAATGGACGCCTGAGTGGCCCAGGCTGCGCAAGTAGCGGCACTCCGAGTAGGATAGGCCGTAATCCGTCATGGAACCAGCAGTGAAGCAGCTTGATACACACCCTAATCCACCTGCCAATCGTGGAGGAGGAGACCTTCCGACCCCTGGAGGAAGGGCGGAAGGAGACAAAGAGGGCCTCTGAGTTACGGAACGCCGCTGTCTGTGAGATATAGCGCCGGAGCTCCCTGTGGACGTCCAATAGATGCCATTGCCGTTCCCGATGATGTGATGGGTTAGGACAGAAATCCGGGAGCACGATTTCCTGGGCCCTGTGGAAAAGAGAGTTGACCTTTGGAAGAAAGGTAGGATCGAGGCGGAGAACCATTTGATCCTGGTGGAAGATGTACAGGTCATCCCGGATAGAAAGCGTAGCCAATTCAGAAATGCGTCGTGCCGACATGATTACCACCAAGAATGCCACCTTGTGGGACAGATCGCGCACGTCGCACGTTTTTAGAGGCTCAGAGGACGACTTGGTCAGGGCCCGAAGAACACGTGGAAGCTCCCAAGAAGAGTACCTGTGCACTACAGGGGGCCTGGTGTTAGCGGCCCCTTTGAGGAATGAGCGGAGTAGGGGGTGATCTCCCAAGGAAACAGCTGAGTCACAGGTGAGTACTGTGGAAAGCGCAGCAATCTGTCTGTGCAATGTGTTCGGGGCCAAGCCCCTCTCCAAGCCCTTTAACAGATAGTCCAGAATATGGGGAACCGTAAGATCTGAGAGTGACAAGTATTGAACCGAGCACCACCAGGGAAAGTTCTTCCATGTGGCCTCATAAATGCAGTTTGTAGAAGGGCGACGGGAAGCCTGGATTACCGTAATGACCCCTGGAGAGCAAAGCTCCCAGGACAAGATTGAGCTCTGAAGTGCCAGACGGCTAACTGGGGCCAAATGGAGAATGGTCCCCTGACTGAGTGAAACCTGGTCCGAGGGAATCTTCCATGGATCCGCGAAGGAGAGACTCACCAGATCGGCAAACCAAAGTCTCTGTGGCCATTACGGATCCACTAGGAGGATCTCCGCTCGCTCCCGAAGAAGCTTGCGGATTACTGCTGGGAGGAGAGGGAGAGGAGGGAAGGTGTAAAGCAAGCCCTCCAGCCATGGGCTCCAAAGAGCATCAGTTCGTTCCACCCCTGGAGATGGGAACCGGGAAAAGAATCGAGGTAGCTGCGCATTGATTGAGGACGCAAAGAGGTCCAGCAACAGCAAGCCAAATTGGTGACAGATTTCTCTGAAAATCCTCGGGTGGAGTCGCCATTCCTAGTGATCTACCATTGCCCTGCTCAGGAAGTCGGCTTGAGTGTTCGCCTCCCCCGAAATGTGATCGGTCTTGATGGAGGCCAGATTGGATTCTGCCCAGGAGCCCAGTAGAGGAGTTTCGGTCAATAGGGTCTGAGATCTGATGCCCCCTTGCCGGTTTATATGAGCCTTGGCAGCCACGTCCATGAGGACCAATACGTGACGCCTCATCATCAGATTGTGAAAGTGGCGAAGGGCCAGATGTATGGCCTGGTGCTCCAGCCAATTGATGTTGTGCTGAAGGTCTGAGTGAGATCAATGGCCCTGTGCCCACTATGAGCGAAGGTGTGCTCCCCAGCCAAACAGGCTGGTGTCGGTTGTTAGTACGAGCCGATCTGGTTCCTTGAAGGAGGATCACTTGAGCATGGCGGGCAAGAGCCACCACGTGAGAGAGCACGATACTTGTAGTGGGAGTCTCACCCTTTGCTGGAAGGCGCTGAGGTTCTGTCTCTGGAAGGGGAGCAGGAGCCACTGAAGTTCCCTGGAGTGGAGCCTGGACCAGGGGATGATCACTATGGCCAAGATCATCTTTCCTAACAACTGGGAAAGACTGGCCAATGTTACAGTTCGACTCCTGCATAATTGGAGGACCAACTCTCTTACAGTGTCCCAGCGTTCCTGTGATAAGTAGACCTGACACTCCACTGTGTCTATGATGGCCCCTAGGTGTAACAGCGTTGTTGTGGGAACAATATGGCTCTTGGGAAAGTTTACCGAAAACCCGTGATTCTGGAGCAGCTTCACCACCACTTTGAGGTCCGCCAGGGTGGACTGGGTAGACGATGACTGGATTAATATGTCGTCCAGGTAGCATTGAACTCTGACTGGTACCATCCTTAGGTGAGCTAGAACCGCCAGGATCTTGGTAAATACCCTGGGAACCGATGATAGGCCAAATGGGAGTGCCCTGTATTGGAAATGGCGCTCCTTGTGTGCGAACCTTAGAAACCGGCGGTGGGCGAGAGAGATGGGGATATGGAGGTATGCTTCCGTGAGGTCGATAGATGTCAGGAAGTCCCCTTTCCTTACGCTTCCCAAGATTGAGTGGAGCGTTTGCATCTTGAATTTGCGGTATGCAAGATGATAATTCAAGCCCTTGAGATCTAAAATGGCTCTCCATCCCCCTGAAGTCTTGGGGATGACAAAGAGGATGGAATAAAACCCCTGATCTTTCTGGTCTGCTGGCACCGGTTCTATGGCCTGTATGTTTAGCAGATGCTGAACGGCTTCGTTCATTAGTCTTTTCTTTGTTCGATTCCGTGGGTAGGGGCAGGAGAGAAATCTATTTGGGGGATAGGAGATGAACTCCAGGGACAGACCATGACGTAACCACGCGTTTGTGGTGATGGCCTACCATTGATGGTCAAAGAGAGAGAGTCTGCCCCCTATGGGAGGAACCGCTGGAGAGTCACCTGGAGCGGTGGAATGATTGGCTGTTCCCACGAAAGGGCCGCTTGCCCTGAGATTGCTGTCTAGGTCTGGCTGTCTGTCTGTCTGACATCCTATCCTGTCTGTCCTGCCTGGCCAGGAAGGGACGGATGGGTTGAGTGTAGTTGTACCTAGTCCCTGCCCTAAAGGACTGTCTTCATGGGTAAAAATTGGACCGTTTGTCCGATCTCTTAAGAAGATGATTAAGGACCTTACATTTGTCCTTATTTTCGGTGAGATAGGGATTCAAACAGCTTGCCTTCCTGATAAGGTACCGCTGATGGATGCCACTTAGACTTGGCATCGGCGTGCCAGTGCTTCAACCAGAGCATACAGCGACCAGTGATGCTGGAAGCCATAGCCCTAGAGGAAAATCTGGCAGCCTGGAGAGTGGCATGTGATGCATACTCGGTGGCCGCCACCATTTTGCTAAGGTCCTGGTGGATGCGGATATCCTCCGCTGGGATACGGGCCTGGAGCTGCCTTAGCCACCGGAGGGCCGATCTGTTAAAGAAAGATGCGGAAGTGGCCGCTCTAATAGCCCATGCAGCCACTTGATGCGTCTGGCAGTAGGCGAGTTCGCATTTATGGTCCTCAGCCTTGAGAGCCTCAGAATCGTCGCTGGGAATGACAGTGGGTGTTACTAGGGACCCTAAGGACTCATCCACTGCGGGCACCTCCAAGGCCTCCTCCAAATCCTTAGCCACATTGTATAGTTTTTTTCAGTATTACCTGGGAGGGGAAGAGAGGCCGGAGATGTCCACTGCTTTCGGACCGTGTTTGGAAACATGGGAGGGCAAGGAATGCAGTGTTGAGCTTCCACCGGTTCAGTGAAGTTTGGGTCCACCTCCGATTCAGGGGGAACAGTGATTGTTGCTGAGGAAGGATCAGGCCCAAGATGGGCTGTGGATGTGACCTTGCAGAACATGGGAACAAAGAAGGAAGGGTTGAAGAGGCCGCTAAAGGAAGGAGCTTCGGGGGGAGGCTCCTCCTCCTCAGACATCAGAATCCCCTGTTCAATGTCAAGTTTGCAAAGGGATGAGTTCTCCGAGCAGGTGGACCTGGATGGGGAAGAAGGAGCATAGTGGGTTTCAGAAACCGGATGATGAATAGGCGCGTGAGCGACAGCCGCTGGCCTAGGATCTTGAGCTCTTGCCTCAAAGGGGCAATCTACCGCTTGAGCAATCAACAAGGCCAAACGGTCCTCCATGGGAAAGGGGGCTGGCTCACTCAGCCGAAGCCCGGCCACAGTAGGTGTGAAGGTAGCCTCAGGTGTCCCGTGTTGAGCCCATGGGACAGTGGGTTGGGAAATGGGGACAGCTCCGCCCATCCCACATGGTGCAGGGGAAGGTGGGGGGCCCCAGGGGTAAGTCAAAGGTTGACCCTTTGACATGGGGGGACTCCAACCTGGCTCTTTTCTGTGTCTTTGAAAATTCCTTTTCTAGGGCTTGGTGTCTCCGGCTGGCCTGCTTTTCAGCTCTCTTGGAGGTCTTGGTGGTAGGTTTGGACTTGGTTTTGGCCGCAATCGTGCCAGCAACCTCCTTACTAGAGGATTCAGGATGTCTAGGAGCTGATGAAGATGGCAAAGCATCCTTTGCAGAAAGCATAGAATCCTCTGATGGGGGGCTCCTGGTATCCAGAGAGTAGTATACACTGGATAAGGATAGGCACACTATAAGGGATGCCTGGAATCCAGATAAGCTGTTGCGTGGATAAGAACAGACACGCGACAGGGGACGTCTGGAATCCAGCTATAGCTATGTGCGGATAAGGACAGACACACGACGGGGTGTCTGGAATCCGGCTAGAGCTGTTGTGGATAAGAACATGCGCACTATAGGGGACGCCTGGAATCCAGATAGGCTGTTGTGTGGATAAGAACAGGCGCATGGTAGGGGACGCCTGGAATCCAGCTACAGTTGTTGGCAATTTAGTAGGCCCAGAATCATGCTGGGTTAGGCCAGATATGAGCACGGTGACGCCGAGAGACACCAAACCATAATAACAATGATAATAATAATGATGATAATAATATTAATAATAATATTAATAATAATAATAATAATAATAATAATAACGGACTACACCTGTGACCAGGTCACAGACCGAGTCATAAGAGGCTTGGAGGCTCCGTTGCCCTTTGAGATGTTAGGCTTCAAGGTAAAATGGACCTGTTGAGCTCCCAAAAGGGGGCTGTCCCCAACAATGGTGGCCTCCTGACGCCGGTGGGGCCTTGAATTTTTTATCCCCGGATCACCTGTCTCGGATCACCCCCAATGCACGTCCCTTTTCCTTAAAGAGAAGGGTAGTCAGTAAAGAGGAGGAAGGAGTCCTTCCTCCGGTATTCCCCTTGAGGAATTTGAATGAGCCGGTAAGGATGGATACCAGGCGGCACAAAATGGCGTCCGCGTGGGGGAACCCTAGACCTGCCATGGTCTGGAAGGCTTCTGAGGCAAATGCTGGCACAGAATGAGTGACCCCTTGTCCAAGGAGAAGGTCCGCACCTGGGAGCTTGCAATTTAAGGCAAAAATGGCGCTGGTTTTTCTAGGCGCACATGCGCCTCCGGTGGCCTCCTGATGCCCCGTGAAAGCCCGATAGTAAGGCCCCAACAGCTGAAGGGAAAGGGAGAAGACCGGCAAAATTAGACACAGGCGGAATTAGGCACAGGAGTTGCAGCCGCAGCTCCAAGAATTCAGAGACTTAAGAATTTCTGAGGGGGATCCTGGGTCCGTTACTAGCAGCCTCCTCCGCCGGTGCTGGTATTAAGCCACCGGAGCTGTAGCCACAAGCTCCAGTAGGAAAGAGGCCAAATTAATGTCAGCTGGGGACTAACGGCCATTAGTCCACTGGCTGAATCCAGGAAGCTAAGGCTGGGGGGAAAAGGGGGAGGGGGTTAAGGAAGAAGCCACTTCCTTATAAAAGACCCAGTTTTTTTAAACCCCCCCCCCGAATTAGGAATCAAGAGGAAAGCAGGATGTTTTTGAATGGGAAAAGGAGGAATAATTACTACTAGAAAGTCAAATTCTGTGCTGAATACAGCACTGTTCAGCAATTTGGAAATGGAAAAATCCACCAATAGAGATTATACCTGCCTAAGAGCCAAACTTGCACGACTGTCCTGGGCGAGATCAAGTCAAGAGTGGGATCTCTATGGTCCAGGATTGGCGTGGCAACTTTGGCTGACTTGATCTGATTGGGCAGGAACACAGTTTAAACCCATTGGTGGATTATCCATCTCCAGTGCTGGAGAATGATCTCTTTCAATATTATGATTTTACAAGTCTGTAGAATCATAACTACTCTGAGTGTAAACAACATATTCACGTATGGAATTTATGGGTTCTGATACAGATGTAGCGCTTTTGAGAAACTGCAGATAGCTGGTACTAATAGTCCTTGATTTATGATCACAATTAGCCCAAAATTTCTATTGTAAGCAAGACATTAGTTAAATGAAATTTGGCCCATTTTACAACCTTTCTTGTCCCGTTTGTTAAATGAATCCCTGAAGCTGTTAAGTTAATAATATGGTTGTTAAGTGAGTCTGGCTTTACCATTGACTTGTTTGTCAAAATATTGGAAAAGATGATCACATAACCTGAGAGCACTGCAACTATCATAAATATGAAGCAGTTGCCAAGTACCCAAATTTTGATCATATGACCTTGGTGATGCTGCAATAGTTATAAGGGAAAAACACTCCCTTTTTTCAGTGTCATTGTAACTTTGAACGGTCACTAAATGAACTGTTATAAGTCAGGGGCTACCTGTACTACTGCTATGTGAAATAGATGCAGAAATAAGGCAAGTGTGTAAACATCATAAACACCACATGTGTTCATTTAAAGAGAACATTCATTGCTGTAAAAAAATACTTCTGCTGTGACAAACTATAAGACAGGAAAAGTTATCTGTCCTTTACTTTTGCTGGCAAAAGAATAGGAAAGCAGAAAGTTGTTTTTTCTTTTTTTTATATTTGCTTTTTTTATTTTGAACACTGACAGAGTAATAGCAGGATTGCTTGATGGAAAGAGACCACCTGTGTTGTGCCGTGGTTGCTGTTCTTCTACTGCCATGAATGTCCAGTCATTGAGAGAAAAGGAAAAAATTGCAAAGCTGACTATTACCTACAGAATGTGGGCAACTACATTTTTTTTTCTCACAGAATTCAACAAAATTATGTGCATATGTTGACTATAAACAACATTTTCATCATATACTCCTGTAAAACTAATAGAGAGAAATCAATTATTGCCTGCATTGATTTTCTAAAAAGACTACACCTACCTTCCTATACTCAATGTTGAACTGCTTCATCTATTTATAAAATAGCTATGATTGTACTATTTACTTCTTAAAAATGTTAGCATCCATTATGAAAGTAAATATTTTGTTTGTTTTAGCTATGTTGAGTAAATATTGTGACCCACCACTTCCCTTGGTTCTGAGAATACATAAACTGACTTTCAAAAAAAAAAACCCAGAACAGTCAGCTAAACTGTAAGTTTGAGTTATATAATAGTTAAAAAACATGATTTTGATCCCATATTTCATTAATGTGACTTACATATAGGTGAACAAAGCAAAAAATTTGTTGAAAGGAACAAAACAACTCTTTCTTGGCATTAACTAAACTGAAGACCAATCTCTCCACTTCCTATGTTTTTATTAATTAGGTAATTTTTCACTCTCATTTCTGTATGACATTTCCTTTCAGGTATCAGATTGAACTCTATTGCACTCTCTGGTCTTTCAATGCATGCCATAAAAACCTAGTTATGATCAACATTTTTGCTTTAAAATCTGTTTTAAGTTATCTGAATTATTGTTATTACAGTTGCAACAAGTGAATGGTTTTAGTCTGAAGCAATCAATATTGAATTTTTTGTTTTCAATGTTTTAAAACATTTAAAATTAACTAATAAGCCTGCAAAGTATGGAAGACCAAGCAAAGAAGAAATCTAATGCATTTTTGGGGGGGGGGTTGGCTGTTGCATTCAGTTTTCTTAATTCGTCTGTTTAAAAATATAAATAGTGTGAGAATGAACAAGGTATAAATAAACTAATTATTTAATTAACTAATTAACAGTAGAAAGAAGTGAGAAGCTTTATTGTACAGTGGTGTAATATTTAGTTAACTGTGGGGTTACATTCCTACAAAGAATGTATTCATGCTAGAAGGACATTTGTTTTCTCGATAATATTATGTACAGAAATGTGCTAGATAAAAATGCTTTCTTGTCTAGGCGAGGATCCTACTATTTGATACTATGTTGATTTTACAACATCTCATCAGAACAGAATTTATCAATTAAAATGGCACTTATAAGGAATTATTAAAGTAGCAAAATGAAATTGAGAGTTAATGTCATTTAGGAATTACATTTCTACTTACTATTAGTACAGTGAATCAGTAACTCATTAAACCTAATTAAATATAATACTGACTGTAAGTTGTTACTTATTTTAATTTTTTTGTAAATGATTTGGGGAAAAGCTTCAGCTGAAAACAGACACAGTAACTACAGTCTCTTTTACATTAAAGATATGATAGAAAGGTCTGTATTCATAAATAAAACATAGTATGGGATAAGAGAATGAGAAATATGTAAATGTAATGCATGAAAAAGAGACCAAAGGTTAAAAAACAAAAAGCAAAGGAAACAGAGTGATGTTAAAGAAAGCAAAATGCACTCTGACTAATTACCACAAAAAGTATGATAAATCATGGACATATATCCTTGACTTTTGACTGATAGAGCCTGCTGAGTGCAGTTTTTCATGCATGGCTGCCTCTTTATCAAATTTAAAGTAACATCACTATCAGTACAAAAAATGGAGCACAAGAGAAAAAGAAGAGAATGCAAAAATATTCCTAGTGCTGTTGCATATACCTTTTTAAATTATATATTTGGCTCCCCAAAATAAAATACAATAAGTGCAAGTTAAGTATTTAACTTACTTAGTAAGGTAGTAAATCCTGGCTGCTTGGCCTCTCAGCTGACAAAACTACTTCACGGTTGGCTTTCTGCTAAAGTAGATTTTATTAGTGGTGATCTGAAAGGATTTTCCTTAAATTTTATTCTAGCTTTACCTTCTATCCTATTTTACAGTTCATACATTTCATGATTACTTTTCAGTTGTGAAGGAGCTTGGTTTCTCCTACTATTGCCCATGTCCCTGGGCCATGTCTTCTTATTATATAGGCCCTGTAACACTTCTGTTTTAGCTTACACCGGTTGCTGCTAGTGTTGGAGCTCAGATAGTTTGCTGCCAAGCCTGCTACCTCTATATGTGCCACTTGAGCATTTCATTGCCTTTGGTCTGGAGTCTTTCCTTGCTGAATTGTTCGCTGGCATTCACTCATACTCTACTGAATCTCTTCTACTCTTCTTGAAGCTGTTCCTCACAACTTCCCCTTCACAGGTATAAAGTATAAGCCTGGCTACTCATTTTTTATCCAAAATGCAGTAGCAGAGAACTGATAAAAAGTATCACGGAGAATGTCTCTAGGAAGCAAATTAGACTTTTTTTCCCCCTGCCTACTACTTTCATGTAGCTTTTTGGAAACTATCATATAAGAATTAATCAGGCTTTCCTTCCAAATACATTGTTTTAGATTAAATTAAGCATTTTTCTTTCAATTCAAAGATGAGTGGAAGGATATAACTAATTTGGAATGTTTCTACTTAGTAATTTTAATGGTTACAAAACGGTACCTCATTCATGCACACAACATTTATCTATGAATCAAAGTGGAAATGATTAGCAATGATGGTTTTGTCCAACAATTTTGGTAAAATAATTTTTAATTAAATTTGTCCTGTATCAATATGTCATCTTAGTCAGGAATTGTTTATTAATATATTACTCTAAAAACTTTGATATTATATGTTATCTATTGGGATTTGTGCATATTTGTTGTGGCTATTTATTAAATTGCTTGAAAATACGTAAGTATCTGAAAGAATTCTTAAATAGTTTCTGTGCATTATGGAATTACAAATAGGCCTTTACTTGTGCTGTAATAAGACTTTGTGTTGATCAAAATTGAAAGTGCAATATTCTAACAGAAATTTTTAAAGAGCAGAAGAGTTTCATGTGAATTCTGTCTAGTAATATTTTCCATAATTGTTTAAAAATGTATTAATAATGTCTTTTTGACTGACATTTAGGTTGTCAGAGGACCATTTTAATATATACCATTGTTTTATACTCTACAATGCAACTTTTTGTCTGCCCATTCACTGAACCAATCACTTTATTATGATGCACCCTAAAGTTTAATGATTCTTTAGTATAGTTTTTTTTGGTCATTCATTATATTTGAATAGAAAATGAAGAGGTACTGTTGCATTTTTTAGTGAGAAGAGTAACCACTTTATTTCAAAAGGTACTTCTTCTGCCTGCCTACCTGCTGTCAGTCCAAGACTGCTGGATTTTATTTGATTATTTTAAAACAGTATTCAAGAATGAATGACAAATACAAGTCTCCAAATAGCCAGTGACATATTGGGAATTATTTTTCTCTTAAGCCTGCCATTGGTATAACCTTCACAATAGTATTTTTGTTAAAATACAATACAAGACAGGCTTTTACAAAATTAGTGTTGACATGTACTGTGTATTATTTTCTGAATTTGTATGAAACTATTGAAAATACACGCAGAATGAAAAAAAACTTTAACAAAAATGAGTTTTGTGATGCTGTGGGAAAATTCTTCTGTGTCTTATATCATTTCCTCTAAGAGGAAACTAGTTATGTAGACTTCAGGTTTTGTGCTTTTTAAGTTTTAGTTTCCATCTATTTGAAACAAGGAGACACAGTTTAAATTCTTTTAAGTACTGCTCAGCCATGAAGACCAGTTAGTGATAACCATACTGATTAGGTGTTACGGAAGTTGACATCAAATGGAACTGAGGAGATTCAACTAATAAACTTTCATAGGACTGTAGTCTTGTAAAAAAAAAAAGCAAATCTATAATTATTTAATTATTTATACACTGCTCTTTATATATCACTGTTTCCTATAAAGGAATGGAAGGTTATAAAGCAGTAAATCACAGAAACAAATAATAAAGGTACATTTAGTTCTATAATACTGACAAGTATGGAAACTAAAAATATATAAGCAGTCAGATGACTGTCATTTACTTGAAAAAGTTTGTCCTACAGGTCCCAGGATATCATGTTTTAAACTGCAGGTCCTACCTGGGCAATTGTAATACACAGGTTAGACAAAGCTATGATGTTGATACTGCCAGAACTATCTGAAACTGTAATCCTGGTTCTGCCAGAAAACCAGCAATGTAAACGCATGCTGTGTCTACCCACAGACAATATCTATTTTATCACATCAGTCTGTTGTGTGAACAGATTGATCCATATCAAGTCTCAATCTGATTTGGCATGTCTAAACCTTATGGCAACTCTTTTAATATGAACACAAAATTGCTTCATTTGCTGAATGTGGTTCCATTTCTTTTCTTTTCTTAACAAATAAAAGCAGTTATCATTTTTAAGGAAGTAGTATGTGCCATGTGTGAATAATATTTAAGATAGAACAAGGCTTTCTATTCCTTACAATTTTGTGCTCCTGAACATGTATCACCTCAGCATCTGCCTTTTGATTGGAGATTACAATATATGCTCCAAACCAAACATTAAGCTAGGTAACATACCTTGAAATTCCTGACAAATTATCTAAGAAATACATAACATTATATTCATTATTTCATTATGAAAAACCACGGAAACTGTTGTAAACTGTAATTTTGTAATTTTTTTCAATTTTCTTCAGTTATTAAAATCTTTTTATTTGTTAAGCTAACCTTTCCATTTCTTTTTTAACAAAATATGTATATTTTCATATTGATGTACTTATAGGAAATGAAAGAAAAATTAAAATTTTATAATTAACATACTTTATGAAGTACTTTGAAATTTGCTTTTTAAAGAATTTTTCTAATTATGCCATGTTAAAAAATATTACCTTTCCTTACAAATGTTGGGACTGCAATTTTTTTTAAATGAACACTATGTCATTTTCCATCTTTTCAAATACTTCCACTACTTATAATAGTGGAAATACAAATCCTTACATTGCTAGTTTTTATTTTTGTTTCAATACATTTTCAGAACAATGATCCAACCTGGAAATAAAGGTATTATATTTTTGTCTTTTAAGTCAGTGTTGACATCTGGTGATTGCCTGGACAAATCCTTTGTAATTTTCATGGCAAGATATTTCAGAACCGATTTTCCATTGCTTTCTTCTTAGGGGTGGAAGGTCAGTCACCCAGCTGGCTTCATGCTTCAGACAAGACTAGAACTCGTATTCTCCTAATATTTAATCTAGCCTGGTAGTTTAAATTGATTCTTATACAGTTTTTTTTATAAAAAAAACAAGTTTTATTCATTTTTCAATTTTTTACATAAAAGTGCTTAGGAAACATCGTGGAGAAAGGGTAATCAGTTATCCACAGACAAAATCATAAATGTACAGTTCAACTTTAGTTCCTTAAAAAGTTCCCTCTCTATTTCTCTCAGTTAAAATAATACAATCAAATTAATACATTTCTAAATAAAATTCAGTCGATCAATGGTAGTTTTCAATAACATTTTAGCTATACAAATCCAAATCCTGTTTGAGTTTTACTAATTTCTAAATACCATTTTCTAATTTAGCTTTAAATACACCTATTATTTACATTTCGGGTAATTTCCCACATTGAAATAATAATTATACTCATACAGTTTTTAATGCATAAATTGAAATACAATCAGTATATGACTTCTTTGATTATTACAAGCCTGGCTTAATTATGCAAACTGTTTGTTCTGTAAGGATTGAAATTTGAAATATTTTTATTTTTCAAAGTATTAAAGAAAATATAGCATGAATGGTAGACTTAAAGTTTGGTTATCTTTTTGATTTTTAGTAACAATTAAAAATATATTTTTCAACCTGCTGCCTCCTGCACTAAAGATAACTTTATTGTTGAAATAAGCTAAGGACAACGTAAAATAAGCTATTAAATTAAGATAAAGTTAACTCTGCTTCAAGAAGATGGCAAATAGAATTGTGTTTGCCTATTTCCTTCTTATATTTCACAAGAAGTTCTTGTTTTTCTCAGTATCCTAACTGAATGCCTATAATATCACAAGCCTGATGGAAGACCACAATGGAGAAATGGATTGTAAAGAAAAAAAATTAGCATAAATTACAAAACCTGACCTATTTGTTCAAAAATAAAACAATAAGTACTTTAATAAAAGACTGGAAACTTTTTATTGCTGAAAATGGAAAAAATGAAACAGGGATTTGTGGATTTACTGATTGAAAAGAGGTTGAATATGGAACAGATGGGATCTCTGTAATGTAATTTGAAAGGGAGCAGGAATAATAACTTTTTGTAGCTGCTGCAAAGAACACTGGAAGTTACTTCTTTAATTATCTTTTTCTTTTTTTAACTGTATTGCTTCTTCACTTTTATCTTTTTTTTCTCTAACTTTTCTTTATATATTTTGCTATATAACCAGTTAGATGTAGTGATAAGACATCCAGTTATAAATTGTGAGATAGTGAGTTTTAGTTTCACCTTAAGCACAAAACCAGCTGGGTGATCTTGCACTAATCACTTTATCTTCACTGCTGCTGTAATGCAGATATGTAAAAAATGTAATGCACATTCACTAGAATCCAGTAGTTGTCAAAGACAAATGACAATCGTGACCAGAAGAGGTGCCGCTAAATCAATATTTATTTATTTTTATTCATATCCTGCCTTTATTATTTTTACAATAACTCAAGGCAGCAAACATATTCAACACACCCTTCCACCTCCCCCTTTCCCCAAAACAACAACAACTCTATGGATGAGTTGGGCTGAGAGAGAGTGATTGGCCCAAAGTTATCCAGTTGACTTTCATGGTTAAGACAGGACTAGAATTCACTGTCTCCCTCTTCCTAGCCTGGTGCCTTAACCACTGCAACAATTAAATAATAATATAAGAAACAGACTAAATGCAACAAGAGCAGGTTACTCAGATATTTAATTTGTATTATAAATAATTAGTTAATTACATGAATTCAATTAATAGCAATCATTAAGTTCGTTTTAAAAACAAAGCTGGACTATTCCCTTTTATCACAGTATTTATAAGGCCACAACTAGCATTTTTAAAGTAAGTAAGTTAGATTTAGGAAATATAAGAAATAATTTTGGCAGGAAATTTAGTTTTAACTTTACTTAGCTCTGTAGTCATTAATTTGTTTTTAATATCAAACTCCACCGTGCTCTAAGAATTACAGCAACAAGTGTGATGAATAATCTCATATATTTCATAAAAATAAGGTGGGATGGATTATAGAGGCTCAATTCTATATTCCATGAAAGGAAAGTAGGGAGGCTCAATTCTATATGCCATCAATTGAAATGAAACAAGAATGTAATTTACAATAATGTAATAATAATGTAAAATTCTGAAATTTCTTAATCGTATATAGTATTCTCACAGCATACCTAGAAATACAAATAGCAGAAGGATAGTTACTTTGAAGACAGCATGTAGAATGATTTCATAGATTCCATTCAGTACAACACAATTGCATTAAAAGTACAATAGCACAGTTGTAGTCTTATTTGTAGGTATATGCATCTTAACAAATATCATTATTTTGGTCTTTTCACCCATATTAATTTTATTCAAATGTTCATACTTCCAGCTCTATGTTATCTGTTCACTATAATCATATCACCAAACTGGTATACGTCATATATAACTCATTTTCTTTAGTGTCTTGTCTCTACTGTTCCAAAAAATAAAAACAAAGCATTTTAATGGTGTTTTTTTTTTTTTTGCTTCTTGCCATATGGGAACTTATTAACTAAGTCAAGGTCCAAATAAATGTGCTTTGTACTGAAGGGAGAAAAATGGTCGAATTGTGAAGTGGCTTTCTGAGGCTTATGGAATTTGATTTCACAACCTTATTCCAAGTTGGATAAGCTCTACACAACCTGTCAACCATGTGCTTCATCTTGGTGCTTCAAGCAGTCAGTAAGATATCTTGGACTCAGACCATTGAATGCCTTGAAGACACACAGAGAGAAACAGAGTGTTCTTGAATTGGTGTCAATATCTGTAGTGTAATAACTGAAGGACTAGCCTGATGTACTCACAGTAGTTTGTGTAGATGAGCAGATGGGCTCTTTGAGTATGAATGTAAGAATCTGGGATAAAGCAATATCAAAAAGATAATTGAATAACTTTTATTAATTGCAGAATAGTTTCTTGCGATTTAAAAAATTGATTCCTGTGACTTTTTGCTCTTAATTTAAAAAATACTTCAATAACAGTTCTGTTTAAAAACAGCTTTAAGCTTAACATTTAAATCTAAAATTTAAATTTAAATTTAAAACAGCATAGCAGGGGGGTAAGGCCTTTGCATTCTGGAGGGTCTGTAGATCTATGTTCTCCATAATAAAATTTCAGTTTGAGGGGCTGCCACAAAGAAGAGGGGATCAAATTATTCTCCAAACAACAAGAAACAATGGTTGGAAACTAATCGAAGAGAGAAGCAACCTGGAATTAAAGGAGAAACTTCCTAACAGTGAGGACGATTAACTAGTGAAACAGCTTGCCTCCAGAAATTGTGGGCACTCCATCACTGGAAATTTTTAAGAAGAGGCTAGACAGTCACTTATCTGAAATGATGTAGGTTCTCCTACTTGAGCAGGGGGTTAGACTAGAACACCTCCAAGGTCCCTTCCAGCTCTATTCTATTCTAAATTCAATGATATATCTCTAGTCTCCTTATTGATACCAGATACACATATCCAGGAATTATAAATGAGCTACATTCCATTTTAATCTTCACACATCCTTCTTTTTTTAACTAGGTCATCCCAATCTAACTGGCTACAGCAGATGCTGATCTAAAATGTTTGACATTATATAATAATATCAACTTACATTCTAATATGAAGAAATTGTGTGGAGTTGTATTCCTAGCTTTCATGGGATAAATTTGAAATTAAGATAAATACTGGAAAAATATTTGAAAAAATAGAAGTTATGAAAAATACTTTTAGGCATTGAATTGTAGCACTCACACTGTACAGTTGCAGAAAACTAGAATTTTAGGGAAGGTGGGCATTACTGAAGAAGTAGAGAATTTGTATTATATGGTCTGTAAATGGTAAATGGTTGTACAAAATAATGCATTTTGGGGGAAAATGGTATATGCAAAGTATAGAAAGTAGAATTGTAGTTGTCAGTGACTTATTAAGAAAGGGGTTTTTGAATTATATTAAAAATGTCAACCCATATGTTGTATGTTCTATGTTGGGATATGATTCCCTACAAGAGAAGATGAAAGTGTTTCTATGTTTTCAGCATAAATTGAAAGTGAAAGACATGAACTCTCTTCAGGTTGGCATTGAATGTATGGAATACAGAAATGTCCCATACAGGCAGTCATATTTCAGACTCTTGCTGACTTTACACCATTCCATTGCAAGTCTTAATGCAAAGTGTACTAATTTGGCTTAATGCTTGTTTCCCTCCTCAGATAACTTCACTTGCATTCAATCAAACAGAAAAATGTTTAACTTCCAGACCTCCCAGGTGGATATGTAGAGATTGAACAGAGAAGTACAGACATACCAATGAGCATTATTCAAGGCTAGCACTTTCCAAACCTGTTCAGCTAGTAAGAACTTTTAAGAGAACATTTTGAATGTACTGTTGTAATAGAACAGAGCCCTAGGGCACCCCAGTACACACTTCCCTCCATGTAGATGCAGTTCCATTGAGAACCACATGCTGAGTAGGGCTGGTCAGCCAGCTACAAATCCATCTGGTGGTGATGTTGTCTAACCCACATTTTTCTATCTTATCAAGTAGTAGGTTGTGGTCTACTTTATAAAATGCCTTACTGAAGTCCAAGTAAATCATATCCACAGCATTCCTCTGGTCCACTAATTTTGTCACCTGGTCAAATAATGCAATAAGATTTGTCTGGCATGATCTGTTTTTGACAAACTCATTTTGGTAATGACTTTGTTTGCCTCTAGGTGTTTGCTGATTCGTTGCTTGATTATCTTTTCCAAGATCTTACTAGGTATTGAGGTCAGGCTGATAGGTCTGTAGTTTCCTGGATCCATTTTATTTCCTTTTTTGAAGATGGGAACTACATCAGCTCTTTTCCAATCCTCTGGTAGTTCCCCAGTGCTCCAGGATCTTTGAAAGATATAGTTCGGTGGTTCTGAGATCACATCTGCCAGTTCCTTCAGAATCTTGGGGTGTAGTCCATCTGGTCCTGGCGATTTGAACTCATCTAGGTTGGATAGGTGCTCATTTACCATTTTCTTGCCTATCTTAACTTGTGTTTCTAATCTGTTTTTTACGGTACTGTTTTTGATAGGTTGGACTGTTTTTTCCCTTTGTGTAAAAAGGATGAAAAAACGAGTTGAGTAGTTCTGCTTTCTCTCTGTTGCTTGTCACCTTCTTGCCACTTTCTTCAGCACAGGAGATGGAGAATCCACCAATGGGTTTTCTCTGTCTGCCTGCTCTTGAGACCAAGTTAGCCAAGCTTGACATGCCCCCTGTTGCTAGGAGATCCCAGTCTTGACTTGGTCTCAAGCTCTTGAAGATGTGTCAGGTTTGGCTCTCAGGGTTCAAGAGACTCTAATTATTTTTGGTTTAGCAGATAGATACCCCATTGTTGGATTCTCCTCTCCTCAACTTCTTCTTTCATGTCTGTAGGTTCAACTTTACATTTTTCCACTTTCCCTTTCCCCAGCGGTTCTCCTTACGCGCTGGGATCAGCACTGCTTAAGATCGGCTGATCAGAGGCCTGGGGGGAGGTGCCCATTTTACTTTTACTTTCCCCAGGGCTCTGGAGAAAGGTTCCTTTAAGCCTTCACCCCTCATCAAAGTTCCCTGTGCAGCGCTCAGCGCTGCCGCTCTTTAGGTTTTAAAAGCCCCAAAATTGTCCCACGAAGGCTCAGATGGCCGTTTCAATGGCCAGAAAGTCGCGGGTACAATTTTGGTTGCCGCCGAAGGCAACAAAACCCGAATGGAGCCATTCGGCTTGTAGGGGGATCCTCTCACTTTCTGACCCGAGCCTTTGATGCAAAGCCAGTGGGTTCAGTAGACGGGCTTCTGGGTTTACCGTGGAGCGCCAGACTTCCCCAGGGATCTCGCGATGGCACGGCCGCCATTTTGGACGCCACGCGGTTCCCTTTTTTCAAGGCAATCTATTGCCAGCTCTCAATCCGCCGCTAGTTTAAAGGCATCTGCAGACCTCATCTCCTTCTTGAGTGGCACGTTGCCTCTTAGGACTGCCAAGTATTCTGCAGCCCTACACTGGTGCAGGGGGGTGCTCAGCCATTCTCATATTGAATGGTTCACTGCTACCAGCCACGCCCCAAACCTACCCAGGCTGCCATTTTGATCTTGTGTGCTACCCTTACCAGGCCTTCCTCCCATGCCCTCTGTGCCCTTCATTGGGCTTTCTGGTGCACTTTGCCTGACCACCTAAGGCCACTGGGCGGAGCCTCATAGCAGGTCCCAACCGTGCCTTCGGTCTCATCTACACAGCCATGACCGACAGGCCAGAGAGACTTGTTTATCTGGTCAGGTGGTCAGGGGAGCAGTCCATATTCCCTGCTCCAACTATTCTTCCCGCCAATTGCTTGCCTGCCAGAGCTCCCCCTCAGTTTCCCTGAGGTAGCTCGACCCAGGATGGAGCACTCCACAGTACCTCAACCCATGAGCACCGCCTCCCCATCCTCAAGTCATGGCTGGTGCAAAACCTCCAAAGAGGAGGCAGCAGGCAAGCTTAAGGGCAAGGCGAAGGCCATCCTCAAAAAGCCTTCAAAGTTGGCGGAGAAGCAAGCCAGCCGTAGGCACCAGGCTCTAGAGACTTTGACCTCTCTTTCGGTCCTTCTATCTCTGCTCAGGGCATGTGGTCCATGGTGGAGGCCTGCACCACACATAGCCCCTCTTCTGTGTCGGCCCACCTCACAGCTGCCCACCCACCGACATTTCCCTCACAGGTTCCAATTTTGGGACCTGAGGCCACCTTCACACCAACGTCAGCCAGGCTCAGGGGACCAGAACCCGGGGACATCCTCTCCGATAGCCCCCTTGAGGCCCTGATTTCTAGGGTAGTGGACCGTGCACTCGCGGCATGGTCTTACCACTTACCCGGGCAGGAGGCTACTATATCTGTACTTCCGCCTTATGTTCCTCCAGCAGAGGTCTCCATATATCAGGAACCCCCATCTCCCAACCGTTTCTCAATTAGTGGCAACTCATCCCCGACGGGATATGACCAGCCGGACTTTCATTTGTCCGAGCTGGAGGAACTCTCCCCAGACCCTTCTCCACCTGGATGTCTGTTCAACTCGGCTCTGTTCCTTCCCTTGCTACGTAAGGCCACTACGACGGCCAACATAGGGTCCGATCAGTTCCCTTAGCCACAAGCCACGTCCAATTCGAGCCCGAATCTGGTGTTCTTCGAAACTGTGGCAGCCCAACACCATGTCCCCTGCCCTTCCATCTTCCTTAAGAGAGTTAAGAAACAATGGGTGTCCCCATCTTCTTTCCCCTCCATGGGAGAAACAGACAAAAAGTTATTCAATACTTTCTCAGACTTGACATCTCTGGAGATGCCAAAAGTGGACGAAGCCTGGACCCCTCTGGTGTCTTTGACTGTGGTCTCGGGATATGGCCAAGGCACTTAAGACAGAGGACAGGAAATGGGACTTGACCTTCCGCAAGACCATCAGGCGGCCACATGGGCAATTAAAATGGCTACGTGCGTGTCCTTCTTTGTCAGGACCACCCTCTTATGGCTCCACCAGCTTCAGGCCAGGCTTCCTCCTGAGGACATATGGACACATCAGGACCTAAGCAAAATGGTTGCAGCGACGGAGTATGTGTCGGATGCAACCCTACAGTCAGCCACTTTGCCTCCAGATCCATAGCTTCCAATGTCACAGCCAGAAGGATGCTTTGGCTCAAGCACTGGCAAGCTTACGCCAAGTCAAAATGGCATCTAGCAACAGCCCCCTACCAGGGCGACCATCTGTTCGGGGAGGCCCTGGATCCATTTCTAGTAGAGAACAAAGTCAAACAGAAGGTCATGGCCCACCTCTCCAAGAGATCCGATAGACGCACCACTCCTTACGGCTGTAGGCTGTCCTTTCGGGCAGCAACAGGCTCGGGAGCAGCCCAGCCTTCCCTCTCCTTCATGCCCAGACAGGCCTGTCCATATGACAGGCCAGGCTTTAGGCCCTGACAACAGAATCAGGGCAAGATGCCATTTTGAGAGAGCGGTCATCCCTTCAGGAGGTCCAAATGACTCCCGGACCAACCCTTCTATAGGTGGCAGGCTATCCCTTTTCTTCCATCAGTGGGAGCTAGTCCTGCAAACTATCCAATTCGGCCTGTCCCTCGAATTTGTGTCCAGTCCCTGGGTCATTTCATCTCCTGTCCCACACCCCGAGACTCAGATAAATGGGGTATTATGCAGGAGGCCATTCGTCATCTTCTGGACATACAGGCCATAGAACCGGTACCGCCGGATCAGAAGGGAAGGGGATTCTACTCAATCCTCTTCGTCGTTCCCAAAGCCTCGGGGGGATGGAGGGCAATTCTAGACCTCAAAGGTCTGAATTACCACATTGCATACAAAAAATTCAAGATGCAATCGCTCCAGTCCATCCTAGGAAGCGTCAGAAAAGGAGACTTCCTGACGTCTATAGACCTCACAGAAGCATATCTCCACATCCCCATCCTTCCAGACCACCGGCGGTTCCTCAGGTTCTGCTACATGAGCTGTCACTTCCAGTACAGGTCCCTCCTGTTCAGTCTGTCCTCGGCTCCCAGGGTGTTCACCAAAATCCTGGCTGTGCTGGCTGCTCATTTATGGAAGGTACTGGTATGCGTCCAGTGCTACCTGGACGACATTGTTATCCCGTCGTCCTACTTCCGGGTGGCTAAGTTGAACCTGAACTTGACCATATAGGGCCTCCAACAGCACGGGTTTTTGGTGAACTTCCTAAAGAGCCAGACTTCTGCACCTGGGAGCCATCATAGACACCACTGATTGCATGGTCTACCTCTCCCAGGAGTGTCTGGACAGCATCAGGGACCTAGCTCGCCGAGTATACAAGGACTGCACCGTCCCACTGGTCTTGCTTTCTCAACTCCTAGGGAAAATGGTCTCCTGCATAGCCATAGTTCCCTGGGCCAGGCTGCATCTACGGAGCCTTCAATGGTTTCTTCTCCCATTCCAGCGGTTGAATGTCAGCTCATCCAGCCGACAGGTGAGGCTCCCAGTCCAAACCCTGAGGTCCCTTCGCTGGTGGTTCCCACAGGCGGTTGCCAGGGGGTCACTATTCAAGGACATCTCACAGTCACGACGGACACCAGTCTTTTTGGTTGGGGAGCTCACCTGCAGTCTCAGTTTGCGCAGGGCCGTTGGTCCCGCGCAAATTTGAAACACAACATCAACTAGCTGGAACTCAGGGCCATTCACCTAGCTCTATGCCACTTCCACAACCAGATCAGGGGTCGACACATATTGGTCCTTACGGACAACGTGGCATCAAAGGCCCACGTGAACCAGCAGGGGGGCACGCAGTCCAGGTCCCTCATGTCCGAGGCCCAGTTGCTGGGCTCCTGGGCAGAGTCCAGCCTGTTCTTCCTCAGGGTCGAACACATCTCGGGGGAGAAGAACCAGCAGGCAGACTTTTTGAGTCGCTCCACCATATATCCCTCGGAAGGGGGTCTATACCTGGATCTTTTAACTGAGATGTCCCAAAGGTTCGGCCGACCGGTCCTTGACCTATTCGCGTCGTCGAGCAATGACCAACTCCTGAGATACTTCTCCCATTATTACTCCCCAGGGGTGGAGGGGACGGATTCTTTATGTACTCTGTGGCCGGAGGGCCTACTCTGCACCTCCCCTCCCCTCCCGCTAATTCCGGCGACCATCCGCAAGCTGATACAGGAGCGAGCAGAGGTGATCCTACTGGCCTAGGAGACCCTGGTTCGCAGACCTGGTGAATTTCTCCCGCTCTTCCCCATGGAAGATTCCCTCGGATCGCATGTCCCTGCACCAGGGGGTCCTCCAACATCCGGACCCTCAGTGGTTACAGTTAGCCGCCTGGCACTTGAGCACAGAATCATGACTCAGGAGTCGTTCTCACCAAGGGCGATTTCCATTATTCAAGCCTCTTACAGGCTGGCGACCAATCACATTTATGACTCCACATGGAAGAATTTTTGCAACTGGTGCAGACCGCGGCAACTGGACATTTCAACATTGATAATCCCTCAAATCATAGACTACCTTCTCGACAGTCTGGATAGAGGCCTAGCCCCTGCAACCATTCATAGACAGGTGGCGGCCCTATCGACATTACTCACCTGCGCCAATTCGATTTGTCTGGCTCAACACCCCAGAATACGCACCTTTCTCAAGGGTGCCAGCAACACCAAGCCACCCGTGGTACACAGGTACCCATCTTGGGAGTTGCACCGAGTTCTACTTGCACTCCCTAGACCGCCTTTTGAACCGGTCACTACTGTAGCTTTGAGGACCTTATCCCACAAGCTCGCCTTCCTGATCGCTATCACGTCAGCCAGGTGCATTTCTGAGCTGGCGGCTCTATTGATCAGGGATGATCTTTGTATTTTCCACTGGGACCGGGTAGTTCCCTAATAAGATCAGCAAGGGCACTGTATATAAATTGTGTAAACTGCCCAGTATCATATAAGTGAGATGGGTAGCTATATATATTTTGTAGGAATATTTCAGACTGCATATGCCTTTTATGGTAAAATATATATATCCACCAATCTCACATATATGATGAAAATATTAAGATTTATGTAAATCTTAAATTCAATGTATACCATAACTGTATTTCCTGTTTTTATGTGCTATATTCAGTTTAGATCCTAGAACAGGATCTACTCAAATGGGGTTTCATAGTCACTAGGGTTACCTAGGAGATCATGATTTATGTAAAAAAAATAAGATACTAAAAAAGTTCCCTCAAGCTCCAAGATCTTGGGCAGGGGCGGGCATTGTGCATGTGTGGAAGTGAGGTGGGTAGGAAAGCATGAGCAAAGAAGTGAGAAGGAGAAGAATTAGCAGCAGGTGGTGAGGGAGCACACATCAGAGAGCTGCTGCCAGGACTCTCTTTGGTACATGCCTGCCTTTCTGCAGGTGCAGCGGCCTGGAGGAATCCATCACAGGGCAAGCATAGGAGAACTGGAGTTGAGCTGGCCTGGACATCAGCAGCAGCAAGCATCACCCATATAAGTGGAGGAAAGGAAAACGTTTCATTATTTTTGGTTTAAGAAGAGTGTTAATGTAGATATACAGGCCTACATATGAAACAAAGATGATAATTGTGCAGGGATTCATAGAGGCCTGAAAAATATTTCAAGGTTCTTACAGACTCAAAAGTGTGATAAAAGTTGTATTAGAAAATCTAATAGCAGAAATTTCTCCCCTCCTCCCAGCAGCTGGGTGTTCTTCTATGCAATATATTTTTTACACAGCAGTGGAAAATAGTTTTACAGTTAGGGGCCTGTGGTTTGGTGGCATATGTTCAATGCAACAACTTCAGTACAGCACATTTTAAAATGCATTGTATGTCTTTAACTTTGGCTATAAATCATGAGTAGTGTCTTTAAAGAGCACAACATCCAAACACTGTTTTCAAACATTTAAGATGTTAATGGGTTTTGAGGATTGGAATTGATCTTGTATAGCAGCATCTTTTAATGCCAGGATGAAATGGACTATGTGTAAAAACTTCTGTTGTGTTTTCTCTTGCATAGATATGATCAGAAGGACTTTACATCTTTAGGAGTTAGAAAAGGAATCTATAGTTTTAGAAACAACAGAGCAGTAGAAACTGAGAGTCCATTTTCAAAGTCATGAATACTGTAGATGTTGGTAAATAGCTTTTTTTGAAGTTGAAAACCTGTCACGATAAAACTGTTTTCCCCTTATAAGAAAGTGAGTATGGAAGGAAGATTTGTTTTTAAAGTGCAAGAAAACCATTGATACTGTCTGCTTTTTATAGGTTATTTTTAACTTCTAGACCTTCTTTTCATCTCTGTCCTGCTTATTGTCCCAGGTTGTGCTGACCTGGAATAGATATAAAAATCAGTTCTATAGAGAGGTAGTGTAATGTAAGATTATATTCTCTTTTTGCTAAATTTTGAGAGCAAAAATGTACTAGTGAAAGAGTATTACTTTTTGTTACTTAACTGTGGCAGTGCATGGAATCATGTAGGCTCTAGTGTATTATGTGTTTTCCCAATTTAAAACTACCGTATTTCCCCGATAGTAAGACACCCCCGATTGTAAGACGTATCGGGGTTTTCAGGGGGTCGGCTAATATAAGCCGTACCACGAAAGTAAGACATATTACTCCTGCCCACTTCCGCCTCCTGCTTAAAATACTTAAATACTTAAAATACTTAAAATACTTAATATACTTAAAATACTTAAAATAAAACTGACAATTGTTTTCCAATCAATATAAGCCGTACCCCGAAAGTAAGACATAGTGGGGCTTTTGGGGATAAAAAGAAAGTGTGACCCTGTCTTGCTTTAGGGGAAACACGGTAACTGCATGATGTGGGTACCTCAAAGGATTTGGACGTGAGTATATTTATAGATCAGCCATTGTAATAGTTCTGAACATTTCAGTTTTCCATATTTGAGATATTTTCTAAGTCTTTTATTTAAATGAGACTTAATTCTATGTCAGCAAATGTCAGAAGATTCAAACAAGAAACTTATTTGGAGATCCCAGAATAAGAATCTGGGAGTTACATGTAAATCATATACTCAATTTGAAATACAAACTTTTATGGTTATTTAATAACTCAGTACATAACTCAAAGTTATATGTAATAGTAGACATCAGGCAGTTAAAAGATTGTGGAGCAGCAAAGACTACCTAAAACTGCTTTAGTTAATTTTTTTCTCTGTTGATGTAAAATGTGAATAAAACCTAACAATACAAAGAAATGGGCATCTGGAACAACTGATCCAGAAGAAAGCTGTAATCACTCAGTCTAATTTTAATTAGAGCACCATATAAGCAAAAGTAAGTTATGTATTCTTTCCATGTACCTATACCATATTTTTATGGCTTTCAACAATTTCATGTGTATTGCATCATACTAGAAAATTAAAACAAGTTACATAGCATCTATGTATCTAATGAGTGCCTTAGAAAACTGCACTCATTAGATACATAGATACTATTTTAATTTAATACATACCATGCCTAATTGTAGAGTTATAGAAATAGTATGGAAGGTAATCAACACATAAGCTGTGGATTCTTAAAATCATGGTTAGCTGATCAAATTATAATGGTTTGCTTCATATAATTATAATCGTTTGCTTCATACAAAAACAGTAAGCTATAAACTCCAGTTTACAAACCACTATGGCTGGATTCACACATTGTTCTAAACAAATAAAATATTTAATTTTCTTTAGCACAGTGTGAGAACAAGGGCTACAGGCAAGTCTATGACCTACTAGTATTGTACTTAAATTTGGTTTAAGTAAACCTATGTTCCATTGGCTATTATGCAGCTTCATGCTGTGGGTTATTTCCCAGCACCTACTTATGTGTCTTTTACTTACCACTGGTAACAGTAATTGTGAATAGTCGGATATTTCCAAATTCAAGTTGAACAAAGTAGATATTTTAAATTCTAAATTTTCCATGTTATAAATGAAAATATTTCTTTCTTCTCTAAGGCAGTTTTTAGAGTTTGAAGGCGGAACTGATAGTGACCCACTTTAGTTAACAGTTTTTTAAACTAACCTCTATGCTATAATGTATTTTTTTCCATCTTTAATCTACTAATCTGGTTTAAAAATTTTATATACATCCTTTTAAAAATTGATTAGTTGGAGAGCTGCTTATTTTTCCTGTGCTGAATAATAAGAATATTTATGGAATCATTGGTGCTCTCTGAGTTTGTTTGTTTGTTTCCAGATATTTCATTACCCAACCAGGTAACATCTTGATGATGTTACTGAGTCAAGTAATGAAACATCTGGAAACAAACAAGCTTAGAGAGCATCAAGGATTTCACAATTCAACTCTGAACTACATACATTCTCTTCTATTGGAAGAAAGTTTATACAAAAAAAAGTCTTGCACACCAGATTCTGTATAACGTAATTTAAAATGACCCAGATTTGGACTTGGGAACACCAGGATTTAGCCAGACTTGCCATGAACTGAGTTCAGATTGCAGATGGTAACTAATAAAGATGCACTGCAATCCAGAATTCCCCAGCTGCTTGGCTCCTTATTTAGACATGGTTTGGAGTAAAATCCAGACCCAGAGAGAATTGTCACCGAATGTGCTCAACTCAGGATTTTGAAAAGTTGGCAATTCTATTTCAGAGTCCCAAAGGGTTTCCCCCCCAACAAAATGCAATGTTAATGCAGTCACATTATAAACAAACTTCCTCCTTCTCCCCCAATGCTGGAAAATATTACCTGCTTCAAGTTTTGCTTTGATTTCATATTTTCCTTCCTGTTGTCATAGAACAGAATTATATTTTATTGAACAGGACACAGTAAAATCAGAATGTAGAGTTTTTGTTTGTTTTGTTTTTTAACCTATATGGTTCCAATCGATTTAGCAGCTTGGAACTGTTCAACCAGATGTAATTGAATCAGGCTGAAGCAGCTATATTTGACATGGAGTTTCTCGAATTGCTAGCACCAACTTTGTTTAAACTCAACTGTTACAATGGTTGTGACAAATATAGCATTAGAATGGATAAAGCATTCTGCATCTTATCTCCCATTTCTTCTTAAATCCAGCTGTGCAATTAATACCTGAAGGAATTATTTGGAAGTCTGTGTGGTTGGCTTGTGCTGTTCCCTGTTTTCTTATCCAAGAATCATTTAACAAATGTTTTGCCAGTACATGTTCTCTTCTCTATAAGCACTGACAGTTTTATGAAAAAGTGCTCTAGATTCCATTGCCCTGTTTAGAAAATTGTGCAATCCATTTTTTTCTATTTCTAATTCAAATTCAAGGCATATATTTTATTTGCTACTTGAGCAGTCTTATTGGCACCATTAGGGTTCTTAATCTCCAGCAAATAAATGCTTACACTTGTCCTGACCTACAACATCCCAGATTTTTATAAAGAAGATAATAACTTTGATTCTGATTTTTTTTTTCAACAAAGCTTATGCTTCATAATGAGAAAACTTATATCAAGGATAGGCTTTTTGGTACCTGCTTGATTGCATACCATAGATCACACTACTTTTTGATTGAGTTATATTATTTGGATTTTCCAAAAATCCAAGTGGTTCTTGTTTCTTGTGCTGGCCAGCAACAGGGGGCTTGATGTTAACCTTGAAAGACTTGATGCTAACCTTGAAAGTCTACCAAAATAATTCTCTGCCTGTTTAAGCATAACTTAGATGGAGTTGTTCTAAGACTTTTTCTTAAACTACTTCACTTCCTTAACTAAGATATATCTTATTCTTACTCCAGTTTCCCAAAGTCTGTTAGATATTTTATCAGAGTACTCTCCAACAGCAGACAGTACAAACCCATTCTACCAGTTTCTATGCTTAGAACTAGTCCAGAACTTTAATCATTACAGCACACTCTGTGTGTGTGTGTTTTGTGTGTGTATGATCAAACTAAATTAATTCACTGAAGCTTGAAGGTTTCTTAATCATTTCTGATCTTAATGTACTGTGCTGATCTGGCGTAGTCAGTCAGTCAGTCTATATGTTTAAATGTATTTGAAATATACTATGAAAGTTCCCTAGCTACTAGGTAAATATATCTTTAGAGTGCTAGTCTTTCAGTCTTCCATCTTCACCATTCTCAAATATATAACTTTATAAAGTTGTCATATGATCACTATACAGATATTTATAATTAGTAAGATCATAATTGTGCTATAAGTTTTCTTTCAACCTTTTGTGGAATACCATCCATTATAATAATATTGGTGCTATGATTTTTTAAAAATATCAGATGTTTTATGGATAGTAAGACTTGCATTCTACATTTGTAAACCTTAGAATAAAATTATTAAAATCAGTGAGACTTTAGTCATGACTTCTTATCAATTGCTTTCAGTGAATTCACTTAAAGCCTACAACAATTTCATGTATTTATAAACACGCATCTATCAAGGGGGAATCAAAAGTCAAGATGATGGAACTGAGTGTAAACTGAAGCTCTACACTTTTTAAATGTATTTTGCATAAAAAGTGGTGGAGCTTAACTTTGCCCCCATTCTGCAGAAGTGTATGTTTCAAAAAAACCTTGGATAACCATTTGTTCAAGATGGTATGAAGACTCCTGCTTTGGACAAGGAGTTGGATTAGAAGACCTCCAAGGTTTATTCCAAACCTATGATTCTGTGGAAGAAAATAGGAATAGGTTTTCTTTTAAAAATATGTACTGTTCTGAGTTGTTAGTCTTTTCAAGAAAAGAGCAGTTAATTTCTGAAGTCCTTTGAGAAGGTTCAATAGGAGATTCATATAGGTTTGACATTTCGTGAACTACTCTGACACATGACATAAATGACCACTTATCCACATAATATTTTTTCAAGTTAGATTAAATTTCAGTTGATTTGGACATATAAAAACAAACCTCAAGATAATATCTATATAACTCCTTTTCTATATCTTTTGCATTGTGCCAAACATAAAAATTAATGCATCTGAATTGTAAAAATATGGTTTATATTTTTCTGTCGAAGAAAAACACATACTATAGGCTTGATAGGAAAGCAGGTAAAAGGAATAACTGTTAAGGTTGTTGGTCCACCTCTGACAAAGACATATATCAACAAGCAAAACAATTTAACAGTCATAAACATATAAATAATATTTTGTAAATGTACATTATGAAACAAGAGTGTCAATCAAGCAGAAGATTATTATTATTATGTATTATATATTTTGTCCTCAGAGGTTCAAGAAGGTTAATCAACCCAAATAGAAGGCATGGAATGAGATGTTCATTTTTTAAGTTATCTCATGACACAGAAGCATACTGTTTTATCATGTTTTTGGCATGCCCCGTTGCTTCTCAGAAGAGAAACCCAGCTAACAATTTAGCTTATTAGGATTAGAGTGATACTTCCAGGATTCCAGCTTTGCCTGATAACAAAACAGATGGAATAGGAGGATTTTAAATGACTAGAAGCTTTGCAAGTTGTATGAAAATGTGGAATATTCTCTAGTTATGCTTAATCATGAAATGTATTACATTGGGTTGATCTTCCAGAGAATCCATTTAGCCTAATGGCACATCAAATGGCAGTACAGCTGAAAAAATCTGCTTAGAAATGGCAGTACTTTACTTTTGGCTAAGTCTCTGAGTTAAGTGATGTGTGGCCAGTTTAATGAGAGATAACATCTAGTATTTTAAATACTACTATGTTAAATTTGTTACATCAATTTATAAGACACATTCACATATTTTTTTTAACTTCTATATGTTGACTTGTTTACTTGTTGACTTGTTTACTTAAATTCTTGAGAATATGTAGTAGAGATGACAAAATTGATAAACTATCAAGTTTACTTAAATCCATCTGAACTTCTGCTGTTATGTTACAATTGAGTAGTGAATTAGTACTGACTTGTACTGCCTGTTTGATTTGTTTTAGTAATCATCCATAGACCAGTTCACATTTCAATGCATGTTCAAATTAAAATAGTATTGTAAAGAAAAAAATAAAGCCAAATACCGTGAGAAAAAAAGAAAAAAGAACCCATGAGCATCCAAAATAAAATAAGGAGAAATTATTTTAATTAAAGTAATCTTAAGCCCATTATGGTTTTCCATTTTTTAGAAGGAAACTTCAAAATGGTAAGAAGCTCTGTCTTCACACTGGACAATATTCCAGATTTCAGGATCCTGGAAAGCCCACCATAAATATATAAATGAAACAGCAACTGGAGCATCAATGGCTATTGGGAGATTCTTCTGTCAGAAGAGAATATATTCCTGCACCAGTTAAACTGTTTGAGGCCGACACTGTTTATAGTGTATAGTCCTTATATTTATCACAGGCTGGCCTTTTGTTGGGAACAGCTCCATAGAAGTCATATAAATTAAATTTTTGAGGTGAATCTTGTCACACAAAGCATCTGTAAAGCAGTCCTCAGAAGTGAAGTAGGGATGCCCCAAATCGAACATAAGGCTTGGTAGGCAGTTATGATTTACTGTATTGATTAAAAATTCTGTTTTTCTCATTAGGCCTTATACCATGGATCCTAAAATATGACTATACTTTTCCATAGGCCTTGACAATAGAAAAGAAATCACCATTGGCCTATCTAAAGAACAACTAATCTCTGTTGTATATATTCAAATTAAAATGGCAATATATTAAAGGCTGGATATATAGAATTCAGTGGTGGGATTCATCCGATTCGCACCATTTCAGCAGAACCGGTAGCCCAGAATGGACTTCCGGAAGTGGCATCCACACAGAGAACCAGTTGTTCACATATTTGAATCCCACTGCTGATAGAATTGAAACATTATAAATTAAAATTAGCTTCCTATCATAGAGCTGCAAAATGTTCATTGCCATAAATATCTGCAAACTTGCAACTATCTGAGCATGTTAACTCTTTCCAGCGAAGAAATAATTCTTCAGAGCAAGACTTCTGCCTTTCTCTTTGGCAGTTACAGTATAATAAATAACAATAGCAATAGCACTTAACTTATATACTGCTTCATGGTATTTTACAGTATTCCCTGAGTAGTTTACAGAGTAAGCATACTCATACCAACAATCTGGGTCCTCATTTTACTGAGCTCGGAAGGCTGGAAGGCTGAATCAACTTGGAGCAGATCAGAATCAAACTCCTGGCAGTGAGTAGAGTTAGCCCACAATACTGCCCTCTAACCACAGCTAAAATGCTTATGAAAGACTGTCCCCACAGTTCTAAAAATAGAAACATTTATCAATTATATCTTAAATAAATGAAGCATACTTATTTATCCATTCCACCATGTATTTATTACAAAGAAAAACTCAAAAACTAATGTCTGGTATAGGTTTCAAAGAAGAAACAGAGGTGAATGGCACCAATATTAAAAAATATATATATTCAAATAGAGTATCAAAACTCCATTTTCTGTAAATGCAGTTTTAGGTTCTTCTGAACTTTAAAAATCATAACTTTGACTATAAGATTATGGGATTATCGTTAATTCAATAATAAAACCTATGTTTGCATTGTTGGGCTTAAATTTTATACCAATGTAGAACTTAATATGATTTGTTGATTTTTTCCAACCTTCCACATTTGCTAGTGTGTATATTATTATTTAACTTTTGAGGAAAAACATGTTCTTTTTTCTTATAGAAAGTTCTTATAGAAAGAAATGTCAATATAGAAATAAAGTTCTATATGATCTTCATTTATTTTTTTTACTATATTTCGCCTTTAACTCAATGATAAGACTATAATAAGGCTACAAAAATAAAACAGATTATGCAGATGTTAGGATAAGAAAGAAATCTTAATTACCAAAACCCTGATAAAACAGTACAACTTTTTACTAAACATGTAAAGGCCTATAATGACAGAATTTAGTTGTATTAAGTCTGGATTGGTGATGCTGCTGTCATAAAAGGCAAATAAATAAATAAAATATAAAAATATAGTTAGAATATATTACTAATGAATTTTTTTATTAGTAATTTTTTTTATTCTGGAAATGAGATAGATTAATTAGTAACTTCATGTCTTAACAAATGGAACTTAAGCCCCCCCCCTCTGCATTTCTGCTAGCATTCTTTAGTATCTGAATATTACCCAATCACTGCAGTTGTATTTATCTAAAAATGAAGGTAGACGTGACATTCATTTCCGATGCAAGTTTTATTAATTTAAATTGTATAAAAATTAATAATTGAGGAATTGGCCATCTTAAAAATGGTCAGTGTGGAAATATTGAATATAATCAGATTTGGTTTTTCTTACTCTCTGTCTCATGATAAGTTTTTTCACATATAATTTTGTGTTTCTTTTTCCTCATCTTTTAGGAAATTTGAGAGCTTAACATCTCTGCTGCTTCCTGCTTTCGTTGCGACAATTCCTCCTTGTATTTACAAACAGAGGTCAGCCTTGCATCCCATCCCATCCTGTTGATTTCTCTTTTGTTACATGGTAAGCACTGTATTTGCTGTGTACATAAGCTGAATAGTAGTCTTCTTTTTCTTCATCACCATCTTTATAATTCTCATAACAGCAACATTAAGCACTGAAATCAATATTGCATGCCGATCCAGAAACAGTCAGTCTTTCCTAATGATAGGGGGAAGGTGAACATACTGAATTAGCTCTCAGAGTTTAGCTTTTGCATAACTTTGTACATAAATAAAATGCGAATTAAAATATGTGACAAAATTAAATCCATCAAATCTAATAAAAAATAAAGAGAAACAAAGAAATCTTGGACCATAAATCCCATTAACCAGGCCAAAGAAAAATGTGTTAAGAAGAAGCTGGGTTGTATCTTTTTGCATTGTCTCTTGGAATAATCTTCTTCACCCATTAAGTGGAGTGTTTAAAAATCCTAGTATTTCTGAAACAAAAAGAATACACAGCCACTGAGCTAGCGGGTTTTTATACCTTCTTTTTCTGAGTATTGTCCCTTACTACAATACAGAGCCACTTCTTTGTTCTCAGAAGCAAGCAGTTAAATTGTATGTAAATGTATGCAAATTAGATGCTGTCTAATAAAGAGAAGCATTAAATGGAAAATATTTAGTTTGGCAAAAGAAAAGAAAAGAGAGGAAAAGAAAGCAGGTGTATTTTGGAAGAAATAAATGTATGAATTGCTAAAAGCCCTCAAACTTTAGATGAAGATTTAAAAAAGACTATTTAAAATTCTTGAAGGAGGTTTATTCTTTTGTTCTTTCATTCTCTCCCAACATTGTATATGTGTATGAAATTATATACATATAGTGGTTATATAAATTTGACACCTTTGACACGTTGCATTCAATATTTATGTTTTTATATGTCTTTCAGCTATTATATCTTTTCATAAACTTATAAACATGATGGCCTATATAAATAGGACAGAATTTTCATATAGATCAGTAAAAACAATTTTGTTAACATAAATTATATAATCATTAAATGTGTCCATTTTGATTAATATATATTACTAATAATAGCAGAATGATTATAGATTATGATTCAGAAAACAAAGTTTTATCTATCTGTGTATCTATCTTTCATCTATCTTCTATATATCTATCAAATGTATATATTTATCAATTTCACAAAACAAACAATTCTGGGTAGCATACAGCAAAACTAAAATAGTGAAGAGATACCTAATACACAAGGATCTTTCTCTTTCATACCACAATAACATACCATAGTAACAAAACCATGAAATATAATATGTGGTTAAAATAATAATCTCCTACAGCTTTCTCCATGATAAAAAAAGTAGTGATGTGAAGTAGAAAGCTGTCTGGAACAATTTTGTCTTGATGACCTGTATAAAAAATTCAGAGAATCATCTGAATTCGTAGATTTAAGCTATTCCACAAGAATGGAACACATATCAACTTGGTATAGACAGTGGTACTGATGTTTCAGTAAAAGGAGGAGGAATCCATTTTCGCGGTCCAAACAAAAATCTAAACTGATTGTTATTATTTTATTAAATTTATTTGAAGTTTTACTTTCAAAAAGTTTGCCATCCTCATTCCAGTTAGGTTCAACATATCTAATTTTAGTTTTTGGAAAAGCTTCAGTATGGACCCTAAAATTTTCTTACCAATATTTTGTTTCCCTTATTGCGACAGAAGAGGGAAATATTGAAATATATGATTAGAAAATAGTTACATTTACATTTGTAATATGCATTTAGCAATAGCAATAGCACTTAGACTTATATACCACCCCATAGTGCTTTACATTACTGTTTGGGCAGTTTACAATGTCATCATATGACCCCTGGGAAGGATGGAAGGCTGAATCAAACTTGAGCCCTGTCAGGATCAAACTTCAGGCTGTGGACAGAGTTAGCCTGTAATACTGCATTCTAACAACTGCCCCACCAGGGCTTCTCATTTATTATTTATGGACATGACATGGCAGACAAATAATAAATTTGGCTTTTGGTCCAAGAAAAACTAAAAATTGTAACTAGGGTTTGTAGGAATGGGAGTTTTTTCATTGTAAGCCAATGATGCAGTGTTACTTATTTCATAATAAGTTGTAACATAACCATTGTTGAATAATTGCCAAAGGGAAAAGGAAACTTCTGAGCTCTCTATTAGCTCCAGCCTTTCTAAGGAATTATTGTAGAATATGATAGAATACATAAGGTATAATATCTTCATTTTTTTAAAAAGTCAGTACCAGTTTTGTGCTTGAAATTTTGGGGAGCTTATATAATCAGTAATAAATCTTCTTTAGTTCTAAATCCATAATTTGAATATATCTATTTTCTCACACTTTATCTTCAGTTTTCACGGTCATATATTATTGCTGATAATTTGATTAACTATTCTGATCTGGAAATGTCTTCAAAATACAGTTATTCTTCATGATCTTGTTTAAGTTTCTCATTGCATCCCTCCTCAGGATTAATTTCCTGTTTGCTTCTTCAGTACCTGTTCATGTTTATTCTTCAACACTGCTCCAACCAAAAGACACTGCCATCGATCACAATCTCCAGCTCTGTTTATGAAAGTTAACTACTCTTATTTTGTAATTAGAGTATCTTCGTACATAGAGATCTCATTGTCTTGCAATCAAACTTCCACTAAATATTTCAGTCATGTGTATACAGTTTTTTTCTATCGCTAGTTAGGCATTACTTCTTGATTTGATTTTGGGCATCCTTCTGCTAAGCAAGACTTTTTCATCCTCAAATCTGCACAGTCTATTTACTGTCACCCTAATGCAGATTATCCTTAGCTTCACTGTTCCTTTTATTAGCAAAGGTGAACTAATTTGGAAATTCAAATGATGCTGGCATTACTTTCACAGCACCTGAAGATGCTGAGCTCTCTTCCCCACATTAAGATGTTCATTCCTGACAAGAATGTTCAATATATGTGTGTATTAAAATGTATGTTTTAAAAATATTCATACATGCAGATATAGCCAGGAAATGGCTTAATCCCGCTTATTAGAAATTTAATCATCTCTCTGAATGTAGTGTACACCAACCACTCCCAAATTTAACCTTTTTATGCTACAATCAATAGCTTGCTTCTTCACTCATAGCAATAGGAATATATATTTATTATTATTATTATGGATCATCGCACAGTCAGCCAGATGTTCAGACTGGATTTGGCATTTTGTCTACCTATCGAGTCCTTACCCAGGACCTGGGATAGGCAGATGTGGATGTTTGATGGTATTACAGATATCGTCGCAGAATGGAAGCAGTTCCTAGTAACGCTGCCTTTTGCAATTGACTAATAGCGAATTTGTCTATAATAATAATAATAATAATAATAATAATAATAATAATAATATTTAAGGACATTTTCTCCATGTAGTAATTGCTTTAATTCTTTAAGCTTTAGACATATTGCAATTTCTTGCTAGTTGCAGATAATATTGTATTACTACACAAAAATATATGTATTTCTTTTGTACTCTCTTACCTTCTCATAAAGCCACATACCCCAAATTAAACTAGATTTATAAATGTAACTTTAAACCATCTAAATAGATGTAAATGGAATAGTAACAACCAATTTTTAAATAAAATTCATTTCTTACTGCCCTGTTGATTCTAATGTTTTTTATTTTTCCAAAGATGCTCTAACATAATGGTTTGCTTTGTAAACAGAAGATTACTTGTTCAAAATTTGTCAGAATTCTTTTAATTTACTATTTTATTTTCTTTGATTTTGTGACTAAAAACAATGAAATAGTATACTATTGACAAAACTAAGTGGCTTGGGAAAGAAATACAGTAAAAATTGCAAATTTCAAACCAGTCACTTTTTAGTATTAGGGCAAGTGTTGAAACTCTTTTTCTGTTATAGCATTCCTAGTAGAAATGCAGTAGCTCTAAATGATGTTAGAGACTATGGAAACCATTGATTCAGCTGAAAGTGCATTCCTGCTTTGTGAAATAGCCGGAGAATTGAACTAGTCAGCTATTAAAGTACAGTACATGAGGTGAGATAAGAGGAGGAAAGTATACTTTAGAAGCACAGCAGGAATATATACACAGAGATTGCATTTCCAATGAAAGGAGTGTGTGAGTACAGAGCAACACTATGCCCTCCAAAAATAGTTTTTAACTCTTTTTGGCAATAGGACAACTAGGGAGCCTGAATAAGTACCCTCAGGTTAGAAAATGGGGTAATCTGTAAAAACATACAGACCTTTATATAAGGAAATTCAAACTACTAATTTCACTTGTAGATTAAAAACAATAGGACAGTACTTCCAATACAAAGAATTTTAATATTTGCCTCTATATGGAGGATACAAATTGGAATGAGTGTTTTTTAAAATTTTATTGATGTTGGAATATGCATGAAAATGCTTCCATTTAATGATTTTTCGATTTTGGATAACTAGTCTCTAGTTATCATACCTAGAATTTATTGTTCTCTGGGTAACAGTCAATTTATTGAAACCATTTCTGGTATAAGCGCTCACCAATTAAAACAATGTTAAAGAATGGTAGTTGGGTAGTAAAATAATTTTGATTCTAATAAATTGCCTGTTGGAATAGCAGTTATTCATATTAATTAGTTATTGTTGTTGTTGCTATTATTTCTTTTTAATTATGCAGAGTGGTAATCAGTTTGATTATGCACAGTGCTAATCAGGTTAATTATGCAAAGTGCTAATCAGTTGTTCTCTAAGCACATGGGGAGTGCAGAGGTGCTGATGGTGAATAGCATTGCTACATTGGGGTAGTCACAGCAGTCTTTTTGTTAAAAAAGAGCAAATGAAATGACACAGAGAATTTTCTCTTAAAATCACAACAATGAAGAAGGCTGTATGGATCTGGGTTCTAGGAGATGTTCGAGTTTAAAATACTTTTTCTTTTAAATTGATTATTAGGCAGGTTTGAATTTATTGATATAGATTAAGACAAATGAAGAGACTTTTTTTCAGATGTTATAAATTTCCAGAAAATCAGATGTATGTAGTGTTCAACATTTCTAAATCTAGTCTTGTTATGTATTTGTGTAGGATTTCTGTGTATATCTTTTGAAGCAATAATAATAATAACATTTATGATTGATTCCTTATATTGCTGTAATAAGAGTCAGGAATATGAAAATATAATAGAAATTAAGTGATTTAAGTGATTAATTAGATAGCGTATTATTGAATTTTTCTCTTTAAAGGATTTGGGTATTGAGGTGATCTGCTCTCTTCTCTTAACTAAAAGCTACCCTTTTCATCTAAATTAAGATTTTGAATATTTCCTGTTTGCACTGATTGCCATAATCTGTTTTTTATTTAATTTTTTTTAGAAGAGTTTAGTTTGCAGTGAAAGGAAAAGCCACATCCAAGAACTTTTGAGTGAGCATCTTGAGAGCAAAAAGGCCTACTTGTTTTTAACAAAATGCTAATATTTTTCCATTTATAAACCTAACCTTTGTAAAAATGCTTCAGTTTGAGAGGATTGATTACATGGACAGAGAAAAAAAATGGATTTTTAAAATATATGTGCTGATTTGATTATTAGTTGCTTTAATACTGTGTAAATGCATGTAGGAATTTGATAATAGACTCTGTACCAATACGTAAAATTTCTGTGGAGCTTCATTTATTTTCTCATTAAAGTTAATATAAAGTGGACAATAATTTCAATATATGTTTAAATTACATTCACATACCTCTCCCAAAATAAAATAAGATAATGATAGTATGAAGTGGGATTTATGCTTTTTAAAATAATTGTGAACAGATTCTTTTTAATATCATTTTGAATAGATACAAAAGTTTCTAATTTTAGAATGTAAGAAAATTAGTTGGTCCATTTATACAAAAACAAAATATTAATGCCAGAACAAAGCAAGTTCCCTTTTAGTAACATGAAATCCTTAAACATGTTGCAGTGTAGTTGTGATACCCCATACATCATCAGTTAATGCTAATACTTGGGCATATATATAAAATATATATTTCTTTTTAGTAGTTCTTTTTCTACCCCTGAATTTCACCCCAGGAGTGATATAAATTCTGATGCAAGAAGACATTGAAGTTCTATTGAAATATGAATACATTTGCAATTAAACCTGTATGTAATTTGAATTCTATTTCACTGTGTTTTATTATGATCTTGAAAGCTTAAGATCTTGGATAGAGTTAACAACCACTAACATGTTTAACAATGTTAGGGATACTGAAACTCACAGAGTGAAGAAGTTATTAGAGTTCAGAATGGGCACAAGGAAATTACAGTATATGCCATATTCATATTTTAAAAATTCTATTTTAAAGATCATGTGCTATTACTTTGTTCCTTATAATTAGTAAGAATCAGAGATAGTCAAAGATGTTACACCTTTCTGAATTTTCAGTTTTAAAATGAAAGTAATTTCCTAACCTCTTTAGTTACATAACTATAAAATTTTCATGTGCTACTTGACCTAATTTTTCACAAAGCATAAACCAGTATTTTATCTATGAACTGCAGAAAGAAACACTTCCTTCTGTATCTTTATTCAATAACAATTGAAATAGAAGATTACTTGTTTTTGTCCTGAAAATGAAATTTAAAGTTTTTTTTGTTTTTATTTACAAATACTACTGTACACTTTTAGGAGGAATTCTTTTCAAATTACTTAAGCAATTGTTTCAACAATCCAGACTATTTTATTGAAAAGTAGCCCTTTTGAAGAAAAAGCGTAACAGTTTATAAACAACTAATACTTTTGCCGCAAGTTAAATTTTTACTTTCATAGTAGTTTGATCATTTACATTCAATTTTAGATCAGACATCTTTTCAAAAGTGTTTTATAGTGCAGTGTTATGTAACTGATTTAAATTACCATTTTTTAAAAAAAATTTCAAAGAGAACTATGGGAAGAATCCTACAGTTGATAAAAATCAGTTAAATAAGTTATTTATTGTTAAGATCCAAAATCTGCTTTTTTCCAAACATTTTTATCTGCAAAATCTATCTGCACTAAGGTATTTGTGTTCAGTAGATGTGAAATAAATTAACTGAATTTGTCAACATACCATTACATACTGTGATGTCAGGTGTGCTGTGACAGAGGTTGAAAAAAATCAAGATATTACAATCATGCAATCAAAGCCCTTTTTTAGATGCATCACATATAAGGAAAGGACAACAGGTTTTGGGTTTTTTTGCCTACTCTCTGAAAATGCTCACGTGTAATATATTCTACCCATTGCTTGGTCAGCATAGTTGTACTCCTTTGCTCAATTTGTGCATCTATTTTTAAATATATATTTAAAAATAATGTAAAATATGTGCACATGAATATATATTATAGGGTTTTTTTTCCTCATCTACATTGTCGTTTCACTTGGTTAAATAAATTTAAACAGCTTCTGCAATTAGAAATATATGGACTGTTTCTTATTTAAGAATTTTTTCGCTTTTGGAAATGTAATTAATTACTACTATGATTATATCATGTCGGGCAAGTGATGCAGAAAAATCAGGAATGTCATTTCTGTCGAGGATAAATATTAGTAGTGATATTAATGATACTATGTTACTCCCTATTATGAAATTCAATACAATAATATGCCATAGAAATAAGGAATTAAATGCGTATTTATTGTTTTGCTAACTGAATAGTTGTTTCTGTCCCCCCATATACTTCTAAAAGAAATCAAATTTAGGTTTGTTGTAGCTGTTCTCATTTCTCATAAGTTAAGTAAATGCAGAACTATGATTGATTGATTATGTGCTATCAAGGCATTTTTGACTCTTACCAATTGCATAGATAGATAGATAGATAGATAGATAGATAGATAGATAGATAGATAGATAGATAGATAGATAGATAGATAGACAGACAGACAGACAGACAGACAGACAGACAGACAGACAGACAGATGTCTGACTGACTGACTAACTGACTGACTGACTTTTTCCTTAACCTGATCTTTCTTGTCTCTCAACAGTGCATGTATTGCACTGTAACTGAAGTCCATTCACTTGCTCATGGTTGTCCTCTTTCCAAAAATAAAAATAAAACTATTGTAAGTTGTATTAAAATAAAGAGGTTCTGATGAGATTGTAGTTAGTCATATAGGGATTTCCATCTTTCCTCTATAAAATTTAGAGCTGCCTTTCATGATGTTCTATCTCAGCAAGTAGCAATAACTATGGAGTAGATCGTGCATAGTATATTGAAATAGGAAATGGAAAGATACAAGATACAAGGAAAGGAAAGGCAGATCTGCTCCCAGCACTTAGGTCTTCCCATAAGCAACAGAAATTACAAAGTGTGGGAAGTATGTAGGTGACTCTTGAGAATTTTGTATTAGTCTTCTTTCTGTTTATATCAAGATAAAATAAGGAAATCATTTCAAAAGAATAAGTTGTGGGTTAATTATTTTGGTTTATATAGTTGAGATCTCAAGGAGACATCCTAATTAAATTGTATGGCTCATATTGCTCTAGAAATGGAAAGCAGAAATGTTGGGAATTATCTTTGTCTTTCTACCGTGACAGACATAAAAGAAGACAACTCTCTAAACACATACATATCTTATTATGACACAAACATTTGGAAGAAGCCCCATTGGCAAAAACTACCATAAAGTGACACGTTGTTTAAAAACTTGTTTTGAATTTTTTCTTCTGTTGATCATATGTAATGGGGTAAATAAACACCCTGTGTGTGGGACAACCAGGCTGAGTATTCATGCTCCAGCAACTGCTTACATCTTTGGATGCTCCATGACTGTTTGTTTATTGTAAACATCATACCTGTTTATGTTTGCAATATATACATTAGCAGTTGTGGTACAATCTTGGCTGCATGGAGGTTTTCTGTACCCACACACATACACACACCTATCCTTCTAATGCAATGAATTCATCTTTGTACTGCTGATGAAACAGACTGCTTATTCAAGCAGGACATGGTGTACTATGCTAAAATTAATGCAGGTGGATATGCAAGAAAAGCAACATAATCAAGCTAGTTTAGTTTTTAAACAAAATGTTAAACAAAAACAACACAAGTTCACTGGGAATTTGGTTTATATAGTAAATATGATGCATGTAGTAGATATGATGTTACAGATATACAATGAAATAAATCCTTGCTCCTGTGTGCAATGTCACGTTTTAATAGTATTTTAAATCTACTATTTCTGGTTTTTGAACTAACACTAAATATACTTAGTTTTAACTATAGTTTATAAAAGAAGAAAAGCTTATCATATAAACTTTTAGCTTTTTAGTTAAATTGTATGTAAAATTTTTGTAGATAATGAAAACCTGTCTTTAGCCTAATGAAAATGTACAAAATGCTGAAAATTATAATCTACATTTTCCAAGATTTGGGAGTATGCAAATTCAGGAAAAGTCAGTTACTGACTTGGGAGACTCCCCCAACTCCCCGACTCTGGAGCCGGTTGGGAAAAGATAAAACAAATTTTCAATATTATATTTATTCTTCTGAAATTGGAACTCTCCTTTTTCCCTCAAAACGAGAACCCTTGGCTTTGACATCTCAGGATCTTATTTTAAAAGCCTGTATTTTAAGAAGAATACAATCCATGTCTTCAAGTATAAATAAACTTACATGATTTTTACATACTTCAAATACTGTGCCTGAAAGACACTGTTAATAGGATTTTTTTTCAATAAGTATGTGAACAATCCAAAAGGATGCTAATGTGGACTGAAGTTTGTTACTTTGCAGGCACCACAAAAAGGTGGAAATTGCAATGCAAGTGGATGTAATTTTTCTTAAAATATAACAGTATTGGTTATATTATCTGCATGCTCAATGGAGTAAAGCTATTTGAGTTTACTAAGTGAATAAGATATGAAATAGTATGTTGCCATCAGCTTAATGATTGTAACCAGCTGTAACACATATTCAGTATGAATTTAGAAGCTGGTATTCAGTTATAGTGTAGCTGGATTAACCTACATTTGGCAGACAAAACAATAGGAGCTGTTCATATCCTGCCTAGTACTGTGTCCCTACTGCACAAATAAGAAATCCTTGTTTCTGATTTTCATCTGATTTCTTCTTATAATGTTTAAGAATAATGTTATAGTTAATTTGAATGGTATAGAAAGAGACTTAATTTATATTTATTCTATTTATTTGAATTGAAAAATCAAACCTATATTATAGGTATGAGAAAAAGAGTCTACATAGAATCTCAGTTTGAATTATTACTAACATAGATGCTATTGTGTGTGTGTGTATATATATGTGTGTGTGCTTGTATGTTTGTTTATTTTCTTCTTAGCATTTCCCTCCAAGCAAGAAGTCCGTTTCCTCTCAAATCCCGATCAAAGTATATCTATTGGTTGAGGCAGAAATTGACTGACCAGCTTTTCACTTAAGTCTAACATCATGGGCTGAGAGGGAGTTAACTGATCCAAAGTCACCCAGTGGGCTTTCATACCTTTCACAGTCTCCTGATTTCTAGCATGATTTCTAGCATGATGCTGGTGCCTTAACCCCCAGACTAATTTACTCTCTCTATTTCTACACACACACACACACACACACACACACACACACACACACACACACACACACACACAAACACACAGGGAGGGAGGGAGGGAGAGAGAGAGAGAGAGAAGAGAGAGAGAGAGAGAGAGAGAGAGAGAGAGAGAGAGAGAGAGAGAGAGAGAGAGAGAGAGAGAGAGAGAGAACTTAGACTGCCAATATTAATTTGTTATCAATAAAGGACAATATTTGTAGCTCAGAATTGAAATGAATGGTCCTTGGTGCTCTCTGATCTTGATTGTTTTCTTGTAGACATTTCATTACCCAAACTAGGTAACATCATCAATGGAAGTAAGGAATGGGTTTTGTTCTCAGTTTATATTCTAGGGCAAGCCACTGAAAGCCAACCCTATTCTTTACTAGCATTAATGTTGTTACCTAGTTTGGGTAACAAAATGTCTGCAAGAAAACAACCAAGATCAAAGAGCACCAGCCCCCCATTGATTTATTATATGTGAAGTTGAGTACATTGCACTTTGTACATAAGCAACATCATACATAAATTAATTACCATCTTTGTAATAAAGACAAAGTAGACACAAGGGAAGGCTGAATTTCTCATGGCTTTTTTTATCAATTTGCTTTTAGTTTTCCAAAATTGGAGGTGATACTGAAACTGAATAGATCATGACAATTTGAATTCTATTGTTTTATTGTTCTAGCAACATTGGTAGCATATTTATCATAGATAAACTAGAGATTGGTATATTTACTTTAGTCCATGTCACAGTAAGTTTATACGTATTATTCTTTCATTTATGTTTCAATTTTATTGAATTATTTATTTTTATTTCATTTTTATTATGTTTATAAATTCGCAAGGTGGTGAACATACCTGATATTCCTCCCTCCTCCTATTTTCCTCACAACAATAACCCCATAAGGTGAGATAGGTTAAGAGAAAGTGACTGGCTCAAGGTCATCCAGCCGGCTGAGGCAGTATTCATGTTCTCCTGGTTTGTAGCTTGGTACTTTAGCGACTAGACCAAACTAGGCAATAATTATATGTCATTATTATCTGTGGTCCTTTCTAACTCCTACTACAGTTTATCCAAAAAATTAAAAATTAATTATTATTTTCTAAATACTTGTATCTTTCCCCTCAAAATACAAGAACATTAGTAGCATCTGTCTATGAGTCAAGAAAAGATCTAATTCATAGTTTTTTTGTGGAACCCATTATAGTGTACGTTTTCTTTCATGGTGTATTTTAGGCAATGCAATACATCATCTATTGAGTTGCTTTTGGTATCATAATATAAAAGTCTCTTTTTCAGGTGATTTCGCCTTTCATTTCCCCTTTGCCCTTCTCCCCCAGACAAATCTAAATTTCTATTAATTCTGACATTAAAATCAAAATAGATGTAGTCCAAGATAAAAACATTCTTATTACATATATAAATATATTTTAAGTCACAGTGAAAGCAGCTTCCAAAATAAATATTATCCCTCACTTCTAACTCTTTAAGTATCGTAGTCCCATTGATACCAGAAGTATTTTAGCACATGTAAAATTCACCCAAACAGTACTCCTTTCTTTCAACATAGTTGAAGGTTATTTTATCGGGTATCTCCTTAGTCTACGGCTTGTTATCAATTAAATATTTGTGGTTTGTGTATGTGTGTGTAAAGTCAGGTGAAGAAATCGCTGAAGACAACTACTATGAAATTATATTTGGGAGAATAAACTGTCTACAAGAAACATGGCATGTGAATTAAAATTAAAATGAAGAGGCTTAAATGAACTAGTAATCAATCTAAACTTCCTATTTCAATAAATTAAGGGCATTTTTCCCTTCACAAATTCAGGATAGATATCTCAGCAGTACCACAACAACAAGCCTTTCCCCCTTCTATTAAATCGAGATTCGGAGAATGGATGGTGCTGACTCATAAATTAAATTGGAGTAATACATACAGTGTATATATATTTCTGTCACTTTGTCTCAAATTAAACATGAACCTTCTCTCCTGACAAGATGATAGAAAAGTTAATTGCTCGCCCTGGCTTTAAATTGGAATTTGAATTTGCAAAATGCTAAAGGTTTATGAGATCTAAATCATGAGCAGCTTAAATTACATTCCTGTGATAAAATATTAATAAATCAATTAAAACATAAGCCGAGTATAATATTACTTTTCAAAGGAACCTTGAACACAATAATTCATTAAAATGTGCAGTAGCAATTATTGTATCTTTTTAATATTAGATTTTAGTAGTTTTAAAATGTGGCCTAGACAACATTATAGTATAACAGGTTATGCTGAGGGTGAAGTGGAATTACCTGGTATGGATCCAGAAGTCTTTTGACCAGCCAGAGTGTGTAATGAGATGCATTTCCATTTTTAAAATTCCAAATATTCTGTTGTGATACTGGCTTTTCCAATAAGATTTTACACCATCTCTAGCTGCTGGTTTTTCACAATTGTCACCCAAATGGTGAATATTGATCCTTCTGGGGAGATACCCATTGGTACCACTAGAACTTTGGCTACAGTGTTCTTTGGATTGGCTTTATGTAGCCTATTAGTTCGAATTGCCCGTATTACATTGCAGAAAGACTTATGTTAACTGTGATGCTGGAAAATCAACACTGTAGCTGATGTTATGGTATATGGCTGCACCTGCCCCATACAACAGCATTTCCCTGTGACATCCACACAACCTGACCTTGCTATTTTTTTGTAAACCTTTAAAAGCCTGTCTTTCTTCCTAGGCCCTGAGCAAAGATGAGTTATTTTTTGTTGTCTGATACTGGATTTGTCTCCTATGACTGGGACTGCTTGTTTACTTGATTAGTTGGTTTCTCCAGTGTGGTGCATTGGAAATCTGCAAGAAATACCAATTGCCTGCAAGCAAAAACTGATGGGATCACAAAATAGACAAAATAATAGAAAATGAAAATGTTAAAATGCTTTGGGACTTTAGAATTCAAACAGACAAACATTTGCTACATAACACCCCAGACTTAACAATTGTTGATAAGAAAGACAACCAAAGTTTGGATAGTGGTCACTGCAGTACTTAAAGGTAACAGAATGGAACAGAAAGAACTAGAAAAAAATCATAAAATACAAACATCTGCAAATAGAAGTATAACATAATAAGAACTTTAATAAGTATAAGTGTGACAAAAGAAAGCTAAGATAGCTCCAATAGTAATAGGTGCCTTGGGTGGAATTTCAAAATATCTGAAGCACTGCTTGAACATCATTGGTACTGACAAAATCACCATCACGTCAATTGCAAAAGGCAGCTTTATTTGGAACAACTTTTATCCTGCAATGATAATTGTTTAATATTATTAAGCAACATCTGTCTATCCCAGGAAAGATAGGGGAAAGATTTGATAGGTGGACAAAAATGCAAAATCCAGTCAAAATTTCTGGCTGATTGTGCAACCAGCCTGAATATTAAGCTTTTTGTTTACCACCTAGGGTTGCCTTAGTGATTGAGGTGGCAAGACAAACAACAATTCTCATTATGACAGAATTAAAAGGAAATGGAGTGGTTCCTTGTTCTAGAAATGCAAATACTGATAGAATCGGTGGGGGGTGGACTTCTCCCTCCAGCATAAATATATAAACTTTTAGTGATGTCATTAGCTGAAAAGCCAAGACTATCTTTTCCCCCCTCCAAACTTTGTGAAAAAAACTCACTAATCTCTTATATCTGTACTGCTTCTTTTTGGCATTATAAAAAGAACTCATCAAAGTATAATGTGATCCATACCTGCTGTCTGAAGCATTTTTATTTGTAAAGACTTATTCACAAAGAGTGTTGCATAGTTATTGTCTCAAATGGAAATTCCATATCAAATATCAGCTTGCTTGTTTTATGAAGAAGGAATGTGTCAAACTCAATATGAATTACTTGGTCTTATAAAATACTCAAACAAATAAATACCTTTATCTTATGCATAAACTCTATGGAAAGTTTAGTAGGCAGCAGCCATTTTCTGAAATGTTTATACACCATAGTTTTAAAACTGGTAATTCTCTGTCACCTCCCTGCAAGCTGCTAGTAGAACTGTATTTTTTAAAAAACAAATGCATTACCATGAACATTTTGAAATAACTTGACCATTTATCTTGACAATCATTACATTTCTCTTTTCATAGTGCTTCAAACTTCAACCTTGGTAACAATATAGTTTTGATATATTACACTAGCACATAAACCTTGATATTTAAGTTGTTTTTCAGGTTCTAAGTGTTTATGAGACAATGCCTATTATATTATATTATATTATATTATATTATATTATATTATATTATATTATATTATATTATATTATATTATATTATATTATATTATATTATATTATATTATATTATATTATATTATATTATATTATATTATATTATATTATATTATATTATATTATATTATATTATATTGCTGTGATATGAAAAATGGAAAAAATATACAAATATAAACATAAAATGGTTGAGTTTATGAACTTGGCTTATTGTATTTACTTGTTTCAAAAAGAAGCAGCTACTTCAATTTGAAGCTAGTCTTCCCTTAAAAAGTAACAGATTGGATTTCTTCAAAATTATTGTTTAGAAGGCCTGAGGTAGTAGTATTGAATTGGATACATTTACAATTTGTAGTGGTATTGTTTTACTCCAGTAATATCAGTGTTTTCTGAATATTATTTATGTACAGTGATTTTTGATTTGGTTTCTTTCACAGTGAGAAAAAATAAACTTTTTATGAGCCTCTGTATATGTGCATGACTTAAGGTTTACTTAATTGAAAGAAAGCTGACAAGAGCCTCACTATTTTATAGCTTGGAAATGAGTAATCAAGGTAATGGAATCAAGTTCAGTTTTGCTTTATTTTCTTTTTTTTTAATATAGTATTTTATTAGTTTTCTAATTTTACAATTAAACATTTAAAAAGCAATGTGTGTTTTGCTTTATTTTCTTAGTGAACCTGTTTTCCTATAAGTTTTTAATTGGAAGTCTTCCTAACCCCGGCTAAGGAAGATTTCTTTCCACTTGGAGAAGAAGTGTTGTAAGAATTTCTATTATCTGCTCAGGGCACAGAAGTTCTTCTAGATTATGGTAAACAGGATTTGGCTTGTATGCGTCTATAATCAGGCTGACTTAAACTGAAACAGAGATTTCTCTACTGCAGTGCCAGGCTTCTAGCAATACCAAATGTTAAATAATAAACAGACCCTGGTTAATTGGCAGCGTCTTCTCCAGTCCTGACAAATGGATTACCCATTTTCCAGGTCTCTCTGCCTATATGTATTTGATACACCCTAGTATATGTATTTGATACACCCTAGTATCTATATGGAGGTCAGAATGCCACAGAAGCATCAGCCTAACTCTAATCTGCTTAGTTTATTATTCTCTTAGGACCTTGGCTGATATAGCAAACCTGCAGTGTCTTGGCAGCAATAACTGTGCTGTCATAGTAGATAATATTACAGACTTCTTTAATGCCCAGAATAATTGTTTTCTCTGTCCTCATTTTCTCCTTTTGTTTGTGGATTTTTTTCTTTGTTTTCTTTTTTTTAGTCAGGTCCTCAGTCATCCCCTCTTCCCCCCTTTTTGGTATCAATTAAAATGAATAATTCTTAAACAGGTTTTGTGTCATTTTTGGTGAAATAATTTTGGTAAAATAAAACTTGCTGTCATCTTACATTAAGAATTTGATTGTCGCTGGATATGCTATTGCTTCAAGGGTGGTGCTAAAATGGTTAAGAAGGAATTGGAATGGAATAGAATGAAAAGCATTGTAACTATTCCTTCCTAAGATTCCAAATCCTACATTGCAGCAATTATTCTGTATACTTAGTGCAGAAAATGACTAGCATGCTATATTTTTTAAATTTATTTCTGCAGAAAGTGTTCGAAATAGTAGAAAATTGAAAATATTAAAAATATTTTCAGATTTATATCATTATTGCTATGCATATAGAGACATTCATTGATATTAATTTGTAAAAAAATGGGTTGCAAATAGAAAAAGATTGAAGCAGGAGAAAACAAAAAGAATTAAGTCTCCCAATTTTGTTAAAGATGAGTTTTCCCAGCATGTATGTTGTATGATAGAATATTATGAAGACTTTTTTAGGATGCTAGATCATTTTTGAGGACCTTCTAGCAACCTTAGAATGTTGGCTTTTTAGTGTATATTTTGCAGTTGTTGAGGCAATCATTTAAAAATGAATTTGTATTTTCAAGTGGAACAAAGACTTTTTGGGCACCATAAACTAGCTAATAAATTGATATTCACCAGCCTAGAAATAAATACAAATCTCATTGTTTTATAGAACACAAAATGTTATGGGAACATGAAAAGAGGATGTATTGAGCCAAATATTTCAGTTCTCAAACTTTGACAATGCTATAGGGTATAAAGTATATAGAGCTTGGTGTGTATACTAACACAGTCTCTAGTTTTAGTAAGCAGTCATTCTGTATGATTGCTTACTCATTCTTCTGCCTTATTGTTTCAGTCTAGTGCAAATTTTCCTTTCCTGAATCACATTAATTCTCATCAATCCATATTAAATAATTAATGTAGGTGCTTCTCAATGTCATGTTAAGGAGCTCATGACATCCTAAGGCTTAATTGTTTACCTAAATGCAAAGTTGTACTTAATGTGAAACCAGAGTAGAGATTGTGCAGAGGAGTAGATCTTACACCTTGTTCTTTAAATCGTAACTACATTGTATGTGTTGGTAGGTGTTTGCAACACACATGCACATATATTCAACCATGTGGGCACACACATATTTATTTCTGTAGTATTGTAGCTACCCAGAGCTTGAGACACTAAACAGAACAATACAACAAAAACATCAATCTATCAATAATATTGCTTTTTATGAATGACAGTGATATGCAGAGTTATATATTGTTTTTCTGTTGCCCTAGGGATGTGTTCTCCTAATTTCCAAATATAATTCAAGTTAACACGCCAGTTGGAGAATTACTCAGTTACTCAGAAGTGCTCAGTTACTTACAGGGCTGCCTATTTCCTAATGAATTTGTATGTCCCATTAGATTTGAAAGTATGGACATGCTCTGGATCTCTTCTATGAAACAGTAATATTTGGCAGAACTCATAAATGCTTTCTTTGTTTCGGCCCTGTCCTTTAATACAGTATGCCACTCCACCAAGATTTGTCTGATCTGACCCTTAAGTCATGACTTTCCCTAGCCAGTGGTGGATGAGCTTTCCATAATGTTGGAACTGTGAGCTAGCCTCAATTACATAATATTTTCAGTTGTTTTACCTGCTGTTGTTTTTATTTTAATTTTAGTTTTATCTTGGCCTCCCAGAGTCAAAATTTTCAAGCTGGTGGATTAAATAAAAAAAAACCTGTGGATTTTAATATAGAATACGTTTTAGGTTTTAAGTCATTTGTTAGCCTAATATATCGCATCATCTCTATTTTTTTAAAGTTACTTCTGCATGTAATTTTTGACATATACATTCCCTTATCATACTCTTAATGTATTTATACATCGATTTTGTGTCAATAAACAATACTTGAGGGATAGGAACAGGGCAAGTACTATTATTACAGTTATTTAAACATATGAAGCAACTAAGGGCTGAAATCATTGTAATACTCATTTCAGGTCTTTCAAATGATCCAAAACAGTACTATGACTGTTTTGCCATCTCTGCTAATTCTGTCCTCTTCCATTCAGGATATTTCTGCTTTCCATTTTTGTCTATATAATATATTATCATATATAAAAACAGTATTTCATAACTTATGAATTGTCCATTCATTAGTCCCAATAAGAGTTCTGGTTCCAATTCAGTATTAATCTTAAACATTCTTTGTATCACTGTGTGTATTTGAACCAATTTTTCTGCTTTTTTACAAGATCAGCAGGCATGATAAGACATGTTCTCCACATTTCCAACATAAATTTGAAGTATTTTTATACATTATATTTTTTTCTGGAGTCATGTCCTAGGTGATTCTCTATATGATGATAGTAATTTGGTCTTGGAGAGTATTAATTTTTTTTCAGATAATGGCATTACAATTACTCTGCCAGTTTTTATATGAGGATGATCAAAAAATTAGAAAAACGCAATATAGAAGCATACCACTTTCTAGCATATGAGTTCCAGTCCATTACTGCATTTTTCAGAAATGGATTGTTTATCCCTGTTGATGCAGATAATTCAGATAATAAAATGGAATGACTTCCAGCTACAGGAACTGAGAGTCATTCCACGGAGTTGATGGGTTATAAAGAAAGTTAAGTTAGGCAGTTGCTAAAGTCATTTGTATTCAGTTTGGACTATTAAAAATATTAGCTTGGATTTTGCATTATTGACTTCTAAAATTGCTGCCTCCTCAAATTCCATAAGCATATTGTTCAAGTCCAAGATCACTTCCCACGAATTAGAAAAAAAATAATAAAACATAATTCATAAATAAGATTATAACATGATTCTTTTTATTAATCATGAACTTTTTCACCTTATTCTGAATGGAGTAGCAAGCTTTTCAATGACTGTTACAAATGGTAGAGTTGAGAATTGAATCCTGGCTTAGTATTGCTATGCAGTTCAATTGGTAGAGAGTCAAAAGCATTTGAACAGATCACAGCAGTAGAGGTGCAGTATAATGGCTAGATTATGTTCATGTTTTTTCTCCAAAGTTCAGTTTAGCTGACAATTTGAGTAGAAAGGACCATCCTAATTTGCCGAAAGCTTTGAAAGAATCCAAAGGGAACAATGAAATAAGGGTTTTGCAAAAGTTGCTATGGTGAATAATAATCAAAATGTGCCATACTGACTCAGTTAGCTTTCTATTCAATCAAAAGCAGTCTGATCATTGCATATGCATTGTGTGTTAATGAGAAATTGAATCTGTTTGCTAGTATCACCATTAGAAGTTTGGCACAACTGAAAATAATGATAGAACTATGAAGCCATAGTTAAAAGATTCTTACTCAATTTAAATATAATTAAATCTTATTTTCAAGTTCTAGTTCTAAATCTGTTATTTAAACTGTTAGATTCTTCAGATGAAATAGTAAAATGTTGCTAAAATATTTATAAAATTCCTTTATAGAGCTATCTTTGACACTTTTTTATAAGTTTAATTTGCTATGCTATATTTCTTTTACAAATGTTACTTTATGTAGTTTAATATATTTTATTTTGTGAAAAACTAGTCATAGGAGAGATTTAGGCTATATAAATGTTGTGTTATTTGCTAAGTAATTGGGCTATGTATATATGGCAATTTAACACCAAAGATATTGAACTTTCATAGATTTAAAAAATGTGTCATTTTCTTTTTTTAAAGTTATATTTATCTTAGGAAAAATGAATAACTTCAATAAGAAAGAGAAAACTTTTCCTTTCCTTTCCTTTCCTTTCCTTTCCTTTCCTTTCCTTTCCTTTCCTTTCCTTTCCTTTCCTTTCCTTTCCTTTCCTTTCCTTTCCTTTCTTTTCTTTTCTTTTCTTTTCTTTTCTTTTCTTTTCCTTTCCTTTCCTTTCTCTTCCTTCCTTCCTTCCGTCCTTCCTTCATTCATGAAAACTAGAAGAAACTAACAAAACAAAAAAAAATATATGTTGGTAAATCTTCTGTTGACGGAGAAGGAACGATATCATATTTAAGGAAGTGCTTTTAGTCTGTAGTCTATTATCAGTTTATTTTCACATGTAACTTTTTAAACAATGCCAAAAATGTAGTTCTATTGATTATTTATATTAATTCCCAGATGTTGCCCAGTATTTATTAGCTTCCATTTTCTTTAATTTTCCAATCACTATAAGATAGAATATAATGAGGTAGGGGGAAAAAAAGAAGATCAATAAACTTTCAAGACTTGAGAATGGTATCTTGGTGTCTTTCTTCTTAATCAGTCACAAAATCATCAAGAAGTATATGTATGGCCACAGACTGTCCATAAATATATGTTATGGGCAGATGGTTTTATAATTATTGATGGAACTCAAAGTATGTCATCAAATACTCATCCTTCCATTAGGTAAAAGAGAAGGCAAGTTTAATTGCCACAGAACACTAAAATTAAACCACCAAAGGGTTTTCTTCTGTTATAAATAGAATTGCAACTAATAGTGTTCAAGAGCAAGAAGAAACATCTGAGGAACCCTGGGAACTCAGCTTTGTTCATAAATGCAAAAATAAAAGCAAATAAAAACCTCTCTAAAACTCTATGTGTGTACAGGTACCTGCACAGACAGTATTTCTGTTGGAACTACCAATAAACATGCAAACATTCTAACAGATGCAGCTGTTTTAAAAAGAGAGATGTTTAGCTTCTGTTAACCTGCATTATAAAGCATCTTATTTGAAGGCTGCTTAGATCACTATTTTTAATATGATGTTGTTGACTTTTCTAATATATAATAGATGAGGAAATTAAGTGCAGTGACAAAAGACAGATTATGGACAGTGACACAGGTGTTTGATAATTTATTCACATTGCACTAGCTATCCACAGCTAAAATTTGAATTCATATACTTCCTCAATTAAGAATACTTTATAAGCTGCTTTATAAAGAAAAAAAGAATATACAAGGAATAGTAAAAAATAACAAACAATGGGCAGGCTGTCCCAGCAATTATAGGTGTTTGTGTTCCAATAAAATAGCATGGGAGAACAATGAGGTGTAGTATATGCTGATGTGTCTCAACTGTGTTTGATTGCTATTTTGTTGCTATTTTGTTTATTTTTAATGTAATTCTGTTTTTATTGTTGTATGCCGACCAAAGATGCATTTTTTGTGAATAAGATGGACATCTGAATCCTATACATATGTAAAACAATATTTTCTAAGTACAATAATTTATGACATTTATTTATTTTGCTGCTGCTGCTGCTTAATTATTATCAGCATGATCCTTTCCAGTGTCATTGTTCCTTGAAAATATTCGAGGTATGATATGCTAGATTTCTCTCTATTAAAATAGAGAAATTCCTTAAACCAACACCCCTTTGTTCTTCCAAAAATGTGGTGAGAATAATTATGACTATGCAGTTACATTTTTCCTGAAAGACAAGATAATTCTGAAAGGAATTGATAACAAATCCAGTAGTGTTTAATAAAAGTATGAGCCACTGTCAAACCAGAAACTAAAACAAAGGATAAATAAAGATTTTAATGCCACTGAAGACCGGCTGAAAAACAGTTACCTGTATGAACAGGCAGTAGACTTATTTAAATATATATTTGGTACCGTCAAAGAAACATTTTGTATGTACTAGAAAAGTGAGGCTATCATTTATAGGAAGATGTTCCCTCACTTTTGAAAAATAGACAGGACAAGCAGTGTACAGCAAGTGGGAAAAGAGCAAGTAGGATCTATGCTGTGTACATGCACAAGTGCCAGATTTATACAAATTATACATATTATATTACGCCTCCATCAGTTTATTTGATAGCCTTTCTTTAAATAATTCATAGAGAGAACTGATCACTTCATAATGCCACAAACTCACAGCAGGCAAAACTAATTTTACACAATATGAAAACAGATTTTATTTATTTAAGAGTAATATTTAAAAACAACAACTTTTTTGACACCAGCTGCTGAGAAATAAATAGAATATTTTATGACAAAAAATATAAATGTGTTAAGAGCTGTTCAGAACAGACTGATGGTTTTCAATTGACAGATATATTTTAAAAAATCCAAAATTGGTCAGTAAAAAGTTAACTCCAAAGAGTATGATTAACAGGAATATTTTTTAATAGTCCTACACCATGAAGATTTTTTTTTCCTAAGAAACATGCTGCATACAGGTAGTAAGTTGTATGTATAGAGAGAGGAAAATATTTTCATACTTTACAACTTAAAAGAAAATGTTATTGTGTCTCTTAAATCACAATTAGATTTAGTATTCTTAAAGTGATTTTAAAGTACTTTCAAGAACAAAAAATATTTTTAAAAGTTTAAATTTAATACGGTGCTTTGCTTTGTCTTGGGAAGCAGCATTAGGATAGCATTTATCTTAATATCCTTATTGGGTTTCAGTCTAGTGAATGTTAATAGAAGGCAATGTACAAACCATATTTGATATCTCACTTTTCAATAGATGGACACAGTGAAATTTAATATAAAGGACATCTCATTGTTAAGAGATTTTAGGCTCTTTTGTTTAGCATTATATTACAAATTTACAATAATACAGGAAAGTTAAATGTATGTGTAAAAGTTGTATGAATCAGCAGACACAGTATTTACATGCTTATAACTGCCATCTTCTGTTTTAAAATGTATAAATGGGAATTTTAAATTTAGCATTAATCCTCTTTTTTAAAGAAGGCTGTATTCTAACCACAGCAATCTAGTCATGCGAAACTCAGCATTAAGGCGCGGCCCTGATAACATATTTGGTATGCTTTACAATTTTACAATTTGTATATCTAAATGGAAGAAAGTATTTCCATATATACATGTTTTGGCTCTACACAAGCAGAATGAAACGATAGATATGGATCTTTGTGCTTAATGCAGGACATTATAAAGTCTGTTCATTATACAGGTTCATAATACAGTATATTGCTAATGATCTAATGATCTGGGATTTACTTCCAGATTCCTATACGTGTTCATTTAATAACTTGAACTGTCTTGTCACTTTATGAAACAGCTAACGTGCCATTATCTGCTCCAATAAACATGAGATCATTATTTTTATGTTTTGTGATTTGATATATACAAGTACCAATTACACACATGCTTATTTTACATTCAGAAACATTACATCAGTGATTTTTATACCCCTTTATATACCCCTTTAAAATGTGGTAATGGAAAGAATTGTGAAAGTTGCAATTATGTGATGATTAATAATCAGGAACACATGATTATAACTATGAAATTTAGTTGTACTTCACTTGATTCCCTGATCAGTAAATAGGGAAAAGAGATTATTTTGTCATGCTTTGCCTTCTGTTTATCTCTGAACTCTATTATCATGTTTCTTTAAATAAGGCATATCTGTAGATGCTTTTTGACATTGATAAAAGATTTAAAAATTACTGTGTCTAGTCATGACTGATGCAAGTGGGTGGTGCTTATCGCCGATTCTCAGTCAAGGAAGCCTGCGTTGTCTGACAGACATTTTCATTATCATGTGGCCAGCATGAAAATAGGAAAGGAAAAGGAAAAAAAGGAAAAAGTCAAAGCAATTCGTCTACTTCAAGGGTGTCAAACTGTTGGCTCGCGGGCCAGATGCATCATAGCGAAACTGCGCCCACCCCTTTGTCAGCAATGGCAAAAAAGTCACAATATGTCACAAAATGTCATGTGATATTGCGAGTTTGACACTCCTGCTCTACTTGCATTTGTATGCTTTCGAATTGCTAGGTTGGCAAGACCTGAGGTGAGTAACGGGATCTTACCCCATCACATGGCATTCAGGTCTCAAACCTCAGCTGTTGGCTTTCTACTTAACAAGCTCAGTATCTTAATTGCTGAATCATTGTGTCCCCTGATATGGGTAGATTTATGTCTAAAACATATTTTGTTCTGCATAGTTATACGGTAGTTAAATCACTTAAATGTCCTAGAAATCTTTTCTCTAGAAAGGTAGAGGTCAGCAATTGCAGGGAATTTTATAAAGCATATTTAGGTATGCACATAGAACCAAAAACAGGGCCAGAATAACAACAAAAATCTGTGTTTCACAGAAGCTCTATTATAACAGCCCTACATTCCACCATTCTCACAGATTAATCAAAACTTGCTGAGTTGATCACTTATAATTTTGTATTGGTAATTGAACCAATTTTTAAACCATAAGAAAATTTGCAGTCTTTCATATATTTTTACATAATTCTATAATATACAAAAGTTTATGACGATGCATCTATTTCTTCTCTGAAATTCCCCAGCATATTATTTTTAAAAACACACAAAAAATTCTTATTTCATGCAATTTATTTTATTGATTTTGTATATATTTGTAAATAAATGCCTTGCATTTAACTTCTAAATTTGGAACGATTTGCTTCTATTGTTTATGTTCAGTCCACTTCAGTGGATCATTGTTTTTTCCTTTTTTTTATTCCTGCTTGCAACTCAGAGAAATAGCAGTTGCTTGAGTTATAATTACATTTGCCTTCAGGCAAACCATAAATGTTTCCAGGCAATTTGCTGTGAAATTTGACATTACTTTTGATTGTCCTTATTTGTACCAATATTAAAGTAATGTTTTCCCCTTTAGCTGATAGCATCCAATGCAACTGCTAGGTATATATTATCTATTTGCTTTGTCAGCTATTACTTTGAAGTAAAATCAAGTAACAGGTCGTACATGGAATCAAGGATAGTGTCTGTTCATTATTTAAAGCTGTTCTGAGCACCTTTGGCTCCTTTAGCCACTAGGTAGCCTCCTCTTCCCCATTCTGTTGTTATCTCACTAAAAAGCTATAGGTAACAGTGTAAGTACATTATTTCTCTAGCTCTCTACATTATTTCTCTAGCTCTCTACCTATTTCTGCCATATCAGAAATGTAGTAATCTGCTATATCAGAAATGTAGCAATTTTGCAACAATAACACTGCAGTCTAACCAGTATTTGGTACCTTAAGGAGAAGAGAGGAACAGGTCATTTTAAATAAAATGCTGCTTTTGACTTACTTTTAACGTTTCTATTTGCTATTTCCCTCAACATTATTCAGTTCAGATTACAATGTAATGGAATGTGGAGAACATACACAAGAAATAATGGATATAGTCCTGCAGCCAAATCCAATGTATTCTTTGATTAGCAGATTTTTTTCTCACTGACATTCAGTCTATTTATCTATTTTCTATGCTGCCAGTGAATCACAACAAAGTCAGTGGTGGGATTCAGCTGATTTGCACCATTTCGGCAGAACCGGTAGCTAATATTTTTGTTGCCCAGGCCCAGAATGGACTTCTGGAAGCAGCATCCACACAGAGAACTGGTTGTTCACATATTTGAATCCCACCGCTGAACAAAATGAATAGGGGCACCATAAGAATGAGAAATGGGAGCTAAAACGTGCATGCTGCATAGTATTTTAAATTTTCAAAAAGGAAAGGACCCTAAAAATAATGGTAAGTTGGTGCAGTTATAAAGCAAATCATCAAGTGACTAGATCTATTTTTACAATAGTCTTTAAGCAAATGTACTGGTCATTAAGCAAATCTAGCTTCTCCCTTTTACTTCACTTGTCACAAACTAGCTGGGAAGATCACAAATCATGATTACATGATCACTGTTATAAATGCAAACCTGTTGCCACATGTCTCAATTAAAATGATGTGACAGTGTGGGTGGTGTGACAATTGTAACTTGAGAACATGTTGTAAATTACTTTTTCCAAGCCTGTCAAAACTTCAAACCTTTGTTTAAAAAATGATTATAAGGGCAGGAATATCTGTATTGTGATACTTCTATGCTAGGGGTTCTCAACCTTTGCAACTTTAAGACTTGTGGACTTCAACTCCCAGAATTCCTCAGCCAGCTTTTCTGGCTGAGGAATTCTGGGAGTTGAAGTCCACAAGTCTTAAAGTTGCCAAGGTTGAGAACCCCTGTTCTATTCAGTGCTTTTTTTGTAAAAAAAAAAAAAAAAAAGGTGCCAGGACTCACATATGTCATACAACCCGCCTTGCCTACCCTACAAGGTTCCATCCAAAAAAAGGTGCCAGAACTCCGTTCTGGGCGTTCTATGTCAAAAAAAGCCCTGCTTCTATGTAATTCAATTGATGTCATTTGGTATTAAAACTTTATTCTGAGTTCTTGATATTTAGTTCCATGAGAAGAAAATATATGTAGTATTCTGCGTATATGCAATGATATTGCATTGATCATGCATCGATACCTAGCACTGACGATATTACCTAGTTGATAATGAAATGTTTGCAAGTAAACAACCAAGATCAGAAAACACAAAAGATTCTACAGTCTTTATATAGAGAGGCAAGACAAATTTTGCAACAATAACACTGCTGTCTAACCAGTATGCATGAACTATGGTTCTAGATACATTCTAAGTATGCAATTTGTGGACCAAATTCTTATAAACTTGCATTTCCAAAACATGTAATTTAAGAAATTGGCTCTGGTAGCACTTTAATAATAAATCAAAATACAGGATATACATTTGTGAAAAAAATCAGTTTGGTATGTTCATCTTAGAGTAGCAGAAACTTGGTAAATGGCAGTATCAATAACTTATTCTCCAAATGTGCTAAGTATTAGATAACTTTACAAATATCCATGTGTCCTATAAATACAATAGACATATTTCTAACAGTCCAGGTGGGGTGTAAAAATTGTTATTCCAAGTTAGCAAAATTCCAAGTTAAAAAAATGTAACATTCAAATAAAAACCTGGCCTGTAAAATGGATTTATCTACATCAGTAACAGATGTATCTTTGCTGGAAACAAACAAAACGATACAAAAATTACACCTAGTTGGGAGGTAAAGAGAGATCCAATATATTTGAAAATGTTATCTGTAAATTCAGATTGTCTGTCTTTGAAAAACTGACTCATTGTATTATATTGATATTATAAGAACATATCTGAAAGGAATTTAAACAGATTGCAAATGGCCAGATGAACAGTGTTTATAAGTAATTCTATATAACGGGACCCTAACCCCTAGGCATGGCCCACTACCATGCAGTGAGTTGTTCAAAACCAGGCCGCCCAAAGTGATGGGCAAGCACACAAACATGTATTATTCCTTGTGCAAGCAGCATGCATGTGTGCTCCATTTGCATGACTGGTGGGTACGCGTGCCCACCAATCGCATCAATGGAGCTATACGCACACCCGCCGCTCGCATGAAACCAGCCCCTCTCCCCCACCCACACCAGTCCGCAAAGCTGGAAACGTTGGGAAACTCTGTTATATGAGACCAAGTGGAATAAGTATGTAATATCTTCTAGGAGGTAAAACCTAGTGAATTCATTGGGAAGAGATGAGAAAAGGCAGTCTGGTCAGCCTTTTAGACTTCTAGAAGGCCCTCAAGAGCTGGCTTTTTACCCAGGTATTAGGCTAGATCTTTGGGTTGTGGGACATTATATTGCTGCCACTTACTAATACTATTTTAAAATTTAATTCCAGTTGGTATTTTCTTACTACACAATATTTTTAAATAAATTGTAAATCACTCAGCTATCAGTGAAAATTACAATCATCTAGATTTTCAGAAAAAATCCAAAACCTTAAGATAGTTGTAATGAAGGATATATTTGACTCACTGTACATAAGCCAATCAGTTTGTTGCTATGTTAGTATTTTAATTGTTTATTTCTTCTCCCTAAACATAATATTTTGTAGGGTACCCTTGTTTCTGATTTATTTCATTCACTTGGTATTGAGTAATGCAAAGTATGAGAATAAACTCAAAAAACATTTAATTGCACATGGGTTCTTAGTTTTAGAACAGGAGTGTTAACATTGCAATTCATTTTTAGATGAAAAATTCATATGCGAAATCAAAAAGACTTATTTTCTTATGTAGATGAAAGTCTGCTAAATGCTAAAAAGCTAAAAGCTGTATACTTTTCACTTTAATGAAATGCTGTCCTAAGCAAAAGCATAATGGAAATGAAACTTGAAGAGAGAAAAGACTTTGTTAGAAGGAAGTATGAACAAGAAATTGAAATGATCATTTTTTAAATCTATGGAATCAATTATTTTCCTCTTCCTAATTTTACTTTTACTTGATTATTAAGCTTACAGGATAAATCCACTGTAAGATAGAAAGTAAAGTTAAATGAACTGTCCCATCACTTTTGCAACTTTTTCTCTTAATAAGTGCAGTTTAAAACTTTCCATATGAATTGCTTATAAGGGTAGTCATCAGTTTTAGAAGAAGAAAAAGCATTGACTCCTTTAGAAAAGAAACATTGTCAGAATTGTTTTTTATTTTATTATTTTATCCCATAAATTTTTTAATTAAAATTGGCAGTATACTATCTAGTTTTTTAAGTTATATGTTATACTTTTTGGAGCAGTATGATATTTATAAACTAAGGAATCAATCTATCTATCAATCTATCTATCAATCTATCTATCTATCTATCTAATCTCTCTCTCTCTCTCTCTCTCTCTCTCTCTCTCTCTCTCTCTCTCTCTCTCTCTCTCTCTCTCTCTCTCTCTCTCCAAGATTAAATAAAAAATTATTAAATTGAACTCTTTTAAAATTCCAATAATCTCGGTCAAATGGTATTGGGATTATGATTTAATTTAAAGTATTGTCTGAGAAGTAAAGCAACAAATTTTTGTCTAATATTTTATGTAGCATACTCGCTTAAATTGTTGTCACTTTAAGAGAAACAGTTTTAGCATATTGCTTTTCTAAAGTACTCTTGTATAAACACTACACTGGAACATTTCATTAGCATTTAGAGAACAATAAAGAAACACAGTTTAATAGGGTAATATGTTTTAGTGGCCTGAGCAGAACCCTACTTAACACAGTGGGATTTTCTACAGCACAGAGACATAGGAAACTGTTCTGTATACATTTACTGTGTGGGACTTCCTCCTTCTAGGGAGCATGTGGTTTAGAGCAAAGGAAAATAACTTTCCTCCTGCAGTTTACCAATGAAAGAAGTATTTTAAAATATAGTGTTTGAGAATGAGATCTAAAATTGTCTCTGGCAGAATTACAGAACTCTGTTATATTTGTAAAGATGCTTTCATTATTAAGAAAAGAAACAAAATTAATTATTTTATGTATTTTGATTTTATATCAAAGTCTTATGGTGACCATTAAAGGAATCTATATTTAAAGTTTATGGTAATAGTCCAGAGGATATGTCTGTGGTATATATACATTCACTTGAATATTGCAAACAACAAATATTGCCTAATTATATGAAATGTGAAAAATGTAGTGCAGTGAATTTTGTCATAGTGTACTGAAATATATTTCATATGCTGGTTAGATACACAATTCACATTGTGTCCTTAAATGTGAATATTAAAGCAGAGTGAAGAGAGATAAAGGAGGTCATATTTACTTAGGGCATGAACCATGAGTTTTGGCTCTCTAGTCTGGTGGCATTTTTCCTTCAGCAATTTACTTTCCTTTTAAAAAAGATACATTTTTTGTCTAATTAGGCAGTGATGAGCTTTCAAAATATATGCAAATTGTAGAAGATTTATGAAGCATGGGCATCTTTTCATTCATTCCAACAAAAAAGTAGCTTCAGTTTCTAACACATCTAACTTTTAAGCTTAAAGAAACTTTTTCCAAACTCTCTAGTTTGATGAATGTCCCAATATTTTAACCTTTATTATTTATTTTCGTTGGGATTTAAATATGTGTTAAAATTTGGAATGACACTTGATATTTAAAAACACTTCACAATTTGCAAAATTCTTCCCTAGACTTTAAAATTCTGCTTTTTTCCCCCATGAAGATTCAAAGTTATAAAAACCTAACCATGTACATTTTCATGCATTTTAATTATTAAATGTTTACCCTGTAAAAATGAAACTTTTGACATGGCAATGAAACATTACATGGGAAATTTCAAAATACGAAGGCAGCTTGCTGTGTCATGGAGAGCTATTGCTAAAATAACAGAAGCTAGACATGGAAATCAAGCCATGTCTAAATGATTGAAGAAAGTCCCTAGGTTCTGGCTAAGAAATTAATGTCTTATGCTTTTAAATAAAAAAAATACATAATGATGACCATAAAAATGTACATTGTGTAAAAATAAAGAATTTCTGAAGTCCGTTTGTAAATTCCAAAAACTCATAAAGGGGCATGATAGAATGTGACATTTGTATCTCTCTGTTCTCTTATTTTATTTATATAATTATGTGCCTAAACAAAGTTAAAGCTGCTTCCTTGAATGTATTATAAGAATTTTCATATATTTCCATTATATCAGTAAAGCAAAAAGTAGTAGTATGGTCCTATTCTAATGAATATTTTTCCTTGGAGAAAATTCCAAATAAACTAGATAAAGTGGTCAGCATAAATGTTGCAGTATAAATGTTACTTATTTATTCATCAGTATTATAGTAAATTGTGCTATAGAATATTAAGAAATGTTAAAGAAATTTTCATTTTCTGAAAGGACATTTTAGACAAGCAATTCAAGATATTTGAACCTAATTCAGTGCTAAAATGTAACAAAAAGCAGATGTTGCATAAGAAACTAAGGTCTATCCCGAAGAAGCAGTGATTTTGTCTTTTATTTTTTTATATCTTTTATGCAGTATTTTAGGTTATAAACCCCCTTAATTTGAATTGTTTTCCAGTTTTCACTGATGAAAATAAAGTACTTTCATTGCTTTAATGGTGATTTCCAATTACATTTTTCCTCAGTTTTCAACTAATATAATTCATGTTCCTTCTGTCAGATCCTTTTTTTCTATATTGCATTCAGTGTACATTTCCTTGGTTGAACCAGTGTGAAAGGCATTGCCAAAATCCAAACAATTTATATCCAGCACATTTCCTTCATCCGCCCAGTTTGCTACTGAAGAATGATAGTTACAGAAATGCTTATTTATATTGGAACAGAATGTATGTAAAAGAATTGCAACCCCTGTTTATTAACTCATATTTCTTCTTGGTAGTAATTTGAAGCATGGGAGACAATATCATTCTATATAAAAAGTGAGGTTGAAAAATCAGGACATTTGCAACCTTTGAGAAATTGGAGAGTCTAACATGTTATGAAGACATGAAGAATATAAGCAAATTTGCAATGAACTGAAGGCTCAGACTCAGAGCTTAAAAGAATTTATATCTTTAGTAAAAAAATATTTGTGCAAGGCCTCTCAAAAGCTGCATGCTGTCAACTGTTCCTGTTCTTTAGGAACATAAACAGGATCTAGGGACAGCTTGTGCAAGAAAACAGTTGGAATACTGGAATACTATAGTTTTTCTGTAGCCAGCTTATTTTTCGTCATCGCCCTGTGTACGAGGGAAGTGTCAAGAGGTATTATGAAAAATTCTTAGCCCATTTAATCAGCAATTATAAGAATAATTTAGTATATTTTAAAATTCCAGCCTTTAAAATGCTGACAGTGCTTCAATAGCTGGACTCTTCAGAAAATTCTGAAGAGTAGTTACAATAGACAATCCTTATGGTAACAAAACTGTATATGCTACACAGCCTTCATTTATTTTACATTTATTCTGTATTTGTATCCTAATTCTGTTCCTCTACTTCTTTTTACTTATTGCTTAAATACCTAATAGATAATTTATTGGAGTTAAAAGTATCATAATGTGTGATAACAAAAGCTGGGAATGGGGCTGTGCTTTGGGAAACTGTATGGTCTATGAGTTAGTTATTTAAAGATGTATGTATGTATGTATGTATGTATGTATGTATGTATGTACGTACGTATGTATATGTAGTATAAAATAAATAATTTACGACCACCAGGAGATTCCAAACAGGAAAATGCTTTAATGAAACCGAGCTTTCGTTGGGAACTTCCAACATCATCAGGGTTAAAAGCCAGTTGATAAGGATACCTTAAATAGGGTTAGCTAACACTTGCACCCGGCTCCTAGACCGTGTCATCGGTCCTAGCCGGTTAATTTGCATTCTAGTTGTTTCTTTGACATCTGCATTAAGCCCTCCTCTATCATTCCCTCAAACCTTCTCACCTATTCCTCCAACGCTAGTTCCTAAGTTTGTAAAGATCTTTACATCCTCCTTCCCTCTAATGATGTTTACTCTCGTATCACCTTTCCCTCTGCTGCGGGTCTTGGGGGGAGTATTTGGTTTTTCCTTAGTGCTATCATATGTCCCCTAACTGGATAGGACCGATGATGCGGTCTAGGAGCCGGGTACAATCGTTAAGGTATCCTTGTCAACTGGCTTTTAACCCTGACGATGTTGGAAGTTCCCAACGAAAGCTCGGTTTTATTAAAGCATTTTCCTGTTTGGAATCTCCTGGTGGTCATAAATTATTTATTTTATACTATGAATATACCCAGGAGTCGTATTTTTACAGACATCATCAACCATATGTATATGTATATGTGTATATATGTTATAAAAATAAATAAATTCGAACACCAGGATAATATCAAACTAAAAGCTGTTTAATATAAATGCTGAGCTTTCATCGGCCAACACTGCCAACATCATCAGAACATAAAAGGAAGTTAATGGGAATTCTCTTTATGTTACCGGCCGACTTTGTGCGCGGCTTTTCGACCTAGTCATTGGTCTACTTGATGTCTCTAATTGTTTTGTTTATAAAGGGCACACATTTGCTGCTCCCTTGGTAGTTTCCAAAAGCTCAGCATTTATATTAAACAGCTTTTAGTTTGATATTATCCTGATGTTTGAATTTATTTATTTTTATCGCATGGCTTTACCCAGGATTCACATTTTTAACATAATTTTATATATTATATGGAAATATTATCTTTGTTGTAGATATTAATTAAATATTAATAAATATAAATATAATAAATATAAAACATTGTTTTTAAATATAAAATATTAAATGGCATATTTATAAAGATTAAAGATGGAATAAGCATGTGCAAATCCAGATGATTGCTATTTGTTGATTACCATGGTTACCATTTGTTGATTTGTTGATATAACAGAATAATATTAGTATTAATTTTGAAAAGTACGGAGATATCATAATTTACTGAATCAGTTGCCTAAGTCAGTACAGCTATTCTTACCAAAGTATCCATTCTTCCGGGGATAGCATTAGTATTCACTAACTTGACCTTTTATTATAATTAATGCCTTTATACTTTATACTTCAGTTTGAATGAGAACAGTAGTCATCTTACTTATTTTTATATATTTTATTGCTATCATTAGAAGAGTTCTCATGAAAAAATTTCCTATTATTAAAAAAATCCTATTATTAAGAAGAGCTGACTTTAGTGTTGACATCATGTGAATATTTTAACAAGGTACGGAATGTATGTAGAGCTTTTACCAACTTACCAGAAGTGGCCGTGGGAGATTTTGGTATTTACTTTGTTTAATCAAAAACTCTAATAGAAGTTACTGTTGCATCTGTGTAGGTGTTTGGGTGAGCATATCTGCTTCCCACTAATGTTGTGGCTATGTGTGAATGTTTGTATGAGTACATTAGGAAACATATATGCTGTATTTTAGGTCATGTGAGCAGGAGGGAGAAGGAAAGTGGCTTAGACTGGAGAAATCAACAGCATTCTGAATCAGTGCCATTACATTTTATCCTGGGAATCCATTTGTGATATTTTTCTTTATTGTTTTCTCTATAGGTCTCAGCATTATCCAGTCCATTTTTAAATTTTATCTTTCTTTTGCTAACTTTCCCCTGTATCATCAAAATGTTCACCTTTCAGAATTATTCTGTTGATGGCAGAGAGAATCTTAATTCCCTATTGATAAAATATCAGTATCTTAATAAAGAAACAACTGTATAATTTGTACCCCATTTTTCTGTTGACATTTGCTGTTATAAGTTTGTATATCACGTTAACCTTTATGTTTTTCCTCTTTTATATTATTAGAATTTTAGATGATTTGAATTTGAAGGGATTGACTTGAATAAGGGGAAAAGGCTGCAAAATTAATCAAGAGCAAGCTTCAAAGAACTTTAGAAATGTTTTATGAATGATCATATGCAAAAAAGTATTTATTCAGTTTATATCTTGCTTTTTCCACTCTGCCTAAATATAAGGAAATTACAATATCTAATTAAAATTTAGAGACATTTTGATCCTATATATTAAAAGTTAAATTTAATTGATCACTTTTTACTCTTTTTTTAACAGTATTTTTTTTCTTTTTTGTTCTTGTTAGGGTTGAATACCCTTTTGTTTGTTTGTTTTACTGTTTTGTATTTTATTTTCTATGATAAAAAAATAATATTAAAGAGAAAATTTAGAGACAAATCAGTTTAAAGCATACAAATATTGTAAATAAATAAATAAACTGTACCCACAAGTTCAAACTACTTTAGAAACCTGATTAACTGGCATGTTCATCATGCCAGTTAATCATTAACAAGCTTTGTTCTTTAATAAAACAATGTCAAAAAAAGGGGGCTAACTTGGGCTTCTAGTGAAACCTGGTTGTTAAATACTTGTGCTCTTGTCTCTGGTCAATCATCTGACTACAGTATTCTAGAAAAGCAAAAAAGTGGGCCCATTTTGAATGCATTATACGCTAGTAGTTCAAGAAGCAGTTAACTAAGGCATTTGTTACTGACATGGCATATTTAGCACCGTAAGCATCCCACTTGTGCAATTCTAGTCCTGTCCATTGCAGCAGTACATTCAACAAGGAGCCTACATCTTTAAGAGGGGTGTAACCCCTTCCAAAATGTTTGAATTCATATCCCTCTGTTAAATTTTAGTCTGTGCACTGAAGCTGTATCATTACTCAAATTAGATACTTTTTAGAATTTAAAAAATTCCTTTGATTCCAGGAGAGATTCAATTGTTCAGCATGGAAGCAAATCTCAAATATCTCTCTTCAGTTTAAAGTACATATTAAGTATTCATTTGACTCGGAACAGTTGTTTAGCTTACTACAGTAATGCAGTTGAGCTGAAGATAAAACCTTGGAAGGGGCTAATGTATTTGTATTTGTGGGTGTGTGCACAAATTCCTAATATGTATAGGACTGATCTATAAACTTATAGCATCTATAACTAAATAGGAATAATGAAATATGAAATTCATGGCTTATTTAGTTTTATTATCTCTGCCAAAATACAAACAAAAATGCTATATTTTTTGAATACTTTAACTTACCTAAGCTCACTGAAATAATGCAAAATACAAAGAGAAAATTTTGCAGTGGTGTTTACAGGTTGTCTGTTACCAGCTATCTTCACACAAAATTGTAGATGGCAGAGTGGATTTTAAGAACTAAATCAACATGCACATGATTGAATGACAGTTTCAAAGTTAAAAGTTTGTGCTATGTAAGATTCATGTGATGCTAGATATATTGTTTCACGAGAGCTACCGGTATCTTTATGTGTAGAGAAAAGCAACTATTGATTATTAAATGGGTGTATATTGTAATATCCTACCAAAATGTTTTTTTTTCTTACCAAAAGAAATGCTCTTGTGAGACTTCATTGTCTGCTGTCTTTACTTATTCCAACAACTCTTTGGCTATATGAACTGACTGTACATACCTTATGCTGATTTAGAAGGGGAACTTTATGTTTTAATATTTGTAAATAACTAGTATCACATTTTGTTGAGTTGTCTATAGTAAAAATCAAACAGGACATGCTATCATTTTGTTTTTGATGACATATTTTTATTTTTGTTTTTTATTCTTGCTTTGCTGTTTTATATCATTGTATCTGTAAAACTATGCAGTACTATTCCCAAAATAGCACAACAACCCTGAAACTTTGGCACCACTATTTCACCAGTGTATTGTATATTTCATTAAAAAAAACATGATATTTTAATTCTATAGTTATATAAGCACAACATCTACCTCCAAAGTATAAGAGATTATTGCTTATTCCTTTGCTTTCTTAACATAGATCTTACATAATTTTGTCTGAGAAAAGAGATTTTTAAATTGTTGTTTTGAATAAAATTGTACGTTACATTTTGTTTTTCAATTCTGTGCAAGTATTTGCAGTTAAATATACTATAATTTAAACAATGTGAATGCAATCTGCCTTAGCAGCCCTGACGACAGAAATACATCAATAAACCATGAAGATTTCCCATTTAGTGCATACATCTGTATCAAAGTGCTGTTCCTTTTTCATTTCAGTTTTGTCCTAAAATTTCTTGTGTGTGTGTGTGTGTGTTTTATTCCTCATTCCTCCCACAATCATGCATATGTAAATTCATCTTTTTTAAGAAACAAAAAAAGCCTATTCTTTTAATAAGTTAGCTGTTGATATAAAGATTCGGGAAATGTTCCCATCTCCCCCCCTTCTTTCAGAATACTATTTGCGAACCGTTATTTCAGAGCTATATTTTTCTACTCTGAAGTGTCTTCTTTATTTCTTTCTTCATTACAAACTACTCTGAAAGAGCTTTTCTAACTAAAAAAAGAGAGCTATGCTTGACTGATAATGCATTGCTTTGGATGGTGAAACATTATGAAAGTTTAATTTTTAATTAAATCTGAAATAGCAATTATTACTGAAAGAGATTTTAACCTGTTTCTTTTCAGAGTGCCTGAAGTTACATTTTAGATGCTGAAATCACTGCACCTTAAAAACAAAAAAAGGTTGAATTGAATTGCATTCCTGTAAGTAAAAGATTTTCTAATACTTTTTGATAAACACACATTAGCAGAATATGTGGATCTAGGAATATACACAAACGTGCACATATCAATACATAACAGCAGTTCACGTTATACTTTATTATTTTTTGATAGTACTTATTATAGACCCGATATATTTTGTTTGTGCTTTCTGATTTATATATAATTATGAATGTTATAAAGCTTCATCTCCATTTGTATAAATTTGAGAATAGGAAAGGTTTCTTGGGAAGCCACAGGAAGATTCAGATATATCAAATAACAGAAGATGCATAATTCCTTGGGTGTTTGTTTTGGATATCTGAACTATTGCACACCATAATCATGAGGATTAATAGGACGAATCCATTTTCACTAAGACAGTGTTATTAAATAGTTAGTAACCTTTGCAGATTTGTTTATAGTTAGCAAAAAAATTTCTAATTGATTTCTTGCTAAAAATGCAAATTATTATACAATTTTTCCTTCTTTTGCCTTTTTAATTGGGAAAATATATTTATCAGGAATTGCAGAACTATCACAGTGTTTTTAGAGCTGTTTCTTTTTATACATAGTACTATGTCTTAATCCTTTCTCTCTTGACTGATACAGGAGTAGTGAACTTAGTTTTACACACTTATGCATGATGCTATTTGGTTTCATTTCCTTAAAATGCTGGTTTCTTTTCTTTCTCATTTATCTTTGTGTATATCAACATTCATTATCTTACTGTGCTTTCATAATTATTCCAATTGCAATGTAAAAAAATGCAATTTTTTTCTTCTCTGCCTCTGAATTTGTGTTCTGTGTCATTTTCAAGTACATGACTTCAACTCATCCATCCCTTCACACAATACATGACTATCCCTTATTCTTGTTTCTTTGTCTTAGTGCCTTTTTTCTTATCAGTAGTTTCCATATAATCTTGCTTTGCTTTGTCACATTTCTTTACTTTATATTCAGCAACTGGTTTTCTGGTTGGAGAAGGGATAAAATATGGTTAATCAGTTTTAATAAGTACTGTTAATCTACCTGCTTCTTCTGAATTAGCAAGAATGCTAATAGTAGTAGTATTAATATGATTTTTATGTTGTTTTAATTCTTGAGAGGGAGCCACCCAGAGTTTGGTATAAGATGGATGGCTATGTAAAGGTTTAAATGTTATTTCTGATATTACGGGACAAAAGTCTTCTTTACTTAACAAGATTTTCTTTGGGGTACATAATATAGGATTGGTTTAAAATTGGAATATCAATACTAAGGTATTATATTTAACTCTGTTGATTTACCTATTCTCCTTGCTTTATTAATCTCCGATTCCTTTTTTGAGCTCACGAATCTTTTCTAAATGTATTCCCAATTTGTTGATTGTTTTGCAACATAGCAATTGATAACCCTTATTTTTATAGCAGCAAGTTTATCTGAAAATAAACTGAAATGTTCATTCCAGACTACTCAGCCTGATTGGTTTTTACAGGTACTTATTATTTTTTGTAAAAATACATAAAGCTAATTTTACTGTATCAGAGTTCATCTAATTAAGGAGTAGGCAAGTTAATTATGGGCTGAATATGGCTTCCTATATTAGCCTCTATTCAAGTGGACAAGGCCATTGGAGCTGTGAGTTCCGCCACCTGTTTATTGGACCCGTGCCCCTCCTGGCTGGTTTCGGCCAGCAGGGAGGTGACGTGGGGCTGGGTTCAGGAGATTGTTAACGCCTCTTTGAGGGAGGGTCCTTTCTGGCTCCCTGCAAGGAGGCAATTGTGCGCCCCCTCCTCAAGAAGCCTTCCCTGGACCCAGCTGTATTAAACAACTACCATCCTGTCTCCAATCTTCCCTTTATAGGGAAGGTTGTTGAGAAGGTGGTGTCACTCCAGCTCCAACGGTCCTTGGATGAGGCTGATTATCTGGGCCCTCAGCAGTCAGGATTCAGGCTCGGCTACTTCACGGAAACTGCTTTGGTCGCGCTGACGGATGATCTCTGGTGGGCCCGGGATAGGGGACTTTCCACTATCCTGGTGCTACTTGACCTCTCAGCGGCTTTTGATACCATTGACCATGGTATCCTTCTGTGCCGGCTGGAGGGGTTGGGGGTCGGGGGCACTGTTTTGCAGTGGTTCACCTCCTACCTAACTGGTCAGTCGCAGTCGGTGTTGGCGGGGGGTCAGAGATTGACTCCTAGGTTCCTCCCTTGTGGGGTCCCTCAGGGATCGGTCCTCTCCCCTCTGCTGTTTAATATTTACATGAAACCACTGGGTGAGATCATCCGACAACACGGGGTGAGATATCATCAGTATGCTGATGATACCCAGCTTTACATCTCCACCCTGTGTCACTTCAGTGAAGCAGCGGAAGTGATGTGCCGATGTCTGGAGGCTGTTAGGGTTTGGATGGGTGCTAACAGGCTCAAACTCAACCCCGACAAGACGTAATGGCTGTGGGTTTTCCCTCCCAAGGATAATTCAATCCATCCGTCCATCAACCGGGGGGGGGAGTTTTTGATCCCCTCGGAGAAGGTCCGCAACTTGGGTGTCCTCCTCGATCCACAGCTAAATCTGGAACATCATCTTTCGGCTGTGGCGAGGGGGACATTTGCCCAGGTTCGCCTGGTGCACCAGTTGCGGCCCTATTTGGACCAGGAGTCTCTTCTCACAGTCACTCATGCCCTTATCACCTCGAGGTTCGACTACTGCAATGCTCTCTACATGGGGCTACCTTTGAAAAACGTTCAGAGACTTCAGGTAATGCAGATGCAGCCGCGCGAGCAGTGTTGGGCCTGCCCAGAAATGCCCACGTTTCGGCATCACTTCGCGAGCTGCATTGGCTGCCAATTGGTGTCCGAACGCAATTCAAAGTGTTGGTTATGACCTATAAAGCCCTACATGGCATCGGACCAGGTTACTTACGGGACCGTCTGCTGCCCCATGAAACCCAGCGACCGGTTAGGGCCCACAGAGTCGGCCTTCTCCAGGTCCCGTCAGCCAGACGGTGTCGCCTGGCGGGGCCTAGGGGAAGAGCCTTCTCTGTTGCGGCCCCGGCCCTGTGGAATCAACTCCCCCCGGGGATCCGTATCGCTCCACCCTCTCCGCCTTTCGTAAACTGCTCAAAACACATCTTTGCCGACAGGCCTGGGGCAGTTAACATCTTAGCCAGTGTATGTTTGTGTGCATGTTTGTTGGATGATTGTTTTTTTTAACTCAGGGGTTCTTTTTATATATGTATTTTATGTTAGATTTCTATTTATGCTGTGAGCCGCCCTGAGTTCCTAGAATAGGGCGGCATAGAAATCCAATAAATGAAATGAAATGAAATGAAGTATCCAGTAGCTTCCCAATCTGTAAAATAGAGTTTATCATGTGTTGCAATGATTTTAGTACTTAATCTTCTAAATAGTCCAGACAGTTTCCTCATTTTGACCTTTTTTATAGCTTATTGTTAAAGGTTCATTCATTTTTTTTCTGATTTTCTGTGATCTTGTGTAAATTTTGCTTATTTAAATAGGGAAATTCCCTTCCTTCCTTCCTTCCTTCCTTCCTTCCTTCCTTCCTTCCTTCCTTCCTTCCTTTCTTCCTCTATTATTTTCTACAAATAACTCAAATTGACAAACATATCCACTCCCTTCCTCCTCTTATTTTTTCAACAACAACCCTGTGAGGTGGGTTGGGTTGAGACAGAACAACTGGCCCAGTATCACACAGTTTTATATAATTTAGAGTAATAGAGTAATTTTATATAATTTAGAGTAAATCATTAGTTATTAAGTTATTTCCATCTTTTACTTTATTATATTTTTCTGTTTTTGTTTGTTCAGTTTATATATCAATCATTTCCCTGTTTATTTATAAATCCAAAATTAATTTAAATTGCATAAATTATTTTTAACTCCATTTCTCTTACTGTTAACAAAGACAACTGCAGCATTGTGACTTTCCTTTCCTCGGAGCTGTGATTGCTGGGTGCAAAAAAGCCCTTGCCAGCTGTTTGGCTAAGCAGCTGCTGTGTCAACTGTACCCTACTTGGAGATCATCCTGCTGCTGTGGAGGTGGTATTCTTCTGGCTGCAATGATGTGGGATTTAACATGGCTCTTAGCTGGCTTAGAAGTGTAGCTCCTACAACTTCCACATGTTGTTCTTCTCTTCATTTCTCTTGGTCCCATTGACTTTTGGACCTTAACCATTTTCACTAGTCTATTCCATTAGCTGAGCTTGCTTTGCTTCTGTTAGACAATTACCTGATCCAGTGCCAAGTTCCATCACTGATCTAGATCTATGCCACTCCATTTTCCTGGCCACCTTGGCAACAGATCTCTGCTGCAAGGAACTGTTGCTGTTGTTGATTGCCACAATTAATGACATTCCCCCCAGAACTGGCTCCCATTGTTGAAAACCCATTGTTAATTTACTGGATAGCTGGATTCTCTTACTATTACCATTTTATGCCTGCAGCACCATCTTAGGTGTGGTAAGGCACTCCAAAACTTGGAATCCTCATCATGACTCAGAATTTATCAGTGGAAAGAATGCAACTGTGTCATCTTTTGCCATTGCCCCAAAACCTTCACCAATGTTCACTGTGACCAACTTAAAAAACTTCTCACTCTTTTATGGATGAGCCAATCATGCAAATAGGAGGCCACAAATGATTCAAATCTAACTGCTCTCTCACTATATTTATTTGTGCTTGCTTATGACTTCAAGATTGTAGCTACAATTATGCCTTTAAAAGAAATAGCATACTGTACATCTTTTTTGGCTGAAGGTTCACCCTGTCAGAGCAAAATTTCTGATAAGCAGTCCTCCCATGCTTTCCCATTTTTACCTTTAAAGTAAAGTATTGTATGTCACTTTGTGATATTATTATACCATTATTCCTATTTGTGTTTTCTTATAGCATGATATTGCAGCAGACTGTACAGGAATAAATTTGGTTACTTAACAGACATTGTTCAATGACAAATTAGTACTGTACATGCTGACTAACATAGTATGGCAATATGAAGGTATATTTTTGTCAGCACTTATGGCTACATCTTTCTTGGCCCTTTCTTTCGATACTGTACTTTGAATTACTTGAGAGCCATTTTTTGTTATGTGTGACAAATGGTTCTTCCAAGTTGATGAGATGTGCATATTTTATTGTCTCCAAAGCAAGAGATCAGAAGTGTGAAATGAAATATTGCAGGAGGCATAAAAGTGCAGAGATGAAGGTAGAATTTGCATTGGCTTCACTTCAGCACAGATGGTGAAAAACTTGAAGCTACTTTTGGGTCCTGAGACCTTGCCCCCTCGGGCTAATAAATAATGGAAGAAACTGGGAAAATTAATTCCACTGAGATCAAATGATTCATACTTTTTAAAAATATGAACCATGGGAAACCTGCATGCGTTTCATTGTATTCTTGTATGCTTTGAAATATTTATTCAGTATCGCAGGATTTCTAATCAACAGTTAATCAAGGCTTAATAAAATGAGATATACTCTTAATGCAACATAGGCTTCCCATATTTCCTGTTTGCTGAATTGGAAGAACAACTGCATCTTTATCATAGTATAATGAACCAAGAATATCCAAAACTAAAGTGTTGAATTGCAGGCACAATGAAGCTGAACCAGGCTGATGTAGCAAAGAAAATATTCAAATTTCATTTCAGGAATAGGTCACTAAAAGCAGAGTGTTAATAAGTATAACAGACTAGATTGTTGTTTAGACAAAGGCAGAAGATCATATCCATGATATAATAATAATATAATAATAATAATAATAATAATAATAATTAATAATAATAATAATGATGATGATGATGATGATGAAGACGACGATGATGAAGACGATGAAGATGAAGTTGGAAGGGACCTTGGATGTCATCTGGTCCAACCCCCTACTAAGGAGGAACCCCTGTACCATTTCAAACAAATGGCTGTCCAGTCTCTTCTTAAAAATTTCCAGTGTTGGAGCATTCACCCCTTCTGGAGGCAGGTTGTTCCACCAGTTAATTGTTCTAACTATCAGGAAGTTTATCCTTAGTTCTAGGTTGCTTCTCTCTTTGATTAGTTTTCATCCGTTGCTTCTTGTCCTGCCTTCAGGTGCCTTGGAAAATAGCTTGACTCCCTCTTCTTTGTGGCAGCCCCTGAGATATTGGAATACTGCTATCATATCCCCCCTCGTCCTTCTCTTCATTAAACTAGACATACCTAATTCCAGCAACCGTTCCTATGTGGTTTAGCCTCCAGTCCCCTAATCATCTTTGTTGCTCTTCTCTGTATTCTTTCTAGAGTCTCAACATCTTTTTTACATCATAGTGATGAAAACTGGATGCAATATTCCAAGTGTGGCCTTACCAAGGCATTGTAAAGTGGTATTAATACTTCACACGATTCTATCCCTCTGTTAATGCAGTCTAGCACTATGTTGGCTTTTTTGGCAGCTGCAGCACACTGCTGTCTGATTGTCCACTGGACTCCGAGATCCCTCTCACAGTTACTACTATTGAGCAAGGTACCACCTATACTATACCTATACATTTGGTTTTTCTTGCCTAAATGTAGAACCTTATTTTTTTCACCATTGAATTTCATTTTGTTAGATAGTGCCCAGTGTTCAAGTTTGTCCAGATCCTCTTGTATCTTAAACCTGTCTTCTGGAGTGTCATTGTGTCTTAGCAAAGATAAACTCAGACAACAGAACTTGCAGTTTCCAAGTCTGAGAGCCCTAATGGGCATTTCAGAGAAAGTCTCAGAATATCAATTTTCACTTCATTTTTTTTATGCTTTCTCCAAGTATGTACCAAATTGAAGTCTTCCAAAATGTAATTTCTCTGGTATAAGTAAATGATCTTTTCATATATTGTGCATATAAGTAGAACTAGTATTTTTCTTATTTAGAGGGAGTTTAGGGTCTTTTTTGTCAAGTCATATCAAGCTTTACTGTGTTACGCTTTTTTTATGTGTTCCCATTTCAACACAGTAATGAATCATGTTTTTGCAATTGTAGTACGTGAAGGCATTATGGAAAAACTATTTTGGTTTTGTTTTTATTTTTCTATTGTTCTTAGCCAACACCATGCTGTATAAAAGTTTGGGATAGAAAGACTACCTGAAATCTTCAAAAGATATGTGTCTTCAAAAGAGATTTACCTGGCCTTATCTAGCCCAATTTCTAGTTGGTCTAGATTTTTGGAAGTGAGAGAAGGCTTAGCTATATTGTCTTTTTTTCAAGGGGCAGAGGAATTTATTTATGATGCTGCTTTTAAACTGGAGGCTTAAAAATCCAAGCTAAATACCACAGTATAAAATATTATATTATCTGAAACCTTTCGGTGCAATTAATTTTAACTGGATGAATGATTAATATAGAAAATGGCATGGAATATATTTTGAGGAAAATAATTTGTACAACATTGGAATCATCCTACTTCAGTTTCCAGAAGATATTAAAGCCAGTTTTACCTTGGATTATCTGAACAGGGCTATTCATAAAACAAGAATACTTAGGGTAAATTTTGGCAGGCTGAATAGGTGAAAGACATGAGCCTAGAGGTTTCTGAAATGCGTTTTGAGAAAATCATGCCCAAAATGCAATGGCCTTTGTAAGACAAAATAAGTTGTAGTGCTGAAAAGTAGCAGCAGCTGCTGTGTTAAGCTGTTAAGAGCCTTTTAAAAAGAAATCAAAACAGTGTGGGTGGTTGTGTCATCTTCACTTATACAACACCTAGATGAATGTCTAAAAAATATCAGTAAAGAAAGAATGCTTCCTTTATATTGGGTGTTTAAATGAAACAAACAAACAAATGCTTAGTTGATATAGATGGCAACAAATGAAGATTTTAAAAGCATGTCTAATTTCTGAAGCAGCTTAAAATTAAAGATCTGTAAAATGTAATTACAGATTTATTTCACAGTCAACTAGAATACTTAATTTTCATTTCCATTGAAAATCAATGTGATCTGAAGTATCCTTGTACAAAGTCTTTTGTCAAAACTTTCCTTGAATCAGTCATTATCAAAGGTAATAATTGATTTAGGAATTTATCTTTTATCTAGGATGCTAATTTCTGAAGACAACCTCTGATAAATTTCATATGGTTCATAAACCATGTAGAATAATTATTTTTAGCAAAGATAAACTTTAGGAGTTACTTCATTTTACAATTTATTCCCATCTTTGCCCATTGTGCCAATACATTTTTCTTTCTCCTCAGAATGAGCATTTTCTTTCCAGAATATCTGAGATGATTTCTCTGATTTTCTGATTTCTCTTTGAAAGACCCATTTTCTATGAAATTTTATTTCCATATTTTTTCTTTTCATTACTTCATAATAATCAGTCTGTTTCAGTAGTAAATATAGTGGGAATAAGAATTTGCTTCAGATTTTACAACAAAGTAACATTATTTGCTTGACTTTGATTAGGGCCCAAATTGGAGCATATATACGTAGATTAGTGCACCGTTCTATAAATATTTTCACCATGTTTTAGGTACATAAAATGTCATATAATCTGAAGCTTCTTTTAATTTTACCACATTGCATTTGATCTACTGGAAGTGACATTTCATAACACCTTGTTATTTTCAGTGGCTGAACTAGCACATATTTCTGCCTATTTCACATATTTCTCTTTAAGAAGGGAGAAGCCACTGCGTATAATGTGCCATGTCTGCTAGAATACTTTTTCAGATACACAGTATGAAGATACTGTGCTTCATAGCTCCCAACACAAAGTATAAAGAAATAAAAAAATATTGAGCCTTTAATAATCAGTAGTTTGTAAGGTAGTAGACAACTACTAAAAATGGGGCAAAAGACAAATAATAATAATAATTAAAAGGGACCTTGGAGGTCATCGAGTCCAACCCCCTGCTAAGGCAGGAAACCCTACACCAACAGATATGTACAAAATAGATATGGAGAAAAATGAGATAAATCCATCCACATTGAAACTTCTTAAATATCTCACTGTCAGCTGTAGTGAACCACTCTAGATAGAATTTCTTCTGCTTTGTTTTTATTTCAATTGTGTGTGTGTATTCATTCCCAGTGGAAATCTTTATCTATTGAAATTTATCTGAGTAGAAAGTCGAAATTCAATGTATTTTTTTCAGTAATTATATGTTACCAAATCATTTAATGAGAATATAATATTTTTGAATATCATTATGTTGATACCAAAATATAACAAAATGTAGGCTACATCTAAAGAAGGCACATCTATGATATAATTAATAAAGACTTACATAATTTATTTATTTATTTATTTATTCTCTCCATAAGTGAATAAATTTATTTTACACTTATATTCTTTTTTCCTCAGATCAATTTTTAAACTAGAATTTAACCAGATGATAGGAGTGTATCATGTAGATTTGAGATGATACTTGCTGTATATTTGCAAGTATGGAGAGAGTTGAATGGCCTTTGCAGTTTTAATTCCTCTAGATCAGGGGTGTCAAACTCACAATGTCACGTGAGGTGTCACAACATATCACAACTTTTTTGCCACTGCCGGCAATGGGGTGGACGCAGTTTTGCCATGATGCAATCAGCCCACGGGCCAGTAGTTTGACACTCCTGGTCTAGATGCATTTTGAAATCTGTTTTCCAGTCATGTATAGGAAAATGTGGAACTGTATCTTATGAAGAAAAATGAGATATACATCCTCTAGATCTTCCAGAGATCATAGCTTCAATACTATGATTACGTTTAAATATACAAAACTGAAACCACTGTAGCTCTGAAGTGTGGATACTTGTTTTCATAAATGCTGATATGTTTGACAATCTCAATAAGGAGATCTTGCTCAAAGCATCAGTTAACAATAAGTACTGAAGGTGTGCAGTGCTTTGTATAAGAAGCAGATCATTGCAGAGGACTGCAGAGGTAGCCTTGACAAAGGAATACAACAGTCATTAGGACAATGATGGCGAATCTTTTAGAGACCGAGTGCCCAAAAACTGGCCCCACCCCTGCTCCACCCCCTTCCCCACCCCCCACCCCCCATGCCGCCTGCCCGCAGGACCACTCACCGCCTCCAGGGCCCACTGCAGATTGCCCAGGCAGCCCAGCAGCGCTATGGCAATCACGCCCTCTGCCCGTACCCTGCAGCACCAACTGTGCACAATGGGGTGTGAGGGCAGAGTCTTGTCTATGCTGCCTGGCTGCCATATCCTTGGCTGCGCTGCTCCACATGGGCTACGCTCAGGGGTGACTCTCCTTCAGGGGGGTTGCTGGAGAGGAGGGGGTCACGGGGGAGGCGAGGCTGGGGCAGCGGCACATATGCCCACAGAGAGGGCTCTGAGTGCCGCCTCTGGCACCTGTGCCATAGGTTCACCACTGCATTAGGATAACCATTAAGAGAAAATAAATAACAGCCCAGTTATAGAAAAGGAAGAAATATGAGAAATAGGTTTAAAAGAATCCCTGAATTGATTCTGTTTGGAATGCTTCTTAAAGCTTTGGAAAAGTTAGTAATGTCAAAATGCCCTTGCAAATCAATCTATGTAGTTTATTCTAAATTGAAACTGATGCTTTAATTTCATGTTCAAACTTTAATATTGTAACAATAGTAGTCTATCTGGTAAATAAGCATAGGATTTCAACTGAGATTGGCATTCAGGACTAAAAATCTAAGAAGTTTTTTTAAAAAAATCTTAAAAATAAGAAATTGTAAATCAGGGAAGAAAAGAAGGGAGATATATGAATCCAAAACATTTGTACAATTGTATTGTATGAATTTTTAATAAAGCAAATGTAGCAAAAGCTGACTCATGGGAATGAAAGAAAAGAGTGTGTAAAAGTAAAGCAAAAAAAGCTTTTAAGTACAAAATAAAGAAACTTCTGTGGATTATATGTCTGCAGAAGACAAATATAGGAAAGTTTATTGATTATGTAACAACCAATATTTATGGTGAGTATCTCCAAGAATGATGTATCTGCTGAAAATCTCTTACAGAATTATATATAACCATGAGATGAAGAAATGTACCATGAGATGAAGAAATGATATTATGAACAATTATATTTTAAAATGTTCTAACTGAGATATTTAAATACATCTGCCAATAGCCTATTCAATCCTGGAGAGAAAATGGTTTTCCACTCTATTCCAGAGTGCAAAAAGTGGGGGGGGGAGTTGCTTTTCCACACACATAACTACCTCCATACCTACTCCAGGTATGGAGGTGGTTATGTGTGTGGAAAAATAACTGTTTTCTTCAAATCTATCTATTTTATGCACTAAGAAAGAAGCATTATTAAAAAAACATTTATAATGTAGCAGTAATGATATACTAATATTCTTTCTGTTGTAGAAATACATTTTAACATAGTATTTTCAATTTACTATCATTCATTGGTATTAAGCAATATCTCCCAGAGTTTCTAGCAAACATGGCCATGACAAATTTTCTGGGAATTGCAGTCTAAAATATATAAAGGCTAATTAATTAAAAATAAATAAATGTTAGTGATTGAGTGAGTGAGTTAGTTAAGTTTCAAGAAAGCTATCCCAAGCACTTGCTAAATTGTTCTATCAAAACACTGAGTTTTCCAATCAAGTTGTGCTACCGGTATGCTATGTCAAAAGAAAAAATCTTCAGATGAGATAAATAACCAAGATATTACTGAAAGCAGATTCATGCAAAATACGCTGCCAAATATCAGGATCAGAGTGGACCATGCTTAATAGCAATTGCAGTACTGAACATTTATAATGAATTACAGGTCAACACTAATTTACATATTTTGTTTGCAAGCTTTATTTTAACTAGGCAAAATTACATGTTATATCCCATTTTGTTTGTGGGGGCTACTGAATGGAATATTCTTTTTAAAAAGCACTTCACAGTCTGAATCATATAGTTAGAACAGAATATTTATCATTTTATATTTAGGAATCTCAATGTCAGTAAAATAAATGTATATTATAGGAATAGATACAAGGTTTAGAAAACAAAGTGTTCTGGTTATCAGCCTGCATATAAGATACTTATGTAACAGATTATGGAATTATTATAAGACCTACATCTGGACAAGATTTTAGAAAATCCATAAACATTAATTATATGTCATACATAGATTTCATCCTAATTTTTTCCTATGTGTTATATAATATGATGCCTCTCTTTCTCTCCTCTCTCTGTCTCTGTATGTGTGCGCATGTGCGCATCTGGGTGTAATGAATGTCGGCAATTACTTCTTCAATTTTGTTTCCTCCATATGCATTTGATGACAAGTTCCAGAACTCTCAGTCAGAAATACCTAGTAATTTATTTGAAAGGCATAAAATTGGGAATAGCTGACTAAGAGTTTCACAGTCTTCTGATACACGTGGTCCAAAACATTGATGATGACAACTAAAGTGTTTTAATCTGCAGCTAGTTGAAGGAGGGAAAGAAGGGAGGAAGGGAGGGACGGAGGGGAGATACAATTAGATACAAATATACAAAAATGTAAGGGTCCTAATGAATCAGTTGAAATGTTTCACATTATCTTTATTGTGAGGTCTGTTTTTTTCTGCTTTTCCTCACAGAATATTGATTCATAATAAAAGTAATTCTGCTAGCCTCAATCAACTAGATAAAAATTGGTGATCTTGATAATAGATACAAATAATCCATCTGATATTAAAGCAAATATACCCTAATCTCTGGCAAAATTGGAGTTTCATGTCCATCTCAACATTTTTGCTTATATGTGGCTAATTGTATTTTGTGCAGAAAGATTTGTATGAATGTCTGTAGTGTATCCAGTATTCCAATTGGGTGGGAATCTCCATGCCAGAAGCATCTAACAAAGAAAAATTGCTTAATTAATTTAAAAAGTAGGTTTTATTTTGCTTAGAGAATAAATGTTAACAGCTGCAAAATTAATTATTCTAAAATAAAGACTTCAGTATATCCACCTTTAATATTTTCCTTTTTAAAAAATGTGTTTAAAATGGAATAAACTCCTGAAAGCAAGAGAATTTTGGGCATTCAGAATATGTGCAATGATTTGACTTGGAGGGATTGATATCTTGGTTGTAGATTCTGCCAGAATGTGGAGGCTGGCTATCATACTAAAGCTTTGAGCTCCATTTGGTGCCTTTTACTTCTGTCTTGTTTCTGTCTGTGCAGGAGATGTGAAAACTAGCTTTGTCCTGTTTCCACAGCAGGGTTTTGGTTTATTTTGTTTTTTATAGCATTTTATTCCATGGCCCAACTCCAGAGCAGAGCGTATTGCAAAGATGGATTTGAATGTCACATTTAACAAAATGACTTGTGTATGAGACAGCCTTCACTGCTATACAATTTTAAAAACTGATTAATTAAGGGTACAGCATAATTATTAATAATTTGTTGGCTAATACATGGAATAATTATATTTTACTTTACAGTTGAATTTAACTGAATAAACTTAAAATTGAAATGTGTAGGCTAACAGTTGTCTGGTTGTTTGTTTTTATCTTTTAGGTAGCAGAAAATTATCTGTCTACTTTTGAAGGGTAGCCCTATATTTTTATTAACAGTGATTTTTCAAGTATCATATGTAGTATATTTATGTCTATTGCAGGTGAATACACGTTTTGTGTTCTCAGTTTAGTTGTAGAATCAAGAGTGTTATTAAGAATCCTGTTTAAATGAATGGTACGAATCTCATAATTTTTGTAAACTTGATATAGGATAAAAATAAAGAAAATACATTGGTACTCCATTATGCTAGAAACTATAATATTCAGTGATAGAGTTATAAATCCTGAGGATCTTAAGACAAAATTTAAAAGAATGAATGGAGTTCCTTATTGTCTCAAAATTTTAAAAAACATGTTTATCACTAATATTACTGGACCATATCTATCCTGATAAAGAAAGTTATAAAATATGTTCTGTGCATTAGTAATACATTTAGTCTTCTATATTTCATCCCTAGATAGCATATTCTTCCACTTAGAACTGTATTTAATTTAAATACTACCGGTATTACTACTATGTCTATTGGAACAATGCACAGTCTAAAACTAATAAGAGGGATATAGTAGATAGTTTGTATACTGCATGATTGCAGTTTTCCCAAAGGAAAAACTATTGAATAAATAGATGAATAATACCAGTAAAATGCTGGTGCCAGCACTAATGGATATTGATTTATTAACTGTCTTCCAAAATAGGAGCACCATATCATAGGACTTCTCCAACATACCCATTATTTATTGGGAATGATTTGTGGATTCTAACTGGAAACAGAGTATTTTGGGGGCAAAGTATCATATAATAAATACACACAGAAGACCAACAGCTGTATCCCATATATGTTTCACCATTTTATCAAAACTGTTTTTTATTTCTGTGTCAACAGTCCAATTAGATGCATGCTTATTTAACAGTGAATTTTTTGGTTTTGGTAGGATTCATCTCATTTTGTGTTAACTATTAATATTGATTGATAAAGAAAAATATTTGTAGTAAAAGGTTGGAATGAGGTGCTCTCTGAGCTTTGTTTTTTTTTTTTGCAGATGTTTCATTATCCAAACTAGGTAACATAATCAATGCTAGTAAAGAGTGGGATTTGCTCTCAATTTATATTCTAGTGGTTTGCCCTGTCAGTGTTGGGGGGGGGGTTAGTCTTGGGTTAGGGTTTAGGATCAAAATAGCACACAAATCAATTAAAGTCCTTCGAACATCCTAAGTAAACCAAGAGATCCAGCAACTCCAGAAGAAAAAACAGGAGTCATCAATAATGTGCATTGTAAAGACTGTGATAGTCACTACATACAACAAACAGGCAGAATACTGGCAGAAAGCAACATGAACACCAAGTAGCAGTCAGAAGACATGATGAAAACTAATTTCACAAGATATGGACAGATCTAAGACAATCGATAAGTCAAAAAGGAATAAAAAAAACAGAAATGCCTCCTTATCCAGAGATGACACTCAGATGAACAGAGATCAACAACCAAGATTAACACCAGACCAACAATAAATATTCCAATCAAGGAACTTCCAAACAATCTAATAGTAAAGAAGCCAACTAAAGACCTCCAAGACCACTCCCACCAACAGTGACAGAGCATGAGAAACTGAGAGCAAACCTCACTTAGTAGCACTGATGATGTTACCTATCTTGGATAATAAAACGTTTGCAAGAAAACAACCAAGCTCAGCGAGCAACAAGAACCGTCACAACTTTCAATAAATTATTTCAAATTGAACAAAATATTACACTATTAGAATTACCAGAAATATATTATACTTTTTAATAAGGAAGAAAATACAGTATTGAATTACAGAATTCCATGTGTGTTGCAGGTCAGTCAGTGTTTTCATTTTAGCAATTTCCAAAGATGTGGACTTCTCCCAGAATTTTCAGCAATACTATGCTGGCTGGAAATTTCTGGAAGTTCACACTTTGAAAGTTGCCAAGAGTGAAAAACAAACATGTCTTCTCTCTGAAATAGAGAAATACATATATCCTTTCTTAGATTTATTAATACTTATTTTTTCCATATTAGATATTTCAGTCTTCCTTCTGAGTGATTATAACCTTTTCATTTTAATGGAAATAATTTTTACTGACATTGACATCATTCCATACTAATATAGTCTATAATCATTTTAAGGTGAACATTTTAAGATGATACCTTTCTGTCAAGTGAGGGAAAAATTAAGAAATCCAGGCAATGATTATAAAGGTTTATTGAAGCTTATGCTTATGCTCTCTACAAGAATCTGAATTAATAATGGTCAATGGTAAATAAGAATCAATGGAATTCAAGGTGGGCTGGACTTAGATTTCTTGTGGGCCAGATGTGATTTGGGACTGATGATGTGCTTGACCCCTCCTTTGTCTCAGCGTGATCATCTCTTACATTGCCCACCCTCCACCCTGAAACGCTCCTCTTCCATGGGTGGTTCTACGTTGCTTTCCCTCTTCTGTATTGTGTCTTTGAAATCCAAGTTCTCTTGGCAAGAGTGGAAGGGAAGCAGTCTCAAAAGAATCCCCTCCCCCTTATCTGAAAGAGCTTATGAGCCAGGTGGTGCTGTAACAGAAAAACATCATTACAGGTTCCCTCCCCTCCCTTTCCCAGGAATTGAAGGCCAGATGTGGTAGGTCATTGTAGACAAGTGTCCCACCTTTGCCTCTTTTCCTAGAGTCTAGGATTTTTTTCACCTTGTATTTTGGTTCTCCTGCCACTATGACTGTTGGTGGAGAAGGGTACTGGGATCATATTACACTTGGATAGTGCATCTTTGGAGAGCATTTCTGGAGAGTATACTGGATGCACTTTCATTGATGGAAGTAATTGAAGGTGGAAGATTACAGGGTTGATTTGTTGGAGAACTTTGAATGGTCCCACAAATTTAGTGTCTAGGAAGGCTTTAAAGTTGTTAAGAACTTGGTAAAGAGCCAAACCTTGTCTCTTACTGCTTTGGGTGGCCCTCCTGTAAATAGGCATCTGCCACTTTCTTGTAAGCCTGTTTTGCTTGCTTGAGCTGCTATTTCAAAAGGTCTTGGGCAGCAAGTTGCTCCTGTAAGAAGTCAACTGCCCCTAACACAGTTGAGTCCAATGCAGGGTAGTCTAGCAACACTTTAGGGTGTTTGCCATACTTGGCTTGAGTTCAATGCAGGGTAGTCTAGCAACACTTCAGGGTGTTTGCCATACTTGGTGTCAGTGAAGTTGATGAATACAGTGAATTGTAAGAAAATTCTGCAAGTGGCAATAATGATGGCCAGTTGTCCTAACTGTAGGTACAGTACCACCTCAAATACTGTTGGAGGAGCTGGTTTGTTTTTTCAGCTATTCCATTTGCAGCAAGGTGACGAATTTGACAATTAGGAGCTGGAAAAACATAGACTGGAACTGTATGCCTCTGTCTGAAATGAGTGCTGAGACCATGCCATGGTAAAAAAAGATCTGGACTAGAAAAAGCTGGGTAGTGTCTTTGCATTGGGCAATCTCTTGCAGGGTATGAAATGAGTCATCTTGGTGAAAAGATATACCATCAAGAATGATAGTGAAGCCTAGAATGACGTTAAATCAGTGATGAAATCCAGAGAGACCATATGGCATGGATGTGTGCAGCGGGGGAGAGTGGCTGCAAAAGCCTTGCAGTCTTCTGATGGGTGAGTATGGCCTTCCTGCATGTGTAGCAAGAGACCATGTATTCCTTGATGTCTGCTGCCATCTTAGGTTACCAGAAATCTTTTAAGGTTCTATGCAGAGTTTTTAACCTTTCCCTTGGGCTCAACCTGGACATCTCTTACACTTTCTATCCCTTCTAAAAATAATTCTCTTCAGCTTTATTTTACAATGGTATTCATATCATCAGTATATTGTATTTGCTAATCTAAAGTGCAACAATTTCTACTATGTTATATGTTATTTACCAGAAACTGCAGGAAATACTGTCCAACTTTTTTAGGCGAAATAGATCAAAAATCTATTACCTGTTATCTGTAATATTCTCAGTTTATAAACTACCTGTAAAAATAGTAACTATACGTGTTGTAATCGTTTCTGGAAGAGGGAGTAAAAAATGAGGAAAGACAAAAGGGGCTATGTTAAAAATAAAAGTTTGGCTATGCAAGGATGAACTGAAATGGAAAAGATTGAGTAACTGAGAAATGAAGTGTAAACTGTTGGTTATGCAGTAAGAGAAAGGAAAGAATATCTAGATGAGCTACAGCACTAAAAGTTAGAGATCAAAGAATTATATCAAATTGAAATCCAAAGAGACACAGGGAACTACATGAAGAGAAGAAAATTTGCACAATGAGGTACAGAGGGAAAAGTGGTTTCATAATTGATTAAAAAACAAACATAATAATAATAAAATTTTCTTCCAGTTAATATAATGATATTATAGTTGAATTTTAATTAAATTGTAAAAATTGGCCTTAGAGCGCAATTGTGAATCTCTGTTGTATTGTAAGACAAGAATGCTGAAGTTGGTTTTGATCCTATTCCTTTAGTAATCTTGCAAAAGCTTCCTCTTCTGCAAGATATATGTATTCTAAATCATCTAAATCAGTGGTTCTCAACCTTTTTCAGGTTGAGACCCCACTTGCCCTGCCCATGCGCACCATGACCCCGACCCGGGTGCACGCGCGTGCATGCGTGCCGGGCCGATCCGCGCTTGCGCGGGGCGCACACGCCGAAAAAAAAATAAAAAAATTAAAAAAAACAATAACAAAATGGCGGACCGCGACGGGCGGATCCACGCATGCGCAGCGCGCACGTGACGGGCCGATCCGCGCATGCGCAGCGCACGCACACCAAAAAAAAATTCAAAAAAATGGCGGACCACGATGGGCGGATCCGTTCATGCGCAGCGCGCACACGCGACAGGCCGATCCGCGCATGCGCGGCGCGTGCACGCCGAAAAAAAATAATAAAAAAAATAAAAAAACCAAAAACAAAATGGCGGACCGCGACGGGCACATCCACGCATGCGTGGTGCGTGCATGCGATGGGCTGATCCACGTATGCGCGGTGCGCGCACACCAAAATTTTTTTTAAAAAATAAAAAAAATTAAAAAAAAAACAAAATGGCAGACCGCGGTGTCCGGCAACCCCCACGAAACGGTCGTTCGACCAAAAAAAGGGTCACGACCCATAGGTTGAGAGCCACTGATCTAAATCAAGAATTGAATTCACTGAGCGAAAATGAGTTGCCTGATATCTTAGGAAAATTATAAAATTTAAATTGCAGTAATTATGAATATCAGAGGAATTAGCAGAGCCTATTGGCTCAGTTCTATAATTAATTTGTTTTTATGAACTTATGAATGTAGTGGTAATTAATTGGAGTATCAATATGGAATCTGAATTTATTACGCATAGTCCTCAGCACCTTTCTAACATGAGTGTGCCATGTCTGTGAGGTCACTGAGTATTCCTTAGTTTCTGAGAATCATGGGAAATTATATTCTTGTATATGAAAAGGCATCCCAGATGTTTAGTTAAGTGGTAGCATGAATTTTGAGAGATTGAACTCAGAAAAAGCTGCTGATTCTTTCTGGGGTCTTGAATGATGATAACCAAGTTTTTCTGTCTGACCCAGTTAGAAAATGCCCCTGGAGTTATCTAATAAGAAGAACATGTCACGAAGTAGAGGTTGTCACTCCGTAAATTTCAATATCCTTCCTGGCATATGTAATGCATTTAATAATGTTGTAAATTTGACCAGAATCTTTCTTCCATTCCTTACATTTGTCAAAGGATTACGTCTGTGGTATATAATTGCAGAACAAGAAGTCATGATACATGAGGAAATCAGAATGTTGATAGGCTCAAAGAAATAATCCTCAGGTTTTTCATCCTTTTTCATCCTTTTTAGGATGAAAGAAAACCAAACCACACCAAACCAAACAATTTTAAATTTCAAAAACCATCACCTATCTTGATAGTACCAGATGATGATGATATCCTCAAATAGATAACTTCCAGGCTCATCCCATCTGGAGGTGATCAGATTCAGGAAACCCTGCTTAATCTATTTTACTTTTAATGTAATCTTTATATTTTTGTTATAATGAGTTTGTATTGCAAATGGATACAAGAAAACATTGACAATAATCCTTTTCATGTTTACTTCCTAATTATTGCTGTTTAAGTCATGCTGCCTTTAATTCAGACCATCAGTTATCTACTGAGAACCTTATGCTCAATGAATTTGTGAAATTTTATCTGTCTGCCTATCTGTCAACAAATCTGATGGCAGTTGATTCCATAGTTTATGTATTGTATAAAAAAGTACTTTTTCTTAGTATCCTGAATATACACTTATCAAAGTGAAAAAAACAAATCAATAGTCTTTTATTGTAGCTCCATAATGATAATAAAAGTAAATGAGAAGTCCTTCACTGAAGAAAAATAAAATCAAATATAAATATGTAGTTTGGAGACTATTTAGCTTGATAATAAGACACGTGTAAAGCATCCTGGAACTACAGGAGCTTATAAACTGAATATAAGTCAACAATAAAATATCGCTACTAAAAAAGCAAATGCAATTTTAAATTGAATAAATACAAATTCTTGGTAAAATAAAATTTCCGCTCTGTTGCCCATTAGTCAGTCTCACCTTAAATACCATGTCATAGTCTGGGAAATCCATCTGTCAAAATATTCAGACAAACTATAACCGATTTAGAGAATTGCAATAGGATTGATCATGGAAATAGAATCTCGGAAAGAAGGAAATGGATATGTTTAGTGCAGTTATGTGAATAATTTGAAAGATGCTTTGCTGTAGAATTCTTTCTCTTGAGAAGCTTGAGAATCTTTTATCTCACTAGAATTCTATGGAACATGCTAATGAATTTGAAAAAAAAGAAAAGAAATCACTCTTCTAAAACATTCATTTTCATCCAGATGTAACCACAAGGTGCTTTAAAGGAAAGTAAATATATTTATGGCCCTACCGAAAGCTACAAAGAACCAACCTTGGATGGAACCAACAGAGGAGCTGGCACCTGCGTCTGACAAAAGCTGGGAAATATGGAATCACTGAATAGACTGTGCATGGGTACAACAAGATCCATAGACACTCTGAATAAATGGGGCTTCTGGCGTTTGTGCTTGAGATGATATGCAAACAACACATAACGTATACCTGCCCTTTGTACCCTGATGAGTATACACTTTAAGACCTCATGGCAATGCAACAGAATACAACTAATGTTGCTAGTTTCTGGGCAAGATCTCCAACTTGTACATATTTAAATCTTGGATTTTATATTTTAAATTTTATATCCTATAGTTTGCCTTATTTTAATTATGATGCTTCTGACACATTTGTTAAATCTTTTTAGCAATATATTTGAAATGAAAACATAATCAAATCCCAAGGCATATTTAACAGAAACCAGGTGTTTGAGGGCTTCCTCTCTTTTAGCAAATGGAAGGTTTAGATACATCTTTAACACATATCTATAACATACAGAAGTTCAGCACTGCTGTTAGATGTTATGCTGCATTGACACTTCCTCAACCAACAGGAAGGGTCTGTTATGCATTACTGTCATTCCTAAGGGGAGGAATGTGAGAGAACTAAGTGCTTCAGAGACTAAGAAGAGGCAGCGCTTTTTTGCTGAAGGCAGCTGTTTGAGGTTACCTGAGGACAGAGTCTGTTCTACTGACTGAATATACACTCTGTGTTTCACTAGTTATGGACAAATCTCCTGAACAAATATAAAACATTATATTCCTGGGAATCTTTTAAGAATTATTTGTAGATTTAAGCCAGCAATTCCTTAATGTATTAATTTCATTTGGATATGTGTGTGTGTGTATTTCAAATTTCTGAAATGTCTGATAAAATTAAAGAAGCAGTTCCAGGAATGTGCAATATAGATTTTTTAAAAAGTACAAATCACTAGCAGTTCTGCTCTGAAAATAACCAAAATAACACTGATTCTAATATACCTGGATAAAAGATGTTGAATTTAATCATCACAAGAGGTACAGAGGGCTACTTTGTACTGTGTAAATGACATTTTGCAATTTAAATTTTATTTTGATTATTGATTCTCTTCTTCCTGGAATATGGTGTTATCAAGATACATTCTGTGGGAGACGCTTGTTTTGTTTTTCTCTTATGCAGGTCTAATGGAATAGAACCATTTTGGTATAGTTGTTAAGCCATCAGGCTAGAAACCTGGAGACTGTGGTTTCTAGCTGGCCTTAAGCACAACACCAGTTAAGCATAAAGACAGACACTTTCTCTCAGCCCTAGAGAAGAAGCAATGGCAAACCACTCCTGAATTTCCAAAAAAATGTCAAAAAAATCTTCAGAGACTTGTCCAGGCAGACTCCAGGAATCAAATGGACAAGTCTTTTTTTAAAAAAATAAAAAAATAAATCCCTGGATAGTTCTGGCTGGAAAAAAAAATTAAATCTATCTGGAAATAATTATTGAAAAAGGCGCTAAAAACAGGGCTTTCCCCATAAATGCTTATTTTATGTCTTTACGTGTCAAAAAGATGTATCTGAGTCACTTATTTAAGGCTTAAGATGCAAGGCTGAGTTGTGGTCATCCTATGTAGCGATTTCTAATAACATACTTATATCTTTTATCTATTCAGTGCTACAGTGCTGAACTATCATTTGTAAGTTGACCCAATTTAAATTCTTCCTTGAATATTATTAATTTCTGTTTTTATCAGAAATTTTCATGCAAATTTTTGTAAGCAACTGTATTAAGCTGATATTTCTTTTAAAAAATTGATTCATATATCTACAGATACTAAACAAGTTTGCTCTATGAATTTTGAGTGCTAGTTTAGTACAGATTCTCTACCACGTACCTCTTTTATGAATGTAAACATTTATGAATGTTACAAAATAGGCCAAGGGGATGATATATCACAAATAATTATTCTGCTGTACTTATAAGAGTCTATGTACATGTTGTGCATATACAATTAGCTCTCAATTTACGACCACAGTTCAGCCAGGAATTTTAGTTATTGCATTTGTTAAGTAGCTCACCACATGACTCGATTTTACTACGGTTTTTACAATGGTCAATAAGTCATTGTGGTTGTTAAGTAAATCATGTGTTGTTAAGTGATCCACATGGTTGTTAAGCAAATCATCTGGTTGTTAAGTGAAAAACATGGTTATTAATCAAATCCAGCATATACAATGGATGTTTTCTGCTGGAACATAGCAAAAAATATGTGTAAATTGTGGTCTTGTGACTACAGGACACTGCAACCAATTGTAAATGCAAGCTGATTGCCAAATGCCTGAAACATGACCACATGACCATTGTGGGTGTGGCAGTAAGCTATTGGTCATAAGTAGCTTTTTTGAAGTTTGTTGTAACTTCGAACAGTCATTATGTTACCAGTTGTTGAGCAAAGACTACGTCTATGTAGGCTGTTACCTACATATGTACAGGTAAAACATTTGGGTTGTAGACTAATACTGAAATTCTTTCTAGATATCCAAGTCTAGAAAGACAGACCCAACTTTTAAGGCAGCCTATGAAGTATCAGTTAATTCATGCACAGTTATTATTTAATAAGCATAAACTTCAGTGGCAGATGAAAAATATGTATAATGGAGATAAATTTGTGAATTTTTGATTCCTGAAATTCTGTCCCCTTCACAACATTCATAGCTTCTCCAGTACTCAGAACAGAGCAAGAGGGTACAAAACCAGTGTCAATCTATTGTCAATAACCCAGGCTACTTTAATATCACAAGAATCAATAAATCACAGTGTCATCCACTGTGGTAAATAACATATCAGGCCACCAATACTTATCAGAAACTTTGAAAAAGACTTGCCCATTTAAGGTTCCAAAAACTTCTAATGATTTTGTTAAAACAAAAGTTGGGGTTCCCATTTAACAAGCGTAAATACTGAGTATAAAATATTGAGATGGCACTGATTAGGTAAGCTGAACCAATTGTCTGTCATCATCTGAATTATGCCACTAGGAATAATTTTCATCATTCTTGGACCATGGGATCCCTCTTCAGTAAAGATGTAATCTATCTGTTTGATCCTTAATGCAGTATTTTTTAGATAAGATAAGATAACCCTTATTGTCATTTTTTTACTGTGGGCATAAAGGCACACATCAAAAATGAAATTTAGTTGCCCGCTCTCAAAGTGAACACATACATGACACACATCTAAACATACTATATATAATATATGTATAGACCTACACCTATACATAAACATAACAAATAAATATTAAAAACTGTTCATCTTGAACAGCGGTTCTCAACCTTTTTCAGGCCGCAACCCCGACCTGCGCCACGCATGCGCGCCGTGACCCCGACCTGCATTGCGCATGCGCGGCGCGATGACCTGCACCGTGCATGCGCAGCGCTACCCCACGCATGTGCGGTGCGACAATCTGCACCGCGCATGTGCGGTGCTGCCCCCTGCGCTGGCCGAGGCATAGGCCGCCACCCGTTCGGGGCGGTGGCAGGCAGGCCCAGGTGCTCAGGTGCTCCTGGGTGGCTGCAGCGGCAACGGTGCAGGGCGACCACAGGCTGGGCCACCAGCTGGCCCAGCCCAAGGGAGGTAAGACACCCGCTGGGCCCCACGCACACCAAAAACCCTACCTGCATCCGCCGCTGCCACGCTAGCCTTGCCTTTGCTGCCGCCCATTTGGGGCGGCGGCAGGCAGGCCCAGATGCTCCTATGCGGCGCGGCAGCGACGGCGCAGGGCGACCACGGGCTGGGCCACCAGCTGGCCCAGCCCAAGGGAGGTAAGCCACCCGCTGGGCCCCATGCGCATCAAAAACCCTCCCTGCGCCCGCCGGCCTCCCACCCCTGGCCCTCTTTTACTTACAGTTTTAGTAGTTGCTCAGCAGGGAGGGGTGGAAACTTCCGGAGAGCTCGCCTTCGCTGCAGATAGCTTGCAGCACCGTTTGCAGACTGGGACTTTTGGCGGGCTCAGCAGGGCCGAGACAGCCTGGACAATTCCTATTGGCTTTTGAAAGCCAATAGAATTAGACTATATTCAAGAGAGTCTATTCTATTGGCTTTCAAAAGCCAATAGAATAAGAGGGAGTAGCACAGCTAAGGAAAAGGGAAAAAATGGCGTAGCACAGCTAAGGAAAAGGGGAAAAAATGGCGGACTGCATTGTTTGGCAACCCCCGTGAAATGGTCGTTTGACCCCAAATGGGGTCGCGACCCACAGGTTGAGAACCGCTGATCTTGAATATATAATGGAAGGAGGAAGCTTGAGAGTTCATAAGTTAATGCTGTATGGAATGAAACTATGGCTGAATCTGGATGTTATGCTTCGGATACCATGAAGCCTCCTCCCAGAAGGTAACAAAGAAAACAGGTAATGAAGAAGATAACTTACAGACCCTGCTCAAGCAAAGCTTCTGTGCTATGTCTAGATGGAAGGGAGGGAACTGCCTATGATCTTTTCAGCCATCCTCACCACTCTCTGCACCGCCTTTCTGTCTGAAGAATGCAATTACAAGATTGACTGATACACATTGAAATGGTTTGTGTTGTTTTTAGGTTTCACTTACAGTTTTATAAAACATGAATTTCAGTTTATTTTGTTTATTCCATTTTACAGAATATTTACAAGATCATCTGTATTTCTGTAGCCCCATAATGAGTGAGAAAGAACAACAGGATAATGATGAGGAGCATTTTCCTAAGGAGGAAGGCTGAAACTGTTGAACTTTCATTAAAAAGAAAAGAGGACAAATGGACACAGTGATTAAGATACTGTTATTAGTTATGCGAGGAGGGTAAATGAAGACAAATTATTTTATCACAATTCTGGATAACAATAAATCCACAGAGAAGAAATAACAGGAAGTAGAGGAATATTTTGTACAACATAATATTGCATTTTTGTAAAGGATTTAGCAAGTTTATGAAGCATACCTCTATTAATAAGCGCTGACATATTTATGTTCCCTGTTTTCCTTAAAATCTGTAGTAAGGAGAAGTGAGGAAAATTGAGAACTTTCTCTGTTCAATTTCTTACTAGATCCTTTACTTACTTTACTTACTTTTCTGTGCCTATGGAAGAAGTTCTTCTGTTTGGAGAGAATCAACTGGATATCTTAATTATATATATATGATTTTCTTCACTTAGAAATTACCTTATTATTGCCTATTAAAGTGTGTTACATTTGTTTAATTGTTGTATAATTGCTTTGATTGTTGTGAGCTATTTAAAGTCATTGAGAGTTGGGCAGCATAGAGATTTAACAAATTATTATTTACACAGTACTGTGAAATCATAGCTGCCAGTTCTTTAGCTGGATTTGGCCTTCGTACACATCAAGTTCTTCCTGAGATCTTCCCAAGAATTTAGGATATCATAATGTATTGGCATAGAATATGTGTGAATTTAAGTAATGCAGTCTTTTGTAATTAACAAATGTCAATGTGCAGATTTTCTCTTGAAGATTTTTTGGTATGGCATCCAGTTCCCAGTAACCATCGGTACCTGCGAAGTTGGTTTATGTCATAATCTTTCAACTTCAATTTTTCAGAATTGTCTCATCTGCTCCAATTATTTGTTTTCTATTTTACTATCCCTCATATTGCCACATTAATTATCCATAATTTCTTCTTTTCAACCAAAGTTAAATATTGTGTCATGTTATGTGCCAAAATTTGACCAGTTTGTATTTGGAAATCCCACAATATTTTAATCTGCTAATTTTGATTACTATTTCTACACCATGCAACTTTATCAAACCCAATACCACTCAACCCAGTACAGCACAACCAACACAGACCTAAAAAGAATTACACTGCCATACATCAAGAATATCCCAGAAACCACCAACAGACTCCTACAACCACATGGAATCAGCATAGCACACAAGCCAATTAAAGTCCTTCAATACATCCTAAGCAAATCCAACAACCCCAGAAGAAAAAATAGGAGTCCTCTACATCTAAGGACTGCAACAACCACTGGGTAGGACAAATAGGCCGAAGACTGGCAGAATGCATCCATGATCCATGACTGACATTGGATCATCATTGTCGGCAGTGGCGAGGGGGGAATTTGCCCAGGTTCGCCTGGTGCACCAGTTGTGTCCTTACTTGGATCGGGAGTCTCTCCTTACAGTCACACATGCCCTTGTCACCTCGAGGATCGACTACTGCAACGCTCTCTACATGGGGCTACCCTTGAAGAGTGTTCGGAGACTACAACTAGTGCAAAATGCAGCTGCGCGAGCAGTTGTGGGCCTTCCTTGTTGTGCCCACATTTCATCAACTCTCCGCATGCTGCATTGGTTGCCCATTGGTCTCCGAGCCCAATTTAAGGTGTTGGTTATTACCTATAAAGCCCTTCATGGCATGGGACCAGGATACTTACGGGACCGCCTTCTGCCACATACTTCTCTACGACCGGTGAGAGCGCACAGGGTCGGCCTCCTCCGGGTCCCGTCAGCGAAACAATGTTGTCTGGCGGGCCCTAGAGGGAGGGCTTTCTCTGTTGTGGCGCCCACCCTCTGGAACCAACTGCCTCCTGAAGTCCGCGTTTCCCCGACTCTCCCGGCCTTCCGAAAGAATTTAAAAACCTACCTCTGCCGGCAGGCCTGGGGATGATTGTTGATTGTGGTGTGACTGATGAGTATGTATGGGGTTTTATTTTTAATGTTTTTTGTTCGGATTTAGTCGAAATTATTTTATATATATGCTGTGAGCCGCTCCGAGTCCTCGGAGAGGAGCGGCATACAAATCCGAATAAAATAAAAAATAAAAATAAACATCAACTAGCAGTCACAAGACATAATGAACATTCTTTAATTTCACAACATATAGACAGATTTAACCATAGTTTCAATTGGGAAAGACCAAGCCAAGCCCTGAGTTTTTGGAATAGGGCGGCATAGAAATCTAAATAAATAAATAAATAAATAAATAAATTAAACCATCAGAGAATTTCTAAAAGCCTGGCACTCTGACAAATAAGCCATCAATAGATACATAGACATTAACAACATTTACAGACTATGCAAAAGATACATCCTCTTCACAACCTGTTTTCCTTGTTACCTTCTGGGAGAAGGCTTCGTGGTATCCGCAGCAGAACATCCAGATTCATAGTTTCATTCCATATGGCATTAACCTTGTGAACTCTCAAGCTTCCTCCTTATGTTATATATTCAAGATGGACAGTATTTAATATTTATTTGTTATGTATATGTAGGGGTGTGGCTCTATACATACGTTGTATATAGTATGTTTTTAGGGTGGGTCATGTATGTGTTTCACTTTGAGAGCAGGCAACTAAATTTCATTTTTGATGTGTGCCGTTGTGCCCACAGTAAAAAAATGACAATAAAGCCCAAAAGCCCAAAAGGGAACAAAAAGACCCAAGCACCTCTCCACCAGCAATCAGCACCCAGATCCACATAGATTAACTCCAAGTTAACATCCAAATCAACAACAAGTAAACAATACTCCAATCAAGAAATTGCCAAAGAGCCAACAGTGAACAATGCAACCAAAGAATCTCTAAGATCACCCCCACCAACACTGACAGGGCAAGCCACCAGCATATAAACTGAAAGCAAACTGCAGTCCTTACTAGTTTGAGTAATGAATTACAGCTGATAGCCTTTTGGAGGTGAAATTGCTCAAGGTAAAGTCTCTGATAAGAATCCTAGGACTTGCTTACCTATGAGAGATAAGACAACATCTGGATCCTAAGATAATAATTGCATAGTGAATTATGTTGTCCATACCACAGCTATCCCAGATGTAGGTAACTACGGTACCTATCTAGTGGGCTTCCAATATGTCCTACTCTGATAATCATCTCAAATAAAAGGAGGACATTGGAACATTAAACGCAACAAAACCTATGAGAATTTCTGAACAGCCTTAAATATCCAGGTAGAACAGGGGTCTTCAAACTTGGTCCTTTTATGACTTATGGACCAACTCCCAGAATTCCTCAGCCAGGAATGCTGGCTGAAGAATTCTGGGAGTTGAAGTCCACAAGTCATAAAAGGGCCAGGTTTGAGGACCCCTGAGGTAGAACAACGGTTAAGTCAACATGTCAGTTTCTGTACAAATCCCAAATAAGTGATCTCTCCAGGGAAAAGACATTTTTACTACTTACCATTCTGTTTATTATACCCAAACCTTTCCCCACATCGAAATAAAATCTCATTGTAAAATTGCCTAAAATATAAATTATATAATTCATTTTACCATTTATCTTTTAGAAATTAGTTTTCTGTTAACTTTTCTTAATTTTTTAATGTCCATAAAGCTTCATTTGTAGTATAATTGTACCACAATGGGCTGACTAAAATTCACCATAGTGTTCAATGTGAAGTTATAATACCTTGGTTATCTGGCAGCTCGGACTAGTAAGTGTGCATAAATTCTTCTGACAACAGAATTAATGGCTGTAAGGTAAACCCAATTTTTCCTTTGTATTTATGTATTTAGACTCTGAGGAAGCAACAAATTGAAACCTTGTTTTTCAGCATTCAGAATAAATAAGTGGCAAAAGAAGGATCTTTAAAACTTGTGTGAAAGTGTCTGTGCCTTGTGGTAAGTGGAATGTATTCCATAAAATGGAACTAATGTGAGGTACAGTTTGTTCTGTGGCTTTTAGACCATCTGCAGATGACTGGTAAGAGACACAGGGATACCAAACAAAAATATAATTGTGATATAAGGGAAGCATGAATCAGCCATTCGGACATTCAAACTGGAAAAAACAAGCAAGGTCTGAGAATATTTCTAGGGTGGCATTGTAATTCATTATTGACTGGAAAGATGTGAGGCTTTAAGCTTAAGGCCAAATATTGTGAAGTTTGGAAAGACCTTCTTTTTCAGCGCAAGATAGTAAACTGAATCAATGTAAAAAGTATTTATTGCTTATATGCTAGCACTTAGTTAACAGTTTGCCCTTGTAGATTAACACAAATTGGGATACCATAATAAAAGATAGGAAGTAAGAAAAGTCTCTGAATGAAGATCAGGTAGATCAGGTGAGTCTCTGAAGAAAGTATAAGAAAAAATTAGCTTGATCTGAACAATATTATTGTTGGTGCTTTTTCATAGAAACTATGAAAGGTAGTTTCTTTTTAATTACTATTTTTGTGGGGGGATATGTTGACAGTACATTTTCTTTATTGTAATTGGATATAAATATGTAGCTTTCTTTTCAGTGGAAATTGCAATTCTAACTGCGCCTTCTAGGGAGTAAGCCCCATTGAACACAATGAGAATTAATTCTAAGCAAATATGATATAGTCATATTAAAATAATAGAAACAGAAAATGCAATCGAAATGAAATTAAGTTTATTAGGCTGGAAAAGAAAACATGACATTCTTGATTATTGAGATGTACTGAAAGTATGCATGTATTTATTTTGAGGATATGAATTTGAAAGGTCTGTGTTTACATAGTTATTGTAAAAAAAGTTAGTGCATTATATTGGAAGGGTGTGAGTTAAAGAGAAACCAGCAGAAATGAATGAAGGAATGATTTTATGTATACTGAATTAGTTCTGATTAAATTACTTTGTTTCAAATCTGAAACAGGAATAAAAATTAAGATTGTGTTAACCTTGGAATTCTCATCAATCATTTTCAGAGATTATATAGGAACGTGTCATTAAAAAGTATGTTGTTCAGTTGTTTTCATATTCTACACTTTAATCAGCAGGTCATGACTTTTCTACATTATAATTAATTTTAACATTGTTAATATAGTCTATCCTTGACTTTATTTTTTAATATACAACTTAAATAACTGCATTCAATTATGAAATATAGCAAACTATTTCTTACAAAGCTTATATAACAATAATAATAATAATAATGATAAAGTTGGAAGGTACCATGGAGGTCATCTAGTCCTGCTCAGGCAGGAAACCCTATACCATTTCGGACAAATGGCTGTCCAGTTTCTTCTTAAAAACTTCCAGTGTTGGAGCATTCACTGCTTCTGGAGGCAGGTTGTTCCACTGGTTAATTGTTCTAACTGTTCTAATTGTTCTAACTTAGTTCTAGGTTGCTTCTCTCTTTGGTTAGTTTCCACCCGTTGCTTCTTATCCTGCCTTCAGGCGCTTTGGAAAATAGCTTGACTCCCTCTTCTTTGTGGCAGCCCCTGAGATATTGGAAAACTGCTATCATGTCCCCCCTCGTCCTTCTCTTCGTTAAACTAGACTTACCCAATTCCAGCAACCGTTCCTTATATGTTTTAGCCTTCAGTCCCTGAATCATCTTTGTTGCTCTTCTCTGTACTCTTTCTAGAGTCTCAACGTCTTTTTTACATCATGGTGACCAAAACTGGATGCAGTATTCTAAGTGTGGCCTTACCAAGGCATTGTAAAGTGGTATTAATACTTCACATGATCTTGATTCTGTCCCTCTGTTAATGCAGCCTAGCACTGTGTTGGCTTTTTTGGAAGCTGCAGCACACTGCTGGCTTATATTTAAATGATTGTCCACTAGGACTCCGAGATCCCTCATCATGCAAACTTTCTTGCCTTATCATATACGTTGAAAAGGTAGAATCATTCTACATAGTACATCAATAAAAAAAGTGTTCAATTAATGTTTTTCGGTGCTTGGGCTAAATGCAATCTTAAAACTGTTTCCCTTGGGAATTGGTACTTAGATCTAGAGCCATTGTTTGCAATATAGTGATGCTATATTGTGCTTGACAGAGCTGTAGAATGAAATTTACTTTTTTCCATCATGTACTTCATCATCTGTTTTGAAAGTTGAATTGGATTCTTAACCAATGTTTTAACAAACTCATTGTAGTGGTATCATTTAAGAATTTGTTCGGATTCAGGCAGAAGAAAGCTAAGAAGGCAAAGTTAATTTATCATTTGAATTTGAATCTCAATTCAGAATCAGCATTTTTTAAACTGCTTTCAATTATTAAACCCTGTCCTAGATCCTGTAACATTTACAATGGTTCAGGGCTGCATATATTACTTTAATAGGTCTTATACAGTATAAAAGCACTGTGCAGTCAAACTGAAAAAAATTACCTGGGAAATGTTTGGTAGCTCAAGAAACTCCAATGCAGTATTTTATATTACGCTTAATTTACTTAAATTGCTGGACCAAAGAATTAAGTCACTTTTTTATTTCTTTACATTTACCAATTTTATTAATTTCAGATTTTTTTATTTTAATACATTTTACTCTCTTACATTGCTAGAGTTCAGGGTAATGTAGAACTTTTCAGGCTGATTAATGAGAGATACTTGCTGGCCCATAAACAATACAAGCTAAATTCATGATTGCATGTGATACTGTATATGCAACTCATTAATGCAAGCATCTTGCTTCTGGATGTCATTTATTTGCTCCAGTTTGGCCTATTGCAACTTCAGGTTTCATTGCCTAAGGCACAGTGGGAATATTTAAAGTGGCTTTAGTAAACTGTTGCTTAAGATGACAAACAAGTTTGTTAGGAGGATCAGTGCATGAATTAAAGTGAGTAGTAAAATCATAGATTTGATTCTTGTGAAATTTAAATTTCATATTATTTGATTATTGACATTCTACAGGATCCTGTCCAAATTACTTTAGTCTGAGTTACATGGATCTGTCCTTGAAGTCCTGAAAGTTCATTTATTAAAAAAATACGGGAATAAGAGCACTGACTAGAAATAATGATTATGTTATGTCCTTAATATTGTGTAATACTTTCTTTCCAATTTCAATTCGAAATGCAGGTAGTCCTCAACTTACAACAGTTCACTTGGTGACCATTTGAAGTTATAACGGCACTGGAAAAAAATGACTTATGACCATTCTTCACACTGATGACTGTTGCAGCATCTCCATGGTCATGTGATTTACATTCGGATGCTTGACAACTGATTCACATTTATGATAGTTGCAGATTCCTGGGGTCATATGATCACCTTTTGCAACCTTCTGACAAGCAAAGTCAGTGGGGAAACCAGATTCACTTAATAACATTGCTACTAATTTAATAGCTGCAGTGATTCACTTAACAAATGTGACAAGAAAAGTCGTAAAATTAGGCAAAACTCGCTTAACAAATTTCTCACTTAGCAGCATAAAATTTGGGCTCAACTGTGGTCATAAGTTGAGGATTATCTGTATAGATTTCTATCATAATTATCTATTTCTGTCCTAAAATATGTGTATTTGCTTTGCAATGGATCTTTTCAGTGGTTCCTCAATTCTGGAATATCCTGCACAATGAGGCATTTTTTGTTCCTACTGTACCTACAAAAGTAACTCACCAAGAAAACCAAAAACTGAAGAGAACCCTACTACTATTCCAGGAGAGGCTACTGAATTATCAGGATGCTCAGTGTATTGAGCAGATAGAACTATGGTCTCTGGGAAGAACAGGAGGAGGGGGACTTTGTGTTTACATAAATAATAACTGGAGCACAAATGTTAAAATAATTGACACTCACTGTTCTCCTGATTTGGAATTTTTTGCAGTGAAGTGCGGCCCCTTTTATCTGCCTCGTGAGTTTAACATTGTGATAATAACGGTAGTATATATACCTCCTGATGCTAACATAACCGTGGCCATGAGTTATCTGTTAACTACTATTTACAAACAGCAACAGGCCTACCCGGATGGAGTGTTGGTGGTTGCAGGTGATTTCAATCAAGCCAATTTTGGGACATTGGGTTCAACAGCTACTGTTTTTACAACTACTCCTTCTGTGGGTTTTGGTTCTGGACTTTTTAGCTCAAAGCCTACCACAGGTTCTATCTTAGTAGGGACTAATATAGGAACAGCTACAACTGTGGCTCTCTTGGTTAATATGTTTACATGTCTTGTTTTTAAATTTTTTAAATTTTTTAAATTTTTAAATTTAAATTTTTTTAATCTTTATTAAATTGGGTGGGTGAGTGATGTATGCATGGGACGGGGATATGTTTGAAGAATGTATAACAGCTGAATGGACAGGCCTGCCGAGCTTGAGGGAGGCCGGAGACTGGGGGGATGCGGACTCTGGAGCCACTGAGGGTTGGAGTATACCGGTCATTCAGGGAATAGGCAGATATGGCGGGAGCCGCACTCGGGGAACTCGGTCCTGCTGTCTCGTAGCAGTTCCCTGTTCTGGCCCTTCTGAAAAATCTAGCTCACCCCATGATCCTGGTGATGGGCATAGCTCGGGCCCTGGGCTCAGGCTGTTGCTGCTTAATGCCAGGTTGGTTAATAATAAGGCCCCCCTCATTCACGACCTTCTCATGGACGAGGAGTCTGACTTGGCGTGTGTGACTCAGACCTGGTTGGGCCCTGAGGGGGGATTTCCCCTCTCGGGTATATGCCCACCAGGTTATCAGGTATGGCACCAGCCGCGACCCCAGGGAAGGGGGGGAGGAGTGGCTGTTTTGGCCCGGGAGAACCTCAGTCTACGCAGGCTCACTGTTTCCGAAATTCCAGGTTGCGAGTCCATCTTTATGATGCCAGACCTAGGGGTCCAGGTGGGCTTATTGCTTATGTACCTGCCTCCCAGCTGCGTGACATCAGCCCTGCCTGTGCTACTCGAGGAGGTTGCTGGGCTGGCGGTGGAGTTCCCCAGGCTTATGGTCATGGGGGACTTTAATCTGCCGTCGCTTGGCAAATCCTCGGGGTTGGCACAGGAGTTCATGGTTGCCATGACCACCATGGACCTGATCCAAGTAGTGCAGGGTCCGACGTATGAGGGTGGACACGCCCCGGATATGATCTTCCTTTCGGAGCAGTTGGGTAATGATCTGGTTTTAAGGGGCTTAGATATTTTGCCTTTGTCATGGACCGATCATTTCCTGCTTCGACTGAATTTTATGGCCCCAATCCTTCCCCGCAGGGAGGCGGAACTGATTAGGTGGTTCCACTCCAGACGCCTGATGGATCCTATTGGTTTTCAGACGGCGCTTGGGGAATTACCGAGCTCCCTCATTCACAATTCGGCAGAGTCCCTGGTAGCGGCATGGAATACGGCCGCGAAGGGGGCCATTGCCCGGATTGCGCCTTTGTGACCTCTCCGTGATGCTGGCCCCAGGAGGTCTCCTTGGTTTACCGAGGAGCTCAGGGGGATGAAGCGCCATAAGAGACGTCTAGAGAAGCGATGGAGACGAAGTAAATCCGGATCTGATCGAACCAGATTGAGCTCATTTATTAGAGCCTATCTGAAGGTGATTAAAGCAGCAAGATCTTTGTATCTTTCTGCTTTGATCGCGTCTGTGGAATCTTGCCCGGCCGTCCTGTTTAGGGTGACCCGGTCCCTCCTTAACCCGAGGGGTCCGGGGCCTCCCTTGCAGGGTAGTGCCGAGGATTTTAACAACTGTTTCGCAGACAAAGTAGCTCAGATCCGGGCCGATTTAGACTCCAATTGTGAAGCAGAGTCAACTGATAATGATTCAGTCGAGGGGACAGGGGCACGTTCTTCTCCGATCATCTGGGGCGAGTTTGAGGCTGTTACGCCTGATGAAGTGGACAGGGCCATTGGAGCTGTGAGTTCCGCCACCTGTTTGTTGGACCCGTGTCCCTCCTGGCTGGTTTCTGCCAGTAGGGTGGTGACACGTACCTGGATCCAGGAGATTGTCAACGCTTCTCTGAGGGAGGGGTCCTTTCCGGCTCCCTTAAAGGAGGCACTCCTCAAGAAGCCTTCCCTGGATCCAGCAATTTTGACCAACTATTGTCCGGTCTCCAACCTTCCCTTTGTGGGGAAGGTTGTTGAGAAGAAGACCGCTCCAGCGGTCTCTGGAGGAAGCCGATTATCTGGGCCCTCTGCAGTCTGGGTTCAGGCCCGGCTACTGCACCGAAACTGCTTTGGTCGCTCTGATGGATGATCTCTGGCGGACCCGGGATAGAGGCCAGTCCTCTTTCCTGGTGCTTCTTGACCTCTCAGCGGCGTTCAATACCATCGACCATTGGGAGTGGGGGGCACCGTGTTACGGTGGTTCTCCTATTTCTCTGGTCGGTCGCAGTCGATGTTTGTGGGGGGTCAGAGGTCCACCTCTAGGTTACTCCCATGTGGGGTGCCTCAGGGGTCGGTTCTCTCCCCCCTACTTTTTAACATTTACATGAAGCCACTGGGTGAGATCATCCACCGGCACGGAGTGAGATACCATCAGTACGCTGATAATACTCAGCTGTACATCTCCACTCCTGGCCAAATCAGTGAAGCGGTCGAGGTGATGTGCCGGTGTCTGGAGGCTGTGAGGGTCTGGATGGGCGTTAACAGATTAAGGCTCAACCCCGACAAGACAGAGTGGCTGTGGGTGATGCCTCCTAAGGACACTTCAATCTGTCCTTCCATTACTCTGGGGGGTGAATCTATAAACCCCTCGGAGAAGGGCCGCAACTTGGGAGTCCTCCTTGATCCACAGCTGACGTTGAATCATCATTTGTCGGCTGTGGCGAGGGGGGCATTTGCCCAGGTTGGCCTGGTGCACGAGTTGTGCCCTTATTTGGATCGGGAGTCTCTCCTCACAGTCACACATGCCCTTGTCACCTCGAGGATCGACTACTGCAATGCTCTCTACATGGGGCTACCCTTGAAGAGTGTTCGGAGACTACAATTAGTGCAAACTGCAGCTGCGTGAGCAATTGTGGGCCTTCCACGTCGTGCCCACGTTTCGCCAACTCTCCGCATGCTGCATTGGTTGCCTATTGGTCTCCGAGCACAATTCAAAGTGTTGGTTATTACCTATAAAGCCCTTTATGGCATGGGACCAGGATACCTACGGGACCGTCTTCTGCCACATACTTCCCTACGACCGGTGAGAGCGCACAGGGTTGGCCTCCTCCGGGTCCCATCAGCGAAACAATGTCGTCTGGCGGGCCCTAGGGGGAGGGCTTTCTCTGTTGTGGCGCCCGCCCTCTGGAACCAAAGTCCGCGTTTCTCCCACTCTCCTGGCCTTCTGAAAAAATCTCAAAACTTATCTTTGCCGGCAGGCCTGGGGATGATTGTGGATTGATTGATGAATATGAGTGAGAGTGAGTGGGGTTTTATTTTATTTTTAAATATTTCTTGTTTGGGTTTATATTGTATTCATTGTTTTATATATATGTTGTTCGCCGCTCCGAGTCTTCGGAGAGGAGCGGCATATAAGCCTAAACAAATAAATAAATAAATTATTACTTCAGAATTTGTTGAATGAGTCACTGTTTTTGCCTTCAACCTAGCAAACAGCAAGAGCCGTAAGATTATATAGATCACAGGTGTCAAACTCACGACATCATATGATGTGTCATGACATATCGTGACTTTTTCCCCATTGCCGGCAATGGGGTGGGCGCTGTTTTTGTGTGACACATCCGGCCCACAGGCTGGCAGTTTGACACCCGTGATATAGATCTTGTATAGAATTTTGAACAAGTACAGTTTTGAGTATGTGCACAGGCCAACAGATCCCAAATACAGAAAGAATTGCTTTCCAGCCCAAAAGAGCAACAAGATGATCACCGACGGAGACAAGGGTGTTTTATGGTAGGAAAACATTGCAGGTAACTTCCTAGAAATGCAACACGGCAGCTTTGATAGGTAACATAAGCCAAGGCCTTAATTATTATTCAAGTAGATTAACCCTGTATTTACAGCTTTGTAGAAGGAGATTTCTGTTAATCTGAGTAGTAAAAATCAGAAGACTTTTCATCCATGCATCTGATGAAGTGAGCTACAGTTCAGGAAAGCCTATGCCTTTTAATGAAATGTGTTACTCTGCAAAGGTGCTACCAGGCCCCTTTTGATTTTTGCATTTACAGCGGGAAGAAAGAGGGAGCCATGGTAACATAAATCCTTGAGTTTCTAAGGTGTGAACTCTACCATCAATTAGTTACTAACAGGCACAGATTGGCACAATAATAAAAATTCCCATTCTTAAGGAGTTAAAATACAGTAAAGGAAACTATAAAACTGAAGAAAGATATGCAGCATTATATTTGTAAAAACAAATTAAATATAATTACAAGGAGGGTTCAAATCCAACTTGTGACATTCCCCTACTTTTTTGTTAAATAAACATTTTAAATTATTAACAAACTAAATTCAAAGGCATAGGGAGGAGGAGCTTGATAACACCAGGACATTTTCTGTTCAGTTTAACACAGGACAAAAACAGGTAACATAGAGATAATAAATAAAATGATTATCCATTATTAACTTAAAGAAAATCATGATAAATATATTGTCTAAAATGTAATAATAATGATGATGATGTGATGATGATGTTGTTGGAAGGGATCTTGGAGGTCATCTAGTCCAACCCCCTGCTCAGGCAGGAAACCCTATACCATTTCAGACAAATGGCTGTCCAGTCTCTTCTTAAAAACTTCCAGTGTTGGAGCATTCACAGCTTCTGGAGGCAGGTTGTTCCACTGATTAATTGTTCTAACTGTCAGAAAATTTCTCCTTAGTTCTAGGTTGCTTTTCTCTTTGGTTAGTTTCCATCTGTTGCTTCTTGTCCTGCCCTCAGGTGCTTTGGAGAATAGCCTGACTCCCACTTCTTTGTGGCAACCCCTGAGATATTGGAACACTGCTATCATCTCACTCCTCGTCCCCTTTTGTAAGCTTTTAATGTTTATACATGATCTATTTTTAATCACACGGTTTTAAATGATGAAAAAGATGGATTTCAACATTATTAAATATTTTGCTTTTTATGCAAAAGTTATTGAAAAAGTATTTTTTCGTGATGGCACTTAATGAGGACAAAAACATATTTCTAAACCTGAATCCATAATGGTTGGCTATACCGAGCAGTCATGTTACAACCTTGAATGGTAACTGAACAAATGGTCATAAATTGAGAATTATATACCTTGTAGTCTATGATAAAATTCAAGAAGAGTGAATGTGCATGAGATTCTCTTCTAGATGTTCTAATACATTTGCTCCATCGTGTTTATTTACGTCTACCTCTTTACTATTTTCTTTAATACATTACTTTTGGACTTCATAAATTTTAACAGGTATATGATATTTTCTGTAAATATATTCCCACCATATGATTTCTACTAATACTATTTTGCTCTATGTTTTGGTTTTATATGATTTCCAAATATAATTAGGCAATCTAGTTTTTTGCAGTGGCATAATAGACTTCATTTTATCATTCACTGTTATTCTAATTCCATCATTATAGCTATATAATATTTCCATTTTTTTCTACCATAGCTGGGATTCAATTTATTTATTTTTATATTTATATCCATCCTAAGATTTAGGTAGAATTTAGAACATTATTTTCTTTCAAGATTTTCATAGGTGAGTTACTTTTGAAAAAATGTCCAGTTTCAAAAATTGCTTGCTTTGTAAGATGGTCTGCAAGCATAAAGACTACAGAATATATAATGCATGTAAAAATCTTCAGATCCCTGCCACTCACAGGAAATATTTAGAAGACTTTAAAACATCACTTAAATAATTTTGTTGGTTATTCTACTTTTTTGTATATTTTTTGTTAGCTATATATGCTCTTCAGGTTTTCAGCATTTTTTCTTAGTGACTTAGCAAAATTAATTTTCTACAATAAAAGGTTATAAAGCCACAATATTCAAATAATGCTCATTTTTAATTTGCTTGCTGCACCTACCTTGCACTTTTTTCTAGAGCTCAAGGTATCTTTTCATGTTACACAACAACCTGCAACTAAGATAAAGAAAAAGAAAGGAACTGCCTCAAATTCAGGATGAGGATTGAGGATTAATGCAGGCCTTCCCAATTCTAGTTTAACCCTTAATAATTGCATCACATTGATATCTGCTTCTTACTTGCAAAAATTAACAATATTTAAATCAAGCTAGATAAACTATAAGATATTAGGGTATTAAACTGCAAAGAAGAAATGAGTATAGATTGTTGTATACATATATACTTCCATTTCCTTTCTTCTCTCTGTCTCTGAGTTCTTCAGGGTTCATAAAGGAGAAACTATTCTCTCTCCCCCCTTCTCTCTCTCTCCTCCCCCCCAATGAATTGTGTTGAATTAGACCAAAGATTATATAGTCCCCATAACCATTCGGAATAAGAGCCATCTGCTTCCTACACTGGTAAACCAGATGCCTCTGGAAAGCTCACAGACAAGATAAAACTTTGGCTGTTAAGTACTGCTGCTCTCCAAGAGCTGACATTCATTTTCATACTTCCATTGAACACAAAGTTAGATATGGCCATGCTAACAAATGATATATAGATGAATGTTATATAGATATCTTTAACATGTTTGTTACTTTACCTAATTCCCTAATGTCTAAGGACTGCTTGATGGAATTCCCAGATAACAGGAACAGTTATCCCAACTCAAAATGCAGGACCTCATGTTGGAGATTGATTTAATAAATGATTGCATTCAGTAAAACCGATGTTACATTCTACCTTACTATACTTGTATTTATCTGGGAATAAATCCTTTTTAGTAAAATTTACTTTCCAATAAGTAGACATGAGATTGAATCTTACAATGTATATTGTTCCAATATAAGTTTCACTGAATTTAGTAGAATTTATTTTCAATAACTACAACAGTCACTTAAAAGTTTGGGAACCCTTTTGAAAATTCAATATTTCTGCATAAATATGACCTAAAATGTGATTGGCTCTTCACTTAAATCTAAAACTAGATAAAATGCAATAAAACACAGCAGTCAAAAATATACTTGTTCATTGATTTATTGAGGAAAAGATGCAAAGCTACAAATTATGTGAAACTTTGCTTTCAGTAGCTTTGTACCCACCTTTTACAACAATAACAATTGTTTCAGATAACTGTTGCTCAATGTTGCACATCAGCTTGGAGGAATTTTAGCCATTTTTCCACTTCTTTAACTTCAACAACTTCAACTCAGGGCTATTGGAAGGTTTCTAACATGAACTTCAGGTCCTTCCAAAATATTCCTATAAAATTAAGACCAATGTCACCCAGCTGGCTTTTATTCCTATTTCATTTTTATTCAGTTTATCCATATTTGTGATAGATGCTTGCTCTGTAAGGAGTATTTTCTATTTAAAGCTGTTTGCTATAACTAGCAGATTTTTACCAATTACTGTGCTTAGTGCTTATAAAGTGCTTGATATTATTATAAAGATATGATAAATAGTGATATTTTCTCTAAGTTGTTTGTCGCCATAGTTGAGAATAATAAAATTAATCTATATAATATTAAAACTTTCATTGTCATGATTTTAAGTGGGCAAAATAGTGCATCGCAGGGCAACAAGTTTTGAACCAAGGTATCTCAAATGGACTAACTTACAAAATGAATCCAAAATCCAGGACCCATGACTCCCAAGGGAATTAAATGTGGGAAAATTGTGGCTGCTGGCTACTGCTGGGCTCTGCTGTAGTCATGCACTCTTCTTTTTCAATGTTCTGTGATAGTTTTCCAGTCAGTCTTGCAATCCTTTGCTCCATCCCCCATCCAGAAACAGCCACTTACCTGCCTCCTGGGAAAAGAAAAGAAGGGAGGAACAGGGAGGAAGGAACCCCATGCACCCTTTTCATCCAGTGCCGTCCCCCATGTACTTTGTCCAACTCATGCAGCATTTCTTGAGCACCCTCGTGTACTCTTCCTGACCTGTATTGCCCCAGTGCACTTTCTCTGATTACATGGCATTTCCTGCACTTTTTCCAATTTTCCATTCCCCTGCATGCCTTCCCTGACAATTATTACAACAACAACAAAGTTGGAAGGGACCTTGGAGGTCATCTAATCCAAACCCCTGCTCAGGCAGGAAACCCTATATTACTTAGGATACAATAATAACTGATGTGTCATCAAGTTGTTTTTGACCTCTAGTAACCACATAGAAATCAATCAGAATAGAGCTGGAGAGGATCTTGGAGGTCGTTGAGTCCAACCCCCTGCTCAAGCAGGAGACCTTGCACAATTTGAGACAAGTGACTGTCCAGTCTCTTCTTAAAAATCTCCAGTGATGAAGCACCCACAACTTCTGAAGGTAAGCTGTTCCACTGGTTAATTGTTCTCACTGTTATGAAGTTTCTCCTTAATTCCAGGTTGCTTCTCTCCTTGATTAGTTTCCATCCATTGTTTCTTGTCCTGCCCTCTGGTGCTTTGCAGAATAATTTGACCCCCTCTTCTTTGTGGCAGTCCCTCAGATACTGGAATATTGCTGTCATGTCAGGACCCCAGTCCTTCTTTTCTCTAGACTAGCCATACCGAGTTCCTACTATCATTTTTGATATGTTTTAGTTGCAGGCCTCTAATTATCCTAATTGCTCTTCTCTACACTTTTGCCAAAGACTCAACATCTTTTTGTAATGTGGTGATCAAAACTGAATGCAGTATTCCAGGTATGATCTTACTAAGGTTTTATAAAATGATACTAATACTTCATGTGATTTTGATTCTATGCCTTTGTTTATACAACCCAGGATTGTATTAGTCTTTTTGGCTGCTGCTGCACAGTACTGGTTCATATTTAAGTGATTGTCCACTAGGACTCAAGGTCCCTCTCACAGTTATTGTTTTTGAGCCAGGTGTTGTCTAATCTGTACTTGTACCTTTGGTACAAGTCAGGTCCTGGTGATTTATATTTGTCAAGATCAGAAAGCCGTTCTCTTACCATTTTCTTATTTTAATTTTTATTTCTAGTCTGTCTTTAAGGTTATGTTTTTGGTAGGTTGGGCTATAGTTTCTTTTTGCGTGAAGACTGATGCAAAGAATGAATTAAGTAGGTCTGCTTTCTCTCTTGTCTGTTACTTCCTTGCCATCTTCTCTCTTTAGTGGACTGACTGTTTTCTTGACTTTTTTCTAGTTATTTATATGTTGAAAGAAAGTTTTTAAAGTTATCTTTGACTTTTATTGCAAGTCTTTGTTCATACTGAGCCTTTGCTTTCCTGATCTCATCTTTGCATATTTGGGTTATCTGCTGATATTCTACCTTATTTATGTATCCCTCTTTCCATTTTTGTACTTAATTTTTTGTCTTTCAGTTTATCAGAGAAATCTTTGTGCAACCATGCTGGTTTCTTCTTGGATTTCTTATTTGTAATTGTGCTGGACTGGGCTTTTATGACAATATTTTTCAGAGTTTACTATGCTTCTTGAGTTGTTTCCCCCTTTAGGATTTTCATCCATGGAATCTTTCCCAGGTTCTTTCTGAGTTTGTTAAAATCAGCTTTTTTAAAGTTTAAGACACTGGTTGGGTTATGTTCTATTGCCTGTGTTTGCATTATATTGAATTACAATATGATGTGGTCACTCTCACCCAAAGTTCTGGAAATTTCAACTCCCTCTATCACTTCTCTATTAATAAGAATTAGGTACAGTATAGCTTTTCCTGTAGTCCCCTCCTCTACCTTTTGGAAGATAAAGTTATCATCTGTTCGATGTCCCACTTCTGTAGAGTTTGTCTCCCTGTTAAAGTCTCCCATTACTACTGTGGTATGTATCATGGTTCCGATAGATGAAATCCATCAAAAGAAATTCGAGGCAAAGTTCTTCCTTAAAGAACATTTATTCGGGAAACAAAGTATCAGCACTATATAGTTGTACCCAAAAACTAAATTCCCTTCCCCCTGATACAAAGTAACAAAGTACAATTCCCACCCCCAATAAACTGTCATAAAACACAACACCAATTAGCTTCAAGTACAGGCTTGCTCCTCAGCTCCTCAGCCTGCCAAAACTTTATCAGCTCGTCCTTGAGTTCCCATGCCAGCGTTATTATTATGACTAACTGAGTTTACATCCTAACCCTCACCCTGCATCTGAATTCTAGAAGTAAGAAAAGCATGTTAAAGGAGAAGAGAAAATGGCTGCATTTTCATCAGTTGTCAGAGCAGGAACATCCAATGTTAGCAGCATTGACAGTATGTTTCCTACATACTTTTGTTAATTGTTTAGCAAAATGTTCATCTATTTCTTAGCTTGGTTGAATGCTGTAGTATATAAATGTCATTCTTTTTTTCCTTTTATATTGACCCATATGCATTCTAGGAGGTTTTCATCCTTGGTTTTGTGCCTTTCTGTAGAGATGTAATGATCTTTTATATATAATGCAACTCCACCTCTTTTTTTGATAGGTTTTTTTTCTGATTTTTCTCATGTTATCTATCCCTAACTTGTTATTTCAGGTTTCTCAAGGGTGCAATTACTATTGCTGGTTATCCTCTTCTTCTCTTTCCTGGGCATTTGTACTTTGAGTAAGAACACTGTTAATTGTTGGATGATCCAATTGTTTATTTTCTTGGCTGTACACAATCTTGTTAGGAGTCTTCTCTAGCAACTAGATTGGCTTAGTGAACTAATAATAGTAGAGATACATACTATAACTTACTTTACTATCCTAGGTAATGTTTTAATTTGTAAAGACAAGCCTCTTAAACATTTCCCACAATTAAGTGTTACATATTAGTAACATAAAGCCAGGGGGCTGCTCAGCACAAAATAAATTTAGAAAACTATATATGTAGTGCTTTAAATGCTCTTTTGTGTGTGTGTGTGTGTGTGTGTGTGTGTGTGTATGTATGTGTATGTATATGTATATATATGTATATATATGTATATATATATGTATGTATGTATGTATGTGTGTGTGTGTATGTGTATATATATATATGTTTTCTAAGGTTTTCGCGGGTGTTTGTAGGTCTTTGGTTCTTCGGGTTTTCTCCCACGTAGAATTTGAAGTGTCTTGGCGACGTTTCGATGAAGTCTCATTCGTCATCTTCAGGCTGGTGCTTTTGGCTTCTGCTTCTAGGAGCAATGTGTGGTCGTAGCTGTTTCTTCCTTTTAACTGCCAGTGGGGGTTTGAACTGATTGGCTGGGAGCTTGGCTATGTTCTGATTGGGTGGAGGTGTGTTCTGATTGGTTAGGGGCTTGGCTGTGCTCTTTGGCTGGGGGGTTGGCTGTGTTCTCATTGGCTGGGGGAGTGTTCTGTTTGGGTGGGGGCTTTGTTGTGCTGGAGGGGTTCAAATTGGCAAATGATGCAGCTGTGGTCTGGCTCCTGGTCTGTGGTCGTGCCTCATCATCGGTGTGGGTTTGGGTTTGCTTTTTGCGTGGATGTGTGGTGGTGGCATCCTGTGTGGTTCTGGTGTCATTCTTTGTGTTAGGAATTCATTTGTCAATAAGGGCGGGTTTCCAATAAGGGCGGGTGGGGGCTTTGTTGTGCCCTCTGTTACAAGGGGATTAGAGATGGTGAACTGTATAGCTGTTTGGCTTCGTGTTCGTGGTCGTGCCTCATTTTCATGGTGGGTGTCAGTTTGCTTCGTGTATGGATTGGAGGAGTTTAAGGTGGCTAATGATGCAGCTGTGGTCTGGCTTCTGGTTTGTGGTCGTGCCTCCTCATCAGTGTGGGTTTGGGTTTGCTTTTTGCCTGGATGTGTGGTGGTGACATCCTGTGTGGTTTTTGTGAGTGTAGGTCTGGTGTCATTCCTTGTGCTATGGACTCATCTGTCAATAAGGGCGGGTTTCCAAATGGCTGGTAGTTGGGAGGCATCATCTCGTTTGTTCATGCTGTGAGGGCGTTTTTCTATATCGATGGCTTCTCTGATTATTCTGTTATTAAAGTGTTCAGTTTTGGCAATAGTTCTGGTCTTTTTGAAATCAATTTCATGTCCTGTGGCTTTAAGGTGTTGGACCAGGGAAGAAGTTGGTTCCTCTTTTTTGAATGAGTTTTTGTGTTCTTCAATGCATGCACTTATTCTTCTGTTGGTTTGCCCGATGTATGTGGTGGGGCAAGCAGTACATGGGATTTCATATACTCCTTGGTTTTCTAACTCAATTTTGTCGTTAGGGTTTCTTACAGAACACTCCCCCAGCCAATCAGAGCACAGAGAGAGCACAGAGAGCACGGAGAGAGACAGCCCTTTAGCAAGAAGCCAGCGGTCCAAGCGGAGTGGCACGGAAGACTACTGGTTGGTGTGGGAGGCTCCAGCATTGCAGAAGCAGAAGCCGAAAGCACCAGCCTGAAGATGACGAATGAGACTTCGTCGAAACGTCGCCAAGACACTTCAAATTCTACGTGGGAGAAAACCCGAAGAACCAAAGACCTACATACAAACACCCGCGAAAACCTCAGAAAACATATATATATATATATATATATATATATATATATATATATATATATATATATATATATATATATATATATATATATATATATATATATATATATATATATATATATATATATATATATATATATATATATATATATATATATATATATATTTGTTTTCTGAGGTTTTCGCGGGTGTTTGTATATATATGTGTATATATATGTATGTATGTATGTATGTATATATATATGTATATGTGTATATATATATATATATATATATATATATATATATATATATATATATATATATATATATATATATATATATATATATATATATATATATATATATATATATATATATATATATATATATATATATATATATATATATATATATATATATGTATATATGTGTGTGTGTATATATATATATATATATATGGGTCTTTGGTTCTTCGGGTTTTCTCCCGCGTAGAATTTGAAGTGTCTTGGCAACGTTACGATGAAATCTCATTCATCATCTTCAGGCTGGTGCTTTTGGCTTCTGCTTCTAGGAGCAATGTGTGGTCTAAGCTGTTTTTTCCTTTTAACTGCCAGTGGGGGTTTGAACTGATTGGCTGGGAGCTTGGCTATGTTCTGATTGGTTAGGGGCTTGGCTGTGCTCTGATTGGCTGGGGGGTTGGCTGTGTTCTGATTGGCTGGGGGAGTGTTCTGTTTGGGTGGGGGCTTTGTTGTGCTGGAGAGGTTCAAAGTGGCCAATGTTGCAGCTCTGGTCTGGCTCCTGGTCTGTGGTCTTGCCTCATCATTGGTGTGGGTTTGGGTTTGCTTTTTGCGTGGATGTGTGGAGGTGGCATCCTGTGTGTTTCTGGTGTTAATCTTTGAGTTAGGAATACGTTTGTCAATAAGCACTACTTGACAGAGAATCCATGACAGAGAACAAGAAAACGGCAAAGCCCTCCTCCCATACATAAAAGGCACCACAGACAAGATCAGCAAAGTCCTGCACAAATATAACGTCAAAACAGCATTCTGCACAAACAGAAAAATATCCACCATCCTAAGAAACCCTAAAGACAAAATTGAGTTAGAAAATCAAGGAGTATATGAAATCCCATGTACTGCTTGCCCCACTACATACATTGGACAAACCAACAGAAGGATAAATGCACGCATTTAAGAACACAAAAACTCAGTCAAAAGAGAGGAACCAACTTCTTCCCTGGTCCAACACCTTAAAGCCACAGGACATGAAATTGGTTTCAAAAAGACCAGAACAATTGCCAAAACTGAACATTTTAATAACAGAATAATCAGAGAAGCCATCGAGATAGAAAAACGCCCCCACAGCATGAACAAACGAGATGATACCTCCCGCCTACCAGCCATTTGGAAACCCGCCCTTATTGACAAACATATTCCTAACTCAAAGATTGACACCAGAAACACACAGGATGCCACACATTGCTCCTAGAAGCAGAAGCCAAAAGCACCAGCCTGAAGATGCTGAATGAGATTTCATCGAAACGTTGCCAAGACACTTCAAATTCTACGCGGGAGAAAACCCGAAGAACCAAAGACCTACATACAAACACCCGCGAAAACCTCAGAATATATATATATATATATATATATATATATATATATATATATATATATATATATATATATATATATATATATATATATATATATATATATATATATATATATGTAGGTCTTTGGTTCTTCGTGTTTTCTCCCACGTAGAATTTGAAGTGTCTTGCCGATGTTTCAACGAAGTCTCATTCGTCATCTTCAGGCTGGTGCTTTCGGCTTCGTGCTTCTAGGAGCAATGTGTGATTGTAGCTGTTTCTTCCTTTTAACTGCCAGTGGGGATTTGAACTGATTGGCTGAAAGCTCAGCTGTGTTCTGATTGGGTGGAGGTGTGTTCTGATTGGTTAGGGGCTTGGCTTTGCTCTGATTGGATGGGAAGTTGGCTGTGCTCTGATTGGCTGGGGGAGTGTTCTGTTTGGGTGGGGGCTTTGTTGTGCTCAGGTTAATCTGAGTTACAGGGGGATTAGAGATGGTGAGCTGCATAGCTGTTTGGCTTCGCGTTCGTGGTCGTGCCTCATCTTCATGGTGGGTGTCAGTTTGTTTCGTGTATGGATTGGAGGAGTTTAAGGTGGCTAATGATGCAGCTGTGGTCTGGCTTCTGGTTTGTGGTCGTGCCTCCTCATCAGTGTGGGTTTGGGTTTGCTTTTTGCCTGGATGTGTGGTGGTGACATCCTGTGTGGTTTTTGTGAGTATGGGTCTGGTGTCATTCTTTGTGTTAGGGATTCGTTTATCAATAAGGGCGGGTTTCCAAATGGCTGGTAGGCGGGAGGTATCATCTCGTTTATTCATGCTGTGTGGGTGTTTTTCTATTTCAATAGCTTCTCTGATTATTCTGCTACTAAAGTGTTCCGTTTTGGCGATAGTTCTGGTCTTTTTAAAGTCAATTTCATGTTATGTGGCTTTAAGGCAGATATAATTTGACTAGGGCTACTAGATCCGTCCCTTCATGGATTACTGCCCTGTCATGGCGAAGGGGCTTGAGTAATTCAATGAAGCTATGAGCTATGCTGTGCAGGGCCACCCAAGACGGACAAGTCATAGCAGAGAGTTCTGACAAAATGTGATCCACTGGAGAAGGAAATGGCAACCCACTCCAGGATCTTTGCTATGAAAACCCCAAGGACAGTACCAAAAGGCAAGAAGATATGATGCTGGAAGATGAGCCCCTCAGGTCGGAAGGTGTCCAATATGCTACTGGGAAAGAGCAGAGGGCTAGTACTAGTAGCGCCAGAAAGAGTGAAGCGACTGGGCCAAAGCCAAAAGGACTCTAAGCTGTGGATGCATCTGGTGGTGAAAGGAAAGTCCGATGCTGTAAATATCTTTTTGCCATAGGAACCTGGAATGTAAGATGTAAGGCAAACTGGACGTGGTCAAACAAAAGATGACAAGACTGAACATCGATATCTTAGGAATCAGCGAACTAAAATGGACAGGAATGGGTGAGGACCATCAGGTATACTACTGTGGGCAAGAATCGCTCAGAAGAAATGGAGTAGCCTTCATAGTCAATAAAAGAGTAGGAAAAGCAATACTGGGATACAATCCCCAAAATGACAGAATGATCTCACTGTGAATCCAAGGCAAACCACTCAATATCACAGTAATCCAAGTCTATGCCCCAACCACTAGTGCTGAAGAGGATGAAATTGACTGGTTCTATGAAGCCCTACAGCACCTTATAGAATCAACACCAAAAAATGATGTTATCATCATGGGGGATTGGAATGCTAAAGTAGGAAGCCAAAAGATAAATGGAATAACAGGCAAGTTTGGCCTTGGAGTACAAAATGAAGCAGGGAACAGGCTGATAGAATTTTGTCAAGAGAATACGATGGTCATAGCAAACACTCTTTTCCAACAACCCAAGATACGGTTCTACACATGGACATCACCAGATGGTCAACACATAAATCAGATTGACTATATGCTCTGCAGTCAAAGATGGAGAAACACTACACAGTCAGTAAAAACAAGACCAGGAGCTGACTGTCGCTCAGATCATGAGCTTCTTGTTGCAAAATTTAGGCTTAAATTGAAGAAAGTAGGAAAAAACACTAGGCCACTCAGGTATGAACTAAATCATATCCCTGATGAATATACAGTAGAGGTGACAAATAGATTTAAGGAATTAGATCTGATAGACAGAGTGCATAAATAACTATGGACGGAAGTTCGCAACATTGTACAAGAGGTAGCAATTAAAACCATCCCAAAGAAAAAGAAATGCAAGAAAGCAAAATGGCTCGCTGAGGAAGTTTTGCAAATAGCTGAGGAAAGAAGGGAAGCAAAAGGCAAGGGAGAAAGAGAAAGATACACCCAATTGAATGCAGAATTCCAGAGAATAGCTAGAAGAGATAAGAATGCCCTTTTAAATGAGCAGTGCAAAGAAATAGAAGAGAACAATAGAATAGGGAGAACCAGAGATCTCTTCAAGAAAATTGGAGATATGAAGAGAACGTTTCATGCAAAGATGGGCATGATAAAGGACCAAAATGGCAGGGACCTAACAGAGGCAGAAGAGATTAAGAAGAGGTGGCAAAATTACACAGAAGAACTATACAAGAACGAGCTTAGCATCCCTGATAACCACGATGGGTAGTCACTGACCTCGAGCCAGACATCCTAGAATGTGAAATTAAATGGGCCTTAAGAAAGCTGAGCAACAACAAAGCTAGTGGAGGTGACAATATTCCAGCTGAACTATTCAAAATCTTAAAAGACGATACAGTAAAACTGCTACACTCAATTTGCCAGCAAATTTGGAAAACTCAACAGTGGCCACAGGATTGGAAAAGGTCAGTTTACATTCCAATTCCAAAGAAAGGCAATGCCAAAGAATATTCGAACTATCGCACCATTGCACTCATTTCACATGCAAGTAAAGTTATGCTTAAAGTCCTACAAGCTAGACTCCAGCAGTATATGGATCGAGAACTTCCAGAAGTACAGGCAGGATTTCAAAGAGGCAGAGGAACTAGAGATCAAATTGCCAACATACGCTGGATCATGGAGAAAGCTAGGGAGTTCCAGAAAAAACATCTACTTTTGCTTCAATGACTATGCTAAAGCCTTTGATTGTGTGGATCAAGAGACAAATAAGATGGGAGTACCGGACCATCTTATTTGTCTCTTGAAAAACCTATATGCGGGCCAAGAAGCAACAGTGAGAACTGGACATGGAATCACGGATTGGTTCAAATTTGGGAAAAGAGTCCGGCAAGGCTGTATTCTGTCGCCCTGCCTATTTAACTTATATGCAGAGCACATCATGAGAAAGGCAGGGCTAGATGAATCAAAAGTTGGAATTAAGATTTCTGGGAGAAATATCAACAACCTAAGCTATGTAGATGATACCACTCTAATGGCAGAAAGTGAAGAGGAACTAAAGAGCCTCCTGATGGGGTGAAGAAAGAGAGTGCAAAAGTTGGCTTGAAACTCAACATCAAGAAAACCAAGATCATAGCATCCAGCCTTCTCAATTCCTGGCAAATAGATGGGGAAGAAATGGAGGTTTTATTTTCCTGGGCTCCAAGATCACCACAGATGAGACTGCAACCAAGAAATTAAAAGACGCTTGCTCCTGGGAAGGAAAGCTATGGCAAATCTAGACAGCATACTAAAAAGCAGAGACATTACCCTGCCAACAAAAGTATGTTTAGTCAAGGCCATGGTTTTCCCAGTTGAAATGTATGGCTGTGAAAGTTGGACCATAAGAAAGGCTGAGTGCAAAAGAATTGAGGCCTTTGAGCTATGGTGCTGGAGAAGACTCCTGCGAGTCCCCTGGACTGCAAGGTGATCCAACCAGTCAGTCCTAGAGGAGATCAACCCTGACTGCTCTTTAGAAGGCCAAATCCTGAAGTTGAAACTCAAGTATTTTGGCCACCTATTGAGAAGGAAGCACTCACTGGAGAAGAGCCTAATACTGGGAAAGATTGAGGGCAATAGAAGAAGGGGAAGACAGAGAATGAGGTGGCTGGATGGAGTCACTGAAGCAATAGGCGTGAGCTTAAATGGACTCCAGAAGATGGTAGACGACAGGAAGGCCTAAGGAGGAATGTTGACAATGGGGTCGCGATGGGTCGGACACAACTTCGCAATTAACAACAACAATAACAACTAGATATGGGCAGAAAGAACACTGAAGAACATGAAATATCGATAAATTCCTAAGACTACAAGCCTGGGCCCTCTAAATCTGACTTGACTCCAACTCATATTCCTGTATGAAGTTTAAAGAATTCAGGATTGAACTGCTGAGCCCTTGGTGCTCTCTGAGCTTGATTGTTTGTTTGCAAATATTTCATTACCTGATTAGGTAACATCATCTGGCAAAAGTGGGTGGAGGTACATCATCCCTCAATGATCTTCTTGACTTCTCAACAGCCTTCAATCCATTGACTATGATATCCTAGTCTGGCTCCTTTCTTCAAGACTGATCCCAATCAGCACTGATAGGGAATGAGAGATCCAGCCCATGGCCGCTCTTCTATGGTGTGCTGCAGGGCTTGGTAGTGTCTCAATTCCTTTTAACATCTACATGAAGCCACTGGGTTACTGAACTATATATCTCCATCCTGGGTGACTCAGGTGTGGCTGTCACTGCCCTAAAGGCCATAGGGGTCTAGATAGGGGATAATAGACTTTGAACTGTGGTAAGACTAAGTGGCTATGGGTGCATAGGGCTTTGGGATCTGGGAGTTTAACATCTTTAGTTCTGGATGGGGTTGCATTTGGGGATTATCCTCCAGGGGGAATTCCTGCTTAAAGATCAGGTGGCAGTCATGGATAGGAGAGTCTTTGCTCACCTTCATATTCTGCACCAATTGCATTCTTTCCTGGCACGAGTCCCTGCCTTTGGCTCACTCAGGCCCAGCTCAGCATTTAGACTACTGCAATGTGCTCTATACAGGGTTACCCTTGAAAAGTATTCTGCAAGTACAACTGCTGCAGAATGAGGCTGAATGGACAGTTCTAAGAGTCCCTAGAGTAGCCCAATGTAATATCTCGAGCTATACTGGCTGCCAGTTTGCTTCCTGGTCCAACTCAAGGTGTTAGTTAATACCTTTGAATCCTTTTATTGGGACTGACCTACCCCATTTGGACTGACAGAAGGGGCATGCTGCAGACCATGTTAGTCAATGAATTCTGGCTCCGAGATACTTTTATACCATTGCTTCCACCCTCAAGGTGAGATCCACCTGCTTTGCCTTCCAAAAGGGTCTTAAAACCTGGCACCGCTGATTGGCCTAGGGCCTGGATTGGGGTGTGCCATTTTGGAGGTGATTGGTGGATTAAATAGAAGATCCCTCTACACCTTTGTATAGTCTCCCCTTAGTTAATTATCTGTTCATTCTAAAGTTAAATGTACTATTTTAATGTTTTATATCATGTTGTAAGCCACCATGTGATAGCAATATAGATGACATATGAATTTAAATTTTAAATATAAATAAATAAATAATTTTTAATAAATATGCAAACAGTATTTTGGAGCTACTTATTCTTAAACTTAAAGTTCTCAATAGAATTTAGGAAAATATTGCATCCAATCCTATATCACTATGAACATCCACTGCACAAATGCCAAGCACACAGAATAGTCCATTTAATAATTAATAGTAAAGAGCTTAATTCTGATTCCTTTCTTATATAATCTCACATTATTCCATTGAGTTCAACTAAATTGTTGCTGAGTGACACCATCTAAGGATCTGTATTCAGATAATGCAGCTTAAATAAGGAATTAAAACCATATTAATAATACTTGCTAACATTAATTATAAAATGCTCTGCCAAATGGTACATAAAATCAATAACTCATGTATTGGGTTTCATAATATTATACTTTTGCACCTGTTTTATTAAACATATATATGTGCTAATTGCATCTTTCCATTTCTTCACTGATTTTTAATTAATAATCCAAGTCAAGAGTAATTTTATGAAGCTAAAATTATTTGCCACAGTAATGGAAAATAATTATATAAAAAAACAAAGGACCTCTAGTTAACAAAATACAACAGATGTCTCCAGTGCCAAATATACAGAATCTTAAAATAAGACTTCTAGTGCAGTGATAAAGAACAGGCAAGAATAAAAGTCTTATACCATCTTATTTATCCTGGGGAAGCATTACAAGGCTAACTAAAAATAATAATAAAAAACCTTAATACTATCAAGTTGTAGGCACATCTTCTGTCACTATATTTCATTTTATTCTAAAATAAAATAGCTACTCACTTAAATAACTTATTTAAGAAAGATGCATCAAAGAAGCTCAAATAATTGCAGCTAATTCTCCACTACTACACAATGTAGACAATGCCTAGAACACAAATATCCCCAGCGCACTGTGGGAGAAAAAATGGCAGGAACTGTAAAATAATCATAATTGCTTTATTTTCTCAGCATCCCAAGCATCAATTGCAAACACAGGAAAAAAATGAGTAAAAAATTGAAGAGATTCCACAATGAATGAGAGTACTGAGACTCAGAAAATTATAATATATTAAACATAAAGTGAATTAGATTTTGTAAAAAAAATATGCAGAAACTCCTGAACCTAATCTACATTTCTCTTACAGGAAATATAACCATACAAATCCAAATACACATGGATTCTTATACGTGATGCATACATGAAAGGGATAAATATCTCTATAAGGTGATTTTTTTAGAAAAACATTTCAAAATAAAAATTAGTTTTAACCTTCCTTATGCTAACCCAAGCGTCCCCAATCTCTGGTCCATGTACCGGCCCTGGGCCATGGCATGCCAGAAATCAGGCCACATAAAGAAGTAAAGCCCAAGGCAGCATGTGAAACCACATCTCCTCTGGGGATGAAACCTCTTCCTCCATGGAACCAGTTCCTGGTGCCCAAAAGGTTGGGGGCCACTGTGCTAACCTATTGATCGCAAAGCAGTTCACAACAAAAGTATTAGAATACTCATGTATATCCTATATGATATCAAAATTATTCCCTAAAACAATTTATATTGTTTTATATTGTTTATATTTATATGACAAATCAGAATGCTATCTACCATTATATATATATATATATATATATATATATATATATATATATATATATATATATATATACACACACACACACACACACACACACACACACACACACACACACACACACACACACATACATAGTTGGATGTATGTATATGTATGTATGTATGTATGTATGTATGTATGTATGTATGTCGCCAAGACACTTCAAATTCTACGTGGGAGAAAACCCGAAGAACCAAAGACCTACATATGTATATATGTTTTTAAAATTGTTAACAAAGAAATAAGGGATTTCTGAGATAGCTATTTCGAGTTATTTAACTCTCTTCAGTCAGAACTCACCCTTTCTGGGATTCGAACCTGGGCAGTCTGCATGCTAGGCAGAAGCTTTAGTCTCAAGCCACAGGCTCTCTCCCGCTTATACTTATACTTATACTTATATATATGTTTTCTGAGGTTTTCGCGGGTGTTTGTATGTAGGTCTTTGGTTCTTCGGGTTTTCTCCCACGTAGAATTTGAAGTGTCTTGGCGACGTTTCGATGAAGTCTCATTCGTCATCTTCAGGTTGGTGTTTTCGGATTCTGCTTCTAGGAGCAATGTGAGATTTTAGCTGTTTCTTCCTTTTAACTTCCAGTGGGGGTTTGAACTGATTGGCTGGGAGCTCAGCTGTGTTCTGATTCGATTGGAGGTGTGTTCTGATTGGTTAGGGGCTTGGCTGTTCTCTGATTGGATGGGGGGTTGGCTGTGCTCTGATTGGCTGGGGGAGTGTTCTGTTTGGGTGGGGGCTTTGTTGTGCTCAGGTTAGTCAGTGTTACAAGGGGATTAGAGATGGTAAACTGTATAGCTGTTTGGCTTTGCGTTCGTGGTCGTGCCTCATCTTCATGGTGGGTGTCAGTTTGCTTCGTGTATGGATTGGAGGGGTTTAAGGTGGCTAATGATGCAGCTGTGGTCTGGCTTCTGGTTTGTGGTCGTGCCTCCTCATCAGTGTGGGTTTGGGTTTGCTTTTTGCCTAGATGTGTGGTGGTGACATCCTGTGTGGTTTTTGTGAGTGTAGGTCTGGTGTCATTCCCCGTGCTATGGACTCGTCTGTCAATAAGGTCGGGTTTCCAAATGGCTGGTAGGCGGGAGGTATCATCTCGTTTGTTCATGCTGTGTGGGCGTTTTTCTATCTCGATGGCTTCTCTGATTATTCTGTTATTAAAGTGTTCCGTTTTGGCGATAGTTCTGGTCTTTTTGAAATCAATTTCATGTCCTGTGGCTTTGAGGTGTTGGACCAGGGAAGAAGTTGGTTCCTCTTTTTTGACTGAGTTTTTGTGTTCTTCAATGCGTGCACTTATTCTTCTGTTGGTTTGTCCAATGTATGTGGTGGAGCAGGCAGTACATGGGATTTCATATACTCCTTGATTTTCTAATTCAATTTTGTCTTTAGGGTTTCTTAGGATGGTGGATATTTTTCTGTTTGTGCAGAATGCTGTTTTGATATTATGTTTGTGAAGGATCTTGCTGATCCTGTCTGTGGTGCCTTTTATGTATGGGAGGAGGGCTTTGCCATTTTCTTGTTCTCTGTCTTGGATTTTAGTGGGAGTTTATTTTTGGATTAAGTTGGAAATCTTATTTCTTTGGAATCCGTTGGATGTAAGTACATTAGTGAGAGTGTGTAGTTCGGTTTTTAGGTGTTGTTCGTCAGCTAGGCATTTGGTTCTTGAGATGAGTGTCTTGGCTACGGAGTTGATCTGTGCTGGGTGGTGGTGTGAGAGTGCGTGCAGATAGCGGTTTGTGTGAGTTTTCTTCTGGTAGATGGTGTGTCCTAGGGACCCATTGGATTTCTTGTAGACTAAGACATCCAGCAAGGAAAGTTGGTTATTAGCTTCTGTTTCCATGGTGAACTGTATTTTGGGGTGTAGGCTGTTGAGGTGTGTGAGGAAGTTGTCCAGTTTTTCTTTCCCATGTGGTCAGATTACGAAGGTGTCATCTACGTATCTGAGCCAGAGTTTGGGTTTGTGATCAGATTTTTCTAGGGCTTGGGTTTCAAAGTGTTCCATGTAGAGGTTTGCAATGACAGGTGAGAGGGGTGATCCCATGGGTGCTCCTTCTATTTGTTTGTATTTTTGTCCATTATAGATGAAGTATGTGTTGGATAGACAGTGGTTGGTCAGATCTAGGATGTGTTTGGGGGGGTTATATTTGTTTTGGATAGCTGTTAAGACTTCTTTGATTGGCACTTGGGTGAAGAGGGATATGACATTGAAGCTAACGAGTAGGTCGCTGGGCTGTAAGTTTTGTTTCTTTATGATCTCTATGAACTGGAATGAGTTTTTTACGTGTGAGATGATGGATTCTGCATAGGGCTGTAGTTTGGTGAGAAATTTGGCTAGGTTTTGTAGAGGTGAGCCTATGGAGCTGACTATGGGTCTAAGTGGGGTTCCTTCTTTGTGTATCTTGGGGAGACCATAGAGCTTAGGGCATCTGGATGATTTCTATCTGGGAATGATTCTTTGCTGGATCTCTTCGCTAATGGGGGAGGCTTTTATTTTGGATCTAGTGGTTTTTTCCAGGTAGGTGGTGGGATCTGTGTTTAGGGGTTTGTATGTGGACTCTTGGAGTAGGTTGGTTAATTTGGTTTGGTAGTCAGATGTATTCATGAGTTAACTTAATCCAACTTAATCCAAAAAGAAACTCCCACTAAAATACAAGACAGAGAACACGAAAATTGCAAAGCCCTCCTCCCATACATAAAAGGCACCACAGACAGGATCAGCAAAATCTTACACAAACATAACATTAAGACAGCATTCTGCACAAACAGAAAAATATCCACCATCATAAGAAACCCTAAAGACAAAATTGAGTTAGAAAATCAAGGAGTATATGAAATCCCATGGACTGCTTGCTCCACCACATACATTGGACAAACCAACAGAAGAATAAGTGCACGCATTGAAGAACACAAAAACTCAGTGAAAAAAGAAGAACCAACTTCTTCCCTGGTCCAACACCTTAAAGCCACAGGACATAAAATTAATTTCAAAAAGACCAGAACTATTGCCAAAACTGAACACTTTAATAACAGAATAATCAGAGAAGCCATCGAGATAGAAAAACGCCCTCACGGCATGAACAAACGAGATGATGCCTCCCACCTACCAGCCATTTGGAAACCTGCCCTTATTGACAGACGAGTCCATAGTACGGGGAATGACACCAGACCTACACTCATAAAAACCACACAAGATATCACCACCACACATCCAGGCAAAAAGCAAACCCAAACCCACACTGATGAGGAGGCACGACCACAAACCAGAAGCCAGACCACAGCTGCATCATTAGCCACCTTAAACTCCTCCAATCCATACACAAAACAAACTGACACCCACCATGAAGATGAGGCACGACCACGAACGCGAAGCCAAACAGCTATGCAGTTCACCAACTCTAATCCCCTTGTAAATCAGACTAACCTGAGCACAACAAAGCCCCCACCCAAACAGAACACTCCCCCAGCCAATCAGAGCACAACCAAGCCCCTAACCAATCAGAACACACCTCCGCCCAATCAGAACACAGCCGAGCTCCCAGCCAATCAGTTCAAACCCCCACTGGCAGTTAAAAGGAAGAAACAGCTAAAATCTCACATTGCTCCTAGAAGCAGAAGCCGAAAGCACCAGCCTGAAGATGACGAATGAGACTTCGTCGAAACGTCGCCAAGACACTTCAAATGCTACGTGGGAGAAAACCCGAAGAACCAAAGACCTACATATATATGAGGTCCCCCTTGTCATCTTCAGGCTGGGGTCTTCAGCTTCGTGCTTGTGCGAGCAAAGTGTGATCGAAGCTGGTGTCTCTCTATATATATTGGTGGGGGTGTGTGGAGTGCTGGCTTAGTTGCTGTTGGCTGTGTAAGAGCTATTGTTTGTGGATATTTTGGCTGTTTCGTAACATCCTGAGTAGTTGAGGTGCTGGCTGTGTGTCCATTAGTCTTTTGTGTTGTAACGACTTGGGTAATGGGTTGTGTGATAACATCCTGAGATCTAGTGTAGTGATATCCTGAGTTCTGTGTTACACCATCCTGGGTGGTTGGCTCTGTTGTAACATCCTGAGCTTTGGCGTTTTAGCCTCCTTAGTTCTGTGATGTCCAGGGCTGAAGGCTGTGAAGTAACATACCGGGCTTTGGTTTGGCTCCGAGTTTGCGGTCTAGCTCTGTGTTCATGGCGTGTGTCCGTTTGCTTTGTGTCGGGATCGGAGGGAGGTGCAGCAGCTGGTGATGTCGTCGTGGTTTGGCTTCTGGATGGTGGTTTCATCGCCAAGATACTCTCAATCTTACACAGGAAAAGACCCGAATACACCAAGACCTGCATACCTATACCATGGTCATCATAAGAACATAAGAACATAAGAAGAGCCATGCTGAATCAGGCCAAAGCCCATCGAGTCCAGCATTCTGTGTCACACAGTTGCCCACCAATTGTACATGGGGATCTTGAGCATAAAGAGAAGGCAAAACCCTCCCTTCCCCTTGACCCCCCAACAAATGGTACCCAAGGAAATCCTGCCTGCCTCAACCAACATAGAGGCGGCACATGGACATCCGTTTTAATAACCATCGATACACTTTGCATCCATGAATCTATCTAGCCCTGCCTTGAAGCTGTCAAGGCTGACAGCTGTCACGACCCCCTCAGGAAGTGAATTCCATAAATCAACGACCCTCTGGGTGAAGAAATATTTCCTTTTATTTGTCCTCACTTTCTTAGCTATGAGCTTTAGGGAGTGCCCTCTTGTCCTGGTATTGTGTGATAGAGAAAAGAATTTTTCTCTATCCACCTTTTCTATCCCATGCATGATTTTATACACTTTGATCAAGTCACCCCTTAAACGCCATCTTTCAAGGCTGAAGAGACCAAGGCGTTGCAATCTGGTTTCATAAGGGAGGCGCTCCATTTCCTTGATCATTCTTGTTGCCCTTCTTTGCACCTTTTCCAGTTCCATTATATCCTTCTTGAGGTGCGGTGACCAGAACTGTACACAGTACTCCAAGTGTGGTCTCACCATCGATTTGTACAGAGGCAATACAACACTTGCTGACTTATTTTCGATTCCCTTCCTAATCATGCCAAGCATGGAATTTGCTTTTTTTTTTACTGCTGCTGCGCATTGGGTTGACATCTTCATCGAGCTGTCCACCAAAACCCCAAGATCCCTTTCTTGGGTTGTCTCAGAAAGTTTGGTCCCCATCAGTTGGTAAGTATAATTGGGGTTCTTTGCCCCGATGTGCATAGCTTTGCACTTGTTTAGGTTAAAATGCATTTGCCACTTTGTTGCCCACTCACACAATTTCGAGAGATCCTTCTGGAGCTACCGACAATCAGTTTCACTTTTCACAACCCGGAACAATTTAGTGTCATCAGCAAACTTGGCTACCTCACTATTAACTTCTACATCCAGATCATTGATGAATAAATTAAAAAGTAAAGGTCCCAAAACTGAACCTTGGGGTACACCACTTCTCACTTCTTTCCATCCGGAGAATTGTCCATTTATTGCCACCCTTTGCTTCCTACAATTTAGCCAGTTACCAATCCAGGACAAGACCTGTCCTCTAATTCCGTGGCTGGAGAGCTTTTTTAGGAGCCTTTGGTGAGTAACTTTGTCAAAAGCCTTTTGAAAGTCAAGATATACAATATCAACTGGGGCCCCTTTATCTATGTATTTATTTACACCCTCAAAGAATTCTAACAAGTTAGTAAGACATGATTTGCCTTTGCAGAAACCATGTTGATTTTCTTTCAGCAATGCCTGTTTTTCTATGTGCCCTGTAATTTTATCTTTAATAATGGTTTCCATCAGTTTGCCTGGAACTGAGGTTAGACTGACTGGTCTATAGTTTCCTGGATCACCTCTGGATCCTTTCTTGAAGATCGGGGTTATATTTGCTTCCCTCCAATCCTCCGGTACAGTGCCTGATCTTAGAGAAAGATTGTATATTTTAGCTAGAAGTTCAGCAATTTCACACTTGAGTTCCTTGAGAATTCTAGGGTGGATGCCATCTGGACCCGGCAATTTGTTGACGTTTAGTTTAGAAAGGCATGCAAGAACATCTTTCTTGTTTATCTTTATCAGGTTTAATTCTTCTATTTCCCTCCCTGGGAAAACTAATTCAGTGGCAGGCAGGTTCAAATGTAACCCGTCCCTTCTGTACAGGTGTGGCTTGTCCCAAAATGTTTCCCAGTTCCTAATGAATCTAAACCCTTCCTCCCGGCACCACTGCCTCATCCACGCATTGAAGCTCCTGAGCTCTGCCTGTCTAGCTGGCCCTGCGCGTGGAACAGGTAGCATTTCTGAGAAGGCTACCTGTTGCATCCTTTTGCCATCCTTTATAATGTCCAGCCACCGGGTACTTGGGTGGCCTTTCTCCTTTTTCTGCTGATCATTTCCAGCATGATTGACTTTTCAAATGAGTTAGCTTTCAGGACATGATCAAAGTATGACAACTTTGTTTGGCGATCTTGACTTCAAGTCATATTTTTGATGAGGTTCGGTCTAGGACTTCTTTGTAATTTTTGTACTCCATGGGATGCATAAAAGTCACCTCCAGCACCACAGTTCAGAGGTCTCCACCCTTCTCCTATCTGCCTTTTTTCAAGTCCAAGTTTCTCATCCTTAAGTAGCAATTGGAAAAATTATTGTGTTATCTAATATGCATTTGGTTGTGAAGCTGATGTCTTTATTCTTCCAAGATGTTATTCATGCCAAACATTATAATTCTTCCAAGACTATACACTTTCTGATCTCAGGGTTGCAATAACCCCTTTTGTCAATTTTAGAGTCCAGGAAAATAAATTCCTTTACTGCAGGGGTGTCAAAGTTCTGGCCCACGTCATCTGGAAGCCATGCCCACCCCACTGCCAGCAATGGCAAAACCGTCCCAATACATTGCGCGATGTCACGTGACTGTTTCAATGGTCTCACTGTCAATCTGCACCCTTGACTTGTGGTTCTCTGCAGTAGGCATTACTACTGTTACTGACTACTGCAGTAGTCAAGGTAGTTGTAGCTAGTCTATGGCTACTTTCTGACCCATTGGAAGTTTCACTCCATCAGTATTAACTACCTTCCGTCTCTTAACTATCATCTGGCCACACTTTTCCAGTCTGAATAGCATCTCAATGTCCTCACTGTAGATTTGTGTCTGCTTTTTAGTATTGCCTCTGTTTGCCAGACCATCCATGCACAGAATTGCTCACAGGGTTGGTAAAAGTATCAGGGAGTTTGAGATTTTACCATTTGAGCAAATGGTAAAATCACAGCCATATGGAAGAGGATTAATAATAATAATGCTTTTATTCTGGTCTCCTGGCATCCTTCTTTTTCATCTCTGATTCTCTATATTATTCTTGTTATCCATTACTATGAAATATTCAGATTAAGACTTTGGATGGCCTTGCACAGGAAAGAAAAAAAATCCCATTTGTATATTACAATTCCTGTGAATGAGATGACTATCAACAACCCTTGTATTTATTCTTTTAAAAATTGCTCTTTTGAAAAATAAATTAACTTGTTACAGTGTTGACTAGTTTGTAGGTTTAGTGATAATCTCCAAAGATGGTAGGCAAAAAGGCAAACGTTACTAATATGTGAACTCTACAATCTGTCAGAGAGCCTTGTAAGCCACTCTTAATATAGAAACTTTTACAGCTTGGAAAATATTTCTTAACTGTATAATCTGGCAGTTATTTCATTGTATAAGGGAAATATGTACTTTTCATTATCAAATGGAAAAGAATTTAAATCTAGAAAAATATTTTTGTATATTTTGTATTGCTTTTCATAGAAACATTTTAAAATATTCAAATATTAAGCTTTTGCTGGAATTATATTAAAAAGGAAAAGACTCCTTTCTTTATTTTGAAAGATCTGCAGATCTGCAGACGTAGATGAAGAGCATGAAGAGTAAATCTTTTTCAGTCTTCAGTTTTCTTAAAGTAACTGCGGTCTATTGATAATAGCAGGCCAACCATATTGATTGTGTTTGAACATTTAATAGTGAAGCTACCTTTATGGTCTAACTAAATATGGTTTACAGACTTCTGCTTCTGAAGAAACAAGAAGATTTTTTTTCTATTTATAAGTTGCATTATATTATGTGATAGACACTGCATAATCTAGTCTTCCAGAGTGAAATGCAAAACCAGGATACATATTCAATCCATTGATTTTGTCTTTAATTAACTTAATAAAAAATCTAAGAACTTTAGTAACATATTTCATCTATATTCTAAGTTTAGTTTTTGATATAAATTTTCTTGGGACATAGGACATGGAATATTGAACTATTTAAATCTTTAAAGAAATAGCTTTCTTTTTGTATTTGTAATCAAAGACATTAGATAAAATTCACTTTAAAATTAATAACAATTTTTAAAACACCTTCAGAGCCAGCATAATAATGAGTAAAATACTGGACTAGGGATAATGATAACCAAACTCTTCTTTTTAGGCACAGAAGCCAGCTGGATAACTATGAACCAGTTTCTGTATCTCAGTCCTAGTCTAGAAACTAAAACAATAACAACAATAAAAACATTCAATTTGGGGACTTCCAGTTTTACGTGGTAGCACATGGTCACGGGGTTGTGAAGCTCTGCTTCCCATGGCTTTTTTCATCCTGCCAGGGGACCCTAAATGGGTCTAAAGCTGCCTGAAGAGGTGGCAAAGAAAGACGGGTGTCCCAGTGATCCGGGAATGACAGTGATTGTCCCATTCGATCTGGGATTCCCTCTAACCCAACAGGATAAAGGCTGGCCCCATCTCGGTAACCAGCCCAAGCTACTTGCAGCCGAAATCCACAAGTACTCACCAGAACGTCGGTGAACAGCATGCTGAAACTGGGTGAGAAATTTGATCTTCTCTTTCCTACTCTATATCCTGAACTTTTGGAAAAGATACCCCAAGAAACAAAAAACCTCCAAAAGTGAAAAGGAGGGAGAGCTTAGCCCCACCTACCCATAGAAGGAAGCGGCGAATTAAATTATTAAGGGGGACAGAAATATACTGTTGCTGACCTCTAGTAGTGGAAGAAAATGAGATATACTTCTTTGATCTTTAAAAAGAGCTAAACAAAACATTCTGGGCCAGCCACAATGAGCAAAAACTATAATTGCAAAACAAACCCATAACTGATCTTCCTGGATGATAAATACCTATTGACTCTGCCTTTTATGTTGTTTTCGGAGAAAGAAAATTTTTTGAGTTTTAGCTATCATGGAATCTCAGGAACTTGAAAAAAGAACTTGTCAAGAAAAACCAAATACTTTCCAGGAGGAAATGTTCACTATGTTGCAACTAATCCAAACAACAATGGCTCTACACCACAATGAAATTAAAAACAATTTTGATGACATAAGTGGACATATCTCTACGTTAACCTCACAACATAAGAATTTTCAGAAAATGAAAGAATGGAAGGGATTGTGATTTAACGCAGATAGAGGAAAACATACAAGACGTGACTGAAGCACCGGAACTGGAAGAGATAATCCAGACCCCAGAATCACAAAACAAAGCCGAAGATAAGAAATAGATCACAGAGATTCTAAAAAACCTATGACTTGAGAGACAAAAAAAGATTTTAAAAATCAACATCTTACCTGATCTGCCTCTACCATTCTTAACAACATCCACAAGAAAATGGCAAGACTTTTTAACTAAGTGGAATAGATGGATGAGAAAAGCCATTTGGCAAAAGAAAAAGACTAAAATCAGATCAGAGGATTGGACTTATCAGAAGCAATTTTTAAAGATAAAGCATTTGTTTGAATACGGTTAAATACAATATGGACCAGTAACTGTTGAATGGAATAGAGTTAAAAGATATTTTTTAATGATATGAGAAATGTAACTATCTTATCAGATGCAAGTTTTAAAGATTAAGTATCTGTTTTAATGTGGTTAAAATATAACATGGGTTACTTAATTACTAAATATCGAATGAAATAGAGTTAAAAAATAAAAAAATGGGGGATATAAATGTATTTTAGTTTGAGAGAGATATGTTTTTCTTTTTCTTCTTTCTTATTCTGAGTAATATTGTATTTTTTATGATATGAGAAATGTAATTGTTGGGAAGATTATTGTGAGGGAAACAGCTTAGATATTTAACCGTAAATCTTAACAGATAAAAAGTATTTCAATTTTGTGTGGAAAAAGTCTAAACGAGAATGTTGAAAACAGGATATATAACACAACCAAGAGGACTAATTAGAAAAGAAGTTCTATATTGATGCTATTACCAATTGGATAAATGTTAGAAAAATATTTATATTTAGCCTCTTTGTTACTAAAATATTAAGAACTGTATTAACCTAATGTTTGTAAAAGAGAACAATATGAGAAGAAGAGAAAATCAAGGAAAGCTGTTATGTAGAGTACGATATGATAGTAACACTCAATTTGCAGTAGTCCATGTCAGGACTTCAGTGTAAAAACTGTGAAGAAAGAGAAGTACTTACCTAAGTAGTTTCCACTTTCCCAGGGAGTTAGTTTTCTTTTCTCCTGCTTTAACAGTTTATTGCTTCCTTACTCTTTCCCAAGACTAGTTACACATTCCTTTCTGCTCCATAAACTTAAATGAAAAGATTTTTTTCCTGCAGTGGATTGACTTGGGTTATGTTGTTATTATTATTACTACTGTGCACAATATCATTCCTATCTGAAGCTTTGAAATGGTGAACTTCTGCGATGCATATATTGCTGAATTACATCTCTGGCATACTTGGGCATTTATCTAGGGTTCTTAGAAGTTTGGTTACTAGATCAGAAATTTGTAGATGATAACTTTAAGGCTGATCGTCTCTTCTGGCCTTATTTTACCCTGGGAGCTAAGTATGGTTCAAATAATCTTCTAACTATTGCTTTTAAATATCAGCAGGTTTACAGTTCTACTTGTATTAAATCTATTCTTGTCTGTGATCTAATTATAGATGAAAAGACTTGAAAGGATAAGGGACATTGTCCCTTCTCTGAACTATGCTTGCCTGGATTTTGGGTTTTGCACCAGCTGCAACCTGAAGGCAATGGATAAAGTTATGTGGAAAATTACTAGAAGTGCTGTCGTGAAGATAATTGGCTATTAGGCCTTGTCTGAGTGGTTAAGCTCAAGGGAGAAACTAAGGATACAGCAGTGATCCCCACTGGGGAGCTTCATCCTTATCTAACCTACAGAACCTCAAAGCCAAGTTGGTGATTTATTTGCACAAAGTTTCTATTTCTAGAGACCTTCAACCATCTGTTCTTTGATGAGAGGTCTTAGGCAACTTAGAAATTTATGGCGACTATGCTAACCATATTCCAAATTGCCATGGACCTGAACCATACCAAAGGCTATACATTAGATTTTATTTTTGTTTTGGACAGCTGAGACATAATCTGAGGGACGGGATATTATTTTCCCTTGATGTGTGGCTGTTCTCTGATTTATTTGAAGTGCTTCAATGCTATCATATTTACAGGAATATGGACTCATTCAATTGATTTTCTCCAGGTTCCTCAGAATTATTGAATCAGAATTATTAAAAAAAATTGGATAATCAAAAAATAAAACAGTCCTAGACAAGTTGCTGAATTATTTTACTATTTTATTTTTTATTTTTTAGTTACTCAGTTTTCTAGTAGAAAACTAGAACTAAGAAAAAAAAATCTAGTCTTCAAATTATGTTTTAACTATTCTTTCAATAGTAAATTTCATTGCTACCTTTTATGTGGATATCAAAAGCTATACCCTGTTATAAAAATAAGTGACAAGTATTTTTGAATAGTGGGCAAGCAAACTCCTTGGATTTGGAATAAAACATTCAGGCCTTTAATCCAGTCCCTAATCAATACAAAATAAATTAATTTCCAAATATATGAATGCTTTTGAGCCACTGCTAGAGTGCTTTTGTTAAAAGGGGTTCTAACACTGCTATAGAAAATATGGAATACTACCAGCATCTTTTCTAATATTAATCTTGAATCATATTGTAGCTTAATCATTATTTCATATCCTCCGTTCTTAGATACAGGTAGTCCTCAACTGACAACCACAATTAAGATCAGAAATCTGGTCATAAGTTGTTGTGGTCATAAATCAAGGCACCCACATGATTGGACCTGTTTTTTTTTTTTTACATTTTCCACAGAAGTTATTAAGCAAATAATACGGCTGTTAAACCATTGTATTTGTTAAACAAACCTATTCTTTTGAATAGCCATTTTTGTCAGAAACCAGCAAAAAACATTGCAAATCATGGTTATATCACCAGAATACTGCAACCATCATAAAGCAAGCCAGAAGCCAGACATCTAAGATGATATAATTTGATCATGGGGGGGGGTTCATAGCATTTTATGACAGCCAGAAATGCTTTACTGGCCATAAAGCACCCTTTCCATAGCAGTGGATAAGTCCATAAAATTTAAGTTGGGGATACCCATAATAGTACTATATCCATGCTTTTCATTACAGACTTTCAGGTATTGTAAGCAAAGTGTCTTAGCTTCTTCCAGGAGAATTTTCTCAAGGACAAAAGTCCCTGTTTCTCTCTCTTCAATCTTAACATTAACGTTTTTAATCTTCTGATCATACTTGTCACATGTTTTTGCACCAGTTCTATCAGAGCAGGATCCAACCAGCATAGAATACAGTGAAATTATTAAATTTTATTTTTGCTGCACATTCATAGGAACCATGTTCAGGTACAGAAAACTGGGGATATGAAGGCTATGTACACTGAAACTAAAATTGGGCAAGTTCAAGATGTGTAGAAAAAGGAAATCTTAGTGCAATGTACAATTAGAAATATGATAGTCATTTAGTTAGGCCTTTTTTCTCCTAAGATCACTAGAGAATTTGGTGATAAGTTTAATGATCAGAAACTCCAAGCTTTCCTACCTGTGAGAGATGAGGATTCCTTTTTATTAAGCTAAACATCCAAACCATTATAATATTTTCTTATTGGTTAGCTATTCTAGTTCCTAGATTATTTGGTTTTCCTGTTCCTACACATTTGCTTGTTCTACAGTCTGATCTATTTGATACTATTATCCAAAATGACAGATAGAGGAATATATAGAAAATTATTTTTATGAATATTTGGAGACCAGCAACTAAGCAGTCTATGCATGACTGCTCATTACAGTCTCTAAACCTATGTTTTTATTATTACCAGGTATAACATTTTCAAGTGAGATGCAATTTATTAAAGATACACTATATTTTTAGTTCCTAAAGTAACAAAATTTCTTTGATGATTAAAAAAAAGTAATCCTAGCAACCTTCACTGCCTGATTGCACAAATGTCACCATAATTTGAAATATTCTTGACTGTTGCCAACATGGAAGACAATCTTTAATCTGATGGTTTTCCTGTCTCACATTCTGCTTCAGTAACACTGCATCTGGGGTTCATGTAATCATCTTTCCTGTACTAGCAGCATCTTTGGGTGTGTGTCCAAATATTGTGGTAACTGAGAGTGTATCAGGATTATAAGATGTTCTAGGTGGACACTGAGAATCGTACAATGATTCTTGGAATTGGTTCCATGTACAGAATTAGCATTGGGACAGTATTGTCAGAGCACTACAGCTTCTCAACAACTGACATTTGGATTTATATCTTTGGGCTTATTTTTTTTGATGAATATGTTAATTTGGAGATGGGATGTAGAACAGACCTGAACATTGCTTACTGAGGGCATTGCAGCCAGAGAATTATTGCTTCTAAAGCTATTGATTTTAGCAGCAGCTGATATTTCAATCTGGATGCAGCATGTCTGTGCCTCTACGCACACTGTCAAGAAGAAATATGATAGTGTCTTAAAAGATTAATAATATCGCTGGTCCTCAGGAGGCCTGTCTTAATTCACTGGCCTGTTCCTTGACATGTACTGTAATTTATCTAGTCTGATTTGAATAGCAAATGGCAATCGGCTGCCATTAGGGAAATAGGCATCATTCTTATTGATCTAGCATAGGCTGGATTTTATTTAAGGGGAACTGCAAAATGTTATTAACTGCACAATGAGAAGCAAGAACCATTCTCTTACCTGCCCCCTCCTACTATATAATGCAAAACATTTTCTCCAAAATAGCACCCTCCAAATATGCTGGATTACAAGTTTCATTTTGTATGCCAGCACAGACTGGAATTTCTGAGGTTTACAATCTGACATATCTGGAAGTATAGAGGATCTTAAAATGATGCAAAGTGAATCATGGGAAAAAGGAAGATGAGGATTCCGGAAAACTGTAACATGTAACTTTTGGGCAACCAGGTTTAAGCATACAGTTAGGCAGTTGTGAGTGGGTGTCTTTCCTCTCTTCTCTCTTATTTTTACTGACTCAACATTTCCCATAAAGTTGGAGGCTGCTTCAGAAAATGGACTCATTTTTTTTGTGCAAATTGAAGCCACTTTACAGATTGTCTTGTAAAAAAATAGTATGAAGAAATGTTATAAACATCTTTTTATGCTCTTGGAAGAAATACAGGATACATATTTTAAACAATGGTTACTTGGTGAATGGGTAGGCTCAACTTCCACAGCAAGATTATGTAAGTCCTCACAAAACTTTTCCAAATGTGTTCATTGGCTCAGAAATTTACATTTCATTCCAGAAATGTAAAAGGAATGTCTATTCCACCAACATTGCATCTTAAAACTGTAATTAAAATGCAATTAAAATTATAATTAAATTACAAAATTATAATTATAATAAGCTATATGATTTAAGCTTTTAGTTAGCAATATTCCTATTCATTTCTTGTTTCATGTACCTAAATCTTAGCCCATTGGCTAGTCTAATTAAAATAGTACCTTAACATGGATTTGATTTTTTTTAATGGCAACAAGGCTAAGATTGCTTTTCACTTAGTCTTTGTGAAAGATAAACGAACAAAGAAAAACAGGTTTTTTTAGTTAATTCAGTTACAACCTTTGAATAAGAGGGGTTTAACAAATTGTCTATTTTGTGAGTGTAGGCTCATAGATTTGCAAAATTTCAGAAATTATGGGTGTAGCCAATCAAAATATCCTTTAACTGAAAGGCAAACAGGTGAGACTGCTTCCAGGTATCTTGTCTGATTTCCTATAGTGTTTTCTAATACACCAGTCTTCCTTTGTTTTTTGGTTTTTTTTGGTTTGTTTCTTGTTAGGCAGGTTTCAAATATAGCATTATTTTGCAAAGTTTGAAAAAAATACCTCTAGGCCTATTGGGCTCCTAGACTGTTTTACCAGATATTTGAATAAAAAACCTGCAAAACAAACAAAAGAAAAGCTACATGTATACGGAATTATTTTTTTCTAGTATCAATAAGATTGGTTTTTCATTCGCAGGAATGTGCTAGAGCCATTATGTAGTGAAATCTGAGAATGACCTTAAAAGATGGAAGGGAGGAATGCTGCCTAAGGAAAGATCAGATAAAAGAGGGAGGAGTAATGGGGCAGAGGAAAACTTAGTGTTGGAAACTATCCAGCCTTGCAGGGAGGTGGGATTAAGCATGGAGCTAGTCTAGAATCACTGTGCAACTGTAAAAGATCCAGAATCATACCTACTCCCTGAATTCCTTGGAGCTTTATCTAATTATTCCCAAGGGAGAGCTGCCAGACTGGCATTAGAGACAGAACATAATAAAGTAGTTAGCTTGAACTCTGCACTGTGGGTCTAGTTGTTCCAGCCAGACACTTAGAAAGGATCCTCCCTAATTAGTGTGTAACCTCTTATCAATTTCAGGTAATGATGCATCCTGATAGGGTTTTAATCAACTAAGTAAGGTAACAAAGTGGTGTTGTTAACTTCCAATTAGCACTTGTTAGGGAAGTGATGTGGCTCGGAGAAAAGTACTGTAGCTCAGGAAGCGATAAGCTTTACTAAGTAAAAGCTTGACAATATTTGATTTTAAAGCTTTGCTTGCTAGATGGAGACATGAAGACAAAAAGAAGGACATGTCTTCCTTTTGCTGGATGTCTGGTAACAGTACCCAGAAGCAATGGTCAAATGAAAGTGAAAAATATTTCCATGTTGTTATATTTCAGCTTGAAAATAAATTTTTAAAAAGTTAAATAATGAGAGCAAAAAAAAAAAAAAAAGCCCTGCAAGCACAATGGAAGGTATCTGCTGGATTCCAACCTAGTGGTTAGCCAGTTTTAGTTAATACAGAAATACTAAATAGACAATTACAAACATTCTGGTTAGTGCAGAAGCAAGAATATATTCTAGTGGTAAATAAAATATCTTGAATTCAGATATTCAATTTCAACTTTAAAATAGATGTTCTAACATTGCCAGAGGTATTCCAACATAGTTTAAAATATTCTGGAAATAGTCCGTTAGTTATTTTGAGATAATAACATTTCTAAAATAGTTTGAACAGCATCATAATAGTTTCTTTAAGGCTGAAATAACCTAGTTCAAACTTGAAATGTTTCAGAGCTGACAAACTTTGTACACCCTATATAATATGTATATTAAGTATTTTATAGTGACCATCAATAAAAAGAAATAAAAGCTAAAAAAAGCTTTATTGTTTCTTTTTGCACAATTTTAGGCACTATTATTATTATTTTTTATTTTATTTATTTATTTATATCCCACCATTATTGTTATTACAGTATTTCAGTACAACTTACATTACTACGAAGGATTCAATTACAATGCCTATATGTGTCTGCAAAAATGCTGTGAAAAAATTACCATAAAATTACTTTCAAAGTTTTTTTAGTTTCAAATCTCTATACACTTCTTTGGGAGAAATACTCACTTAATTCAAAGTAATGCAGACAAATAAGCCTACATTCTACTGGTATAGAGACAATTTTTCCATGGTATATATAGAAAATTATACTTCAGTTTTCTATATTCTGAAATGAAAAATGAAGACTTTTTGCTTAGCTCATTGCTCCTGTTGCTTTGAAATCTATTGCTGAATAAGACAAAAATGCTCCAAAATGATCAAATACAAAGCAATAAAATAGATTGAAAATGACTTTATTATTTTGAGCAGCAGTAATTGCTATACATTGTGAAGCTTGCATAAGAAATGTGTTAATGTGTAGAAGAATGACTTGAGAAACTTTTAATTTTCTTGGTGATTTCAGTTTCTGAGTGAATGATTTCTTAAATTAATAAAGAAAAAAATTGAGTGTTGACTTGCAATTAAGTAGAATCCTTTTGCAAATAATGGAAGATGAAACCTCATATAGGTTTGACTGCTTGCCTATTTATGATTTTATCTACTAATAGAGCTTTGAAAGCAAGCAATGAATCCTAAATTGTTTCTCAGTATTTTGCTGGCCTGTCTGAAGAAGAACACTACAGTTTCCTTAATTCTTCTTTGAGATTTATCATTTCCAATTCATTGTTTTGCACAACTCTGTTTAAAATGAAGAATTGTCATTATTTTGCAGTGAAAAACTGGTCATTTGCATAATGCCTGCCATTAATTATTGTGAGACTAATGCAGCTGTTGATATTTTTAGGGCACAGTGCTGCAGTCTGCACCCTGTATAATGTCATTCTAAAAACATTGGTAGTTAATAGGTGCCATAACATTGCACAAATGCAAGAAAGGAAAAATAAAAAGCAGAGGCACAATGGAACAGGCTGTGATCTTTATTTAGCATTTTCTCCTTGAAATACTTGGTGAGAGACAGCTTTAAAAAGAAATCAAGAGAACAGGAAGGTGCAAAATAGCATTAAAAAAGGATATAAATGCTATGTTTTTAATAACTATTTTTGCTATTATAAGGCAACTTGAATTTATTCAGATTAAAAAAACCCTAATAGGTTTCTTAAAATATAAACATTTTTTACAAATTTAATTTAATTGCAGGGACTTGAGAGTGGATCCTATTTTTCTACTAGTTGATCCTACTTTATATTTTTACAAAATATATACCGTAGAGGCTATATTGTTTATCTATCATTCTATACATAGTTATCTTAAAACACAGTTTCCAAATCTTAACAACTTAGAAATACATTGACTTCAATACAGGTAACTGGACCTCAATTTTGGCTGAGAAATTCTGGAACTTCCACATATCAGAAAAATGCCTAATAATATGTTAAAATAATTTCTGTAGCTGAAATTGAATATATACTGTAATATGAAGGTCATATTTTGTTTTTTTATGATTAATAATAATCTAAGAAGTAGAAGTGGAATAGTTATATGGCAAATATTCTGAGCATAGAATACATTGGAGTAAGTCAAATATGCCATTTGGCAGGAAGGTTCCAAAAATTGTAGAGAAAATACTAAGTTGACAGAGAGATAGAATCAAGATCATGTGAAGTATTAATACCACTTTACAATGCCTTGGTAAGATCACACTTGGAATACTGCATCCAGTTTTGGTCACCACGATGTAAAAAAGATGTTGAGACTCTAAAAAGAGAACAGAGAAGAGCAACAAAGATGATTAGGGGACTGGAGGCTAAAACATATAAGGAACGGTTGCTGGAATTGGGTATGTCTACTTTAACGAAGAGAAGGACAAGGGGGAGCATGATAGCAGTGTTCCAATATCTCAGGGGCTGCCACAAAGAAGAGGGAGTCAAGCTATTTTCCAAAGCGCCTGAAGGCAGGACAAGAAACAACGGGTGGAAACTAACCAAAGAGAGAAGCAACATAGAACTAAGGAGAAACTTCCTGACAGTTGGAACAATTAACCAGTGGAACAACCTGCCTCCAGAAGCGGTGAATGCTCCAACACTGGAAGTTTTTAAGAAGAAACTGGACAGCCGTTTGTCCGAAACAGTATACGGTTACCTGCCTGAGCAGAGGGTTGGACTTGATGACCTCCAAGGTCCTTTCCACCACCACCAACATCATCATCATCATCATTATCATCACCATCATTATTATTATTATTATTAAATACCCCAAGAAACTATCCAACTTAGTAAATAAAAGCATTTCAAAATGTTTTATCCAGGTGGAAGAGGATATTAAGATGACATAAATACCTTTAAGTTCTCCAGGACTGAATTTTATTTCAAGGCTGATGGAGATTTTGAGAGCAGTTCCTAAGTTGGTTTTTAAGTTATTTTGAATAAATTGAGAAGTTAATGATTACATCTTTAAATATTAAGGAAATCTTTCTCACAATAATAATAGTTTTAATTTTAGGTTTATTTGTTAATATTGGTCATGTAAGGGAATGGATCATTATTCTTAGTCAGCTTTAAATAATAAAAATTTAAAAATGTTTGCTTTTTACAAAAATATTGTAATTTACTTAGAATTTTTAAGTACAGTTAAAATACTTTTTATGCACATGGTTGCATCTTGTTTACCTTGAATCCTTTGAAACTCTGGAGTGTGTGTGTTAGAGAAGGCCTTTATTGAACATATATCATTAGTAAAAGATTTAGAATTTCAAAAATAAATTTGGACAGTATATAATTTGAATTAGAGAATAGCCATATTCTGTATTAAAGAATAGGTATATCTTATAACTGGCTACAAGTTTTAAGAAAATTTTCTTAAGACCTAAACATTCTTTACTTAAGGAAAAACACATTTTTAGGTTCTATGAGAAATATGATTTTATTTTAAATATGATTCTCATACATACATATATACATACATACATACTGGACATGTAATATATTTCAGAGAATTTTGGTACATATGTTATGCATTTGTCCATTAGTATTTCTTTATGGTTAAATATTATCAGTATAATAAATCTGATTCTTGCAAAACAATTAAGGTTTAAAAATATTGATATCTTATGTAACCATATTCCAAAAATCTGAAATCTTTTAATCTGTGAAGATGTTTGTTTGTATGTATGTTTGTAACTTGGTCTGTTGCAGAAAGAAAAAATGATTATGTCCTCATGGAAGAAGGCTTTTGTCCCTGATTCTAAAAGTTGGCTTAACAAAACTGTCGGCATTTGAATTAACTTTACTCTGAAGTACATATAGATTCCACAATATAATTTTGGATAGCCTAGAATTAATTCAGTGGTTAAAAAAATAGATCATGGTGTTGTAATGTAAGAAAATTATATAATTTTAATAGCTTGGATGCTTGTAATTTATTTTTATGATTTTATAGCTTAGAAAGCTTTATGTTATACACTTCTACATGTGGGGGGCCTGCCTGAAGAAGCAAGATAGATATAATTAAAATAAATTCTATTTATTGGATGCAAACACATTAGTTCAATTAAGATTGCTCACTAGTATGTTTTGGATTGTGTGTTTAGGGATCATTCTTAATGTAATAAAAACTTTTATACTCTCCGTCCCTTCCTCCTTCTTACCCTCCATCTCTCCCTCCCTCCCTCCCTTCCTAAGAATAGCAATAGCATTTAGACATATGTTATTTCATAATGCTTTACAGCACTCTCTCAGTGGTTTACATTATCAGCATATTGTTCCCAACAATCTGGCTCCTCATTTTACCAACCTTGGAAGGATGGTAGTTTAAGTCAAGCTTGAGCCCCATCAGGATCGAATTCCAGGCTGTGGGCAGAGTTAGCCTGCAATACAGATATTCCTCAACTTACAACAATTCATTTAGTGATAGTTGAAAGTTACAACAGCACTGAAAAAGGTAATTTGTGACCATTTTTCACACTTACAACCATTACAACATTCATATTTATAATAGGTGCAGTGTCTCAGGGTCATTAATCACCTTTTGTGATCTTCTGACAAGCAAAGTCGATGGGGAAGCCAGATTCACTTAACAGCCATATTATTAATTTAACAACTACAGTTGAGTCACTTAACAGTTGTGGCAAGAAGGTTGTAAAATGGAGCAAAACTCACTTAACAAATGTTTCACTTAGCAATTTGGGGCTTAATTGTGGCCATACGTCAAGGACTGTATGTACTGCATTCTAACCACTGCACCAGCACAGCTCTTTTATTAGGTTCCCCAATTAAAATATTTTGCAATTTGATCTTAATGAAACAGACTTTTTAAAATATTACACCTGTTTTAATACAAATATTTACAAAAGTAACAAGTAGCAGTATTTTTTTAAACACTGCCTGTGTGGTACATCTGCATATATGTAAATTAAATTTGACACAATCAACTAAAATATCTTGAGAACTTTTTTTGTTTTGTTTTTTTATTCTTTGATTCTCTATTCCATTGAATTATCTTCTTATAAGGACTAATCTATATTAGACATCAATTGTACAGTTATGATAGTGGTAACCTAGATTGGCATTTTGAAATATAGAGATTTTTGACCTTTGTGCTTCACTGGCAAGAAACATTACCTCCAAATCATAATTCTCTTCTTTTCTGATCACCAATTATATTGATGTACAACGTAAACCAGATTTTTAAATCCACTAAATCCACTAAAGATAATAGTTCAGCAGTGTCTTCTGTGGTTTGATATTTAATATTAGACTAACTTGCAGTAAGAATCCTGCAACTGACTATTAAAAACTAAACATGCAACATCCTAAAATAACATTTACTTCAATACTTTTGTATTGATATATTAATATCAAATATATTAATAATTTTAGAAAGTTTTTCAAATATATTAATAATTTTAGAAAGTTTCAGTTTTATTTTCTCTTCTATGAGCACTATAACAATAGAGGAAATTCAACCACATATCCTGAAATAATAATTCTGTGATCTATTTCAGGGGTGTCAAACTGACTGTGTCACGTGATGTGTTGCGATGTATCATGACTTTTTTCCCCTTGCCAGAACTGGGGTGGGCATGGCTTCCATGTGACACATCCAGCCCATGGGCCAGCAGTCTGACACCCTGATCTGTTTGAAATCTGCAAAGGAAATACAATTCCAGAACTGCTATTCTGTCCTCTACTATCAGCTACAAACTTTAAAATTTGTTACATAACATAATAAAATTCTATAGGTATAGTTAAAGAATGATATATTATTTCACTTTTGATAATGTTCAACTCCAGAGTAACTCTGGGTAGCCTGTGTGTGTGTATGTGTGTGCATCAAAATGTATCATGGAAAAAAAAGGAGACCAATAACCAAAAAGCCAAAAAATATGCCATGAGTGTCAATGCCCATCCTTCTCACGGTTTGGGAGTCTTTATCAGTTTGTGACAAATAAAAAAGGTAGGAGCAATGCAAATCTTGGGAATGTATTCCATAGGGCAAAAGTCATCATCAAGAAGATATGTTCCCTAGTCCCATAAGATGGGACCTGGAATATGCCCCTTCCATCTGAGTTCACTAGATTGACAGAAACATATGGAGAGAGGCACCTTCAAGTAACTAGGCTCCATGCTAGGTATTTGAAATGCATTATAGCTGAGAAGATATAGAGGAATGCTTTATTCCTGTTCATTTCTTCTATGATGTTCTTCACGTGGGAAATATCAGATGGTACTGATTTGAAAATGATTGACTATTTAATAGTTTTCTTATTAACAAACTATGTTTGTAAATTTTCCAAAACACACTGTGCTGCTAAAATGAAATTCAGGAGATATAGAATAGTTTGATTTCAGCATATATCTCATGAGGATATCTGTATAGTATCATTGTCCTCAGTGTTAAGAAGACTTAGAATTGTGCTGTGTTCTAAGACACAATGTGTATTTCTTTGTGTTAATCTAATGTAGTGTTTAGCTAGGGCCTCTTGGTCAAGCACAACTCGTATTCTGAAAAACATGTCTATTTGAATTGTGGCTGTTTTGAAAATGAATATTGTGGACCATGCTATTTTTGCTCATTAAAATAGCCCTGGGTGGTTGTTTTTGTTTGTTATTGATCTTTACATGAGAATGAAAAAAGGTGCTTCTGTATTAATGAGTGAATTTCTAAATGTTTTCTGATTTGCCCCAAATCCAAATTACTTTTTCAATCATTTTCAATGTATATCACCCAAATATCTCTACTTAAGGCAATTAGTAGAAACCTGTCCCTATTGAAAACTCTGCCAAATTTTATTTGGATCAGTTGATACCATTGATCTTAATATGTAAGTAACACTATTTGCTATAAAATATTTGTTTAATAAACAGTTTGTTAAAGAGTACTCAATCCAAATAAAAACATGATGCATTGTACTTTCTGTGAAGTACACAAAACCAAGATCCACAGAGCTAGTAGCTATGTTTGTCACACTTCTCAACAGATCTTTAATGCCATCTTTAATGTTTTTTTATTTATGTTTCTGATTCTTATCTCTTCATGGTAGATAGTTTGCTAAAACTGACCTGGCTAGTGAAATGTACCAGACGTCAGGAAATCCAAATTTTCCAGGCAGTACTAAATTAAGAATAGCTGTTATCAAAATGTCATTATTATGTTGTTATAATTATATGATACAGTAATAATTGCATACCAAAACTGAACAATGATCTTGAAACCTGTGTATAGAAACAGTGCTTTTCTTGAAGTTTTGAAAAACTTATTTCTCTAATAAAAGTAACCATAATTCATATAATTACTCACAGAAATACATTTCAGGTTATTCAGAATTATACAGGTTTTGCTAAATTAGACAAAGGAAGACCACTTCGATTATTTCATAACACGTGACACCTTTAAACGTGTGACATCATCTGCATATTAATTTAAAAATTATAGTTATAGATATATATTCACAAATAAATTAGTTTGGTGTTTGGGAATTTTGTCTAGAACCCTTAAAATCTAGTTTGCCTATAATCCAAATATATGGATCATTAAATTTTTATAATTACTAATATGTATTGCCAAACTGATATGGATAGGGTATTTTTGTTTTTGTGTGTGCAAGATAAACTACAGTGTATCACAAAACATCTTGTACAACATTTGTTGTTTATGTTTTCATTTGTGTGTGTTGTTTTCTTCTGCATCTCTGTGCTCCTCCTTTTCTCTTTTAGTCTCCCCTGTAGGGGTTCTGTTTTGCTGTTGTCTTTAGACCCAAACAACCTATTTAAGTGGTGAAAGTGGAGAAGGTATGCTAGAAATACTCTGTATATTTCTGAACTGTGTAGACATATTATCTTCTTAATGAGTTTTCTGGATCTAAAGCAGTCAGTGGTGTTTATCTTGTGAAATCTCACAGATATTCATAACATTAACACAGTAAAAAATAGTATTTCACATACACGACAGTTAAGATTTGATTCTGATCTAATGCACCTGATGCATATAATTGCCATCTAAAAAGCTAATTTGGGACTTCACAGCAACCAGGATCAGAGCTTATTATGAACATTTGGAACACGTTGTGACAGACAGTGTCTCTTTGCATCTCTACAAGATGGGAAGTAATGTGTGCACGGTTTTGCTTTTCTGTCTGACAAACTTTTTAAGGGTCTGTGACAAAATGCAGTATAAAGTGCAAAATGTGGAATACTGAAATGGACTAAACAGCTGGTGAAAGAAACTGGGTGTTTTTGAGGTGAATAGAAAAGCAATTTGTTAAAAACTACTGTCTTTTTCATTTTGGCTCATTGAATGTCTAAAAGGCACATGTGTCTGTCTGTGTGTCTGTGTTTGTGTGTGTACATTCATGCAACTGCAGACAATTTTTTAAAGATGACTTTAAAAATGTGAATATGTGTCTGATGTAAAACTCTAACAATGTTTTCTGTTCTTACATGGGGACTTGGGGGTCTATGTTGACCAAAATGCAAATGAAGAGAAACTAATGAAGTTATAGTCTCCAAGGTTACTGTGTGCAGTGTTCAGGAAACTGGAAATCTGTGTGAGTTAGATTCCCTGAGAGAATGTAGAAGATTGCTGGGAATGATATTTTTATTGTTCTTCCAAATGTCATTAGAACTGGTGTAAACTTGTTAATTTGGAAAAGTTAACAAATTGTTCTTTCTAATCTTTACTTGCATGCTACTTTTCATTATTCATTACTTTATTAATTAGTGTTAGCTTGACAATGTTTTAAGGAAACCCTTATACTAAAGGAGCTGTTGCTCAGAAAGCTGAATCCACACATGGCTTTCTTTTTTCTTTAAATTAAGTTTGATTATAGCTGAAGTCTGTTTTTCAGCAGTGTGATTGAAACAAGTACTGTATTATATATGAATATATGGGCTTTGAACAGTATGCATTCATAAGAATGAGTTTGGTATAACATATAAGGTAAAGGACTGGAAGTGAGGAAACCTAGGTTCTAGTCCTCCTTGAGCACAGAAGCCCAGCTGAATGACCATGGGCCAGTCACTGCCTCTGCACTCTGAAGCAGGATCAGGCTCTGCTGATCTCATTCATTATCCATAGATAGCTTTGCTATGTAAAAACTAGGTATGACAGGGCAACCAATGGAACCAATAACGACAAACACTGTTCAAAATCTGTGAAGTACATTTTGCTTTTCATATTACTGTTGGCAAAGCCATAGCAGATTTTAACTCATACAGCAACTAAAATAACAACAACGCATATCTGTCTGTCGATCTATCTGACTATCTTGAAAGCTTATCACCTTACATGGGACCTTTCATTACATATGTTTGTTCATTCGTTCACTCATTCATTTTTATGATATTTCTTTTGCATCTGAGATGTAACAAATTAGAATTTTTGCACAAAAAATGTTGAATTTTTTTCAGAGCATATTTTGATAATAGCAGCATTTAATACATTTAACACATGTTTTAATCATTCATAATCACTATTGATGTGGAAATTCCTGTCTATCTTTCATTTTTTTTTCACAATTTAACCTTTTTATTACTTCAGCAATTATTGACTTTGTTTATTTTCTTGTTCTATTTATTCAGCAAGGTGATATAAAAATATATGAAAATACTTTAAACTATCTAAAAAGTCCTAAAATAGGTATATGTTCATGTCGTATACCTATTATGATCCTTCTTTTTGATGTCTGGAATGTATTGCATTACCAAGAAATATTAATAGTATAATGAAGAAGGATTATCAATAATATAAAATAAACATTTCAAATGACACATTAGTCTTAATCTCTAAAGTACAAAATGGTAAAAAGTTTAGATTATTTCTAAAACTATATTTAATTTATGAATCTAGCTGCCTATTAATTTTCTATTCCAGAAATAAATGACTGGATGATAGGATAGATATGTATGATTATTTAATACATAAATATTAGAATAAAAGAAAATACGACAAAATGAAGTTAAGGTTTTGCCCTGCTGAGAATGTTTTAGGGATGTCAACTTTTAAAAATAGTTTCAGTATATGTAAATTTATTGCTAAATATTGGGATTATTATAAATGAAAGCTTGATTTTTGTAAAGTGTTTTTTTTTTAAAAAATAACATTGTCAGGTAAAATTGCACTGCTAGTAAAATCCAGGACTGAAGATTCAAAAATAGCCTGCTTAATACTGTTCACTAAACTATTTCCAAGTTATTTTCTGTATATTCTGTTTCTGTAACTGTAACTGTTACAGAAACAGAATATTCAGAAAATAACTTGGAAATAGTTTAGTGAACAGTTGAATAATTTATTTCGGTCATAGCAAGAACCTGAGGCTCTTTTACACACCATTCTATCAGTTAGCCTTAATGCATACTTTTTATAAGGTTTTTTTTTCATTTGTGATCCAGATGTTACAAGAAAATTACAGTTAACATTAAATTTATTGTTTCAATATTATTATTATTTATTATTGCAATATTAAAACAAGAAATAATAAATTTAATGTTCATTGTAATTTTCTTGTAACATCTTGATCACAAATGAAAAAAAAACTTATAAAAAGTATGCATTAAGGCTAATTGATAGAATGGTGTGTAAAAGAGCCCCAGGTTCTTGCTATGACTGAAATAAATCATTTATACTTTTAATGTAATATTGCTATAGCCTAAGGGAGAAATATTAAAAACAGATGTTTTCTTTGAATTAGAAAACTAAAGTAGATCAACCTTGACTATGGCATGTTGACCTGAAATGCATGTTAAGTTGCCTGGAAAGTCTTTTTTAGGGCAAATGAGCAGTATCCATGTTGTTCAGATAGCCTTTAAGGTAAAGGTAAAGGTTTCCCCTGTCCAGTTGTGTCTGGCTCTAGGGGCATTTCTTAGCTGAGGAAGCCAGTGTTATCCAAAGATACATCTGTGGTCATGTGGCCAATATGACTATACAACAAGGTGTAGTCTGTACTTGGCGATAATTCCGTTATCTATTTCTTTTGTAGGGGTTTATAAAATTAGAGTATAGAACATTGAATTGGAGCTCAATTTATTCTTCTTGCAAAAACTGAGTATTTCTAGTATTAGACAACATTTTTCTATCTACATATGGATGACTGCATACTTTGCTATGTACCAAGTGATCTGTTCCCCTTTTCCTACAGTTCCTTATGTTAGATTCATTGGTATGTTGTCTAATTGTTTCAGAAGACAGAACATACTTGATACAAATCAGATTGAAAAGACAGTGGAATATCATTCTTTCATAACTTGCCATGTGGAGCTGTTAGAATTCTGCAAAACAGAGACAGTTCCAAACATATCAAATTACAGCTGCCCAGTTATAGAATTTCCAGTTCTGACAGTTTAGAATTTATTTCTGTCTTTGGAATCTTGGTGCTCTTTATTCTTGGTATCATTCCATGCTATATACAATTGTTCCATGTTTCAATTTAGAATACATAATTTAATTGGATGAGCTTTGCACCCCTAGCTATGTGAACTTCTCATAGTACCACTGACATGGAAAATTTGACTGTCATTTCCTGGATGATCATCATGTTCAATTCAGTCATATTTACATTAAAACTAAATATAGTGCTCTGGACCTCTAAGATATTTTAGTTCCATGAATGGCCTTTTGCAGAAGAGAAAGAAGTATTTAAAAACAGCTAGCTTTTTTTCTTAGTGCACGGCAACATCAGAGTCCAGAAAAGGTTTTGATAATTATATCATATATACTTTGAAGAATGAGGATATAAAACAGTATGATAACTTGACCTTTAATCTTTGCGGCTTGCTTCTCCAAAAGTAACTTTTTAGCTTTAAATCAGCCTCCCCAGTTTTGTTGTGAATCATTCAAGTTAATAAGGGTGTGTGTGTTAAATTTGGAACAATATGAAGATTATAAAATCTTAAATGTAACATTCTTAAATAAAAATAGGCATGCTCATGTTATGAAAGTTTCTGTATAATGCTATAGAAAGAACATGTGTGTTAGTGAATTAGTTGATTAATGAGAAAAGAGACCCTATCCCTAAATTTTTTGATTTAGTCTCTAGATTAATACCAAGTTAGGCACCCTTCATGACAATATCATGCCTGTCAGCATGATATTATTTTTAATAATGGTCTAATATAATCAAGAATTTACACAATTTCATTCCATTAGGTCTATTTTGCCTGTTTGTGTAGTAACAAAACACTTCAAGCACTACAAACTCTTGAAATAAATTATAGAATCTTTTCTATATAAAGTCCTTAAAGCACTAAAAACTCTTGAAAAGATTTATAGAGTTCACACACACACACACACACACATACACACACACACACAATCCTCAGGAGGTTTGCCATTTGGACAGTCCTTTATACCATTTTGAACTTCATCTGTCGATATTTCTGTTTCAAATGGAACTTTTTGTACTCTATTCTGTGGAGATTTTACTTTTTAAAAAAGCTATGTATTCTAAACTATTAAATTCTGTCACTGTGGAAATTCCTAAGCATACAAAACTTTGTTGTTGATATTGACAAATGTTTCTCTTACTGTTTTCTTTTAATTAATTTATTATGTACAGTTGGGGTACAATGGTTAGGGCTTTAGTGGAATAGCTTATTTTGAAAGCATACAGTTGGCTATCCTTCGAAATAAAAAAAAATGGGCACATGAAAAATCTGCTAGTGCCTAGAGATATGAAAATGTTGCCAAGTTGCAGCATGAATATCTTCAGCTTTAGCTTTTGTTTCTTGGGAAGTGTCAATGATCAGTTGTTGAAGAGATTTTAGCATCTTTCCCAGGATGATCTGTCGACAGACTGCTTTGGTTTCCATAATTTAGGTAATGGCCTTCCTCTTATATTTGCTATAAATTATCTGGGGAGGGGCCTCTAGCACTTATTGCAACCTCTGTATGTGTATCTTCACTGATAAATTAAGAAGAGATTTCCTTTTTCTAAATTTTCAGAGACAAATCTCCATATTGATAGCTAAATGCTAACATTGTGTTTTATATAGAATGTTTGATAGGATAGCATCATAGCACCAGAATAATATTTTAGAGGTTAAAATAACTGATTATTACAATAAGTTTGTGGTGTTACTTCTATAGCAATATGAAAAATAGAGTTGTATCTTTATATATTTGAAGTAAACTATCTTTCCAGTCTTAATTGTTTAAAGGGAATTCATATTATTAGACATGATTTGATTATAATTGTTCAGTGTTTCATTTACAAACATTAGCTAATACTCAGAAATTATGCTGAACTCAAGAGAACTTCTAAACAATTGGCCAAAGTTTGAAAAATCCTACATATGCTTATTTGATTTTATTTTGATATAATAACCAGTTGTTCTGAATAAATAAACAGATAGTTGCATTTGATATCAATGGACATTACATGATATTTGGAAAAGAAAAAAATATTTAAATACACATTTGAAATATGAGAGTATAAATTAAAATATTACAAATATTACGAATTATTTCTCATGTCTTGCCTCTTCATTATTGCTTGTTTGTGAATTGTATTTGTTACCTATTTTTATAAAAAAGATAAAACACATATTTTGCTTTGTATTTTACAGTTTTGGTTTAAAATAATAAAGAATGTGATATTTCTTTACATGCATATTGTATGGACAGTATATTTTGACTGTGCTATGTTTCTATTCATATGAGATAACCAATAACCAGTAACAAACTCCAGAATAATTATTGTTATAATAATGTTTTTACATAAAATTAAAATTAGCTAACTATAACATCATGTTTTCAAGTTTATTATTTTATGATGATAGTTTTTGCCATTTATATTGATAAAAAATAGTAAATGCCTTTTGTAGGAATGATTAATATTAATGATATTTTATAGAAATATGAAATATCTGAAAAAGTGATTTAAAACAATGAATTAAATTGTAGTATGCAAGTTATTATCTAATATTTTCAAAAAATAGTCTGTAGAAATGGAAAATAAATGGTCTACAATTGAAATACATCTGTGCACATATGTTTTACACATCCTTAGATAAATCTTGATATATAGATTTGGAAATAGGTAAACTGGAAAATATTATTGCTTCTTGCCAATCTATTAGTACTATTTGCAGCCGTAATTGCATGAATTTCTAAGAAATAAGAGCTAGGTAACTATAATTCTGTTTTAGTAAAAGCCAAGATTTTTTATGAGAATATGAAATGATCATTCTAAACAGTATAGGGATCTTGCAAATTGCGTATTTTATTCATAGTTCCTTTATTATTTAGGTGAAAGATTTCTCTGAGATTATAAATTTTTTTTTTCATCTACCCACTAGGAAAACCAGTTATATTTTAGGCATGGTATATAATTAACCCATTAGAGTCTGCTAACTAGAAGGATGATTAGAAATGGTATTGACATTGTAATTTAAGGTCAAATCAAAATACCTCTTCAATAATTAAGAACCATTAAAGGCAGTAATTTATATATTTTAATGTTTATATTATTATGCTAGTAAATAATGCCTCAATGTACTGTGTATTGTTATAACTGTTAATGACCATTTTTGCCCAGTGAACAATTAGATTTCTGCTGAGAGATTTTGTCTGTAATAAAAAGCCTAGTTTGAGACTGAGATCTTACATGGAAATGCAACTTTAACACTTTTTAAAAAAGAATTACTATTGCAAACTGGCTATGAGAAAAACCTGCCAGTTTCTTTGGCATAGCCCTGCTAATGGTTTTATGTAGAGGTAGTACTAGAGGCTATGTGCCAGTACTTCTAGCATTGTGACAGTGAGACTTAGCCAAAGTAATTTTGCGATATAACTGTGTAAGAATTAGCCTTGCTTTGCACCAATCCATAATTATATCATAAGGTGAATAGTTCTAAATCCCATGTTACATATGATGCTGGCGAGTTTGTATCATACCAAGTATTACATTTCTTAGCTAAAAATAGTTTTGTTGTAGTTATTTGTGATGTACTATATATTTTTGTAAGAATGTGTGTATTGTATGCATTGTCTGTATGCACAACATTAATTAATCATATGTCTTTCAACATTTTTATTATCCTTCTGTTGCTGCTCTTAGAAAAATAGTTAAGAGCAGTGGAATGTGTGTGTGTATGTGTGTGTGTGTGTGTGTGTAAGTGTGTATATATGTATATATTGTCTGTGTGTATGAGAAACAGATGCACTGTAGGCAGATAAAGTAGATAAATATAGTTTCAAATAGAAGCATAAGTGTATAAATATAGACACTATATGGAATGAAGACAGGAAGATCAGCACAGTTTCATTATTGCTTGTATTCTGTATAATAAAAGAGCAGCTGACATTAAAATTACTGATTGAATGACACTGTCAGATTGCAGAAGACATAGTGTAAGGTAAGAAAATAACCTTTCCAGCAGTTTGAAGAGCAATTACTCAGGAAGATTTAGTCTCCTTCAGTATTTGGTTAATACAGTACTGTTTCCTGGATTTTATTTTTGCAAACAGAAGCTAGAAACAAAACATGAATAATTCTTCTGTCCTAAAATGAATAACCTAAATTAGTTAAATAATAATAGCAATTCTGGTTTTGTAACTTGCTGGAGATTCCTCTGCTCCATTTCTTAATTTTGGTAGGCTTCATCTGTTGTGATTGAAGTTACTTGGCTTCTGTTGCTGATTCAGAAACTTGTCACATTGAGTTTATGTGGCAGTTGATAAAGATAACAAAACAGAAAAATCGTTACGGTTTAAGAGATTGTTGGCTCTGTGTTGTGTACATTATCAGTGCTATACTCTTCATATTTTGATCCTATCTGTTCTGAGAACCCTTTTGACATAGCTAGGCCTCAGTTATAAATTGACTACAGGTTATTAATGTAAAATTGAACTGAACACAAATGATGCTAGAATATTTTCTAAAATAAAATGTTGCCTTCTTCACATTACAGTACTTTTTACTTTCTTCATTTTTTCCCTAGACTATAATAGTTTTTAAAAAAATCAGTTGCATCAAAAAAACATTCTTTGTGATCAAAGTCATGTGTTTAATAAATACATTATCCATTTCTACTGGAATCACAGAAGCAACAAGAGCTATGTGGATTTGAATATTCAAGTCTTTTCTTGATGTGGCCTTAAATGTTTTTAAAGGATATACAAGATATTTCAAATCATCTCTGAGATATTTGGACATGTAAGTCTTCAGAGAGGAGCGGCATACAAATCCGAATAAATAAATAATTCCCAACTGAATTTCTGCATCAAAAAGGAGAGGTTAATTTGAAATTTGGATTGAGAACCTAGCTCACTGTAAAAAACAAAATAATTGCTCCCATGTCTGAGTTTCATCTTTGATTAGGAATGCACATTCTTGTGTCCAGAAGTCTCACTGATATTATGGCACGTTTAGATTTTTTCCTATTAAAATGAGAATATTCATTCAGAACAAATCACGGAAAAAAACACATTATGGGTACAAGTGTTTGTGTGCGTATAATATATATGGATGTACGACACTCTTATTCTTCACATTAAAAGAATGTATTGTCTTCTTTAATATTGTAAATATATCACTCAATAATATTTTTTTTATACTGGGATAAAAATACATATGGCATCCCTCTTTTAATTTAGTTTTTTTTATAGTTTCCCTTGTGTTATAAAAGATTTCAAGATGATGGAACTTTGGATTTTTATTTGACTAACAAACTATTATGAAATTTACAAGATAAATTATAAAATTAAGGCCAAATAGATGTATTGGATATACTGCTATCTATTTTCTTGTTTTATTTTATTTTGTTTTTCGTAAACTAGTTATGCAATTTGTAGTGTCCTGCATTTTCACACATGTAACTAAAGGCAGTTGTGAATGTGAATGATGTTGGATACTCAGATGATTTGTAATCTTCATACTTAGCAGAAATTAAGACAATTAATACAAATAAATTTTATGTACTTGTAAATGAAAACTTTTATAGTTGTGTTTCCTTTTGCATACAGATCAATTTTTTTTAAAAAAATATTTTATATTGTAGGAAAATCCAAAAGGTAAGAAACCATAAAATTCCTTTTTCCATTCCTTTATGAAACAGATCAAAGTTTTCTTTTGTAAGTACAATATGCTATTTTCCTAAAAGTGCTAACTGCACTTGAAAAGTCTTTATTTCTTGGATGAAATCCTGTAAGAAAACTAAAGGAGGAAAGTGAAATATGAATGAAGTTTTACAAATTGGAGACATGTAAAATAGTGATTGAATGCGAACATTCAATATTCACCCTTTCTTTGCAATCTGAATTTTTTCACCTTAATTTTGGTAGTTTTATCAATTGGCTCTCATCTTGAGATGTCTTGAAATTAAAGGGTGCATTTAATGATAAAAAGAGCTCCTGTGCAAGACCTGCTTTGTTAATGTTTTGAATTTTAGAATTCACTTTGCTTTATAAAATTCTCTATTTTATTCCATTTGAAAATCAATATAAAATATTGTTTTGAGTAAAGGGATGACAATAATCCTAGGTACATATTTGAGTATACCACTCAAAATATATGTAAATCTGTAAAAATAATTTTCTGCTCTAGAAGCCAATGCATACTTCCTAAAACAAATTTGCTAAATTTGAAGCAGTTATATACTCTGTGTCTACCTTGCATCCCATATCTCTCATAAACTATTTTGAAGCTGACTTTTGATTTTCTTTTTTCTCAAAATGTCAACAATAGGAAAAGACACCATCGTATCTCCAGACTTCTAGGAGAAGTTAAAGGAATGAGACTTTACCCCTTAAGTTACCACACTAGTCCTTATACTATGCAAAAAAAAAAAAAAAGATTATGGCGCCTGATTCCCAACCACATTTTAAATACATGTGTGTGTGTGTGTGTGTGTGTGTGTGTGTGTGTGTGTGTGTGTGTGTTTTCTGAGGTTTTCGTGGGTGTTCGTATGTAGGTCTTTGGTTAAGAGTTGAGATTGGATTTAGTAATAAGGTGCCCTGCATTTCTTCATTAGTATGGTTAGCCTGTTACCCAGAGGCTTTGAACCATGGGGATGCAAGAGCCAATAGAAAATAGAAAGAGTGCAGAGAAGAGCAACAAAGATGAACATAGAACCATAGGGCTGGAAGAGATCTCGGAGGTCATCTAGTCCAACCCCCTCTTCAAGGCAGGAGGCCTTACACCATTCTGAAAAAACAGCTTCTTAAGTCAAGTCATTCCACTGTCTAATTGTTCTCATTGTCAGGAAGTTTCTCCTCAGTTATAGAGGTTGCTTCTCTCCTTGATTGGTTTCAATCTGTTGCTTCTTGTCCTGCCTTCAGATGCTTTGGAGAATAGCTTGACCCTCTCTTTCTTTGTGGCAGCCCCTCAAATATTGGAGCACTGCTATCATGTCACTCTGAATCCTTCTTTTCATCAAACTAGACATGATTAGGGGATTGGAGGCTAAAACATATAAAGAAGGGTTGTGGAGTTAGGTATGTCTAGTTTAATGAAAAGAAGGACTAGGGGAGACATGATACAATGTTCCAATCCCTCAGGGGTTGCCAGAAAGAAGAAGGGGTCAAATTATTCTCCAAAGTATCTAAAGGCAGGACAAAAAGCAATGGATGGAAACAACCTAGAAGTAAGGAGAAACTTCCTGACAGAATAACTAATCAGTGGAACAATTTGCTTCCAAAAATTGTGGGTGCTTCATCACTTGAGGTTTTTAAGAAGAGCCTGGGCAACCACTTGTCTCAAATTGTATAGTGTTAGAAGGGGGTTGAACTCGACAACCTCCAAGTTCTTCTCCAGCTCTATTCTGATTGATTGATATCTATGTGGTTGCTAGAGGTCAAAATGACTTGATGACACATCAGTTATTATTGTATCCTAAGTAACGTCAGGGAAGACATGCAGGGGAATGGAAAGTTGGAAAAGGTGCAGGAGATGCTGTGTGGTCAGAGAAGGTGCACAGGGGCAATACAGGTCAGGGAGGGTGCATGAGGGTGCTTAAGAGATGCTGCATGAGTTGGACAAGGTGCATGCGGGATGGCATTGGATGAAAAGGGTGCATCCCTCTCTGTTCCTCCCTTCCTTTCCCTTCCCAGGAGGGAAGTAAGTGGCTGTTGCTGGATGGAGGAGGAAGCAAAGGATTGCAAGACTGACTGGGAAACTATCACAGAACATTGAAAAAGAAGAATGCATGACTAGAGCAGAGCCCAGCAGCAGCCAGTAGCATGAAAGAGGCAATACTTTCCCCACATTTCATTCCCTTGGGAGTCATAGGTCCTGGATTTTGTAAGTTAGTCCATTTGAGATACCTTGGTCAAAAATTGTTGTCGTGCGACAAAAAATTGTTGTCCTGTTGTCCTATTTTGTCTAATTAAAATCATGACAATGAAAGTTTTAGTAGCATATAGATTAATTTTATTATACTCAATTATGCAGATAAACAACTTAGACAAAATATCACTATTTTATCATGTCTTTATAATAATAGTAAGCACTTTACAAGCAATAAGCACAGTAATTAGTAAAAATCTGCTGGTTATTGCAAACAGCTTTAAATACAAAATATTTCTTACAGAGCAAGCATCTATCACAAATAGGGGTAAGCTGGATAAAAAATGAAATAGGAATAAAAGCCAGCTAGGTGACTTTGGTCTTGATTTTATAGAAATATTTTGGAAGGACCTGAAGTTCATGTTAGAAAGCCTTCCAATAACCCTGAGTTGAAGTTGTTGAAGTTGAAGAAGCAGAAAAATGGCTACAATTCCTCCAAGCTGATGTGCAAGACTGATCAATAGTTATCTGAAACATTTAATTGTTATTGTTGTATAAGAGGGGGGGCACAAAGCTACTGAAAGCAAAGGTTTGTAGCTTTGGATCTTTTCCTCAATAAATCAACGAACAAGTATGTTTTAGAATAACAGAGTTGGAAGGGACCTTGTAGGTCAGTGGTGGCGAACCTACAACATACGTGCCAGATGCGGAACTTGGAGCCCACTCCGTGGGTACGCACATCGTTGCCCCAGCCCTACCTCCTCCTGTGGCCCCCTCACCAGCAGCCCCCCAGAGGAGAGTCGCCCCAGGCGCAGCCCATGCAGAACAGCACAGCCAAGGACATGGCAGCCGGCAGCAGGGACAAGACACTGCCCTTGTGTCCTGTCACATGCAGATGATGCTGCGGGGTACCAGCAGAGGGCGTGGCCATCATGGTGCTGCTGGGCTGCCTGGACCTTCTGCTGCTTTGGGCCTTGGAGGCAGTGGGTGGCCTTGTGGGTAGGTGGGGCAGATGGTGGAGTGGGTGGGGCAAGGTGGAGGCAGGGGCAACCCGCTGCCCAAGCAGGAGTCCCTATACCATTTCTGACAGATGGCAGTCCAGTCTCTTCTTCAAAACCTCCAGTGATGAAGCACCAACAACATCTGAAGGCAGTCTGTTCCATTGGTTGATTGTTCTCACTGTCAGGAAATTTCTCCTTATTTCCAGGTTGAATCTCTCCTTGATCACTTTCCATCCATTATTCCTTGTCTGGCCTTCAGATTCTTTGGAAAATAGGTTGACCCTCTCCTCAAATATGAGAATACTGCTATCAGGCATAATAGACAGGATCTGAGGGTTTCTGACTCAGAGCAATAGATTTAAAATGTCCCAAGCAAACCCCACCCCAATAATTCATCCGGCCAATTCAAATGGGCCAATCCCCAGGTATTAAGTCCTGTATGGGAAAAGACTGATAACACCAGACTGTCTCAGGCTTGCAGAGATGTTTTGTTGGATTTTCGCACCTTCCCTCCCAAAAGAGGAGATAAGCCAGTTGCCTGGAGGTGCATTCCTTTCTTCCTCCCCTTCGAGCTGACATCAAGGGCAATGACAGTTCAAAGAGCGTGTATGCAGAGACAGTAAAAGTGTTACATTGTAGTGAAAGAGGAAAAACAAAGAAGCAGCCTGCAGCATTTCCCCCCTCCCCTCCAGGAGCATGGCAGAAACCAGGAAAATAGAAGAGAGTGAGAATTAGAATTAGGAAGAGCCCCTGAGAAATGTGGGTTCTGACAGGTATAGGGTTTCCTGTCTGAGCAAGTGGGTCAACTAGAAGACCTCCAAGTCACTTCCAACTCTGTCATTCTATTCTACTCTACTCTACTCTACTCTACTCTACTCCACTCTACTCTACTCTACTCTACTCTACTCTACTCTACTCCACTCCACTCCACTCCACTCCACTCCACTCCACTCCACTCCACTCCACTCCACTCCACTCCACTCCACTCATCTACTCCATTCCATTCCATTCAAAAATGGAACAGAATAAACTCCAGGAATGCAGTAGCAGTAGCAACAAAAGTCCAATTTAGATCATCCAGTTTTAGATAAACCTGTACAAAATCAAAAAAATTATGGGTCATCCCTCAAAGTAAACTGACTTCATGGGAACTGGCAGTTCAGGGAACGCATATGTAAGTTACTTAGTGTTTTTTTGCCCTTTCAGATGAAGCTGATTAATTGTCTGAGTTGTTCAGAATAAATGGTGTAATCAAGAATTTTATGAAAGTATTTTTCCACCTTTTGGATTATGGCCTAAATTAATGGTGTCACATATTTTTAATGTTTACAGCTATTTTACAAGTTAGAAATATACAGATATGTAGAACTGTCATTACAAGCTGCTTTTTGTAAGCTGTCTGAAGAAACAAGACTTTGAAAACCATCAGTATATGACTATTTCTCCATGACTATTAGCTAGGATGGAGAGAAATTAATAATAATTAAGAAGTGGTTTATACCTAGTTTAAATAAGCCTATATAATCGTATAGATGCAATTTCAAATTTATGTTTGCATACACCTCATGCAAGCTAGCTGAGTATTTGTTCCACCATGATAATGAGACTTATTGCAAAAGTGGCCATAAAATGTAACCATTCTTCCCAAATGCCTGCTCTATATAGACACTTGGACACTTTCATCAGAGTAGTTTCAATTGTTTATTAATAGGACTCATGTAATTCACAAGCCATGTCCTCTGTCTAATCCAGGCTGTCATTTGTAACACAGTGATCCTTTTCCTAATGTTTTGGGGTTTTAAAATGAATAATTTAAACAAAGTGTTACCATAACTGTGCCCTCATTCTGCACAGATCCATTAAGAGTGGAGTTATGGCAGCACTTAGGACATTAGCTGGACTTATGGAATATGATTAAACAACTTTCAAAAGAAAAAACTTGAAAAAGCTAAAAATATGACAGAAAAATGTGTTTTTCAATACTAAGCACATGTTCTTTTCTTTTAAAAATCAGTACTTATTTGGCATTTCAATTTTTATAGAGCTCTATCAGTTTTGCTGATGATATTGTAGTCCTAAATACATTTATCCACAAATAAATCTCAGTTAAAATTTAAAACTGTTTTCCTTCTTTATTGTAGCAGTTACATAAAGACAACTGTACTTTATTTCTCCTACATTAATATTGACAGCTAAACTTCTTTTTACTCTCTAGTTTTACAGAATAGGGAATAATATTTTTTGGTTTCCTATCTTTTTATTTTTGAGCTTTTATTAGTACTTTGTTTGTATAACATTTGTAATTTTTATTTTACTTTTATTCTGTTTTTACTTGTGAATCATAGACTAAATTTGCTATTTAAAGTACTGCTTACTAACTAATATAAACGGTTTAAATAAGGTAAGACTTTCTTACAAAGCTGGCCATGATTTTCATTATCTAAATTGGAAGCTCTAGATGTGCATAATCTGCACTTTTTAAAAAATCTTCTGTTCATTTCAAATAGAATAGTAGAATTAGGATAGGAAAAGATGCAGCTGCTTTAGAACGTGGCATACACTTGTCTCACTTTAAAGTACCTTTTTACACAATCCTAAAGAAAACTCAAATAATATAAGCAGAGATATTTCACATAATATAAATTATTATATTTTATTGTGTAAATATATAATTGTATGTTTCCTCAAATGCCAGCAACTGCTTTCATACTGTTTGGACAACCAACTCTTAGGTCTTTAAAAATTATTCAGGAGCCTATAATTTTATAATTTAGTTCCCAGACAGATGAATAAGTGAAACATGGGCTTCATAGCCAGCATGTGTTCTGATATTGATGACCAAGAGTTTTGGAGGTAGTTGCTTATAGAACGTGTAACCGAAATAATGCCATATGAAATATGGTAGTTTTATTAGAAATATCACTCAAACACATAAATTAGGTACAAACATTAATTCCTATGAAGATAATACTCTCCTCTGAATACTGATTTTCTTCTAGTTAAATTTTTATCATGTTTATGATAGCTAATTAATATCTTAAAGATATTTCATGTATCTTTGTCTTTTGATTTTACCTTGGATGTTAATTGATATGATATTATGCATTTGTATATTAGATAAGTTAATGCATTGATTATAATTTCCTTTAATTGTATTGCATTTTTCTGTTTCTGTTATAAATTAAGATTTCATAAATATATTAACCTGGTATCTTAGAAGTTATTTTTGAGGTTTAAAATGAGTATATAAATCTGCACCATAATATATAAAAACAAAGTCCTATTAATTAAAAATTAGGGTTTTTCCTATGTAGAAAAAGGTAAAAAAAATAGAAAAGCAAAAAAAAAGAAAGATAAAATTCAAGATATCTCTTTGTAAATTATGCCTAGAATAAGAATTACTAACAGCATAAATCCCTTGTGGATTTAGTAAAGTCCAGATAAGTCGTAGTGTGCATATAACTTGTAATGTACAATATATTGATTCATTTTGTAAACAGGATATGGATAATTGATGAAAAAAATCCAAGTAATATAATATTATTAGCTTTGCTTCTTGCAAAATGTCATTCAGAACAATGAGTTGTTTATGACTGATTATATAACTTACTAAATTAAAGAATAAATTCAAAATCAGATTTAAGGACATGTTACAACTAAGCAAAATTCAAGTCAAGAAACACTGAGATGACATCAGGAAGTGATGATTTGGACTCTTTGCTGTTCAATTGTTCTAATATGTGAAATGCATCTAAACAAATTCAGAAACGGCAACCACTTTTTTGTGTATATCTGTAAGATTATTCCTTGGATTACATTTTTAAATGTGATGAATATGTGTTTCTTACTCTTTTTTGACCCATTTATCTTAAACAAATATTAATTTATTTTGTTTAGATATATATTTTACCTGAGAATCTATCCAGTGTTCAAATACTAAACTGCAAGACAGACTTAAGGATGAGAAAGTACTTGAAGTGCTACTATATGTATGAGTAATACTATAATCTAATTATACAAACCACATTGAAATATATTAATTTTTTTAAAAGGTTCATTAAGCTGAATTTAGATCAAATACACCACAACTCTCTTGCTTATGTTCAATGGTACTTTATAGAAGTGTTGTATTTAAAACAGCCACTTAAATAAATTGGATGATATTTAAGTATTGTATTAAGTAGAAAAAAATCTAATCCAAATAAACTAATTATAGGATGGATTAAATCAATCCTTCTTCCTTGCTTCCTTCCTACCTACCTACCTACCTACCTACCTACCTACCTTCCTTCCTTCCTTCCAGAATTTTTTTGTTTCTTTGCAGCCATTATAGATCTATATAAAACATAGAATGATATATTTTATGACTTCCATACAATTATAGTTTTTACATAACTTACAAACCCATCTTTATACCTTTTCACTTTTTGTCTGTTTAGAACTCTGAAGGATACAACCTTGGGATGCGATTCTTTCTTTCCAAATTCATGCAAAGCAGCATTTCTAAAAGTTTGTTCTGTGCTTCTTCCAATTTTATATCTTTGTGATCTAATTCTGAGTCAGTCCAGCTGTTTTGATGTTAATGTGAAATCCTTATATTCATGGTATATGTCTTTATCAATACTTTACTGATCATAAAGTTTCCTGCTTAAGCAACCAGATGGTTTTGCATTTGGTCTTAGAAAAATATAGCTTATTATTGTTGTTGTTTGGAATCATTGAACTCTAATTAACTGTCAGTGTGAAAAGAGTTCAGAAAAATGAACGGCCTTTCAAATTTGTGCACTATTTGTTTTGCAAAAGGTAGTGAATTATTTGGACTAATTATATTCATTCATAAAATAATGATAAGTTATTAGCCAGGTGTACATTTTTTGTGAATGAAAACAACTGAACACTTCATCTATACAATTTCAAATAATACATATTTAGAAAACTCATTGAATAATAGATTTAAGATAGGAATCTTGTTTGGACTAGTCTCAGTTGCATAGTCTGAAAATTACAAAAATAAGTTCAAAACAACCCAAAATATGTCTGTAAAAACAGTGTGTTTATTAAATATTGCTAAAAGATAGCAAATGTCATCATAAAAGCATCTTTGTATCAACTATAGGATAGTATTTAATGAATAATTTGTATCAAATTATTTATTTAATGCTGTTACAATGTTATTTTACTCATGCAATATTAACAAATGGATGACAGCCTTCTTGAGCTATGAATGCTCTGGAATCAGAATTTGCTTCCTATGGGAAATGACATAAGCGTAAACAGTCAATTTCTTCCAAAACATTTCAGCCGATCATTGTTTCTGATGCTTTCCCCATGGAAGCAGTTTTTAACTCGTACTATGAATTAAGCAATCACAATATATTTGATAAACATTACTTTTATAGTAAATGCATTCTTAATGAAAATGAAAACTTAACACAGAATATTATACTGTTTCACTGATTTTACTAAAACTAGTAAATGAGTAACTTGAACACTATGGAGAATTTTATTTCTTTTTTATGTTTTCAGTTATATTTGGTGATTAAATAAATGTCTCCTTGGATTTTTTAAAAGACTTTTATCCTATGTTAAACTAAAATGTATTGCCATTTAAATTTTCCTGTATCATAGTCCAATTCATCCAATAATGAGTGACTCTTTTTATAAAGTGTTTAGGTTACAAGTTTTTCTGGCATGTTGAACATTTTTGAATGTTGTATTTTATCTATAGTAATAATATATTATATTTAGGACTGTCAGGATTTGTGCTGAGGAGAATGGAACATTAAGTCCACCTCTGTTTCTCTCCTTATTTTTGATACAATTCATTATTTCCAATATATTGCTTCTGTGGTTGGTTGTATTTAAAGTTGTACAGGTACTTCTTGCTTAATGGTCCTAATTAAGACTGGAATTTCTAAAGCTAAACAAAGTGCTTGTTAGCTGAAACATCACATGACCACACATCTGTCTCCAATTCGGATCTCCTACCCTTCTTCCCCATCTTTGACCTTTTGACCGCCCTGCACTCTGCCACCACCAGTCTTGTTCTCATTCCTGCGCTCATCTGACCTTTGCCATCTTAATCCTGGTGTTGATGTTTTCCCTGGACAGGAAGAGATAGGCAGTGGCAGCAGAGTGCAACCAAAAGGGAGATAAAGAAGGAGATAGGTAGCCATTGGAAAAGGCCAACCTCTGCTTCAGCCAGGCATAATTCAGCAGCAGCAGGAAGGAGATGATGAAGGTCAGTAGTGGAGAGGGGTGCAGAGTGGCCAAAAGGACAGAGATGCTAAGAGATACAGATGGGGGAAGTTGAAGTCCATCTGTAGTCATATATGTGGGTGGGCTTCCATGGCCAAGTAGCTTCTGTAGTTACACCATTGTAACTTCAAATGGACACTGAACAAAGCTTGTTAAACAAAAACTACCTGTGATTGAAAAAGTTTAACATATATAAACTTTGTCCAAGTAAACCAAAGGTCCCCTGAGTCAATTGGCTTCATAAACAAATTCCACCTCTGTTCCAAGCCTTTATAAGGAATCCTCAAAATGGTACACACTCATACATTTCCTTAATTCTACTATGTTTTATCTTGGTTGAAGCTGAGCTTCTTATATAGTGGATTGTTGAACCATCAATATTGTACTTGTCAATACAAAAACAATAGTTGGAGCACTAGCAGAAGGGACTGAATATATAGTAAGACTGTTAGAAAATTTACAGTAGGTATGTGAGAAACATTAAGCAAAAGTGTATTGTATGGCTCCTTCATATAGACAAGGAGAGGCTAACTTTTGTGCATAGTATAGATTTACACTCCAAGTGCCTGCGCCTCTGAGAAATTTTCTCATAGTTTTCCCTGCAGAGTCTGTCATTAGCAGTCAAATTAGGACAATTTTACCATTCTTTCCTGCTGCTCTATTTTTTTCGATGCCAGTACATATTTTTGTTATTCTTTATATTCCCTTTGAAGTTGGGAATCCAAAGGGAATCTAAAACTGAGCAGATGTTTCTAGTGCTAAAGATGCAGAAATTTTAGTTTAACTGAAATACAAGATTGTACAAATGCCATTGTAGCTAAAATTTCACTTGCTAAATGTATTTCTTATTTATTTTTTACTTGCACTTGCCATCCAGAAGAGGTGATACCTCATGTCATTAGCTCAGGAAGGAAAATGGATGGGTTTATCCAAGTAAATAGCATTTCAACAGCTGTCTCTGGTGAATTCCCTAATGGATTTTTTGTTCCACTGCACTGCATATTTCCCACCCATCCTTTCATTTCTAGCTAGGAGAAATCATTTCTGAATCACATTGATCTTGGAGAACAGATATATTGATGTATCCATTTGGCTGGTCAACATATAATGAACACTTTAGAAGGAAGATTTAAAAGGCAGAATATTAATAACATTTAATTCCCTTTCCCATGTATTTTATGTAAGAGGGTATACTAAATGATGTAATTTATCTCTAAATTTCTATACCTTTCTTCAACCATCAAAACAGCTTATTGTGATGAATGAATACAAAATTTAAACTAAAACAACATTAATACAATTGAAATTGGATTATACATTGGAGTAAATTAATAATTAAACAGGTGGTTGACAAGATATGATTTTGTCAACTTCCTACATATTAACAGAGTGGATAGCAAATACATCTTTCTTATGCAGGGAAAGAAGACTTTTTTTCCTGCATGTCAGAAGATTGAGTTTTGGGATCTTCCAAAGAGCTTCAAAAATAAAGTATGGAAATTCTCTTGAAATAAACATAGGCAAGCTATACATAAAATTTATGTTTTGAAACCACATAATTCTGGTCCTATACCATACCCAACTCATTCTAATCTTTGGAGAATTTTTTTTCAAAGTAATGTAGTATACATTTTTCATTTACTGATACATTTTGGTGTTTTAAGATGCACTCCAAAACTCTCATACATAATTCATCTTTGTATATAGATGACATGTTCTACTATTTTCACTTTCATTTGATTTCTTTGAGGTCTTAGATGCCTAAGTCTTTATCAGAGACATCAACAGACCTTTGTATATACTTTACATTTTTAAAAGTATATGTGGGATTACTGGTTTTCCACAAATGACTTTGTTTATCCTGGGTTGAAAATAATAGTAGTAGTAATGGTGTTTTTCAGCCATCTGTAAGTAGGCCAGCTCAGAATAATAAATTCCATTATTAAAAAAAATGTACTGACTCCCTATAATCTAATTTAAGATTACAATTAATGTAAAAAAGTTAGATTTATATCCATTTTTTTACAAGATACATAATACTCCCATTTCCCATTATCCCCACAAAAACAATGCTGGGAGGTGATTTAGGCCAAGAAAGAATGACTCGCCCAAGCATCTAGTCAATTTCCTCATCTAAAGAAGGACCACATTTCATGGGCTCTCAGTTTCAAGTTAGCACTTTAATCATTATTCCAAATTCTTAAAAATTTGATATTCATTTCAAAGAACTTTAGTAACCAGAATGACTTTTAAAACAATCATAAAAACAAATCACAAGATCCTTCACCTGGATAACAACACGTATCTGCATAAGGAACGGAAGCAGCCTCATGAAAAAGAAATTTCTTAGCACCTTTGAATATTTTAATAAATCAGATTCCAGGCAGAATTCCAAATTGATTCCAGAGAAATAAACTTAGATAGAAAAATTCCCTTAACCATGCCTATTTTAGTACTAGAGATATCAAACATTCTTGCCTAGATGAATGGACCATTGTCATTTTCAACATCTCTTTGAATCTTTCCACAAAGAAAGACATTTGAATGGACTACATAATAGTTGGCAGTATTCTATTATTCCAATATTTTATCAATCTGTTTTTCTCTGTGTTGAATTTTTTAGCTCATATTTTTCTAGCTCAGAGAACACCAAGGACCCCTCATATTTTTCTATCCAATTATAACACGTTTGTAATCACTTTTGCTAGGAGGTGGCTATATAAATCAAAACAATCTATCAGTATATTTTCCATATTTATTAAAAAGTAAATACACAGGTAATTTGATAGAAGAATGGAATATATATTGCATGTATCATTTTCATTTTTTTCATTGAATATTTCAACAAATAATAGCATCTGAAAAAATCAGCGATAAACACCTGAACAGATTTTATTCTAAAATGAAAATGTTCTGTATGATTATAGGATGTCCAGTTCTTCACTGAAGAAAAGGGAACAATTCAATCAAAATATTTCCCAGATAATTATTTTTCTTCATTTTAATGTATTTGAGATATGCTATTTACTTTGCTATTATTATAACTTGTAATAGGGCTGTTTCTTTATTAAAGCAAGGATTTCTTTTTATTGCTTTTGTTACTGATGATGGTTAGCTTAATTATATAAGGCTCAGAATTGGGGGCTTAAAATATCCCAGGTTTTTTTTCTTCTATTCAACAATTGTAGAAAATATATTAACTGACAATAATCAGTAATTAATATCCTGCCAAGAAGAGATTTGTGTGACCCTATTACTAGAACTCAAAGTCAGATCATTCTGGATTTTAACAATCTAATTGCTTTTAATGTGTATTTCTTTAAAAATCATGCACCACCTTTATGTCTTAATTTTAATGGACTTTCCATTAAAATGAAACAGAAGAAAAGTATGTTACATTTTAATAAGCAAAACACCCATATCTTTTTTAAAAAATTAAAGAAGGTAAACAATTCCTCAGGCAAGCTTTTTTATAGAGTAGGTAGACTTTTGAGGTTCTGCTAGATGGCGTTGTTTAATTGAAGAAAACTGGAGGGGAACCAATCTTGCCAGATGGATACTATGGGAGATAAGAGGTCTCTCAAGTAATCAGACCATATACCATGTAGAGCTTTATAGGTAGCAACTTGAATTGCAATTAGAAGAAAATTAGAACTCATGCAGCTTGTAAAGCCATGCCACTGCATTCTGTAGCCTTTTAAGCTTCTGAATGCTGCCATATGGAAGTAATCAAGTTGTGAGGTAACCAGGGCATGAATGACTATCTGAAGGATCCCCTGATCTAGGAATTGGTGCAACTTGCAGCCCAGATGAAACAGTGCAGAGACCATCCATGGAGAAGGAGGAGTTGTGAATCCCCAAATTATCCACGAACTTTGAATGCAACTACCACCGTATCCAAAGTCAGTAATGGACTATCACCAGATGGGGTAGTCTAGATAACCACATGAACTCAGCCTTGGTAGGATTGAATCAGATATAATTTCTCCACATCCAAATGCACACAGCCTTCTGGTACTGGGACAGAACTTTTGCAACCTCAGTTGACTGATCTGGACTCAGAAGGTATATTTAGATATCATCAATATACTGACGCCCAAAACAGCAAATGACCTCACTTGGTGATTTCTTGTATATGTTGAAAAGAAGGGGGGAAAGAATAGAACCTTGTGAGCACCCGCAAAGGAGGAACCTAGGGAATGATCAACTGAAACTGGTCCTGCAATAGGAAGAGAACCACCATAAAATGGTACCCCTAACCCCCAACCATGGTCGACTGTATTGATAGCTGCCAAGATATCAAAAATGGATGTACCACTACCATCTCGGCTTCACCACAGGTCATCAACAAGCGCGACCAAGTCCGTCTTACTACAAGTAGTCCTTGACTTCTGATCACAGTAAGGCCCTGGAATTTTGTTTGTAAATTTTTGGGGTTATTAAAATTAAGTTTATATGAACACTTTCACATTTTTTCCAAATTAGGAAGTTTAAGTATTAATTTTTCCAATTCAGAATTTCTGTGTGTAAATACAATTCAAAACATTTTAAACAAATAAAAAATAATTTGGAATAAAAAAAATAAACACATTTTCAAATATATTTTACACTGCTAAAAATTAGAATTATTATTTCAGTTGAGCTCCAGATCATTAATACATCACTCTGGGAATTAAAAGAGTGGTAAAAATTAACATTATTATTGCTTGGTATATTGTAGCAGCAGTAAAAATATAACTACTTCCCTGATTCTTGTATTTTTTCCATATATTCTCTCTCTCTCTGTGTGTGGGTAGTAAATATATGTCAAAAATCAAGAATAAATGCAAAAGATTCTTTATAAAAAATATGAGTGAAAGATGTTTTAGAATTCTAAACTATAATTATAATCTTATTATAATGTTAATGACATTGATAATGTTTTTCCATGATAAACTCAAAATTAATTAAGGCTGTTTTTAATAATTTGTTTTATCTGTTTATTGCTTCATTTTAATCATTATACCCATCCAGTTTCACTTTGTGTGAGATGTTTGGCCATATAAATTAATACATATTTACGTAAGTATCTTGGCTAAAGATGGAATGGCTACATAGGATTTCAGTAAAAATTAGGGCATGTCCCTTTACCAAAATGTATCTATCAAGAACTGGAATTTTGTTCAAAATCCATTTCTTCTGAACAGGTTCAAAAATTGAAAAAACGGGTCTCTAAATTAATTCCACATTGATTACCCCTTCAATGGTTTATATTTCATCACACATTTTAAGATGAAGATAACATTAAACAGTATCAAGTATCAAGGTTGGGAAAGGAATATAAGCTGATACCTCTCAGCTTGGAATGTGCTTCTGTCTATTTATCTGTCCTCTCCTTGTCACCCAAAAGTTAACCCTATCTTCATTTTGCTTAATAAAAATATCATTTTACTACACTACATTTTTTTTATTTTCCTGGCCAATGTTGCTATTGTTTCTTATTTCTTAAAAATAACATTCATTAAAGTGCCACAAGGCTGTGGCTTTTGTTAATACTGTTATTTAATTTTTAGACTTTTAGTTTTTGTATTCAAGTATAGGCAGGTCTATAACATCTGAAATCAAAAGCAAGATTCTGGCAGCTACATTCTTTCGTTTGGTGGCAGCTATTTTTCATCCCTAAATTTAATGGATAGTGATTACAACAAAACTGGACTTCTCATTTATTAGTTCATATAAAGTGTGCAGTATTTGTAATATTGTTTTCGAGCTACCTAAACATTTTAGAAATTGAAAGAGGTTTTTTTAACAGTACAGAATATCAAAATTGAAGTTTGATTTAAGCTCACTTACTGAACTTTCTAATTTTATGAAAATCATTTTTGTGAATTATAGTAGGTCTAAAGTTTTCAGCTCTTCATGCTTCCTAAAGTGAGCATTTAATGCATATTATATTTATGGTGTAAGTATTAGAATAGATTGAAGGATTATTTTTCTGGGCATTTTTTTTGTATTTCTCAGAATAATAAAATGTTTGATTCAGATGAAAAGCTAAGGAAGGTAATTGTTTCCAATGTGATGAATCTTATTTCTTATGTGACAATCTGAACTGAGAAATAATAGAATTATTAAAACCTAGATCTATCATGAGTGAGAAAAGAAGAAGATATATGATTCCATGGCAAAATAATTATTTTGCACATTACAGTTGTGATAATTTATATCACAGGTGGTCCTTGAATAAACAACCGTAACTGAACCTGGCATTACAATCATAATTTGTGCTGGTCATTAAGCGGGTCATTGTACAACATTTTTTGTGGCAATTGTTAAGTGAATGCAGTAGTGGTGATCATTAAGTGAACCCATTGTAAACACGGGTTTCAGCAAAAAATTATGTAAATGCAGGACACTGAAAATGGCCATAAGTGCAGGCTGGTTGCAAAGTGCTCAAAATGCACTCATGTGACTGCAAGGAGGGGTAGACCAGCAGAGCTTTGAATCAAGATCATGAGTACCTTTTCGGGGTCCCTCATGACTTTGAATGGTTGCTAAGCAATTGGTCATTAGGCTAGAAATACCTGTATAAAATTTATTTTAAAAAACTGCTAAGAAAGGCTGATCTATAAGTTCTTTGTTTTGGCACTGGACTACTATTGCACTGCATTATGCTAATATAGTTGAGATGTGGAAATGAGCTAAAATTTACAATAATTGTAATAACTTTCCATCTTTTTATTTCTCTTTCTCTCTATGTAGTGTTTTCTCTCTCTCTCAGTATGGCACTTGTGAAGGTCATGTAAGCATTTTACATGTGCTTTGATTGTGTCTGCACAAAGTATCCCTAATGTCTATTTCTGATGCTTCATGGTGACTTAGTTCAATAGATTTATTTTCCTCATGATTTAGGCCTATATATAGGCATGGACACCTATGACCATGGTTTTATTTAGTTTATATGGAAAACACAAAATAGCTGCATATGTTAAGTGGAACACTGGGAAGAAACTGGTTAAATCTCTCATTCATCTTTAGTCAACAGTCTTCTGAATAAATTATGACATCAGATGAAAGTACTGACAATGCCTTTTTTGATGTTGTTCACACACACACACAAATACACACACACACACACATAGGTAAGTAGTTCTAACTGCATCCATAACTTTCAGTTTATTGTTTATTCATTAGTTAACCATATCAAATCATACCACATCATCAAAATAGTAAAATAAGATAAAATCAATAAAGTATTTCAAAATATATACAAATATTCAAGTAAAATAATCTGATAAGATCAGATGTTAATCCAATCTGATCTAAATAAGAAACTCTCAGTTGGATTGCTTTAGTTATAAACTTGGTGAACTTTCTGTCCATGTGTTTGTATCTTGAAGGAGTCGGTAGTCTGTTCTGTCAGTTAGTAACTTTAAATGTTGAACTTTGGCTGAAGAATATTGTTGGCAGTCAGAGGAAAGCAAATATTATTTGATTTAGATGTTGCAGTTGGGATGGATGCAGCATTTAATACGGTAGTATTCTATTATTCTCTTTTTCCTGCCTTCATTAAAAGGGGGAGGCTCTATTTTTCAAACTGTAATGGATACAGAGAGCATGGTTGTTGGAAAACTGACTAGTGCAGGCTGGGGGGTACATCAGTGTTCAAATTTCTACTTGGCCATTGTAGGGCATCCAGCTTCCATCAACATAACTCTCTCCATAGATCTGTGAGAAAAAAGTGAAGAAGGATTCAGTATGGAGAACTATAGAGGAGAATACAAATACCAACATCAGTAAAATACCTGATATATAGATACTCAGTATATTGTAGTTTTAATCAATAATGATGACAAAATATATATGAAGAGAACTTTCTCAAAACACCCTTTCACATTGTGATAGGTGGTGTCCATTTTATTAGGAAAAAAATAATCCCTGTGTGTGATTAAATGTTTGGGAACATGAAAAGTACAGTATCTTTGTCAGAAAAAAGAGTATGATAATGTTAATTGAAAGAGAAAATTACAAGGCACAAATACCTCATGCTGTGCCTTTCATGCAATGCTGTCAGTTTCTTCACTTTGATAAGAAATACAGAGCATGTGGTGTTACTAGCAGGTATTCCCACTGGTTGGATGCCTGATGGATTGGGCAGAAGCTTGCCTTGAGATGCTACCAGACTATGGAAAACAAAAGAAAGAAAGCAAGACGCATAGAAGTTGTTCTGTAAATCTGCTGAAGTAAAAGGGTAAAAATTTTATGGAGTATCAAATTTACAACAAAACCTACTTTATCCTATATTTGATTGGCTAGATTTTTCATTTTTCCTTAGGAAAAGTTTTCAGCGTTTTCTTTGTTTCTTATACTTCCTGAAGTCTGCACTATACTTTTCATAAGTCTCCAACTACAATTAGTGAAAAATTGCATTGCTGATTATCAACAGTTGTTGTTGTTAGTTGCGAAGTCGTGTCTGACCCTTCATGTCGTCCAATTCTTCTATTGCCCTCTATCTTTCCCAGTGGTATTAACATAAAATTCTAGAGATGTCAAAGAAGGTGCACAGGAACTACATATCATATGAGATCACAGATCACAATCTTCTGTGGAATACAGTAATTTGATAGAACTTGCTCAGTTACCCTAAGGCAGGGGTGTCAAACTGGCGGCCCACAGGTCGGATGCATAATGCGCAGGCCACGCCCACCTTGGCTCCTCAAAGGAAAAAAACATTGTGATGTGTCACAATGTGATACTATTGAGTTTGACACCTGTGACCTAAGATGTCCAAGAAGTAGATGGTAATAGGTTTAAGAAACACCACCACATATTGCTTCTCTACTACATATCATTACATATCTTTTTTATTAATCCTAAATAATAAATTTATATTCTGACTTTCTGTTTAAAAGTTTAAGGCAGCTTATGACATAAAGGAAACAAGATAGCTACAATAAAAAAGATAAAAAATATAAAAACAAAGTAAACTTTGAATATGACACCACCTATCTCCTGTCAACAATAGTCCTTTCACGCAGTTTCAAGAAATTTCCACACCCATTTGCACTCTGATTCAGGAGATCCTGAGGTTACAGGTAAACCCCCTCGACAGCTCTCAGAGAAAATGCTAATGACCAGATGACTGCAAAGAAATATAATCCTTCCATTCCCCCCTCCCCTCATTCTGTCAGAACTAATCCTTCCATCTCCCCGTCATCCAGCCAGAACTGATGAAGCTTCTTGGATGAGAAGCGAAGCATGTTTTTCTTCCTCAAGGAAAAAAAAAACAGTCTAGTTGCCTTTTTAAAGGAAAAGCACCTTTGAGACAGTCTGCAGTGTAGATGACATTAAGGTAGAATAACATAAATGAAATTTAATTAAATGAGTCACAGAATCAAAATATATTTAGAATCACCTTTTTGAGTATCATTTCAGTTTTTTTCTCTTTGTAAAATAGACAAAGTATTTTTGCCTGCATTTTATTAATTCGTTTAAGGCATTTATAAAGACATTTATAGTCTATGGATAATATTTATATCAGGTTGAAAACAATGTAAATTAAAAATAGTCAGATCCTGGGCTTCCGGTGGCTCCGCCGGCGTCGCTAGAGTCTCCTCTGTGAGGCTCCGTTCCCTGGGTCTGTAAAGCCGCAAAAAACAGCGCACATCAGCTGTTTTTTTGCGGTGAAAAATCCCCTCTTCGGGCAAAGAAGAGGTGTAGAGCATCAGGAGCAGGGTTGAGCACCTCTTAAATCCCTGAAAAAGTTTTCAGGGATCAAGAGTGATAGCTCCCTAAGCTCCTGAGGATGCTCCTGCCCAGAGACGCTTCTGTCATCAGACAGAGAAAGACGCCGCGACCGCTTCTGCTTATAAAAATAGAACACAAGAGAGACTGTAAGCAGACTGAGTGAATACAGGAGTTCTTATTGGATTGCAAGTATTTTTTTTATTGTTTTTCTGGCTATATATTTCTAACTTCTACAATCAACATAATGCTTTCAAAATGGCGTATAGCTTTCACTGCTTTCACTATTAAAGGAAAGTGTTTGAAAGTGAAAGTGAATTCTCCATTTTTTTTCTCTCTCCTTGTTCTCGTAAGCGAAGCTAGAGAGACGGCGGTAGGAATTGTATTAAAGCCAGAGTGATTGTTTTAAATTTAAAATGGAGTGGAATTTACATTCAAATGTTAAACCTATTTTGGATCGTATTGATGAATCTCAAGAAGAAAGGCGTGCAATAGTGAAAGAGATTAAAGCAATACTGAAAGAGACCATTACAGAAATATTAACCAGATTCTTTCTTCCAAATGAAACTGATTTACAACCGACTGCTGAATATTTTATAGTACAATCTAAACAAGAAGAAGAACAAGAACAACAAGAAGACAGTACTGAGAATAAAGAGAATAAAGGGAAATGGATCTTGCTTGATAAACAGTTCATCTATGGAGTGGAGGAAGAGGATTTGTTTCAAGAAAGAAGGGGATGGTTATTCCTTTTAGATAAGCAGCAAGAAGAGGATTTAATTGAGAAAAAAGAGACATTGATTCAGTTTAAGAAGCAACTTGCTTATGGGGCTGAGGATCGGGAAAAGCAAAGACAGAGATTTGAATTGTTATCTCAACAAAAGTTTATGGCTAAGAGTAACAGGACTAATGCAAAGGTTAAGACAGTTTATTTGGACTCAAATGATATTGCAAGTAAAGAAGAGAGACTTATTATTTGGAAGGGAGGCGTCATTATGGAGGTTTACCTGGTTGAAGAAAAAACCTAGAATTCGACTGAAGGAGTGAATTTTAAAACTGTATGCAAGGAATTATGGGTAATTCAAAATTATGGACTGATTTAAGGACTAAGATTATGAGTAAGATGTAAGAGAAGATGATTAATGGAAGATATAATTAAATTGATGAAGAATGTATTTGCTCTGAAATGATCTAGGTTTGACATTAGATTGATTGATTGATTGATGGGATAGATAAGCATTATGTGATTTGATAAGGTTGAAGGAATGTAAGTTAGAAATGGAATAAATAGATTGTATTTGTTATGGAGGTTTATCTGACAGATGAGAAAGCCCTGAAGTCGATTGAAGAAGTGAAATTTAAAATTAAATGTAAGGAATTAAGGCTAATCTAAGATTATGGGCAGAATTAAAGACCAATTTTATAAGTAAGATGTAAGAGAGGATGTTTAATGGAAGATATATTAAATTGATTAAGAACATTTTTTTTGAATTGAGGGGTTTATTGATATTATTTGTTTATTTTTCTAAAAAGATGAATTTTTTTTTATTTGATGTTCAATGGTTTGAAAGAGGTTGATTACTGGAAGATGTATATAAAACTTGATTGTTTGGGCGATTTTATATAACCTCTCAATGGATTGAAGTGATTTAAGGTTTGACTTAGATTGATGGTTTAGATATGTAAATGAAAATTATTATTCTTAACAAGATGATTTGTTTGTTTTGTTTAATGGATTGAAATTATTTAGAGATTGTATATAGTATATAGTTTAAAATTCTTGTTAGGATTATATAATAATTTTGTTTGATGTAGTGGGTTTTCTTTTGTTTTACCCTGTACTCACTCTGGGAAGTCGGGAGGGAGGGTTAGGGAGGGTTTATAATTTTATATATGATGTTTTCTCAACTGTAATTGGGGTGGATGTAAGAATATGTAATTACTGTCATTAAGGGGTTGCTCGGGTGGCCTCTGGGCACCACATCTGATGGAAAGAGGAAGGAGTGAAGGCTGATGTAAGTAGAAGTTGATAAGAAGGGGGAAGAGTAGGACGGAGATAGAGAAGGAGGGAGGAAAGTAGAAAGAAAGTAGAAAGAAAGTTGGTAAGAGGGGGGATGAGTAAGGAGGGTGGAGTATAGAGAAGTAGAGAAGGAGGGAGGAAAGTAGGTAGTTAGTTGGTAAGTGAGGGGGGAAGGTTAGGGTCGGGGGGGATGTGGTGGTGGGGGTACCGAGCAGTAATGTTAATTGTGTGGTATGATTATTTTCAGTTGAGTTATTAGTATTAGATGTATTGAAAAATGTACTTATGTTTTGTTTATGGATGATTGTTTATTTTAACACTATGATTTGATTTGAGTAGTTTCTTCTTTCTGTAAAAATTAAAAAAACTAATAAAATATATTTAAAAAAAAAAATAGTCAGATCCTGTATAACATAATATATACCATTAAATAACACTTCAATTTCACATTTTAAATGGCAAGTTTGTAGCAAAGTAAAAGTTAAAATATATTGCATTTATTTTTAAATACATAGTTACCCTTGGATTGGAAACAATGACCTTGTTTTCATTCTACTTGTTATTAATTTATTTGCTTATGTTAGATTTTTCTTATACGTTATATTGGTTTATTAAAATTGTCATTACATATATTTTTTGAATCTGTGAAGCCATTATATAGTGATAGATTTGAAGAACCAGTCTTGTTCCAACTTTAACTTTAGCTACATTGACAAGTCAACAGAAGAGATGCTTTTGACCAGCACTTCTAATTACTTTCCTTTAGTATGCTCTTTAGCCTTAATGAGCAGAATAAAATGTCCCTATTCTTATCTTAGTTTGTCAAAGCATCTCTTCAAAGATTTGGCTTTAGTATTTTATGTTTTCTCCCTTGATTGCTCCAAGTTCTGAGTAAATCACTGATCAGTTAAATAGTTCACATAATGGATCTCCCAAAATGTAGGTTGTTAATTATTTTTTCAGTACAATGGCAATTTAATGTACCTCAACAGAGCATTTTGGTAATACCTGAAATAGCTTTGGACCTAGTTTAGAACTCTGAGAATTATTTTTGCTTACATAGCATTAGGCTTTTGAGAATATTGTGCACTTTGAAGTCACTAATGGATAAAACTTTATGGACATCTTGGGTAGAAACTTGTGTAATATTAGTTTCATTGGCAGGTAAGAAAACTGGCACATGTACAGGACAAGTGACTTTTTAAACAACTTCCCGTGTATTAGTAGTACTGCTGGGAAATCAAATCTTTTCAGGGCTGCTAGGAGAATGAAACAAAAACAGAGATGTATGCATCTCATAAATCTGTGCTTCTGCTGTACCATTCTAGCTGCATGAGAGTGTTCATCAAAGCAGTATACAGGCACATGGGATACATTCCTTCAGATTAGGATTTGCTTGTTTGTTTTCTGCTTCTGCTATACTAAAATGCATAAAAGTTGGGACAAATCCTACAAGATAATTGTTTTTTTGAATATGTATGAATCGCCCTTTTTCAATTAATAAAGCAGCCACATCTTTTCCCAGATTCACATGATGGCTTCAGAAGTATCGCCTAGCCTGGAGTGGAGAAAGCCTGGAAGCATCTTCTGAGACAGTTCTACAGGTCTGAAGAAAGAGGAAACTGCTATAATATTTGAAAAAGAGGTGCTTTTTGCATGTCCTTGTATGTTTTCAAGCAACTCTTTTAAATAATTTCTCAAAACCTAAAACGTAATAAATAGAAACCTATCAGAAACCTATGTAGAGTTCCTTCTTTCTGACATCTAACTATGACATTAGATTATTTGTGTGTGAATATATAACACGAAGTAATACATTCAGTTTCTTATTATAGTGCAGATAAGGTTTCTTTGATCCGTTGTTTATGTTAAATTTTGCAATTAGCTCCTTGGTTATTATATAGCTCTATTTTGTTTCTTACTGTAGAGTTATGCTATATGGAATAGCATCCACAGTGATTTCATTTATAGCACTGTGAGTTTTACAGAACGTAAACACATTATAACACATTTTGTCTGAAATGATATAGGGTTTCCTGCCTGAGCAGGGGATTGGACTAGAAGACCTCCAAGGTCCCTGCCAGCATTATTATTATTATTATTACTATTATTATTATTGAATGAGACGTACTGTAAAGCAAATTAAATCAAATAATGAGTGCAAAAAGGCCAGTGTAAATTGACTTTATACATCAAAAACATCATTTTAAGTTTATGAACCAGTAGTGAGTGTCTTTTGCAGGACTGAGTTGTTTCCTTAACATTTCTTACTCTCTTTCTTCAAAATGATCTCCATATTCCTCTGTAAAGTAAGTGTGTTATTTCCTGAGAATACTGCTTCAGTTCTTATTGGACATAGATTATTATAATGTTTCTTTAGAGCTTTCTTTTTTATTTGCTCTTTCTTACCTTAGTTCTCTGGCTGAATTCAAATATTGCTGAATTCACACATTGTAAACTATAATATAATTAGTTTACTATTGGTTTAGTGCATTATATGGGATTAACCATTATGTTTCTAAAGCACAGTTTATGAAAGTGTTATATCTGAGCCAGGCAGATATGGATTCTTCAACAAATTGTCCTTAAATAATTATGTGTTGGCATGATCACAAACCCAGACTTTCTCTTTGTTCATGCTGCCATGTTCCCTGTCTTTTGTTTACTCTAACAAGCATCAGCATTCTGAGAACTATGAGAAAGATTCTTCCTAGACATCTTGTTTGTTTTTTTCAGAAAAATGGACATATCAGTGACTGAAACTGGAACCAGTTGCACAAATTTCTAACTGCCAATCTTTCTTCTAAAATATATTGACTTGTGATTGCTTCCAGCATGGAGTAGCTGGTTCCTGCAAAACAACTACATATTTTAGATGCCTCACATTAATAATAATTAGTGATCACTAATGATCTGCAGTAAGACGTTAGTTCACATACCTCATAATATTTGTATAATGTTCTGACTCTTACAGAATATATTAGCTGATTGGGCTAAAGTAAGACAATCGTTTCCAGGAAATGGTTTTTAATTACCATTCTTTTTGTGTGATTTTCTCCATTTTATAGAGAAGTAATTCAGTATTTGTGATGTACTCTTTTTTCATCACGGGAAAGGGGAATGCATCTCAAGCTAAACTACCATCAACATTTTAATTTTTTTTAATGTAATATTTGCTTTGTGGCTAATGTGGTGTAGTCTTAATGGATTATCTCTAAGAGCGCCAGACAGTGTATGGTGTGCTTAGCATACATAGACAAAGGACAAAAGATCAATATTTATTCAGTTGATTGAAATCCAGAGACATTTATGGAAGTAGGCCACCATGCTTCAACTATTTCTTCAACAGTTCTGGATTACTAAATGTAAATGCTGAAAACAGTTTAGAATGCTTGTTGAATATAGTCAGTATATATATAAGTCCTAACAAGCTTTAAAAAAGGAATTCCACAATGAAAATTAATTACACCTTTATTTTCAGCAGATATGTCTGTAAGATACTATTAAAAATAATCAAGGCTGAATTGTGAAGAGCCTATAGTAGGTATTAAATGAAGGATAAAGATGAAGAAAAATACAGACATATCTGCTTCTTTTCTAGGCAATCCACAGTTTTATTTTCAATGTAGATTTTGGGTGTTGTTTTAAACAAATGGCTAGGATAAGCCGCTAACAGGCTTTTGTGATTTAAGGGTGTAGCGAAACGTTTAGTATTTTGAATGTGGAAAAATGTATATATTGATTGTTACTCTCCAGAACAAAGTTTATCTTTAGAAATAGTAGGAAGCAATATGCATAATAATGTGGAAGTGCATGAATATACAGCTGTTCAGGTCCAAAGAAGGAAAAGCTCTTGAGAAAGGGCATGGATCACCTTCTTAAAGAAGCCACAGCTCTTTATTGTTTCACAGAAAAATGACATATTTGAGTCAAAGGAGCACAGACAATGCCTGTTGGTTGGAGCTTGCAAAAGTTATTCATGTTGTGGTTCCATCACAGTTTATGATATGCTTTTATTGAGGCTGCCTTGGAAGAGTAAATAGAAACTGTTCTTGGTGCAAAATAATGGAGTAAACTGGAGTAAAATTGTTGCCTGGGCTTGTGCTATTCTTATATGTTTAAAGACCTGCATGAAACACTGATTATTTTTGATGCGATATAATATATTAATTTTAAAGCCCTCCAGTTCCACCTGTTATTATTATGATCCCGTAGGCTTTGTATTCTTCAGAAAAGGTATTTTAAACTCTCCCCCATCCGAGTTGTCCAGTCAAAAAATCAAGAGGAGAGTTAGAAGACTGCAGTTGAAACCCTGCCTGTTTTTAATGTGCATTCTATGACTGATATAAACAAAGGCAGAGATTCCATCCCACACATTTGGGCTGGTGGCCTGATCCCTTACTAAAATTTAATTAAAACTCATTGAATTCTATTTAAATCAATGAATTAATGTATATCTGCATATCATTTTTATCTCAGTTATTGATTGATTGGTTATTAATTTTGGTGAGACATATTACTGTATATCCCAGTATTGTATTATTTTTTTTAAAAAAAATGGTACATCTCAGTTAATAGCTAACTTGATAACCTCTTTTCTGAACAAAAGTTTATAAGTGTAATAAATGTTTAAGATAGCATAATACTTTGATACGTTCTTATCCTACATCTTTGGTAGCATGCAACAGTTTATTCTGACAACTCTTTTTTCTTAATCTTTAGAGAGGACTATTGGAAATGTTCTCCTTGGTATGAATATTTTCAGTACATTTCTTTTCTGTCTATTATATTCAGGCATAGTTCCACAAATAAACATAATGAGAAGGAAAGAGAGAGAACTAACTTTATTCTTGCATTTTTCTTTTCCTCTTAAATAAACAAGCAAACTGTTCCATCACACTGAAAAATAGCATGCCAATGGAAAAAGCTAAGTTGAAATCACTCCCATTGATCCAGACATATTATGTTCTAGATGCACGTATTTTTCACACTTTATCTTGGTGGGTAAGAGTATTGAGATGAAAGGCAGCAGCAGTAGGAGCAGCCTAACACTATAGAAATGGACACCCAGTTCCCTCTTCATATTAGCGCTGGATTGAAGCATTCTATTTTCAGATATATTACATTTAAATATAAGCACAGAAACAGTATGTCATTCATCACTTTTTTGCATCCATCCATCCCAATATATATCTTTGATTGCTTCTTAATAGTTACTTTGTATATATTGTCAGCTTTAGTTCTGTATTCAGTAATTCATGTGCCTGTCAGTTTTCACAAGATCAGTAAATTGGTGAATTGTTTTAATTTTAATGTTAACCATCAACTATCTCCCACTAGAGTTCAGGTAGTGTTTGTCTTTTATTTACAGATTATTCTATATGTCTCTTACAAATTTGGGGATTGTACCACTTCTACTTATTATTGCTTTTCTTAACCCATGGCATTTTTACCACTTTAGCTTCCAATTTTTTTAAAAATGAATCAGTGTATTGACTCTGTGTTATGTTGGATTCTCATCTTATTTGGAAATGGCAGTGAAAAGTTTATTCTGACATTTCAGTTTCCATAATGCTCACTATCATTATTTGTGAAGCAGCCCAATGCATGGAGACTTTATAGGTTCTTGCGTGCAACAAGAACAAATAAAAACAAAAAACAAAAGAACTAACAAAATACAAAAAAAATAACTATATTTAAATATAATGCTTGGCCAAAATCAATCGCTTCCAAAATCTGAATAGAAAACTGATAGCAGATTGCAAAAATTGTCAATACATTTTAACATTCTTTTTTTTCCACAAGAAACAAGGTGTGCTAAGTCTTCAGATAGATTCAGTTTATCTAAAACAACCTTGTTAACAGAAATAACAAATAAAATTGTTCAAAAATTAACCCTGTCATTATTTTCATATAGTCATTTATCCTGAAAATCCCGTGTACCAAAGTGATATCTTCCACCAAATGCAACCTTGGTTTTAAAGATTTTTCTGTGGCTGGACTGAGATACATAGAATAGCCATTTATATAGTCATAGAATGGATTAGAATGTTCCAGCCTGCAAACTTTGATTTGCAAAAATGAAAAAAAAATTGGAGATCATTTGAAGGGATTCCATTTGATCTTAATACAGACTTTTTTAAAAAATCAGTTTTTTTAAAAAAAACAGAAAAAGCCATATTTTTTGTTATAGCTACCTTTTATTTTAAAAATGCCAAAATCCAGAGCGCAGTTCTAGTGTTAAAAAATCTGCAGTAGAATTGATAATGAACAGAAATGGAAGGTGACAATCTTTTTTCATTTCCCTGGATGCTGTATAAAGTCAATTGCCTAAATACATAAAGTAGTAAATTAGATTTTAAAAATTGTTTCTGCTTAATAACCCAAAGTGTTATTAGTAATACAGGTAAGGAAATTACTTAATAAAAAGTCTGTGATTTTTAACCTGGCAGTATCCCTTTTAATTAAGTCATAAGAAGTCTTCAGATCTAAGATATAATAAAAGTGCAGTATGTAACTTGTATTATTTATAACAAAATGCAAAAGGTCTACTGAAACAATTAAGTTTAGCAACAGCCACAAAGTCACATGTTTATTTTTCTCAAAATGTCTCCCTTTTCCTTTGTCTGTATATTTTTAGCAGCATCAGATTAATATCCTTGACACTGTATCTAGATTTCCTTTGAAGCTACATCAAATAATCCTAATATGAGTCCTGTATATAAGAAGGATCCATAGTGCAATATATAGCAAATGTATATGTCCCCGTTAACAAGGACTGCATGTGGGATTGCATTCCCATTTTCCCTTTTAAAAAATGTTAGTGATAAAGGAAATAAATATTTCCTGTTTCCCTCCAGGCTTTGTTCCTACCCTACCATAGGGAATTAGCAATCTTTCTCAATCTGGAACCCTTTGCAGAAAGGCTAACATTTTGAGGACTTGTAACCTAAGTAGTTTTTAAGGATTTTTATGAGTGTTGTTATTCCTATAATTTAAACTATTTTCACATATCACCTAGTTTCATTTACTGTAGCATGTACTAACTAAGAACAACTACCATGATAGTTTCTCGAGATGTAAAATATGTGTGTCTGTTTGAGGTACTTTGGCTAGAGCTGATAGGAGACTGGTAAAGTTGGATTATTTTCTATATATTTATTTTTGAATTTGTTCGTATTATATTATTTTAAGTTGTTATCCTTTGTATACCACTCGAAGTCAAGATGCATCCCATAATAGCAATAATAACAATGCCTTGTTTGTCCACTGGAAAGTGACATGAGTTAAACCAGTTGAAAGAGAACAGGAAGAGAACAGCATCTTGGAAGAATTGGTGTGAAGAAATGGATTAGTTAACTAATCTTCTGCTGTTTCAATTGGTTTAACTAATATCACTTTCAAGGTCCCATTCATAGAGATCTGGAAGCCAATCAGGAAAAAAAAGTGAATTTCTTTGAGTTTCTCAATGTGCTGAAATTAATATTTTAATCATTTTTTAAAATTTTTTCTAGTTTTTAGAGTCATTTTTGCTTGCAGTTCTATATTATAAAATAAGTAAAGCATAGACCTTTTTAAAAGCATTGTTGTGCCATTTTGTTTTTTCTCCTTTTTGATAATTTATTTATTTCATGTAGAAACATAAGCATAAATAATGAGAGTTGCTTCAAACATATTCCAGTTTGTGTTCTGTAGCCTCAGATGCCCTACAATCTGTAAATTACTTTTGAGAAGGTACTAAGAGGTAATGATACAGCCCAGCAGCATATTAATCAAATGAACTTGCTTCTAATGTTTTAGCTCATAGTTGGAGTGGATTTTTGAATTGAGAAGTGCCAATCTGTTAATGTTAAGTAGTTACTAAGCTGAAAACACTCAGTTCTCTTGTGACATCATTATACTGAATGAATAAATCCTTTGTCTTGGGCAATTGGTTCTTAAGTAAGACATAGTTGGAATATATGCCTAGCTATGACAATGCACAGATTAGCTTTTTCTGTCTTAAGCTAGTGGTCACATATGTATTTGACATTAAGGCTATGGAAAATATTTTTAAAAGGTTCTTTAAAAAGATTCATGGGTGCCCATAAATCACCTGTTTTTGGATTGATAAAGTAGCCAATTCATTTGCAGACTTCAGATATGCTTCAGAATTTATTTTCTGTTGTGTCCCATATAGAGACAACAAAGGGCAGTTTCCAAAGCAGTATCACAGTCTTGTAAATATAAGGTTACTTATTGACAATAAATGTTTAATATTTGTTCCTGCAAGGGTTCTGTAAGGTACAAAGTTTGAATTTCATATACTTTGCACATACATGTTCATGGGAGTTCTGATTCATGTTTTTGCATTTCACTGGAAGAAAACATTGGATCCGTAATTAACTTAATGACTCTTTTGGGACCACATTCCAGTCTTTTTGGTTAACTTTTCTCCAATAGCAAATAAAACTTCCCCTTTGAGAGATTCTGTCATTTTTATTTTAATTCTGAAGTAGGGCTTGAAGGACAATTCATTTGGTTTAGCAGTACTAGGGATGGGTGCTTAGCCTAACATTATTTTACAGATGTAAAACAATAATAATGTAGATTCGCTTTCCATCAAATTATATTTACTGTACTAAAGGAAAAATATAACAAACAGGTTTTCTTTTAAGTGGGAAAATAACATGTGAAGAAAAAATTACACATTCTTTTTCTGTTTTGCACTAGTCTGATCAGGTCTTTTCCTTTGCTTTTCATTATAGAATAGAAAGATGGGCAATAGAGTATCACTTGTGCATTAAAATAAATATGGTGTGTTCATTTGATCTTCATTTGCTTTGTTTCATACCCCAATATTATTATATAAATTGGACAGTGGTACCAATATTGATTTTGTTATCAAAAAAGAGATCTTTTCTAGTTAGAAAATGTAAAGTATGATTTTTTGTCTGAGATATTTCCTCATACCTCATATACCCCTAAAAGTATTCATTATTTAACATCTAGAGTGTAGCTCAATAATGCCAATGGAAATAGGAAATGATAAGATTCCTGGTACCAGTTACCTCTGCAAAAAAAATTCCTGCTTGAATCTGGAGAGCTACTGCTACCAAATAATAATAATATTGATCAATTGCAAAAGGCAGCTTTACTTGGAACAGTTTATATCCTGTGAGAATACCATCAAACAATGTCTGCCTAACCCAGGCTAAAAATGTCAAATCCAGTCTAAACACCTGACTGATTATGTAATCAATGTTAATATATTAAACGTTAATGCCACTGACTCGCAATGATTTTGGGCAGCTCATAACAATCAAAGAAATTATGCAAAGAAACAATATGATCTAATGGTCTAACAAAGTAAGAGTAACTTTCGTAGTCTTAAATTTTAATCTAATAAAATTGAATTTATTTTTTGTGGGACTACTTCAGATTATGGAAGACCAAAGGAGGCTGGCTCCAATTAGGAACTTGCAGACTTAACCCAGATCCAGTTGGTCTGTATTTTTATTATTTAATTTTATAGCACCCCTAAGCTGAGCATTAATAGCCTTTGCTTCAAAGTTCACTTGAAAGCAAACTAACTATATTTTTTAATAAATTGCCAAAATGCTCTAAAATATAATTTGTGCTGCCCTCAGCCAGGGTGGGAAATTCCATTGTGGCTTCATGCCCATAGCAGGTAGAGTGGAATTTAACGAAGGAAACTGCTGTGTTTTTGTGTTTTTCTGTATGTTTTTCCTTTAAAACCAAGAGCTGGGCAGGCTTCCCATTTGACCTGATATGACCCAAACAAATTGCTTCTTACATAAAAACAACTGCAGGCTTAGGGAATGTAAAAATGTGCACTGTATCTTTTTTCCTCCAACTCTGGGGAGGGAGGAACGGAAGCCGGAGAAATAGAAGAGCTCAGTGAATGTTCGGCAAAGATTTGCAGTTATCACTCAAGCTTGATAAAGGAATTTAAACCAGTTTTACTGAAGCCAGAAGTTTTTTTGGAAGTTAGATTTGGTTACTCTGAAGTTTAATTTCATTTGCTTTTATATGCTTGCTCTTCTGTCAACCAAAGATTAGTTTTAAAGGAAATGCTTTTCCTGGTGCCGTGATATATTCAAAAAGGGGGAGGAGAAAATACAACTCTTAAGGAGGAAGATACATGTATTATTCCAAAGCTAAAACTGAAAGGAAAAAAATTAAGATGTTTAAAGGAGGAGAGAAGGGAAAGAGTTAGATTCCTACACTGTCCATTGATAATTGTTTTCAGATATCTTGTCTTGGCACATATACTTAAAATAAAGCAAAAAGATGTACCATGTTCTTCTGAAATGACTTCACAAAATGCTCCCTTTTATGGGTTATTCTGATCACAATCCTATTTAAATTTTCTGAAGTGCTATGCTCCCCACCCCCATGTCCTTTTTTACAGAACTGTCTGTTCTGAAGTTGGCACCTTCCACAAAGCAGCACACAAAAATTAAAGGCGAGGAAATAGAGAGGCTTTAATCTCCCTGGACAGCTAATGTAATGCATACTGAAGCTGAAATCTGCTGTGGGTAACAAATAAAATGAATTTCAAGGTCTTGGCTTTGAAATATGTACATAAATGTAAACTGGAGAATGTGTCTTTTTTCTAGTTGTCCTCTTTTAGTCAAGAATATTTTATCTGAGGTCTAAGTGAAGCTTTTGTGTAAGTGTTTGTGTAAATTTAGAATGATAGGCTGAAAACATTGACAACAGAAATATTTCAACATTTGAAATACTTTTTAAAAAGTTTTCTTGGGGCCATTCCATTTATGCTGATATGTGTAGATGGGTCAAATCTCTCTCCTTAATAGTGCTTATAGGGTAACTGGAAATAGTTAGACAGTTAAGATTTTCCCAACAAAATTGGATTTTGCCATGGTCACAAATAGCTCAGTTATTAACAATAATTTAAAATAATATTAATTTATAATTACTTACTGACTTTTATACCAGAGCTAATACAAGTAGTCCTTGGATAACAACTACTCATTGAACAACTGTTTGAAGTTACAACAGCATTGAATGAGTGGTACTTATGACTGGTCCTCAAAGATACTGCTATCTCAGCCCCCCTGTGGTCACATGATCATGTTCCGGGTGCTTGGGAATTGGCTCCAACTTACAAGAGTTGCAATATCCCCAGGATACATGATTGCTCTTTCCAACTTTCCCTACCAGCTTCCCACATTCTCCCACAACCAGCAGTAGCCAATTCCACCTGGCTGCATGTGTGTTGTGCCACAGCAGCCACTTATTCTGGTCTGCTTGTAGGTCATCCAAGACTTGCAACTTCCTGCTGATTTCCTCAATGACTTTGCTTGTTGGAAGCCAGCAAGGAGTCATGAAGAGGTCCTTGCTTAACAACCAATGATCCTTGCTTAATGCCAGCAACAAAGACTACATATCACCAAGTGAAAAAAAATAGCTTTGTAGGAACAAAACATGAATATTAAATGAATAAATAATTCAAACATCAGGTATACCATGGATAAGGTCTAATTCAGATGACCTGTTAAGATTAGTAAAAAATAACATAGTATGTTAATAAGATAGTAAAAAAAGAAATATTTGTTAGGACTTCTTAATTTTTTCATGTTTATTGTTTGGTGAGAATAGAATTCATTTTTTCTAATTTATTTCATTTGCATTAAATATATATTCATCTTTCTTTCCCCATTTTTTACTGTTGAATTGGGGGATGGATAATGTATTCCTCCAGACAGTACTTATACAAAATAACTGTACCCGAAACTAGATGTGCATTATACACACAGACACACCTTTATACACAAATATAGTTGCTGGTTTGGTAATAGTTATTTAATATCTCATTTAGGTTGCTGTGGCTGATTATATATGTTCAAATAGAGTCCTAGATTTTATTGAATGTGCCTGGATCCAGAGAGTAGGATTGTTACAAATGTAGGACTGTTACAATTCTCATTGCAAATAAACTTTCTTATATTCGTACTTTTTCCCCCCATCAAAACGTGTATGTCTGTCCATCTCACAAAGTGACTGTCAAATGTGGCTTATCAAAGAATATACATCTAGTCTGAACATCACCTGTCCGGCACAAAGTCATACCGCACATTGTCATTCTTGTCTCCTTCAATCAAAATGTTGCCAAATACCTTCCCAACAATACTTAAGAGATTAATGCTCCTACAGTTTTTACATGTCACCCGTCTCTTTATAGAGGACAACAGTGGTGGCATTCTTTTAATTATCAGGCACAGCTGCAATTAAACAAGTTGGGGGCCATCTATAAGCAAGCCATGTTTATATCCATTTCTTCAGGTATAGCACCTATACTTGTAGCCTTACCTTTTTTCAACATTGTCATATTATCATTACTTTTTTTATTGCATTTGAAGGCAAAAGTGAATGCACACATACCCATTTTTTTGTTTCATTGAATCCTTAAGTGAGCAGATCATATCCTTATTTTGCAAAACTAAAACAAGATAACTTTCTGAAAATTTGCATAAATTTGACTTTAATCCTATCATATCACCTCTGACAGGCAACTGAGGTCTTTATATAACAGCTTTTGGAGAAAAGAAAAATGAGAACCAGTTTGGTGTAATGGCTAAGGCACTAGGCTAGAAACTGGAAGACTCTTGGACCAGCACTGTAGATGTCCATTCTTAAGTATCAACTAAAGTATGAAAGAAAGTACTATGCTGCAATAGTTAAGATAAGATGAAATAGAAGTATGGATAATTTGCTGAATCTAACAAACTCAAGAAGGATTAAAGTTGGCGCCACAGCTACCAGATCCATTAACATTTATTATTATGGAGCACTCCCAAATTGTGAACTTGGTAGATGCTCATCTTAAATTGTTTTCCTTTTAACTCTCAGTGCCTTTGGATTTAATTTCAACCTTTTCTCCTTCATCAAGTTTTTTGGTCCCTTTTGCATGTTATGTACTATGCAATGAAATATACCATCTTCTAATTTTTTACTAATTTTATTTTGTGATGAACTCTGCTTGTTAGGTGAATGGAAAATACAGTGTGTACATATTAATCAAAAGAGTGTCCATATCTAGATCATTTAAAATCCAAGATCTGAATTAGTGGTATCCAAAAGTATTTTGTTCTTGGATTTTTCTAGTATCATGTTATGATTTAAAAAATATTTATGCCACCTGAACACATATTTTCTAATTTGGATAGCATAGAAATATTTAAATCAATCAATCAATCAATCAATCAATCAATGCTAGTCAACATAAAATCTAAAATAAGCTTTCAGTTTTAGCAATAGAGATTGCCAATTATTTCTAGCTTTTCTTCTAAAATTAGGTCTAATTAGGAAGTTTCTGTATTCTGTTCAGTGAATGTTGCCTAGCACATATATTTACATAAACTATTTAGAATAAGTAGAGAACGTCTTACAATCTTGTGGCTTTTCTCTGATGCTTTCTAATGTACTATGCCATAAAAGTATGAGTCTGATTATTTTGATTAATAGAAACATTAAAGTTGCCCTTAAAACATATATGATTGCGGTTCTCTATCTCTCTGGGTCATTTCATGCTAACAATTGTTTTACATTAGGTATTTATTATAAATTTAATTAAGTTTCTATTTGTTTATACATTGAAAAAATATTAAAGATTATTCAGTGATATTAAAATCCTAGTATTTTTGTTCTCCTTATATAGTCTGAATTTCTTAATTGTAATATACTGGATTTTTAATTTGCCTATGTTGCCTGTGTGTGAAACATGCTTATTAACTTTAGTGTTCTTTCAGACATCAATCCTTTATGCTTTTTATTCTGAATTAAATCATATTATAGAACTTCCTAAATTTCCTTTCACAGGTTTCTTTACAATTGGGACAAACAATTCAAATCAGTAATGAATTTCAGCTCATCAGTTGGACTCATCAAGATAAATATATGAATAATATATAAAAATCCTGGGATGCAGGTTCCTATATTACCTCTTTCATCTGTTTTTCAATATGAACCACCTGACCAAGGTTGTCTAGGCTCAGGAGCTCAGCAAGGTTTGCTAGAAGTCAGATTGGGTATAGTTCAGGGGTGTCAAACTGCCAACCTGCGGGCCGGACGCATCACCAGGAAACCGCACCCACCCCATTGCCTGCAATGGAAAAAAAGCTCTGATACATCGCGCAGCATCACGTGACGTTGCAAGTTTGACATGCCTGGTATAGTTGGTCCTCATTTAATGCCTTGCTTAATGTTAGAACTTACAGTGCTGAACAAGAAGACTTTTAACCAGTCCTTGAGCTTCTAGCCATGTCAGTTTCACCTATGTCATGTGATTGTGATTCAGGCACTTGGTAGTCAGCTTGCAATTACATTGTAGCATTCTGCAATCAGGTCATTACCAGACCTTCATTGCTAGTTTGAACAAGCAGAGTCAATGGTGAAGACAACAGAGGGATGGTAAATGGTGGCCATGTGATGTCTTAATGACATCATGGGAGTCACTTAACAATGGCAACCAGAACTGGCATCACTAAGTGACATCATACTTTACCACTGTATCACTTTGTTGTTATTAATTGCGAAGTCGTATCCGACCCATCGTGACCTCATGGATAACGTTCCTCCAGGTCTTCCTGTCCTCTACCATCTTCTGGAGTCCATTTAAGTTTACGCCGACTGCTTCAGGGACTCCATCCAGCCACCTCATTCTCTGTCGTCCCTTTCTTCTATTGCCCTCAATCTTTCCCAGCATTAGGCCCTTCTCCAGTGATTCCTTCCTTCTCATTAGGTGGCCAAAGTATTTGAGTTTCAACTTCAGGATCTGGCCTTCTAAAGAGCAGTCGGGGTTGATCTCTTCTAGGACTTAGCGGTTTGACGCCTTGCAGTCCAAGGGACTTGCAGGAGTCTTCTCCAGCATCATAGTTCAAAAGCCTCAATTCTTTGTCGCTCAGCCTTTCTTATGGTCCAACTTTCACATCCATACATTGCAACTGGGAAAACCATGGCCTTGAATATACGCACTTTTGTTGGCAGGGTCTCTGCTTTTTAGTATGCTGTCTAGATTTGCCATAGCTTTCCTCTCCTTTCATTAGCAATGAAAATTCCAGTCCCAATAGTTGTCATTAACCAAATGCTACCTATAGTAAAAAAAAAACAAAACATCCTAGAAAAAGGAAATGACAAATTGCTTCTGTAGTAACACCAAGAATATTTCATGGATAGACCCATATTATTATAGGAGTCAAGCATAATCTGAACATGTCTTTGCTTTTGTTAAACCAGGAACAAGATATCTGCTTGAATCAATTGCAATAAAGACAGTTCAGTTATGAAGCATGTATAGATGACAATTACAGCATGATCGTATTAATAGTCAGTGCTTGCTGGTCAGGAGAAAAAGTTTCTTTCTCTTTCTGTATTTGTTGATTGGAAGGCATAGTTGTGTTGGCAATCAACAAGTGATTGTTAGATTCAACCAAGGTTGAAGCAATTGGTTGAAGATGTTTTGCCTGAGAATAATAAGGTTTGAGAGCTCTTAATTATGTATGAAAGGTTCACTATATTTGGTTGAAGCAGATGACTATCTGGGAATCTTGACAATTTGAAAAGGGTAATGCTTAATGGACTGGGCAGGATGTTTGCTTGAACTATTTTGATATGCATGCATGCATGCATGCATGCATGCATGCATGTTGTGAGAAAGAAAATTTCATTTGATATGGCTATTTTGTTCCTTCATATTCTATATTGCTGGACAGGAGTCATTCCTCTATAACAGCGGTTCTCAACCTGTGGGTCACGACCATTTCACGGGGGTCGCCAAACAACGCTGTCTGCCATTTTTCCCCCTTTGCCTTAGCTGTGCTACTCCCTCTTATTCTATTGGCTTTTGAAAGCCAATAGGATAGACTCTCTTGAATAGAGTCTAATTCTATTGGCTTTCAAAAGCCAATAGGAATTGTCCAGGCTGTCTCTGCCCTGCTGAGCCCGCTAAAAGTCCCAGTCGCCAAACGTTGCTGCAAGTTGGCTGCAGCTAAGGCGAGCTGTCTGGAAGTTTCCACCCCTCCCTGCTGAGCAACTACTAAAAATGTAAGTAAAAGAGAGCCGGTGGGGAGGGCTGCCCAGGAGTGCCTGGGCCTACCTGCCACTGCACTGAACGGGCGGTGGCCATGGTGAGGCTAGCGGGGCAGTGGAGGGCACTAGGAGGGTAGCTGGCATGCGTGGGGCCCGGCGGGTGGCTTACTTCCCTTGGGCTGGGCCAACTGGTGACCCAGCCGGTGGTTGGCCTGCGCTGTCACTGCCGCTTGCCATGGCCACCCAGGAGTGCCTGGGCCTGCCTGCCACGGCACCGAACGGGCGGTGGCCAAGGTAAGGCTAGCAGGGCAGCAGTGGGCACTGGGAAGGTAACTGGCGCGCATGGGGCTGACTCTCAGCTGGCTGTCGGGAGCCGGGCGGTGTGTAGCAGCCCTGCCGGTTCCCCACCGATGTCCAGACTCCGACCCAACTACCAGCTGACTGTTGGGAGTCGGGCTGTACTCCTGGGGGCCATGCGGCGTCGGCTAGCTGCTGGCTACGTCCTTCCCGTCTCCCAGCTCATGGCAAGCCCAGGGGCTTGAAACGCACCCCCGACGCCACCCTGGGCCGACTCAGCTGCGTGGGTGGCCGGTCCGAGCCGAGTCAGGTCTGGGCCGCTGCCGGCGCTTCCGCTGGGCTGCTCTGCTGCTGCCACCGCTGCTGGCTGAGCTGAGCTGGTGAGCTGGTCCCCACGCCTCATGGTTGCCCAGCTGCGCTCTGCCCCCGGCTGCCCTCCACGCTGTGCCGGAGCTTCCCCCCGCACCGCCCAGCCCACCTTCCTCACCGTCAGAGGCCGCTTTGGCTCTCTAGTGCCTGGCGCAGCCCTGGGACTGGTTGGCAGGAGCGGCTCCTTCCTGGCTTGCCGGGCTCCGGGCCTTGGAAGCGGCCAGGTGGCAAGGAAGAGGGCGATGCCTGCATGTGCATCGGAGGCCAGCCGAACGGCCCGGGCTGGGAGAAGTGGTGCCTTCCAAGCAGGAGGTGGCTGCGCCCCTCTCGTGTCTGACGAATCAGGAAAGGCTTTGGCGGTGAAGGGCTGCGCAGCGTGGAAAGGGGCTCCCACGATCCCGCCGCCGCGATGGTGCTCAGGAGGTTGGAGGGGCAGGCAGGTCCAGGGGGGCGGCTGGGGCGGCTGGGAGAGGGCAAGAGGTGCCATGATGAGGATGGGGGGCTCCAGACTACCATCCCCAGCAGCCCTAAAAAGCACTGTGGAAGAGTGGGGAATGTTAGGAGTTGCAGTTCATCACCATTTGGGAAAACATGACTGTCCAAAAATCAATCCTCTCTTCCTTCCTTCCTTCCGTCCTTCCATCCATCCATCTCCTTCCTTTCCCCTTCAATCTCCTTCCTTCTCCATCTCCTTCCTTTCCCCGTCAATCTTCCTTCCTCCCTTCCCTCCCTCCCAACATTTTTGAGCAAGGAAGAGTAAGTTTCTCTAGTGAGCACTGCTACATTGTTTTTGTAATTAATCACTATGCTTTAATTATGTTCAATTTGTAACAATGAATACACCCTGTATATCAGATATTTACATTACAATTCAAAACAGTACAAAATTACGGTTATGAAGTAGCAACGAAAATAATTTTATGGTTGGGTGTCACCACAACATGAGGAACTGTATTAAGGGGTTGCGGCATTAGAAAGGTTGAGAACCACTGCTCTATAACTTTCATATTCTGCTATTACAACTCAAGGGAAAGAGGTGTTACACCTTAAGCCTAATGCATATATACAGTTTAATGGGCTGTTCATTTGTGTAGGCTACATAGAACATTTTGTCTTGTTCCAGGTGAAGATGGAAATTTAAATCTCTGCCATTCATGCCTCCTCAAAATTGCAATCAGTAATTTCAGTGGAAGGATTTTATTCCTCCTATTTTGTCTCCACTGTTACATGTTAGATTTGAGTTTAGTTTCCACTGAACTTTAAAGTTGGATACTGTAGGACATGTGCCTTTTTATTAGCTCTGAGACGTTTACAAGATTTGCTCTACTTTCTTTTCTCCCCTGTTCCACGTATCAGGTCTTCAGAGTTACATTTTAATTCCTTTTCATTTTTAAATAATTTCCATTCTGTAAATCTTAGCCTTGCTAAAATATATTTATTTAAAATCATACATTTCATTTTAATACATCAGCACTTAAAAAGACTACAGGTATTAGAATCCAGTTTTGATAGTTATGATTATTTTAAGGAGTTTTGAGCTGAAACTTCAGCTTTGAAATATATAGGGCAATCCTGCCCCTCCATCTTTTTCTAGCAAGAAAATGGACATAGCTATAAAAATGGATAAAAGTGTTTAATGGAAAGTTTGTACTTCCTCCTAGATAACATTTAGCCTGAAGGGCTATACTGCAGATGAGGCAGCAAATCCATTTCCTGCTGTTGTAGAGGACATACTAAAATCTGTGGGTCTATATTGCAGAAAAGCAGAATTCAATTAAGCTTAAAAATAAGTGTAGTATTAATAATTTTTAATCAGGAAGAAAAGCTTTAGGAAATGGTGACATTTTTGTTTCTAATATATAAACAGAAAACTATATGGCCATATTTTAGGGATTATTAAACATTTTCCAGTCATATTGCTTTAGGAATTTAAGTTTAGTAATTGTGTGTATAAAAAGTTAGAAAAGAAATAACTTTGGTAACATGAGAGACAAAATAATGTTGACAAGACTATGCTCCTTGGCCAACATAGAGTTGTATATTCTTTAATTATGTAGATAATCACTTTTCAAACCAAGTTAATTTGAATTGGCATCTTTCTTAAAAAGTTTAAATTGTCTAATGTGTGAGCTCCTTTTGGCACAGCAGCTCACAATATACTTGGTAAATTTTATTTTGGCAAGCATTTGTAGAGTAGTGGAGTTCTCATGAACATTGACATATTTTATTGGCCATTAAAATTGAATGTATGTTTGGTTTTGAAGGCATATTGTTTTCTGTATTGTGTAGGTTAGTCTGGGAGTAATAGATTATGGATGGATAATTATATTAATGCAGGAGGTTGTAGTGTTTGGTCCTTAGAATTCTCTTTACTGTTAGTCATTCTTACCCCAATTCTGATAGTTTTTCAGTCTAATACTCACTTTCAAAGTAGGTATCAACAATATTTGCTCTTCTGGCCTCAATGCTAACTATATATTTTATACAAAATATATGTTGTCTTGTTTCATCCATTATATTTTTCATAAGAGGGCATGCATTCATGCCAATCACTATTTTACAGTAAATCTGCAGCTAGAAAAAGAGATATATGTGATCTGCATAACTAATGGAGAACGTTAGCTTTTTTTTCATATACCATTGGATCCATGTAACAATTTATATCACTTATAAATTAGTAACAAGCTTATTAATTTTATTAATGATTTATTAATTTTATTCAAAATATAATTGTAATATATATTGTTATATTTTTAAAAAAACATTGAAATGATTTTAAGTTGGATGCACATCTTGGCTCTTTCATGTGAAATTGTTTAAATTATATATATTTTGTTGACTAGTGGGGGTTGTCTTAAGCCTGTTTATTAGTTAATAACCTCCTCCTACCTCCCAGCACTAATCTTGTAAAGATCGTGATTTAATAAATCCAAGGAATTATTAAATAAATTAAGTATTTTATATTACTTGTCCTCATTGAACCAAATTGCAATACAACACAATTGCATTTTATAAATAACACCTTTCATACTAGCACCACAGGGCATAGTACAAAAGAATCTAAATAGAATGTGAATACTGTAATCAAATTCAGACCCTAGGAAGGCAAATTGAAAAGGCCTGTTGCTGGATAAAAAGAATAGACAGGGTAAGTATAGATGGTCACTGCAGAAAAATTGGTTTTGAATAGAAAAGCTCAGTGGAATAAAAAGTCATTTTCAACTGTTCCAAAATAGGAGTGATTGGGGAGAGGGGAATAAATGACTTAGAAGTTGAAGGAAGAAATCCAAGAAGTATATTCTTTTGTTTATTTTATTTTTTTCTTGCATTAAATTAAGTAGAGAAAAGTAATATTTCCTCTAATTATTTTTTATGACAATATCTTCTTTGGATTTCATCATGAAAGCCAAATTGGCATGCGTAGGGTTCCAAAGCAGTTCATCTATTAGCTGAGTGTAGATCTGCATCCACTGCACAGTGAATAATCCTCAGATTCAATCCAGATTTTGAGACAATAGCAATAGGATTTATAAAGTTGCATTTAGGCATATTTTTGAATGGTTTCAACCATTCAGAAAGTTGCACAAATTATCAAAATAAGAGGCATGTTTCAATAAGAATGCAAATGTTTGAAATTCTAAATTATCACAATAATGCTACTAATTAAAATATTTACATGTTTTACTACTTGCTTTGTATTTTGAGTATCTTATTCTATTTAAGCAAATATGTATATGCATAAGCTTTTTATTTAACTGTGTTTCAGTAGGTTATAATGAAAGAAAAGAAAAAGCTTGCAAACTTTCACATTTTGTATTATTATATGTTAAATTTGACGGTAGTAGATAAAATAGACCTAAATATAACATTCACTTTATGTAAATATAACCATATAACAGAGGCTGGATTGGCTAATATAGCTGATTTTAGACATGGACTTCTTATATTGATGAACCACTACCTTTTTAATCTTTTATCTTAGAGCAGTCATGTCAAACTCGCAACGTCACGTGACGTTGCGGAACATATCAGAACTTTTTCTCCATTGCTGGTAATGGGGTGGGCGTGGTTTCCTGGTGACACATCCGGCCCACAGGCCGGCAGTTTGACACCCCTGTCTTAGAGCTTACTAGAACAATCTGTCTACCAAAACAAGTTTCACAATAATATAAAAAAAAATTGTGACTTAGTGTTATCCTGCCTGTAGAATTGTATGGAAAAAGTATAGTCTTTTTGTATTAACATGTATCATTCTTATAGCCCCCTATTTATGAAGGAGAGAGACTCATTTATTGATCAGTGTGTGAAAGGGAAAGTGCTGTTAATGATTAAGGTAGCATGATAAATCTATTTTAAACTTTGGGGATGAATGCATTATATTATAATTCAGACATTGACCTATTAGTTGCAAAAGGATGATCAGAGTAAAGGGCAAAATAGTCTTGGCTGGGATGTTTGCAAACAATGAATAAAATAGTTATGTGAACTAGTGCAATATGCCCCACTGCATCTTTTTAAAATAAAAAAAAACACATAACACTGACTTGTAAATTCTGATTGCCATCTTCTTGCATGCCATCAGCACCAATGCCAATGTCATTGCCTCACTCTTCCTTTTTCAGTGCATATCTTTGTCATTGAAAGTTTCCAGTTTCAGCTCTAAATTATGTATCAGATAATTTCTGATAGTTAAGAACTATTTTTTTGGTTATAAGTGCATGCATTGATCTCAGTCCATTAAAAAAAAGTTCCCAAAATGAATCTCTCAGGACATATTACAAGAACAAGCAGTATTGAAGGTGGCTATTTGATTACTTTTGCTTTATTAGGTTTGAACAAACTGGTCTAATGCTGAGGAACAAATTCCCAGAATCAACCTGTAAACAATGTCAGAGAGAAGGAAAATATGGATCTTTACAGCACCCCACTGTTTTAAAGATAGATGAAATATTTAGTGGCACCACCAGGACACAATGAAATATGAGATTCTGCATCCCAAATTGTTTGTGACCTGTTAAGAGACAAACTTAGAAGCTGCATTGCCAAATTAAAACTTTAAAGAAGAGCACATTTGGGAAATTCAGAACACTGGAGGAGCATGATGGGCCTCTTGTCTCTTATTGCATTGTGAGTTGCAGCCATGCCCATGGCAACATAGATGATACTAGAAAGAATGGCATTATTCTATGCATCTAGCATGATGAAATTCCTTCTTCCTACAATTCCTGCATATTCCTACAATGCTTTTTTTTTTTTGCTCATATCCTCCCTCCCCCTGCTTCCCCTTTATTTGCCAATTTTGGAAGCTCTTTAACTTTCCTCAAGGACACTATTCATTTCTGATCCTGCCTTCAGTTTCCCTGACAATCCCATCTGCTTTCCTATGCGCTTGGAAAAAACTTCTGCTGATTACTGCTTCCAAAGGATATTTCTCATTCAGTGGCTCAGTTCATGTATTTCAGTAAGCCAGATTGTAGCCTATTCGATTTTGGCATAGAACTCTCAGCTAATTGTAGTTTACTCAACATAACATAGGGAAGCAAACAATGCCTTAGTTTGATGTGTGAATCTAGGTAATATATTTATAAGACACAATCATCCTAAATCAGTTACTCATAGTGGAGGAGGTCACAATGCCAGCCACTAGTATTTTAGGAGTGGAAAAGATCAACATTATTCAAAGCAACAAAATAAAATATCTTTTAGTGACTACTTCTGATCCTTTAACTGATCTTAGTCTACCCATCTGAGTATGCACTGTGCATATCTTTGGAATCACACCCTACATAACTGATTCCTTCAAGTAACAAAGAATAAATATCAGTACATTAAGTTAAATATTAAAGCATTATAAAACAAGGGAAAACAGTACATTTTGTACTTGTTAGCATAGTGATAATTTATAAGAGCTTTATAAAAAGCCATGAGTTGAAGGTGTTGGACTAGAAGTAGGAATGCTTAGGTTCAAGTGCACCATTGGGTTATGGAAGCTCATTCACTGACTTGGAGCTAATTACCCTGTTTCAGCCCAACCAACCTGTTATGCAGGGAATGTATAGAAAAAGGAATGGTATGTAACTTGTCCTGAGCTCCTGAAGGAAGAGCAGAATATAAATGTAAGAAATATAAGTAATACAAGCACAAAAATATTTTTCTTTAATATTGTATATAAATGACAGGGTTAGGCTTTTTTGTAATGTATATGCATTTTTCTATAGAGTTTAGATTTAATTCAATAAAAATTACTGTTACTGTTGGACCCTTGAGTTGGTCTTTCAGGATGAAACGAATAGGCCCAGTTAATTAGTTCTTAGTGATCTGATGCTCAAGTATATATTCATATGTGGGTTCATTGACCCATGTCTGTTATTGTATCATAGGTAACTTTTCCAAGATACTCAGTGGGGAAAAAACATTAACAAAGTGATGTCAAATGAAAGTTTGATGAAAAAGCAATATCTTAAATGTTCAAAGTCTTTTTTTGAAGCATAAGTAATTCTAAATAATGAAATGTAGGGAGAAATCTCCCCAAACTGTGATTTTTCATTTTGAGCAGATCTGATTTTTAAATGTATTTATCCTCTATAAAGTTACTGAATATGATTAATGCTCTATCTTTTAACCAATTACTGGCTCTTTAATACCTAGCATTTTAATCAGGGTAAAACATGATGATGTTGCTGGTAATAAAAACTATATATTGTTCACAATGTTATTCTCCACCAAATATCTCATAATTTACAATCAATAATGTAAATAGCTAAGGAAAAGAAGGAAGCAGGAAAAAGGAAGTAATGCAGACTTAAGAAGGTTGAATTCTAACTGGCAGAATTGGCAGAGGTACAAATATGGGTCCATTTTGCATCTCTTAGCCTACACAGAACAGTTTTATTGTTTTCTGTAGACATTTTTATGTTAAAAAATACTGACATTGTCTGATGATCGCTATTCAGAAATAGAATGAAGAGGCTGGTACTTTTCGTTGGACAAATATTCAAGTGTGGGTAAATAAGTTTACTCTGAACTTGTTCAGGTCAAGTTATTCCATACGGTTGGCTTAGTAGCTTGATGCCAATAAGAACATTACAATAACCGCTTGGGCTGTTGAGAAATTTGGGATTGTACAGCACATAGAAGCCATATGCTTTTGTGTACAATTAATAAGTCTGGCAGAATCTATTGCAGTAAGATTTTCCATTACCACAGTTCATATTTTTTTACTTTTGAAGTTGATTTATTTATGCTCTTTCTGCAGAAATCTTAAAACCTTGTTTCATTTTCTTTTAATTTCTATCATTTTTTACTCAAATGTGCTCTATCAATACCATTTCTTTAGTTGATTTGAACCAGAATTTTGCTTTTTGCTGTAGGGATTTTTAGACAATTCTTGACTGTACAGACAGACAGAGACACCTATGCAGCAGCTAACATGGAAATGAGTTTATTCTAACTATGTAATGTGGTACTTCCTTTGGTGCTTTCAGGCATTTTCTAAGTACCTTGTTTTTTATGCAATTTGGCATGTCAAAATCAATGTTTTTTTCTTTGGGACAAGCATAGTATGTCTTTTGTTGATGGATAACAGAGGGGTCAGCAATTCTGCCTTGGCTTAGAATTAGATCAGTATTTGGCTGCCAGGCTAACTGAAAAATTAAATAGCCAGGATAGGGCCAACAGCTATGGAAACTATGGGATTACATGAGTTCTTATGGTCTGTCATCCTGTTATATCTGCTTGCTGTCTATGAAAAACAAAGTTGTAAGTGCAGTTAAATATTCCTTGTGATTACAATCTCTCTCAGTAGGAATCCTGCAGAGAGGATCCTGACTTCCATTATCCTAGTTTGTGAATGTATCTTTTGTCACTTATTCTATATCTTTTGTCACTTATTCTATGCCTTCTTTGCATAATTTAAAATGTAGAGTGACCCTTTTAAAACAATTAAGAAGAAGCCTCTTCTGGATTTATCTAGAGAAATTGGTACTCTAAAATTTATGCCGATCTGTTCAGTATCTCTGTGTAAAAGTAGAGCTAAGAGTTTATCTAGATTGTCTGTACAGAGATCATTACATTGCAGTCTTTAGATTAAGTATGTCCTTTAGACTTTAAATTCATAGCTGCATAAAGCTTAGAATACTATCCCCAGTAAACCTCAAATATAGCATTTAGGTGATCATTAGTGCTAAAGAAATTTAATTTAGTAGGCAGTGTTTATGCTGAATTTGAGCTGTTTGCTTTTCTTCTTGAAAACTGCATGTATTTCTGAACATTTTTTTTCTTTTTATAGTGCTTCTCTCCCTCCCTCCCTCCCTCCCTCCCTCCCTCCCTCCCTCCCTCTCTCTCTCTCTCTCTCTCTCTCTCTCTCTCTCTCTCTCTCTCTCTCTCTCCTCTCTCTCTCTCTCTCTCTCTCTCTCTCATGGCTGTTTCTTTGCTGTTCTGTAAAATGCTCCATGAAGAGGCAATAATTTACATTCTTATGGCAGGATGGATGGATTTTTTGTTTTGTTTTTCTTTCTGTTTATTTACAAGACATTTCCTTTTAGTTAGTAAAAGTTTGATCGTTAGGAGGCTCCAGTGATTTTCCTTCCCACCTCTTTCCTCCCTAAAGTGTTTTTTTTTTTGTTTTGTTTTTTGTTTGCCCCGGCACTCCCTGTGGATCCTTGTGAACTCAAAAAGCTAAGGCAGGCATCACAGCCAAGCTTTGTCACTCTCCGGAGGCAGAAAGGTTCCTTCGTCATCACTTGGAACAGGAACTACAATCATTGTGGTGAGTGCTGTGGATTTAGAAGTTAGTATGTGGATGCTGTTAGTGGTGAAAAAATCTCTCTCTCTCTCTCTCTCTCTCTCTCTCTCTCTCTCTCTCTCTCTCTCTCTCTCTCTCTCTCTCTCTCTCTCTCTCTCTCTCTCTCTCTCTCTCTCTCTCTCTCTCTCTCTCTCTCGGTTTTTCATATCACACTAGAGGCTGAACATTTTAACAGCTTTCACAGAGCTGAGAAACTTTGCCTTATATTCATTGCTAGGGACAGAACAATCAATACTGTTTAGGTTAACTTTAGCTTGCCTTGGTGGGCTTTCCTGCTGTCACCAGTGGGTGTCAGCCTTGGCAGTAGCTAACAAGGTGCTTGTAAAGAGACAAGAGTGTACTGCTACAAGGAGTTGGGAAAAAAGAGAAAATATTAATCCTTCACTTAGACTCTTTGTCTGGCAACTTTTCATGCCTGTGTTTCTCAGCATTTACATTATGTTCTGAAGACCTGATTGTCCAGCCAAGCATAAAAGAAACTCTCCAGTGAATGCATGATAAAAGAAAATACTTCCATGAAAGCAATCTCTCTGGGAACAGAGAGAGGGGCGGAGTGGTGGGAAACCATTTATAAATTAGACTTCCACCGGACTGTACAGGAGGATTTCAATTTTTTTTCCAAAACTTTATCCCTTCTGTTCTTTTTCCTAATGAAATGATATAAATGATTCACATGTGTTATTCTGAAATAATCCCCTATATAGGCTTAATACCTACTATGTGTTTTCCTCTTCATGAAGAAAAGCAGCTGGAAGAGGGGGCACTGAGCAGGAAAACTCCCAGCAAGAAGAGACTTTTGTAATTCTTTACACTCCCCCCTTCCTTCATGTTTGCAGCCCCTGGAAGTTCTGTGTATTTGTGCATCCATGTGCAACTACGGTATGTATGTGTGTGTACATGCATACGGTGACAAATACATAGATAGAGTTTTTACTATTTAAAAATAGCCATGAAATGGGAAAAAATGGAATTATTTCATTAAAACAGATATACTCAACAATTAATTATTACATCTCTGATATTAAAAGCTAAATTTATATAGTGCATTTATATGTTTAGAATATGCAGAGAATATCCTATATTACTTTTACTTAATAGTAAAAATAGCTTATTATTTAAAAAAACAATAGCATTTTAAAAAGAAATCTATAATATTTAAAAATTGGAATAATTCAGAATTCAATACTAGAACATGTATTTGTTTGAAAAATCTTGGTTCAAAAACTCCATTTAAATAGGAAACAAAGCTGAAAAAGGTTTCAGTTTGGGCTGCTTGAAGGCCTATTATGTATTAAAACGGCATGCTTGAGAATGCATTGATGAAATGTTGAAACATTATTAAAAATATTTTTCCATAGAAAATGTTCATGTGATCACATAATAATAATATTATACATTATATTTGGGAGCTAGTTGGTTTAGTGATTAAGACACCAGGCTAGAAGGCTTGGGCCATAAGCAGCTCAGTTAATTCCTATTGCAAGTAGTGGATCGACATTCAGTTGCTCTGATAAAAGCAGACCTTGTACTTGCAGAAAATCCCTAAGAAATATATATGTATATACAGTGTGTTTATGTTTGTGTTTGTGTTTGTGTACACACATACCCAGACTGTGTAATTATTCTACATACATATAATGTATGTAGCAAAATCTTCTTAGAATTACAATTGTTTCCTGCAGTCAGAGTTGCAATGTACCTAAAAGATTGTCTATTCAAATCTAGTTAGATCAGTCCAGAGGGTTGGTCACTGAGGCTCTTGCATGAGAAAAAAAAATAGTATGTTCTGAACAATTTTGTCATTTTTGAATATTTGTTTTGGGAATTCCTAAGTTTGATTTTGAAAATCAAAAGAATCTTTTTGATTTTTTAAAAATCTTGTATCTACATGATTTCAGGAATATAATCACCATATAGACATATCTTTCATTGTACTTAAGAAACAACTGCATAGCCAACTCTCATAGAGGCACTGGCTGTATTCTGCTTTCTGAGTTTTAGGTTCAGAAAGAACTAGATGATTTCACAACTAATATCTTTTCTAGTTCTGCGTCTAATTCTATGCAACCTTTTGGTCAATGACCCACAGTTTCTAAGAGCTTGTCTGTAATTCTCATTTAAAGGTTTTATTTGTTTTTTTTTCTTTCCTAGTAAGTTGCATCAGCCAGCTGAAGCCCAGTCTTTTCTTTACCAGCAAAGACTTGATTTGCCATGGCCTGGCATCATTACTAAATAAATTCCCATCTGTTTCACAACCTAATTTTCCATAAATATACAGCTAAGCCTTTTCTTATGGTCTTCATGATGGAGTATATAAACTTTTTAGATTTCACTGTTACAACTATTGCAAAATGTCTTTTCCCAGTTCATATCTCCATTTCAGGGGCAAATCAGGGAAAAGCGTTCTGCCAATTTTTAGGAGGGGTCAAAGAGATTTAATTTGTTCTGGTGGGAGGGAAAGCTGCACTTTTTAAATTATATGTAGCAGCTGTTGGTTGGCTAGCTGCCATCATGCTTACTGTAATAGCACTTTATGTAGAGCATCAATACTCAACTCACAATATTATGATGCTATACATGAGAATCAAACCATCTATGTCAACTCCATTGCAACATTATCATCATTGCCATGTATATGTTAATGAATATCATTATTACATGTTATACAACTATAAAGTTTCTTATATGTTAGAATAATCAGATTTATAATTAGGTAGCTAGTCTGTGGTTTTATCCCACAGCAGTCAAAATTTGGAGGAAGGAAACGTAAAATTTCCTCAGTTTTTAAAACTATACTGCCAGAAATATGGGTGAGAATGAAAAACATTTTTATTCTATACTTGGTTTGATTTAATCATACTGATTAAACTGTATAATAAAACTATCATCTCTAATTTTTACATAAAGATTATATCTTGTTTAATTACAAATTCACCTTTTTTTTAGCAGCCATCGCGCCCCTGACGGCGCGCGATAAAATCCTAAAACAAGTAAGAAAAAAAATCCAAAAAGTAAACTGAGACCAAAACAAAAAATTTGAACAACCCAAAAAAGCTGTGTTTTTTTTTTAAAATAATAACTAGTATAATAATAACAGCAAACATATAATAACAAGAAATGGAGATAGATAGCCAGCAGACGGAGGGGAGCTTCCCAGTGTTTTGTATTGAGTGTCACATGTATGACTATCTGTCTGCTGGACAGAAGTCTTGGGTGTGTGATCAGTGCAATGAGCTCCTGGCTCTCAGGGAACAGGTTCTTTCCCTTGAAGCCAAGGTAGCAGACCTGGAGAAGCAGAGAGCGATAGCGAGGCAGGAGAAGATCTTCAGGGATGCAGCAGGAGCATCCCACTCCATGCTGAGCAGCTCTCCAGCTGCTTTGGAGAATGGAGATCTTGGGCAGGGAGGACATCAATCTGTGGAAGAGGGACAGGCTCCCTTAGTTGAGACCCCTTCCCTGGAGGATGTGCCCATATCCTCTTGCACCGAGGATACTTCTCCGCGGGTGGTGGGAGGGGGGCTTCTTGTAGTGGGTGATTCGATTGTTAGAAATATAGAGAGACGGGTTTGTGATGGAAGCGTTGACCGCATGGTAAACTGCCTGCCGGGTGCAAAGGTTGCGGACATCACGAGGCATCTAGACAGGCTGATAGACAGTGCTGGGGTGGAGCCAACTGTTGTGGTACATGTCGGTACCAATGACATTGGAAAAGCTAAGCGGAAGGTCCTGGAAGCCAAATTTAGGTTGCTAGGTAGAAGATTAAAGTCCAGGACCCCCAAGGTTGCATTCTCAGAAATGCTACCTGTTCCACGTGCAGGGCCAGCTAGACAGGCAGAGCTCAGGAGCTTCAATGCGTGGATGAGGCAGTGGTGCCGGGAGGAAGGGTTTAGATTCATTAGGAACTGGGAAACATTTTGGGACAAGCCACACCTGTACAGAAGGGACGGGTTACATTTGAACCATAATGGAACCAGACTGTTGGCGATTAATATTAAAAAGGTTTCAGAGCAGCTTTTAAACTGATTCATAGGGGCAAGTCGACAGGAGCTGGGCAGCTTCCGGTTCGAGAAGGCGCACTGCCTAATATGGAGGGTGGAAGTTATGCACACATTGGTGAGTCAACAGGAAAACTAAATTGTAATAGTCAAGCAGAAGGACATGGTAGACCATCTACAAATTCTACAACCAAATTCTACAGTCAAAATCCACAGTCAAAGTTGAAAGTGCACCAGAAAATTACATATAAAGGTCTGTACACAAATGCTAGAAGCATTCGAGCAAAAATAGGGGAATTGGAATGCTTGGTGAAGGAAAATAATATTGATATTATCGGCATAACAGAAACCTGGTGGACAGATGAAAACCAATGGGACACAAGGATTCCAGGTTACAAATTGTATAGGATGGACAGGAGAGGGAGAAATGGTGGTGGCGTGGCCTTGTACATAAATGAGGAGTTAGAATCTCATGAACTCGAAATTCAAGAAAATTCAAACTCACCCACAGAAACATTGTGGATAAAAATCCCAGGACAGGAAACTAATCTGACGTTAGGGATCTGCTATCGCCCTCCCAACCAAACTCCAGAGGCAGATTGCTATTTGGAAAAAGAATTTAGGGAGGCCTCAAAAAGAAATAGGGTAGTCATAATGGGGGACTTCAACTATCCCCAAATAGATTGGGTAAATTCTTGTTCTACACATGATAGAGAGACAAGGTTCCTCGACATGTTAGCCGATTATTCCCTTGAGCAGATGGTCATGGAACCTACCAGGGGAAAGAGGATCCTGGACTTGGTTCTAACTAACACACAGGATTTGGTTCATGATGTCCTTGTAACCGAGCCCATAGGAACCAGCGATCACAACACAATAACCTTCAACTTAACCATGGATAGCAAATTGTCAGTGAAAACTAACACAGAGACCTTAAACTTTCACAGAGGGAATTTTGACAAAATGAGGAAAATAGTAAAGAAGAAACTAAAAGGAACAGTAAAAAAAGTCAAATCCCTCCAAAATGCTTGGAAACTGTTTAAAAATACGTTACAGCAGGCTCAAATAAAATGCATTCCTAAAAGAAGAAAGAGGATTGGAAAGTCCAAGAGGATACCAGTATGGCTTACGAATGAGGTAAAGGAGGTTATTGGACAGAAGAAAAACTCATTTAAGAAATGGAAGGCTCTTCCTACCGAGAAGAACAGGAGGGATCACAAACTCTGGCAGACCAAATGCAAGGTGATAGTCATGAAAGCCAAGAGAGACTTTGAGGAGCATATAGCCAAGAATATTAAAAATAATAACAAAACCTTTTTTAAGTACATCAAAAGCAGGAACCCAACCAGAAAATCAGTTGGGCCACTTGATAACAATGGTCAGAAGGGGATAATCAGAGAAGACAAGGAGATTGCTGAGAGGCTAAATGACTTCTTTGCTTCCGTTTTCACCGAGGAGGATAGAGAACATTTGCCTGCCACTGGATTAGTTTTCCCAGGGAGGGAAATAGAAGAATTAAACCTGATAGAGATAAACAAGGAAGATGTTCTTGCATGCCTTTCTAAACTAAACGTCAACAAATCGCCGGGTCCAGATGGCATCCACCCTAGAATTCTCAAGGAACTCAAGTGTGAAATTGCTGAACTTCTAGCTAAAATATACAATCTTTCTCTAAGATCAGGCACTGTACCGGAGGATTGGAGGGAAGCAAATATAACCCCGATCTTCAAGAAAGGATCCAGAGGTGATCCAGGAAACTATAGACCAGTCAGTCTAACCTCAGTTCCAGGCAAACTGATGGAAACCATTATTAAAGATAAAATTACAGGGCACATAGAAAAACAGGCATTGCTGAAAGAAAATCAACATGGTTTCTGCAAAGGCAAATCATGTCTTACTAACTTGTTAGAATTCTTTGAGGGTGTAAATAAATACATAGATAAAGGGGCCCCAGTTGATATTGTATATCTTGACTTTCAAAAGGCTTTTGACAAAGTCCCTCACCAAAGGCTCATAAAAAAGCTCTCCAGCCACGGAATTAGAGGACAGGTCTTGTCCTGGATTGGTAACTGGCTAAATTGTAGGAAGCAAAGGGTGGCAATAAATGGACAATTCTCCGGATGGAAAGAAGTGAGAAGTGGTGTACCCCAAGGTTCAGTTTTGGGGCCTTTACTTTTTAATTTATTCATCAATGATCTGGATGTAGAAGTTAATAGTGAGGTAGCCAAGTTTGCTGATGACACTAAATTGTTCCGGGTTGTGAAAAGTGAAACTGATTGTCGGGAGCTCCAGAAGGATCTCTCGAAATTGTGTGAGTGGGCAACAAAGTGGCAAATGCATTTTAACCTAAACAAGTGCAAAGTTATGCACATCGGGGCAAAGAACCCCAATTATACTTACCAACTGATGGGGACCAAACTTTCTGAGACAACCCAAGAAAGGGATCTTGGGGTTTTGGTGGACAGCTCGATAAGATGTCAACCCAATGCGCAGCAGCAGTAAAAAAAGCAAATTCCATGCTTGGCATGATTAGGAAGGGAATCGAAAATAAGTCAGCAAGTGTTGTATTGCCTCTGTACAAATCGATGGTGAGACCACACTTGGAGTACTGTGTACAGTTCTGGTCACCGCACCTCAAGAAGGATATAATGGAACTGGAAAAGGTGCAAAAAAGGGCAATAAGAATGATCAAGGAAATGGAGTGCCTCCCTTATGAAACCAGATTGCAACGCCTTGGTCTCTTCAGCCTTGAAAGACGGCGTTTAAGGGGTGACTTGATCGAAGTGTATAAAATCATGCATGGGATAGAAAAGGTGGATAGAGAAAAATTATTTTCTCTATCACACAATACCAGGACAAGGGGGCACTCCCTAAAGCTCATAGCTAAGAAAGTGAGGACAAATAAAGGGAAATATTTCTTCACCCAGAGAGTCGTTGATTTATGGAATTCACTTCCTGAAGGGGTCGTGACAGCTGTCAGCCTTGACAGCTTCAAGGCAGGGCTAGATAGATTCATGGATGCAAAGTGTATCGGTGGTTATTAAAACGGATGTCCATGTGCCGCCTCTATGTTGGTTGAGGCAGGCAGGATTCCCTTGAGTACCATTTGTTTGGGGGTCAAGGGAAAGGGAGGGTTTTGCCTTCTCTTTCTGCTCAAGATCCCCATGTACATTTGGTGGGCCACTGTGTGACACAGAATGCTGGACTCGATGGGCTTTGGCCTGATTCAGCATGGCTCTTCTTATGTTCTTATGTTCTTATATCTATATTGTTTAAACAGCTGACTTTCCTCTGGTGTTTATATATGTAAGTTGTAACCTACTTACATACTATATCACCTAGGGTAGATATATGTAGTTAGAAACATTTTGCTCTTTTTGTTTGCAGTTCTGTTGTTATGTCTGATTTTATAACTTTTTCTGCTATTATTTTTGAAAGCAAACTCTTCTTTATCGTAAGCTGCTTCTGAAACTCCTCTGAGTTTTCATCATATTCAGAAGATCCTCAGATGCTTTAATAACTAGTGCTATCAAATAGAGTAATAAAGGCATCTAATACAACACCCCCATAGGCATATTATTTAGTTTTATTTTTCCTCTCTGCATGTTCTAGGATTTACTATTATGTGTGCTAAGTTCCTGAGCTAGCGTGGGGTTATGCTGCTGGCAAAATAATGTCAGTGCAGATTACAGGGGAATTACATTGCTGAGGCCTTAAGGCATTGAATTTCATAGTATACGTCAGGGTACATGTCTCTGAGTTCACTAAAACATGGGTATCATGCACATCCTGCATCATTAGATGTGTTATGCAGAAAACAAGAAGGCTTAATCACATATTCAAAGAAACAGTCTTACAATAAATTTTGCCTTAGCAAACTGCCATGCATAGCGCAATTTCTCCTGCCTGCGCATATTACATAGTAAAGAAAAGATACCCCGCTGTATATCAGAAGGTTATAATTTCTTTTAGGTGTTCTATTGAAGTAGTAAACTGTGAGCATAAAGCTCAGCTCAAGTGGTTATTTTAAATAGAGGTTTTAAGCACACACAAAAAATCATGTCTGGCAATAATTTTCTTAAGGTTGCCAAAAGTTTTCTTTTTTCTTTTTTAATAAATAACTTTAACATAAAATGGTGTGCTTTCTAAACCACGGCAGGTAGCAAAATCCAAAGTGGACAAAGGAAGATAAATGTTCCTCACTAGGAAATCTTTTGGCATTATAACTTCCCTCTCTCTGTTTCTTTATTGTTGTTTTTTCAGTTATAGATACTGCTATCTTTTGATTAAATAAGTAGTACTATAAACCACTGCCATCCATTGTTTAGGCAAGGGGGGGGGAGAAAGAGAGAGAATGGCACCAAAATGAGAAAGAAGCTGCTGACAACTTACTGTATCTTATTACAAGAATTAACCAGTTTTGACTGGTTATAACTTGATTCAAATGTACTGACTGCTTCTAAACTATCACACCATAAATTGGGTTAAGCCTTGATTCATAATTATCTGCAGCCATTATTTCAATGAATTGTTCCAAATCTTTCTTTAATATATTTTTTTAATCTCCCAGCAGAATCCCCACATCCTGGCAAAGATTATGAGACTGAAACCTTCCCTTATGTAAATCAGTACATTAAGTCCTCACTTAATAACCACAATTCAGACTAGCAAAACATCGTGTGACCAGAATTAAGATGTCAGTTCCATTGCAATCACATGCAGTCTTTAAGTGTGACACCACATAATCATAGCTTGCATACTGCCGGCTTCTCCATTGACTTTGATTGTTAGAAACTGGCTCTGAAGCTTGCAAATTGTGATCACATGACTATGGGACACAGCAACTGTCTTAAATGCATGTTAGTTGCAAAGCGCCTGAATTGCAGTCATGTGACTGTAGGGAGCTTACATTTGAGGACCACTACTTAAACTACTTTTTCAGTGCCATCATAAGTCTGAATGGCTGCTAAACAGGAGGGTTACCTATGTATCTTCTGTCTCATGTTGTTTTCTGTATAAAAGAAAGCAGTTTTCTTTTGAAATGTTCCATGATAGCAGCATGATTAGTATACTTTTACAACTCAGAAGATGTCTGTTATTATGGAAAACATTTCTCATGATGGCCTCAACATGTACCTTTATCTCATTTGTGTCTAAAACCAAAGCAAATACAACATTTTCCAACACTTTTCTTATTTCCCTCTATTAGTCTTCCTTATGGAATATCTAGATTTGGTATCCATGTTTACAACTACTTTCATTCATTTCTGCAGACATTCACACATTCAAATATATTATGTTAGAATGGCTCTCGAATGCTGATTCAGCAAAATGCTGCCTCTGTCAGAGCTACTGACCTAGAAACCTTACTGAATACATTTATTGCTGTATTATTACGAAGCTGTTCGATCCATGGCTATTCATTTCCATGTTTTAATAATGATTGACTTCTCAGCCTCTCTGAAGATTTTTTTCCCCTTCTTCAATCCTACAGAATTGTGAGTAAAGTTAGCAATTATTTTATTTCATTATTGTGGAGGAGATGATAAGATTTTTTTGCTAATTCAGAACTATAGATGGGCGAATCTACTGGCTAGCTGAACTTGAAATGCACACAATCTTGAAATTGCCAAGTTTGAGAAACATTGGTCTAGATTCACAGAAATTATATAAATAGGCAAGAAACAATTACACTGATTATCAGCATAAATTTGTAGTAAATCTAACATGAAACATGCACAAAGAGTTCCACCATTTCTCATTGCAAAGAATCCCAAAGTATTTAAAAGTTTAGAAAAGGATTGGAACAGCATTTGTAAGATGACTGCATCTCTTTCAGAGGGAATCAAGTATAGTTGCATGACAGCAAAATGCCTTGGCTAACACTTATAAGTTAACTTATATGTGTTCTCTGCTTTTACTCTTGTTGAGTTTTTCTGTGACTAATGTAAAGTTTGAAGAGTATACTGTTTAGCTAGTGACAAGCAGTAATTCAATCTTTAAAAGAGAAAAGGATATTTTTATCAAAAGAATTTCAATTACAGTAACATTCTTAAGATCAGACTACTTAATCTTCTAAAATGCTAAAATGCTGTCTTAAATTAGGACAGGCTGAACAATTGACAGGTATTTTTAACCTTTTCAGGGTGTTTTTTTTCAAGAAAAGTTTCTCTTTTAGGCATACTAACATGTTACAGGATTTTAGGCAATGAGAAAGCGCAGACAAAGTCAAGGAGTAAAATAATACTGGAAAAATGACTACTTTGGCAAAAGCATCAGTTAATTCAATAATTAATTTTCACAAACTATACTTGTATATTGAAGACAAAACTATTTTTCTCTTGTTTTATGAAAAGTAGATATGTATATTCTGATATACTCTTAGCTGCTTACCATGCCACCAGTGAAATCTGAAATAGTTTGAGTTTCTTAGCTATAGAGCTATGTCATTTGACTGTTATCTTTTCAACAGTGATATGTGTCTACTTGTACCATGTGGAAAAATGAATAAAATATCTAAATGTTAAAAGACAGTTTATAAACACCATATGCACATTCATTCCATGCAAAAGGAAAACTTTTAAGCTGAAAATATAATAATTGAAGATCTTTACTTCCACAACTAAAATTTAAAAAAAAAACTGTACAAACTTTGTACATTATTTTTTTGTCAGGGCACGGTTGTCAGACTATTTCCTATGGATTCTAATAGAATTATAAATAATATAAACATTTTTTTTTATTTTGAAGGATGAACGCCATAAGGTGACTAGTTTCAATATACTGTACTTGCTAACAAGAAGATACAAGAAGTAATTTCCAGCTTCAATTGAGTCTCTTTCTAGAAAATATAATGCCAAAGAAATATTGCATGGGAAAATATAAGAGTGAATTTTTGGCTTTTATGCATATGAACAAAGAAAAAAAAGTTTTTCTGTGGCTACATTTTTAGGTTGTCCTAATAAGAAATATGACCACAGTCTAGATTTATGTCCTGATGATTGTGTCCTTTAGCAAATGCTAGCAGAGAAACTGATTATGAGATTATATTCAAGACCTGATGTACTGTTTTAAGCCTACCTAGCATTCAAAGCTACATAAACACATTTTCTTTTTTCTTGCACTGATGTTTTCTATTCCAGAGTAGGCTGAACTGTGTGTGCAGAAGTAGTTGATTGAAACTAATTGACTTTATGACTATGATCAAAATTATGGCTATAATAATAAAATTAGAATGAGCAAGGTTTGTAATGGTCATTTGCACAGATAGAGCTTTACATTTTGGAAAAAAATGGTAGTTGATCTTTGAACATTATAAGACAGAAATATTTTATAAATGATCAAGGAATAGATCGTTTCTTGGGTTTCATAAAAAACACATAATGTAATAAAGCAATTATGATTTAAAGCAATTAGGTAGGGAAAGAGAAAAGGAAGACGACAAGGTAGCAAAGGAAGCAAAATATATTTTTCTCATATATCCACTAAGGATCCCTTAAGTTTATATGCGTGTGTGTCTGTATTGTGAACATTTTAAATGTGAAACATTTTAAAAAATTATCTGATAAATTTTAATGTATTTGTCACGTGTAGGTTCTGCCTTTTTGTTCAGGGGTGCAATGGGACGTACATAGTGCTACACATGACCTCTGAGAGCTGTAACATGCCATAGCCTTTTTCTTTCTCACTTACAGTTTGGACAAAGCTGGACAAAGAGAACAGCCAATGTTACTCCAATATTTTAAAAAGGTGGAAGACTGGACCCAAGAAACTACAGATCAATTATTTGGAGGTCAATACCTGGGAAAACTCTAGCAAAGATAATCAAACAGTAGGGTTGCAAGCACATAGAAACTAACAGGGTGATTACCAGAAGCCAGCATGGATTAGTTAAACATAAATTGCATCAGATATATTTTACTGCTTTCTCTGACAGTGTGAATATTAGTGAACCAAGGAATTATCAGTCCTGCTAGATAAACCAGACCAGAAAATCAACTCCACCAGAAAGCCAAAACTACTTTTATTGAAATTGTCTCTAATAGCAGAATCTTTCAAGTCTGATTGCACTGTTCCTCTTCCGCTTTCTTAGGTTCCAGCGAATTAGGGAAATATCTATCTGAGCTACTTCCAACTGTTACCTCATTGCTATGTACTTAAAAAAAAGATGTTTCATCCCTTTTGGCTTAGACAATGGTTCTTGCACATTTCTGTCAAGATCATCTTCTCTAGTCTCTACAGGAAAGCTTTGGATACTGCGTATTTACATTTTAGTAAGGCATTTGGTAAAGTAGACCATATTGTCCAACTTGATATAGTGAAAAAAAGTGGCCGGATGCCATTAACATGGTCCTTAATGAGCTTATGTCCAAATGGAGGGAAGTATATAGTGGATACCTTAAGAGTTCTCTCCTAGGTGCAGTACACTTCAAAATCTTCACAAAAAGAAGAGGCATTAGCAGGAATGCTCATAACATTTGCAAATGACATAAAGCTGGGTGTATTGTTAATGCCCCAAAAGACAGATGGAAGATTCAGAGAAGCTTGATTGATTTCAACACTCAGACCTATCCAACAAAATGTTCAGTAGTGAGAAAAAAAGCCCCCCCCCAAAAAAAGCCAAAACAGGTAGTGGTTTTTCTTGAAAGTAGTCTTCAAATTAAAACTATTCACTTAATGACCGTTCGAAATTACAACGGCACTGAAAAAAATGCCTTATGAGCATTTTTCACATTTACAATGGTTGCAGCATCCCCATGATCACATGATCAAAATTTGGACACTTTGCAACTGAGTTGTATTTATGACAGTTGCAGAGTCCTGGAGGTCATGTGATCAATTTTTGAAACCTGACAAGCGAAGGTTAATGGGGAAGCCAAATTCACATAACAGCCACATTACTAACTGAACTGCAGTGATTCATTTAACAATTGTGGCAACAAAGATCATAAAATGAGGCAAAACTCATTTATCAACTGTGTTGCTTAGCAACAGAAATTTGAGACTCAATTGTGCTTGTAAGTTGAGGACTATCTGTACAAAGTACAACATCTGTATAGCATTAGTATCTGTAAGAAAAATATGAGTATTTTTGTAGATCACAGATTAAGCAGCAGCCAATAATGTGCCACAGCTTCCAAAAGAGCCAATGTAGTGTTAAGCTGCATTGACAGAGGTATTTATGTATTTATATTTCATATTTCTAAACCACCCATCTCCTTCAAAAAGAGGCTGTTTGAGATATAGTATCACAATCACAAAAGGTGATAGTACCACTCTATGCTACACAGTCATACCATTCCCAGACTATTGTAGTTCTTGTCACAATGAAAAAAGATGCTGAAGAACTGGAAAGTGTGTAGAGAAAAACAAGAAGTATGAAAAGAAGCTTAGAGGCTAAATCCTGCAAAAAACAAACAAACAAACAAACAGTTCGCTTAAAGAAAAAAAGTCTAAGAGAAGTCATGATAGCAATCTTCCAAAACATGACTAGATATCACAGGGCAGATGGTATGAACCTATTCTCCACAGCAACTGAGGGAAGAAGAGGGGTGCTTTCTGAGCTTGGTTGTTTTGCTGCAAACATTTCATTACCTAAATTAGGTATTAAGTAATATTATCAGTGGCTAGTCTAGCACTAATAATGTTACTTAGTTGGGTAATGAAATTTCTGCAAGAAAACAACCAAACTCCAAGAGCACCAAGGATCCCTCATTTCAACCCTGAGCTACAAATATTCTCCTTTATTGAGAATAGAAAAATTCAAAGTTGAAATAAGGATGAAGTTCCTGATTATGATAGCTGTTAAGTAGAGGAACAGCCTGCCTCCTGAACTATTGGTATCCTATTTGTGGAAGCTTTCAAGAAAAGATTGGGCAGCAATTTGGTATAAGGATTCCTGCACTGGATAGAGTATTGGATCAGATAACCTTCAAGGTTCCTCCAATGCTATAAGTCTATGATTCTGTGGTTAACTGAAACTTATGCTCATTATTTTAGATCACAGTTTGGTGGCAATGGAAAAACAGTTTCTGGTCATCTCTTTGGCATCATTTGTGCCTGGATACTGAAGTTTTTTTTTTCTTCAGATAGAACATCCAAAATTCTTTAGCTATACTCATAGGGCAGGTCCTGAAGTCTCTGTATGAGCTTTATTACCCTCCTCATTACTAATTGGTCAAAATCCTTCTGGAAATGTAGTACCTAAAATAGTTGTAGATACTCCTTGTATGAAAGGCGTGTATGTATGTACTGTAGATACACAAGACGCAAACAGACTCACAGTAGTTCTTATGGGTTATTATCTTCTGTGGTCTGACAAGAAAATTTAGTTCAATAGTCTGTCTATAATGTAAGGCTGAGGGCTGTCTCCTTTCATAACTAAACTTTTGCAAGTAAGCAAATTCTCTCCCATCCCTCAGTTTGCCTTCACATTCTTTTTTAATTGAGAATAACCCCATTCCAATTCTAATACCATACGTGGATCGACTGTGTGGGGTTGAACTCTTAAAAGTGCAGAGCTTGCAGAGATAGATCTACAGATTGAAGGCTTCAAACTGAAGACTTCAAGTGGCAGCAGAGCCAACTAACAGCTTGCTGAGCTGATTATGTTTAAAAAGAAAAGAAAATCAGGATAGATCACCACCCACTGGAATTGTGTATCTTCTCTTTTTTAAGGGAAGGGAGGGAGATGGGTATGATGATTGATAAAAGGGAATTAATTGAAAGGATATTTTGATTTTGAACCAAATCCATCTGTGAGAGAATTTGGACAAATTAATTGAAGAGAATTCAATGAACAGATTTGGTGTGATCTAGGGGTGGGATGTAAATTACTTGAATAATTTGTTTTATTTGACAAACATTAATTGGATTGCCCTCTTTAAAATTTTAATAATTCTAGTAATTCTTAATTTGCATATGTATATGTATAAATTATCATATGCAAAGCTAATGCAAGGGACTTGCTTAAATATTTTCGGTGCAGTAGTTAACAAGCTCCCTTTTGGTATGATTTTAATTCAGATTCTCCTAGTAGTAGCCTTACTGTTTTTGTTTTATAAATGGATTTCTGGAACTTCAAATTAATAGTTCGTCAGGTTATCCTATGAAAAATTGTAATATCCTGTTCTTTGTCCTGTAGTACTGTAGTATTTCAGAAAAAAATGTGCATGTCTTTGTTCAAAAGCTCTGGCTAAAAAGAAAGCTATATGGGCACTTTAAAAAAACATTGATGTTTCTTCTCATATATTCTTTTACAGTTTAACCTAAAACATTAACTTAGACAGCTTGACTATTGAACTTATGAAAGTTTCATTAGTCATAAATCCTTTTTTTCCTGCAGGGGCTTGTTTTGGAAAAGACATAAGCAGGATATAAAGCAACAGCATCTCCTTATTGCTTGTTCCTTGTATTGAGCATTTATAGATTCACTGTCTTTCAAATAATTTCTTTTACCATTCTCTCTCATTCATAATTTTGTTTTGCCCCTTTTTAAAGCCATTCAGTCTAATGGCACCTTCCAAGCCTCTTCTAGACCTCCAGTAAATTTTGTGTACTTAAATAAAACAGAGCCAAATATACTTTTTAAATAATGCAGTGAAAATTCTGAAACATAAACAGTGTTCTGTTTTTGCAGTGTGTGGGCAAGTTTCATGGACAACTACAAGACTTCAAAACCAAAAAGATAAAAGCATCACAGAGAAAAAAATAAGAAGTCATGGTGACATTAAAATCAAAACTATTTTTTCAGATTGAATTTCATACTTAGTTTGTAATATTATGCCTTCTTAATTCCTTTAAGAAAACAGAACTCCTGAAAACAAATTACTAATAAAAAAGTCTAAACAAAAGAAAAAACAAACAAAAAAGGCTTTCAGAACTAAAGAATGTACACATAGATATTATAGTAAGTATCCTTGAACATATAAAGGATATGGAATTGTAAATTTAAAAGAATCAAGGGCAGTAATAATTAATCTTAATACAGTAATTTCAGGCTTTTAACAACTGAAAATCCAGACTTGAATTTTGTTTCTAACTATCAGGTTTAATAGAAGTAACACTGCTAGCAGGGACAAGTGTTTCTTTAAAACTATAAAAAAGATTGTATTTTCCTTTTTTTTCTCCCCTCTTTAGCAGTGGGCAGCCCTTCAAACTTTTGATCATCCCGTCCTTTGTACATTGCATGACTGAACTCAGCTATGCCAAACATTTTCTGAGGAAGTTGACATTTGTGCAGTTTCTCAAAAAAGAGGGAAGAATGAATCCCAACTGTTTCCTTTTGCCCTTTTGATTGAGAGAGCAGTAAGTCAGCAGGAGAGGTGCGGCTTTTAACAAGGAGGGGTGGTAGAAGCTGATTTCAATCCTTCTACAGGCAAAACAGAAAAGAAAAGGGAAAAGACTGATGTGAAGCAACACTAATCAGAGCTGATTATGGGGAATGAATGGACTCATTGATGAGGACAGACAAAACAAAGAGATTAAGCAATAGGGAAAATCCTGAGCAAGGTTGATGGAATCTTGTTTTGATGACCCAGGAGCTTCATTTGAAATCTCATTTGTTTATTTGGAAGCTCTTTTATTTCTTTTGTGTTGTTCCATGCACCAATAATTGGAAATATCTTAATATGCAATATTTCTTACTTCTGCTTTAACAGAGCACTGTCTGACCTTACCATGCTAAGAGTCATCAAAGCTGCATCAGTGAAACTTTTTACAAATAAGATACTGGGAGTAGGCAAATAAATACACATGGGATCTTGGTGTTGTTATAAAATTATTTTAAGAATGTATAGAGGTAAAACTTTGTTAACTATAAACCAACGTAGTCTACAGTGGAGATGTGGGATAAATAACATGACTTTCTCTAGATACTACTTTAATCTGAAAGCCCTTCCCTTAAATAGTTCACATTTTAAGGCAAAAATCAGTGATATATAGGGATACATAAAGCATTTATAATGGCAAAGCTCATTGTATGCAGCCTTTGCAACAGATCATTCTGTTATAGAGGATGACATCTTCCATTAAAACAGCAGTTGACTGAGCTGGTGCACCGGGAAAGATCTGGCTTACAGCCATGCTCACTTTGATGGCACCATTTTTGAAAATGCATTTCAACTAAGAAAAAAGTAAATCAGAAAAAAGCAGAAAAGATAAGGTGGTGTTATCAGAACAAAAGAAATCACTCTATCCCCTCAAAAATGAATTCATATTGTGCATGAAAAATTATACATCTACTGTGATATAAATAAGTCAGAGAAGAGGGTTCATTAAGTAACTCAAATGTCTCGTTAGTCTTTTTCAGGCTGTTATTAATTGGCAACTTGAAGGCCCCATCTTTCATTTCTTAAAAAGTCCTTATTTTAAAATCAGGCCTGGTTTGGACAGCAGCTTTTGTTTTTTTTAAAGAAGAGTTTTTATTAGATAGCTGTTCTGGTTTTAGTATGAGAGCATAAGCAAAACTATACATTTGCACTCAAGATAGCAAGTTTTGATGGATGTCTGTATTAAGCTGCCACTTATAGCAGTGTCTAGTTAATCTTCGCTAAAGCAAGAACAACATAGCTTAGTATTTAGGCTAGAAGCCACTAGGAAACCCAGGAATTTATGCCCTTTCCTTTCCTTTCCTTTCCTTTCCTTTCCTTTCCTTTCCTTTCCTTTCCTTTCCTTTCCTTTCCTTTCCTTTCCTTTCCTTTCCTTTCCTTTCTCGAGCTAGTCTTGACAGCTGGCAATTGCCCACCCAACTGGTTTTCTTGGCAAAATTTCAGAAATAGTTTGCTATTGCCTGCTTCCGAGGGCTGAGAGACAGTGACAGGCATAAGGTTTCCCAGCTAGTTCTATGCCTAAGGCAGGACTAGGACTCACAGTGTCCTGGTTTCTTTCCTGGTACCTTAACTACTACACCAAATTGGTTCTGTAGGATAAACTAGAAAGTTTAACAACAACAAAAAAGCTTTAAACAAGGGCATCAGTGAAGCACGTCTATATTATTTCCAAGAAATCTATATGAATGTATATATGCATGGAGTTTATCAAGGAATGAGTTTAACTTGAGAAAATGTATATTTTACTTATTGACCATATTTCATTCATGACTGTACTTCTAAAAAACTGAATTTTAAAATCAATCCTTTGTATATTGTAGAAATTGCTTGAACTTCTATGGCATCACAACCAGTGGTGGGATTCAAATATGTGAATAACCGGTTCTCTGTGTGGATGCCACTTCCGGAAGTCCATTCTGGGCCTGAGCAACAAAAAATTAGCTACCGGTTCTGCAGAAGTGGTGCGAACCAACTGAATCCCCCCATTGATCACAACATATTTGTAAACTGCATTTAGAGTTTACAGGTTTATTATTTATTTTATTAATTACATCTTAACTGGTGTTAAACAAATCGATTGTATTAATTGATTATGTGCCATCAAGTTATTTTTAACTTCTAGGCGACCACATAGATATTGATCTTCATGATGCTGTGTCCCTAACCTGTTCTTTCAAGTCTCCCAATAGTGCACTCATTGCAAGTGTAATTGAATTCATCCACTTTGGTGCTGGTTATCCTCTTTTTCTTTTCTTTTTCTTTCCACTTTTCCTTCCAGCATTAGAGCCTTTTCTGGAGAGCTGAATCTGTACATAATGTTTATGAAGTGGGATAATAAATCCTGATCGTTTGAGCCTCAAGTGAAAACTCTGGGTTTTGTTTGATGAATCATTGGTTTGTTTTCTTGGCTGTCCTCGGTATTCTCAAGAGTCTTCACCAACACCAAAGTTCATAGGTGTGAATACCTGCTTCTTTAAAGTGCAATTTTCACTTCCATATGGTGTCATAGGGCCATGGCTAGGAGATTTTGATTTTTGTACAAATAGAGATATCATAGCATTTGAATATATTTTCTAAAGCGTCCATGCTACTGTACCAAGTGCTAATCTGCAATAAAGGAATACAACCCAGTTTTAAAAAAAGAGTCAAGGCCCCTTAAAACGTCTCTAGGATGGTGCTTTACTAATCAAAGTAATTATGATAAGCTAATATCTTAGGGGGGGGAGTTGATATTTGACTCAGGAACAAGAAAATTGATCTGGAAAGAAGGGGACAAGAGGGGGAGCATTGATGAAATTCTCTTGGAGAATTAGTAGGTGGTAAAACTAGCCAAGGAATGCAAAGTAGGTCAGAGAGTATAGATTAGAACAACATTTCTTAAACTTGGCAACTTTAAGATGTGTGGACTTCAATCAACAGATTGCCCTAGCCAGCTTGCTTTTAAGAGTCAGATGTGTGATGCACAAGTCTAAATTAGAATGAATTTATTAAGGGTACAAGTTCTCCAGTTGCTATAACTCATTTGCATAAACTGATACTGTGTGTGCGTGAGTATACACTTTGTCAACTGCCAATGAAAGAAAAATAGTTTTTAATACAATTGTAAAATAGGATTGTAGTACTTACTGAGTGACATTTAGCATAGTACAAATGGATTTCAACTGGTGCAACAGAACTTTTCCTTCCCTGATATATATAACCACAATATTCCCTAGATAGTTTTGCAGTATTCCAGACTATATTTTTGAAATGCCCATAGGAGTCATGAGAGAGAAAGAATGCCATTCAGCCTTCAATGAGATTTGTTTAATGAAAGAATAGACCACAATACCTTTCCAATTAAATGAGCAAGGATGTATTTAAACAAACATCTATGCATCTGCTTTGAGTTTACAAACCTAAAGTAAAATTTTGGTTAATTGCTATTTTTGGATTTGGGGAAGAACATGCCTGTCCATCTGTTCTTACATTCATTTCTACTTTCACAACTCATATTTCAACCTTCACTAACTTTTATTTAAAATCTCATCAGTAGTTTTAACCTGTGTTTCAGAAATTCATAGTAATTAATTCTGAGAAATCTGCATTGGGTTGTGAAAGGAAAATATGTCATCATATTTTTAAATTCTAAGCAGTTGTTGGTCTCACTAAGAATCCTAAATAAAACCTTACAGATTTTTAGTGGCCATGGCTTCTAAGAAAGTGTACCTACTGTAAAAGCAATGATATTGTACATAAAGCCTAAGGCCATAGAACAAGAATTGATTTTCCCTAGTTAAATAAACTCAATAAAGTGTTACAAACCTCTCATATTAGTTCTTCACGTTGAGAGAAAAAAGGATTTTCCAGGCAATCTGAAAATAAGATTTCTATCAAATGTTACACACGATACCATTTTGTCTTTAAAATTAACTTCAGTGGTAGTCACCATATCATATAATACCTAAGGGCCCATTGAAATAACTTGATGTGGCTTTTATTTTTCCATAGGGAACAGACTCACAGAGTCATCTTGTCTTGGCCACTCTTATTATGGTTTCACACTTGATGTAAACATTTACAGTGTATAGACAAGAGAAAACATCTATTCCATTTGTGCAGCTATATAATTGCTGGGTATAAACTGTTCACAGCTGGCAACATGTCTAACTAAACTCATATCCTCCCCCAGTGTCTAAGATGCAGTTACTTTTAGTGCCATTGTACACCCGGGTCAGTTGAAATTGCCCTTCACAGATGGTTAGCTTTCAAGATCGCTCTTTTATTTTATTTTGAGAAATAATTCTGAGTTTTCCCAGACCTCTGTTCCAATTCTGAGTTAGTTTGGAGGAAGTTTATCATTCTTGGTACCAAATGATTTTTTTTCTGCGGGGTTTGAGTGTAAAGTAATGAACAAGATGTATAACTACAAGCTGTAAAACTGAGAAGATATGATTTGACATTTTTTTCCTGCATACAGAAACTACTCTTGTATTTTTTTAATGCCTGTAACAATCACCAGCTGAAGCATTCTGCTAGGTGCACAAATGATGTTCACACGCTGAATCTGTGGGAAATTCTAACATATGTATTCATAGTAGTATATTTATTCATGCAGAATGGGTATACATAATTCTTTCTCCTTCTCCTTTTGGACTTCATAACACTTCAGCCATGCTGAAACATAACAGTTTTCTAATCTAACATTCTAACCTTTATATTAAGTGCTCAGATGTGTATATTGTTCCTATATAGGTATTTCAATGGTCTGTTGTTCAGAGTAGTGTTCAAGTATGTTCCCTGCTTTCTTTCAGAAATACAGAATTCTTGGCCGTGATCTTGCCAATGTTAGTTTGGGATTACATATTTAAAACTGTGTTTTTGATAGAAAAAGAGGATAATCATACTATTTTCCTGAGAGCAATAGTTCATAAGTTATAACTTGAACTGAAACCTGTCAGTTTATGTTTTTATTTAAAGGGAGGATTCCTGCAATGCTTGCTAGGTTATTCTTACTATTTTTTTTTCATTTTAATGAAACTTAAGGTTTTTTTAAACACTCAAAATTTGGTATTATTAAGCAGGTTATGATCTCGGTGTCTGCGCTTAAAAATCCAGCTATCATAAACAAATAAAGCCATTAACTTAAAATGTGCTGATTTAAAAAGGTTTCAAATAGTTCTCCATCATCAATCAGCCTATTCTCCTTTTTTCCAAATTGGAAAGCCAAATGCTGCAAATATGTTAACACTGCCAAATCTTTCTATGCACAGAAACAAATTTATTTATTTACATTACATTTATTCTACTTTTTTTTTCAAACAAATGTCACCCTCCTCTTGCCAAAGTAGTACACATCAATTAAAAAAATCAGATTCAGCTAAAAAGATTTCAAACTAGGATGGCAAGATGTACAAAGAGAAGAGAGTGCATGAAACAGCAAGGAAGAAGAGAGAGTAAGTTTGAAAAAAGCAGAGCAAAGTCTATATCTAACTGAAACAAATCTGAACTTCCCTTCTGATTGTCTTGATTGGATAGAAGTACTATAGTTTCCCTAACTACTGTTTCCTTTTGAATGAGCTCAGATTCTTTCTTGCTTCACAATCTAATGAAACTAAGGTATTCTTTAAGGGAGAATGGTCCATTGCGCAGTACCAAAATATTATTCCTGGTACTGGTATTCCTAAATGTTAGTGACAAGACTATATCCCCTCAAATCATTTATTTATATGTATCTTGCAAATAATCTGTTATCAAACAGTATAGTAACAAAAATGTTAGGCACCCAGATATTTTACTTGGCTAAACATTGGCTAAACCTTTATACCAATATACATTACTATTAAAACTGGCCTGACATCTTAATATTGGATGGAGAAAGTCCCCTTATCCCAGTATGCTTTCCTCTGTCATTGAAAACATATGCAAATATTTATTTTGTACCTCACAGAGAGAAACAGATTCAAATAGATAATAGTGAGGAAATATTTAAGCATTACTTAAAATTATTACTTCCTACATAACTGAAATAGTGACTATGCTGGCTGAGGGTTAAATTAGTCTATAGTCCAAAATATCTGAAGGGTAACTTGCTTTAGAAGGCAGCATTAACTTTTAGCAGTGTAACTAACACTTCATAACAAGACAAGCTTAGAACAAAGGCTTTTCCAGCCCAGTATCCTGTTACTTATCATAGTCAACCAGATGCCAATAAGAAACCCCCAAGCAGAACATAATTGCACATGTCCTCTTCTATTGGTGTTTCCAAGGTTTGTATAGACTTTGAAACTTATTTTTTTTTTATTTCTTCCCTTTTTTCTTCCTTTTTCTTTTACAAAACACATACACATGCAGGCACATAATTTCATGAAAATTCATTAATCCATGACATTTAAAGATTCTGTCTGATAGGTGTCTGGAGCAGAGGCCAGCTGCGTACATCAGTAGTTTCTTAGTCTGGCACTCTGTCAATATGTGAGGGCCTCAGTAACAGCCCTTAAATGCAGTGCCCGTAACCAACATGCTTCTTAGCATGTCAGTAAGTGTTTGAATGAGCAGATATTAACATGTCAGACCCTTTTGTGACTGACAATAATTTTAGAAACAAGACATTTAAGAAGATGATAGTTTTACCTCTTTGCCTTTGTTTTGCTTTCTGTTTTCTTAACTGTTCTTTATCTGATGGGGCTCAAGTATTTCAATGAAATAAGTATCTTGCAAATAATATGTTGTCAAACAGGATAGTAACAAAAGTGTTACTTGGCTAAACCTTGGCTAAAGCTTTATATCAATAGAAAAATACATTACTATATTAAAACTGGCCTGACATCTTAGTATTGGATTGTACATTTAAGCATTACTTAAAATTATTACTTCCTACATAACTGAAATAATTAATGACTATGCTGGCTGAAGGTTATAGTAGTCTACAGTCCAAATATATCTGAAAGGTAGCTTGCCTTAGAAGGCAGCATTAACTTTTAGCAGTGTAACCAACACTTCATAACATGACAAGCTTACAACTAAGGCTTTTCCAGCCCAGTATCCTGTTACTCATCATAGTTAACCAGATGCTAATAGGAAACTTCAAGCAGAACATTCTTGCACATGTTCTCTTCTATTGATGTTTCCAAGGTTTGTGTCACTAATAATGGTTGTTGCATTATAGAACTAATCTAATTGTCCAAATGTGCAATCCTCGTTATGGTTTATGAAAGCAATTTCCATAATTTAAATCTTTGTCATGAACAGGTGAGAGAGTATTATGAAAGACAGGAAAAATCCAAATTGTACAGTTGGATTTCTGAGTCTGAATCTTGGAAAAAATAGAAATTAGCACACAGTCTTTGGAAGAATAGGTTCTGCAAGAAGAGGAAATATTCAGTTTACTTGAGAAAGCCGTATCCTGAGAGGAGGGGATGCTTTTTTTAACTGGAGGAAGAATAAGAATAATTTTGTTACAAAAGTAAAAAGGGGGAGGGAGTTCAAAAAGCAGTGATCCCAGACATTGATGACAGAAAGAATTTACCACCAGGTGAAGATAAATCAAGGGAAGCCGAAAACAAGAGACCTACAGAATATGCTATACTAATTACAGAAAACAAGCAAAAATAAGGAGTTAAAGACAGAAACAATTTTACTTAGGACATTAAGAATTGCATATAATAATGTAAATAAGAACATCTCAAAACTGTTTTATAATAGGCCTATGTAAATTGTATTTGAAGGCACTTAACTTCTATAGCTCATCAAAGCATGGGCAATGTGATTTTACCCACTATTTCAACTTACAGTATTACTAATAACTTCAGTGTTAGCTTGTACCCTTTATGCATGTGCAGACAGCAGTTTTAACTGATTCAGAGATTAGCTGCTTCCGAGACACATCTTCACTCATGGCATCACTTTTGAAGGGATCTTTCAAGAAAACTTTGATTGAAGTAACATGTCACCTTGAAGATGAACACAATTTTACCGGAATCTCATTAGTCTCATTGCCCACTCTCTGTTCCCATAATATCCTTAACATAAGTCTTGGGCCTGAGGAAGTTACTATCTTATAGAAGCACCAAAAATAGATTATTTGCCTCAGAAGGCTAAAATTTATCAAAACAAATCCCCCTCCCCAAGTACAGGATCAAGCTAACTCTACCCAGTAATCAAGTTTTAAACCTGGTTAATTGACCCATTTTGTGTACTTAGTCGTCCCACAAAAAGAGTTTGAGCAAAAAGCAACCCACTCCATTAAAAAGATCATTGCCAATGATATAGAACACATACCTTAAAACTTTAATTAGCTGAAATAGTAAATTCACCTCCGTTTGTGAAATAGTAAAGTCATTCCTATAGCTGCTTGCATGGCCAGTCAGAAAAGGGACAGTGATGTGAATATTCACTCTTGAAGCAAAATATTAGCTACCTTGGGGCAGGAACACTTTATTCTAATGACTGACCATTCCAATAACAACAAGCTGTTAAATAGATGAGGAAATTTGACTGAGTGGCTGACTGGATTATAGCAATAGCCTGAGTGCTGTATTGAAAAAGATTAGCAGTACTGTAAGTAACATCCTACTACTAGAGAAGTCTCTGAAGATTGCTAAAGTGGATGGGAATAATTAGGAAGAAGAAAGTTCAATATTATAAACAATATAAAAATTAAAAAAATCATCCCAAAGGGGATGAGATAGCTTCATTCTTAATATTATTTAGTTGGTCAGTGAAAACATTTCATTTTCATTAACAAGAACATTGTAGGCAGCTAACCACAGCTAAATGTAAACTAAAATATAATATCATAATCAAAACTTAAAAGAAAAGTAATTAAAAACACACTGGCATTCTCATTCTATTTGACTTTTAATGATGTTTAATATGTGCCTGAAGATTTTAAATCTGCTTTGTTTGATACAAATCTTCATTTTTAATTATTGCTTGATAATATTTGAAGTTCTGTTTTGCAATGGCTTTTTGGGTAGTCACTGGTAGAGCTGAAAAATTGTATGAAAATACTCTATATATGGATCAAATAAAACAAAGGTACTGTAGGACTATGTTTAGATATTGTGTTTCAGTGTCGGATGATGGGGAAATTAAAGAGGAGTTTGTTTTTTGCTTACCATACTCAAAGGTGTCTTAAAGAAATTTATTGTCAGTATTGATAATGTCAATATTGATAATGTCAATATTGATAATGGATGGTACATTTACATTTATTTCATGGCAAAATTTGGGTTTTTATTTAGTATAATGTGTGAAAGAAGCCTTTGCAATTGGTAAGCCTTGGTTTTGGTTTAGGATGAGAATTAAATCCAGCCAACTGTGGCTTATTTCTTATTTTTCTATAAATAAATAAAGCACTATTCCAATAGCTTACAGGACGAAAGAGCACAATTCTCCAACATGCTGTTCATGACTAAGATAACAATATTAGGGTGGTATTGTTGTTGGCTTCAGTGATAGGATATTTTGGGTTTCTGTTTAGTGTTTATTCTTAAATTCACAAGGATTTTAAAAATCTCTTCTTTCAATTGCTGGATCTGTAGGAGTATTCTTCCATCATATGATGGATATGGTCTCTGCCTTTTCTTTCTTGGTGAAGAACACATGCATATATTATTTTGTTTCATGAAAGAAAGCTACTGAAATAATTCCTCAGATCTTAAAGCAACACTTTGAGAGCAGACTTTAAAAGCACCCAATACTTTAGCTTCTGTTCCATCAGTGAAGGAGCTTTCTCTCTACTCTGCTGTTGAGAAATACCTATCTGACATACCTGGAAAGGCTACTGTAGCATAAGTGGGAATCAACAAGGAAGCCCTACTTGATGAAGAAGGGTACCAGAAATTAGAAACCATCAACACTGTCAGTAGTGATTTTTGCTTCTATAGGTAGACTGTATCCAAAAGTTTGTTAACAAAGGAATGATAGATGTTGACAAAATTTTACCTGATAAGACAGAGAAAGTACATAAAGTGGAACTACAAATGAGAAGCCAAAAGAATTTTGGAAAATGACACTTTACTGCATGTACCAAAGAAATTGGCTGAAGTTTTAAAAATCAAAAGGAAATACAAATGAATACACTAAAAGAATGATCTGGAAAATAATGATAATGATGATGATGATGGTGGTGATGATGATGTAGGAAACCCTATACCAGCGGTTCTCAACCTATGGGTCGCGACCCCATTTGGGGTCGAATGACCGTTTCGTGGGGGTCGCCGGACACCGCGGTCCGCCATTTTTTTTGCCCATCGCGCGCGCGCCGCACATGCGTGGATTGGCCCGGCGCGCACGCATGCGTGGTTCGGCCCAGCACGCGCCGCACATGCACGGATTGGTCCGTCGCGCGCGCATGCCTGTGATACATTGGCACCTGGCAGGTGGTACGCGACCATCCTAGAAAAGTGGTAGCGGGGGAGGGAATGAGCTGAACCGGTGGCAGCACCGCACAAGCCTAAGCGAGAGACGGCTGGAGCTGCAGGGCTGTCAGGGCTCAGTTGAAGTACCAGGATCACTGCTTCTTCGGAACTGTCAGGGCTCAATGGAAGCGCCAGGATCAGGGCCAGGCTCCAGCTGGAACTTGGCGCTGACCCTGGCGCTTCTGCTGAGCCCAGAAGAAGCGCCAATCAGCTGGAATGTTGCAGCATCTCCAGCCTCTTGTGATTTACATTCAGATGCTTGGCAACTGATTCATATTTATGATGGTCACAGTGTCCCAGGATCATGTGAAGTGAACAAAACCTGCTGCAACCACCCAACAGACGCAGGGAATAAAAACCAAACACCCCCCACCTTACCCCCGCTGCCAATCCTCAACAGAAATGCTCACAACAATGAAAACCTTGGGCAGAGGAAGAGCGCCACCAGGTGGGCAGGCAGGTGTGTTGCTCAGCTGTGCCTTGGGGGGTACTTTTTCAGTGCCATTGTAACTTCAAACAGTCACTAAGCGAAATGTTATAAGTTGAGGACTACCTGTACTTTATCACTTTTTTCCTTTTTTTTTTTTTGGTCATCAAGTTTTTGACACCTTGCTAGGCAACTGGTGGTATTCGGATATTGCCATATACTAAAAGTGGTACAATGGGTGAAAAGGTTGAAAAGACCTGCACTAAGACTGCAAGATCCCTCTCACAGTTGCTACTATTGAGCAAGGTACAGTCTATACTATACCTGTGCGTTTGGTTTTTCTTGCCTAAATGTAAAACCTTACTTTTTTCATCACTGAATTTCATTTTGTTAGATAGCACCCAATGTTCAAGTCTGTCAAGATCCTTTTGTAGTGTTGACTATTCCTGCCAGCTTAGTGCCGTCTGTAAATTTGATGAGTTCCCCATCTATCCCTTCATCCAAATCATTGATGAAGATGGGCCCAGAACAGAGCTCTGGGGCACCCCACTATATACTTCCCTCCATGTACAGTAGTGGCCAAAATTGTGGAAACCTTTTGGGAAAAATGTACAGTAGAAATGCCACCCTTGGTTAGGTTTTCACCAATTTTTCTTCTAATTTCTTTGTAACTGTAGCCTTGTTCACTTAATAATATATTTTACATCGCTTTCTGGGCGACCAGTCAACTTTTACGTTTTACAAGCTCACTAAATGAAAGAACACAAAAAAACCAACCAACTTGATAGTGATCACATAACATACTGACAGATGTCCTCCTGTCAGCTTCAATACATGACATCAATAACTGAATCCTACTGTGATCTGATTGGCTTATTGCCAAAACAAGATGACACTTGATTGGCTCTCTAAACACTCATGCTGATTGGCTGCAATCAGATGAAGGAAAGCTACCTGATATCAACCTAAGCAAGTTGTGCTTCCTTTTTCTTGTTATTTGGCTATAACATTTCATAGAATACAGTACAGATAATTGAACAAACTTTGTTGCATTACATTCTTGATTAAATTATCTTTTCATTGATATATAATTTTATGGTACTACTCCCTCAAAAAAGTAGTGTTTTTTAACCTCAAAAATACACTTTTCCCAAAAGATTTCCACAATTTTGGCCACTACTGTAAATGCAGTTCGATTGAAGACCACATGCTGAGTATGGCTGGTCAGCCATCTATGAATCTATCTAGTGGTGATGCTGTCTAACCCATATTATTCTATCTTATCAAGTAGTAGGTTGTGGTCTACTTTATCAAATGCCTTACTGAAGTCCAAGTAAATTATATCCACAGCATTCCTCTGGTCCACTAATTTTGTCACCTGGTCAAAGAATGCAATAAGATTTGTCTGGCATGATCTATTTTTGACAAACCCATGTTGGCTTTTGGTAATGACTTTGTTTGCCTCTAGGTGTTCGCTGATTCGTTGCTTTAATCAATCATTTCCAGAATCTTCCCTTGTATTGAGATCAGGCTGATAGGTCTGTAGTTTCCTGGTTTCATTTTTCCCCTTTTTGAAGAAGGGAACTACATCTGCTCTTTTCCAGTCCTCTGGTAGTTCCCCAGTGCTCCAGGATCTTTGAAAGATATAGTTCAGTGGTTCTGAGATCACATCTGCCTGTTCCTTCAGAACCTTGGGGTGTAGTCCATTTGTTCCTGGTGATTTGAACTCATCTAGGGTGAACAGGTGCTCACTTACCATTTTCTTGCCTATCCTAACTTGTGTTTCTAATCTGTTTTTTACAATACTGTTTTTGATAGGTTGGACTATTTTTGTGATATACAAAAAAAGTCTGTTAAAGCCTCTGTAAAGAAATATGTGTGATGGAATAAAGAAGAATTGAAAACAAATCAAATCCCTCAAACATGCTTTATTTGATCAAGGGTAAATTAAGACATTTTTGCAAAGGTCTGGCAATCATTTATGGACATTTTCCTGACACCAGGATTGAAAAATTGATGTTTTATTGATTTGCCTACAGAAAAGGGATGGAGTATGGGATGAACAGATATCTATTTATATGCTTAAATATTTATATGGGTAGAGAGTTGTTTATAGTTCTGATTAAAGTTGGAAGTCACTTCTTTATATATTTATAATTATATAAAGAATATATATTTCTTTTCCTTTTTGTTTATTTTCTGCACTTTTTATTTTTTCTCATTCTTTTCTCTTTAAGTTTGTATTTGATTTTATTATTGCAATCCAAATTTTGTTAAAATTATATTAGAAATAGGAATAATTTTCAAATCACAAGGAATAAGCATTTTATTCTATTCTGCTATGGTCGTAACAGAGTAGAATGAATTCTATTCTAGATATCACATTTTAAGAAGATTCTGAAAAGAGCAACAAGAATGAATCTCCACTTTAGACTATTAATATAAGATGCAGCTTCAGCTCAATTTTTTATTATACTAAGTTAGCTCAGGTCAGGAATGAATTAGGCCATTCATTGTACCCTCTAATTCATACTGTATGTGATAAGGAATGTCAGTTTTATTCCAGTACTCAATTCCACTGTGGTGGAGGCTACTCAGGCTAATTCTTAGTACTGGCAGCTCTTCACTCCTACAGAAAATTGGTAGAAAATTAAAGGTAAGCAGTACTCCTTAGGGCTACTTAGCTGTGTTTTGATATTTAGTCCATTTTTCTTAGTGGGGAAAAAAGGGCCATAGGTTTTTGACATCTAATAGAAGGCCAACAAGCCATGTGATTTTTTTTTCCAACTGGCAAAAAATGGACAGTCTTATGACATGTTGAGTCAGATACCTAATTACAACTTTTGCTGCAATATTCTAACAACTTTCTTAGAACCACATTACCAATTTATTATGCAAGATTTTAGGTAGAAGGCCTGTATTTTGATGGAGATCAACTGTGAGTGATAAGACAGATGATGAGACAGATGTCACCTGAACAGGGTTCAAAGCTTCACATGACAGCTTGGGACTAGGATTCCCAGCAAACATGTAGCCAACATTTTGAAAAATTCCATACCAATTTCAAGCAGCTCTCATTACTTAAAGTTTTCATGGTTTATCATGTTCATCATTAATGGAAGCTGCTATATGCTGCTCTGAACCCTGCTAATGATTAAGGCTCACTCCCCACATTCCAAGACTATAATTAGAAATATGAAGATTATTTCATGCTGCACATGAAGTGTAAACCCTTATTTATCTTATTACATAGAAAATTATGGTTGTGGAAATACTAATACACTGGAATGCTTATACTTTATTGAAGATGTCCTGTTTTAAATTTACATTTGCTATAATTCACTCTAAATCAGCTTAGCAGTTCCAATGCAAAGGAAAGCAAGTTAAATTCTAAGATTTGTTGTTTTAAAATGATAGTACAGTGTGTAGTCCATACTCAAGTCTTTCTTAGAATTCAGTGGCAGCAAAGAATTCTTAAGAAGAGGCAATCTTTAGATGCAAACAAGAAAGCTTCATGATATCCCCAGGAAAGAATTTCAGTTGTAAATAACACCAAAGGAACTCAGAAATCATAAATCTACAGAGCAGGATGTTTCCCCCAGTTGTTGCCTAATTGTTTTGGGTGAAGTCCTGATTGTACCAATTCTTGAATTCCAGGATGCCCATTGATTTTGCTTCAGCAGCTTCAGTTGCCTCTACTATCTTGGACTAAAGGCAAAAGCAAATTCCAATACACCATATTGTCCAGTTGTGTTCTCTTTTAGAATAGAATAATAACTTTATTGTCACTTTGAATGTACACTAATCGGCATACATTAAAATGAAATTTTGTTGCATACCGCTCTCAAAGGGTCACCACCTCCATAAATATGACAAATAAATAAATAAATAAATACATACATACATACATACATACATACATACATACATACAGATTTATGCCTATACCCACCTATATTATATGACAGAGAAACAACAGTCCAGTTCAGGTTATGTATACATGTGCATGACGAGAAAAACAAATCTTGCGAGTTTACCAGATGGCATAGGGAACAAAGCTATTACAGAATCAGGCTAGCAATACTTTGAAACCTCCTCCCAGTGGGTAACAACAGAAACAGACCATAAAATGGGTGTGTGGGGTCTCTAACAATGCTTTGAGCTCTAAGCACATATCACTTATAGGCAGCATTCTGAATACCAGGGAGTGATCTTCCAATGATCTTCTCAACTGTCCTTACCATTCTCTATATGGACTTTCTATTTGAGGCACTTTTTGGAGAGGTGGTGTCTCAAGCTGTTTTGACCCTGTTGAGATTGAGAAAGACTTTGCCAGAGTTCTCATTAAAAGCTCTTAAACTTTTCAGTGGCCAAGGGATAAGAAGACTGAAAAATGAAAAGCAAGTATAGTATTAGGTGGACAATTGTCTCAATAGGAGAAACAAAAGTAAAGTCCCTGAAGGAACTGTATTGAAGCAAAGCTTTTTAACTTGTTTATAAATTATTTTGACTTAGTAGAGGTTATAGACATGTCCGAGTTACAACACAAAAATGCTCACTATTTGCCAAGAATATATCATCACAATGAAGCACCTATCCTATCTTATATTGCTGGAAGAAATCAACAATCTGCCAGAACTGACCTTACTCTTCTGGCCATTGGTTACTTCACCTACATGGTATCTGTAAGTTACCACATTTATGGTAATTATAATTAATAGAGAGACTGGAAATCTTGATCCTTCCTTCCTTCCTTCCTTCCTTCCATCCATCCATCCATCCATCCGTCCACCTATTCAAAATGCACTGATGGAGGGTGTATGGAGTATTTCCACTGTTGGAGGGTGGGCTAAATGTGTTGCAGAACCTGCATGGCAGCCATGTCTTCCAGTGTACACAAGTGCTCTATCCTGACTTCTTGCTCCCTGCATAATTTCCTAAATTTATAAGATTATGGAATGGTGCTTTTTTTTCAAAAAAAAAAAAAAGCCTAGTTCTGCTTAATGTCAAGCAGTAAGCAATGGCCACCAAGATAAGTAGTTAAGTGTATTATGGCTAGAAGAATATTAACCCTGAACTATCTTCTCATCCCCTCTCCCAAAACTTCAGAAAAATAGATCAGCAATTTGCAGTTCATTTTCATGCTGGTAAATGATGGGAGAGGTGTTCTTCCAGTTGCTGCTATAAAACTGTCCCATGATGTAGTATATACAGGCAGGGATATTGATTGTGCCCCATTACTAAGACACAGTAAAGGTAGTCTATGGAGGTTCATACTGACATTCTTTCTTCCCAATTTAAGAAAAAAAGCATATTACTGCCAATGTGAAAAATATCCCTTGGGGGAAAGTAGTAAATAAGTCAAGTTTGCAGTGATACTAAAGTATTTAAGATGGAAAACCCCAAAGTGATTGTGATGAGCTATAGAAAATCTCTTTAAACTGGATAAATGGTTAACTAAATAGCAAATGAAATTCAATTTAACTACAGTGAGAGCTCATTTTAATGGTCATTTGCATCAGCTTATATCATTTGAGTAGTGCTGTTATTACCTAAATTACACAAATAGGGGGAGAATTTGGCCAATTGTGTGCAGTATCCATTACATCAAGGTCTGATAAATCAAAGCTTCACTGTAAATGCAAAGTGATGCACACTGAGGCAAAAACTCTACCTTGATAGACATTGGGAAGAAAGATCATTGGATCATAGTTCCAGCTCAGTGAAGGAATCAACTTAATATAGCAAAGATATTTTCTTTATTAATTGTTTACAAAAAATAAAAAGTAATAGATTATGATAAAAAGAAAACAAAATGTTAGTTATAACAACATTAGTATTGTGCAGGACATACATTCATAAATATGTAAACATACATTTAAGTTCTACTAAGTGTTTCGGTGAGCGATAGCCATATTTCATCATGCTCACCAATAGTTAATATACATTGGTAAGTAAGATATTTATACAGTAAGTTGCAAATAACTTCTGCTTTGCAGACTATTTAATAGTTGAGGTTATGTTTATCTTTCCAATGCTGAAGCATAGTCATCTAGTTATTCTTAGAATGTGGTGAATCCAGGTTTTTTTTTGCCAGATATTAATTTCCTTGCAATTAAAATATAACTCAAAAGGATATATACATCTAATTTTGCTTCAAAGTTGAATTAATAACACCTCTCCAGATAGAATAGTTACAGGGCATTGTACAAACATATATTTGAATTATTAAAGCATTAATTTCATTGTATCTTCAGAATCCTGACGATTTGTTTAAGCCTTTGTGATGTAAATGCAATGGAGTCCATTACATCTGAAATACTTTTTCTTGCTGAACTCTGAGATCTGTTGAAGCTTATGATATTGATATTAACTTTTCTTCCCGTCATATAAGACAGAATCAGAATCCATCTTTACTTCATGCCATTCATCCCTTAGAATTTGAAAAAGAAAATTCCATATTAGGGATCATGTGTTAGTTAAGAGTTGACACCAAATGATGGCATATAATCAACTATTAGTAGTATGGATTACAAAAAGATGAGATCAAATTTACCTATATCAAATAAAGAATGTGAAATCCTTTGAGCAAACAGAAGTTTTCCTACTCTTTGCGTAGGGTGTGAGTAGATGATGGTCTAAAACAAATAACTATGCTTGGTAGATAGAAGAATAGGAATGCCATGGAAGAAATGTTCTTGGAAGTGCTACAGATTATTGCTGGAGATGATACAATATCGTAAGCTTTTGTCTAGATAGTCTTAAGAAGAGACCTAACTAATTCTTTTATTCAAAAGCTTGACTTTAAAAAACAACAAAAAACTATGGGTTACTCTATACCAGTACAATTTGAGATTTTCTTTTCTTTTCCCACCAGGTAGATTAACATGCTTTACAGATTTAAGTATGTATCAGTATAAGACAAAAATAGACTTGTAAATTTTGTACTTATTGATTGAGATAGTCACAATCTTGAATACTAGAGTTGCTTGTTATATTTTTATTTTATTTTTTAATTCTTCAAACTTTGGAGCAAGTAAAGAAATTATGATTTAGGTGGTAGATTTACTCTAACTGAAATCTTGGATTGAACTAAATCAGATAAAAACAGATAACGAATCTTAGACTATGTACAGTTAGATTTTAAAAGATTTTACTCATGTCTACAATTCTGGTAGAGATATTCAAGGCATTTCTTGGTCTATGCATGAATGTTTTCCTTGTCAAATGCTGGGACATTTGTATGCATACTTTTAATGCATGGAGATCTCTTTTTAATTCCTTTTGCTGTTAATTTCAAATTCTACATTATCATATATATTGTTTTACAATTCTAGCCAAGAAACAGAAATCTTGTTCATTATTTCTGTTTTGAGTAATTTGTTCTTTTTAAAATATATTTAACTGTTGTTCAACAGCTTACTTTATAATCCATTTCATAGAAGTTTCTTTTGGTTGTAGATCCAAAGTTGTTGAGATTCATTCATCACTGTGATCATCAGATAATAACAAGCATTCAGAGTACATCAAAACAGTCTACACCTAATAGTTTTCTTTGTAAAATGGGAAATATTTGGAAATTTCATGAAACATTATCATCAGCTCCAATAACTCAAAATAACTCTATTAGTATTTATAACCCTTGATGTTCACTAACTTATAGCTAGTAGATATTATAGGATAACAACAACAACAATAATAAAGTTGGAAGGGACCTTGGAGGTCATCTAGTCCAACCCCCTGCTCAGGCAGGAAACCCTATACCATTTCAAACAAATGGCTGTCCAGTCTCCTCTTAAAAACTTCCAGTGTTGGAGCATTCACCACTTCTGGAGGCAGGTTGTTCCACTGGTTAATTGTTATAACTGTCACGAAGTTTCTCTTTAGTTCTAGGTTGCTTCTCTCCTTGATTAGTTTCCATCCGTTGCTTCCTGTCCTGCCTTCAGGCGCCTTGGAAAATAGCTTGACTGCCTCTTCTTTGTGGCAGCCCCTGAGATATTGGAACACTGCTATCATGTCCCCCCTCGTCCTTCTCTTCATTAAACTACACATACCCAATTCCAGCAGCCTTTCCTTATATGCTTTAGCCTCCAGTCCCCTAATCATCTTTGTTGCTCTTCTGTGTACTCTTTCCAGAGTCTCAACATCTTTTTTACATCGTGGTAACCAAAACTGGACTTAGTATTCCAAGTGTGGCCTTACCAAGGCATTGTAAAGTGGTATTAATACTTCACGTGATCTTGATTAACACATTGCCATTTGTTAACTGGAAATAATGAATGAAATGCTTAACTATATTAGTATTATAGGCTAGGCTAGGCTAGGCAGGCTAAGATAGGATAGGATAGGATAGGATAGGATAGGATAGGATAGGATAGGATAGGATAGGATAGGATAGGATAGGATAGAGCTGGAAGGGACCTTGGGGGTGTTCTAGTACAGCTCCATGCTCAAGCAAGAGGACTTATACCATATCAGACAAGTGATTGTGTAGCCTCTTCTTAAAAATCTCCAGTGATAGAGCGCCCACGGTTTCTCGAGGCAAGCTGTTCCACTGGTTAATTGTGGAACTGCCAGGAAGTTTCTCCTTAATTCCAGGTTGCTTTTCTCTTTGTTCAGTTTCCAACCATTGTTTCTTGTCCTGCCCTCTGGTACTTTGGAGAATAATGTGATCCCCTCGTCTTTGTGGCAGCCTCTCAGATACTGGAATACTGCTATCATGTCGCCCCTGTTTCTTCTTTTCTTTAGACTAGCCAAACCCAAGTCCTGCAGCCATTCTTTGTATGTTTTAGTTTCCAGGCCTTTGGTCATCTTAGTTGCTCTTCTCTGAATTTTTTCCAAACTCTCAACATCTTTTTTGTGATATGGTGACCAAAATTAGCTGCAGTATTCCAGGTGTGGCCTTACTAGGGTTTTATAAAGTGGTACTAATACCTCGTGTGATCTTGATTCTATACCTTTATTTATATAACCCAGGATTGTATTAGCTTTTTTGGCTGCTGCTGCTGCACACTAGTGACTCATAGTCAAGTGAACTCGAAGGTCCCTCTAACAGTTGCTGTTTTTAAGCCAGGTCTCCCCCAGTCTGTTCTTGTATCTTTGATTTTTCCTGACTAAATGTAAAACTTTCCTTTCTCCAGATTGAAATTTTGTTGGGCAGGGTCCATTGTTCAGATTTGTCAAGATCTTTTTGGATCCTGAGTTTGTCTTCTGGGGTGTTGGCTACTCCTGCCTATTTGGTGTCATCTGCAAATTTATGAGTTCCCCTTCAAGTCCCTCATCTAAGTCATTTATGAAGATATTGAAGAGTACTGTGCCTAAGACAGAACCTTGTGGTACCCCACTCCTTACTTCTCTCCATGTGGATGTAGTGCCATTGAGGACTACTTGTTGAGTATGGTTTGCCAGCCAGCTACAGATCCATCTGGTGGTGATGTTGTCTATTCCACCTTTTTCTAGCTTACCAAGGAGTAGGTTGTGGTCTATTTTATCAAATGCCTTAATGAAGTCTAAGTATACTACATTCACAGTTTTTCGCTGATCTATTAGTTTAGTCACTTTGTCAAGGAATGAAATAAGCTTAGTTTGCATGATCTGTTTTTAACAAACCTGTGCTTGTTACTATAACTATGTTTGCTTCTAGTTGTTCACAGATCTGTTTTTTGACTATCTTTTTCAGGATCTTCCCAGGTATTGATGTTAAACTGATTGGTCTGTAGTTTCCTGGGTCTGTTTTTTTTCCCTTTCTTGAAGATGGGAACCACATCAGCCCTTTTCTAATCCTCAGGTATTTCTCCGGTGCTCCAGGATTTTTGAAAGACATAGTGCGATGTTTCTGAGATAACATCTGCCAGCGCCTTCAGAACTCTGGGATATAATCTGTCAGGTCCTGGTGATTTATATTTGTCAAGGTCAGATAGGTGTTCTCCTACCATTTTCTTGCTTATTTTAATTTTTGTCTTTTGCAGTGGTTTGGTATGTTGGGCTATGGTGTCTTTTCGTGTGAAGACTTATGCAAAGTATGAGTTAAGCAGTTCTGCTTTCTCCGTGTTGCCTGTTATTTCCTTGCCATCTTTTCTCTTTAGTGGCCCTATAGTTTCCTTGACTTTTTTCTTGTTAATATATTGGGAGAAACTTTTTTTATTATCCTTGATTTCTGTTGCAACTCTTTGTTCGTTCTGAGCCTTTGCTTTCCTGACTTTATCTTTGCATGTTCTGGCTGTCTGCTGATGATTGGCCTTAATTATGTTATCTTTCCATTTTTTGTATTTGTCCTTTTTGTCTTTCAATTTGTCAGAGAGATCTTTGTGCAGCCATGCTGGTTTCTTCTTGAATTTCTTATTTTTCTTTTTCGGTGGTATTGTGCTGGACTAGGCTTTTATGATTGCATTTTTCAAGCTTTCCCACACTTCTTGGGTTTTTTTCCCCTTTAGGATTTTCATGTGTGGGTTCTTCCCTAGATTCTCTCTGAGTTTATTAAAGTCAGCTCTTTTGAAATTTAAGAACCTTGTTGGATTGTTTTCTGTTGCTAGTGTTATAATAAATTCCAGTATGACGTGGTCACTTTCACCCAAGGTTCCGGTAACTTCAACTCCCTCTATCACTTCTTCTCTATTAGTAAGAATTAAGTCCAGTATGGCTTTATGTCTAGTTCCCTCCTCAACCTTTTGGATGACAAAGTTGTCAGCTAGGTTGGTTAGGAATCTATTTGATCTCTCACTCGCTGCAGAGTTTGTCTCCCAGTTGATATCTGGATACTTGAAGTCAGTCATATAGTTTAATTTTATTACTATTCTATAGGTTAATTATATTAGTATTGTAGTTAAGCATCTTGGAGAACTTGTAGAGTTTCAGATTTAATGGCCTGACTAGAAAATTTAAGTTAGTACCATAATGATAAAAATTAGAAGTAGGAGAGATTGCCTTGAGTTTATAGCTTTCTTGTGACTTTTAGCATTCCCAGACAAACAAAATCAGCTTAGTTTTTCATTTTTGTTTTCAACATCCTAACTATGCACACCTTCATCATTCCTCCCACCCTCCCCTCAGAAGATTAGACTCACTAAGTCTTGGGGGTGTATAACAGCCCCTAACTTATGTAATATACTAGAGTCAGCAAGCTTGCATTTTTTATGTAATATATTTCTATACTGATTGTCTTCTATTGAGTTCTTCAAACCAACAGAGCATCTAGATTATATTAGAAGAGCTATGTAAAGCAATTAAGGCCTCTTTGCTCCAATCACACCAAATTTTATTTCACTTTAGAGGTATACTTTAGGATTATATTGGTAAATGAATGGGCAGTTACTGAGTCATGCTTTTCCCATTAGCACTAATTAAGTTTTAATCAACTTCTTTAAAACTAAGAAAAGATTTTTAGACTATTTTCAAACAAGGGCAATATTTATTATTTTTAATGGGATAAAAAGTTGCTCTTTAAAACATTGTTTAGAAAAATTAAGATTAAAAAATATTTACCGAACTTTTTAACTTATGAGGTTGGAACATTGCTATTCATAAATTCCAACCATTATCCAGAAAATCTAGCAAAATAGAAAATAGTACATGTGTTTCAAATAATAAGCTAATGATCACAAATATTTAATTGTGAGAAGGAGAAATGTAATAGCACATTACAGTTTACCTGTTCTGGTAAACATTTCAATGTAATTTTCAAAATCAGCATATCCAAGTCTGAGAGATTTAATTATCAAAACTGAGAAGTGAATAACTAGAAAAATACTTAAATTGAAGCCTCTATCAAAAAGAAAGACAAAATATAATTTCGTCTTTTTGTGAAATCATCAACAGAGATCCATGTATGTGTTTCCATGATACTGAGATAGATTTGCAGATCTTTATTTCATTATTTTCTGGTTTAGCCTTTAGAATGGCTATACAGTGCAAACAGTTTGTGGGTTTTTAACCTCATTCTGTACAAAAAGTTTCGTTTTGGAAAATATAAAAAAATGAAATACAGTTACTGTTGCTCACACATGAAACAGTCATAAATGTCATTTGTTGAAAACAACTTGTGTTCCATAATTTGTTTTCTTTTCCCCCCAATCATCTATTTTAGTGATGGTGAAACTTTTGGGCTTGTGTGTCAAAAATTTAGAAAATACCTAACTTGACTCTGCTGGTGTGTCACTTCCCCCTGAATAAAAGAGAAACATTTCTTTATTTATTAAAAAAAAAACACTGCAGTCCGGTCATTGTTGGTGCTTTGCATTATATAATTCAACACAGTTACAACAATGAAATACAAGTAAAACAAATTAATTTTTGGAGACTTCAGAAGTTCTGCAAAAGCATGGCCCTCTTGTGCAACTTCCAGAGGGTCTGGAAACTGTGCAAGAGCACACCCTTTCTCTGCAGCCTCTGAAAATCGCACAAGAGCAGGGTGTGCTTTCAAGAATTGTTATTGTTGGATGTTGGTGAATGTTGGCATATAACCCAAAATGTGGCATGTCATCTTTGACCCCAATGTCATAAATTTGTGATTATTGATCTATCTTATTATTTCATGTGGGAATAGTATGGCTATGAAATACTTCATATTTGGTTTTGGAAAGGTGCTTCACAGTGTGTCAAGCATCTATCTACAACTCTTTAAAGCAGCTACAATTTTTTTCAGCATCTGATAGCCGTAGAAAGAGATGCTGTGTCCATGTCCCATGGAGTCCAAAGCCTGGTTTTCAAATTGCATCGGAAGTGTTGCACAGATAGAAAAAATACTATACTTTTATTATTTTTTCTGCCGACCCAATCCCCCATGTTGAAAGAGACTTGGCAATTGGCTGGACTGAAGCTCCTTTCTGTTCATTTAATATGAAATTGGGATTTGATTAGTATTATTTATTTCCTTTCCCCTATTTTTTCCAAAAGTAAAAGTGAAAGCCTGCAGCTTTAATCTTGATGCCAAACTACCTATTGATTTACAACCTAAAATCTTTCAGCAACTCATTCTTTACTGAATCCAGTTGGAAGCAATTGAATAGTAGACATTTGTATCCCATCAGAACCTCTTAGTGCCAAGTCTTAGGTGCAGAGAAAAAAATGTATAACTGCTCACCTAAAGAAAACTGAGTTCAAAGCAAGATTAAATCAGAAGTGAAAAGAATTTGGCAAAAACAGAACATACCTTTGTTGACATTTGTCAGCTTTACCTGATCACCTTATGAAACATGGCATGTAATTTAGAGAGACTGTTTAAAGGTGTGTTTCCCCCCGAAATCCATCAAAGTATGTTGAAATTCAGATTTGGAGTTACTTTGGATTAATGAGAAAAAAATACTGATAATGCAGCTATTGTAATGATGGGATTCTGAGGTGTACAGAGATTCAAACTTGAGAATGCATATAATCTTGTTTTTGGCACTAGAGGCAGTACAGAATTGGAAGACAACAAGACAAAGTTTTTTGATTGATTGATTATGTGCCACAAGTCATTGTCGATTCTTAGCAACCACGTAGACAATATTTCTCCATGAATAACAGAGTTAAGAGTTAGTCAGAAAGAAAATAATTGCAAATGGAATTACACATATTTTAGCTTAAATTCTGTAACAGAAAAATTGAGGGATTTTACTGTACTAAAACATTTGAAAGTTATATTCTTAGATCTATAGATTAACCTGAATAAATATTTTGCAGTGCTGGTATATTCTGAGGTATAGTAAACTCTGAAATTGATTAATCTGAAAGAGAAAAGCATCTTGTTTGTGTTATACAGATTAATTCATTGGATTTCTGCATTTTTTTTAAACATTCAATTTTTAACTCATGTTGGTTTCTGTTTCAATATTACTGCTTAGAGCAGTATGGCTTGCCTTAAATTGATAAGGCCAGGCAATTTCTCTGTATTAGCCTTGTGGGAATGGAAAAATTATTTTACCTAATATTGTTGATGCTGCTCTGCATAGAATTTGAATTTGTTGCTGCTTTGATATTGTTTTTTTATTTTTTTGTATTTGTTTCTCCCTTGTGTCTGGCTTAATTAATTTTATAAGACTTCCCTGTGGACATAATTTATATGACAGATGACTTATAGTAACAGTCACTGATGTGGTATGAAAATTTTTGTTTATAGTAAGTTTAATATGTTCCTGCATTATTTCCCTCTAAAATCTTTGATCTATTCATTTGTGCACTTTTCTCATTGCCTAATAAGCATGATTTTTTTAAACAGCTTTGTTGGTAGGATTAAAAAAAGAGTAAACAAGAAAAGTAAATTGCTATACTTACGTAGTTTTACTTTTAGATTTTAAAAATGCAAATGACATTGAATCCAGCTGTAAAATCAAAACTTATATCATTATTTTTCCATCTCATGCATTACAAATGAGAAATGTTTCTCTGCTTTTTAAATTATTGGCCAATGTCAAGAAGTGTCAGAAATAAAGCTGTGGAATAGGGAATCTGCTCAGAAGGAAAACCTTTGTTTCTTTATGAAAATTTTACCAAATTTTACCAAAACTAGCAACAATACTGTCTTTAATTCCAAAGAAAGGCAGTTTTGACCTAGAAAGACAAGTATTGGCTTTTTTTTTATTTAGTGTTTCTAAACTGTTTCTCAAAGCTTTAGTGAACCTTTAGAACATGTTTTCAGAAGAAATTCAGCTAGCACAAGCTCCCACAATGGCTTCTAATTCCCTTACTATATAATGGTGTCTTGGGATTTTGTTTTAAAGACAAGAGGTCAGTCTGGATTTCTGAGTTCACATCTTAAGCCAAATCTTAGTTTGTGTAGTGATATTGCAGCCAGAAAGGTAAGAGATTCTTAAGTCCAAGTTTAGTTTGTTCAATCCTGAATATATCTCCTGATGCCATGGAAGATCAATAACAACTCAGTGGTACTCATAATCTTGGAAGATTTACCTAGTCCTCACCTCTACTGCATTTGAGCCATGTCCTCTTTGTTTTGGGTATGGCATGATTTGAATGAAACATATGAGAGATAATAGATCAGCGGTTCTCAACCTATGGGTCGCGACCCCATTTGGGGTCGAACGACCGTTTCGCGGGGGTCGCCGGACACCGCGGTCCGCCATTTTGGTTTTTTTTCATCGCGCGCACGCCGCGCATGCACAGTTCAGCGCAAGTGGGGTCTCAACCTGAAAAAGGTTGAGAACCACTGTAATAGATTGACAAGAATGTGGATAATTTTTTTATGGATTTGCAATTTCACATCAATCAACCTAATGAAAATTTCTGCATGAATAAAGTTTTACAATATTTACCTGAAAGGAAGATAACTCTGAATTTACAATTATCTTTCTTTTCACATAGTGGTTAGAAATAAATAATAAACATACATGGAAATCTAGTGTAATGCTTCTCCACTGTGTCAACTTTGTACTTGTCAAAATATTTAATATTTCTATGAAGATAATCCAAAAGTTTAGAATTGGTATCATCAATATGCTGATTATACCCAGTTATACATCTCCACTCCAGGCTCTGTATTGCTGTATTGTATTACCTGTATTGCTGTAATTTGCTTTACATGAAGCTTTTTTATATATAAATATTTTATTAATTTTCTAATTTTACAATCATGAGTACTTAATAAACAATCTGTTGGTAATTCAGTGGTACATATTAACTTTCTCAGTCTAGTTCCAATACTACACTATCCAGTGCTTCCTTGATCCTTTCTTCTTCCAGTGGTATGCATTTTTCCACACTGGGCAAATACAATTCTTGTTACTGTTAATACATATACAATTAAATATAGATATCTTCATGACATTTTTCTAGTATTATACATAATATTGATAGTGTCAGTTTATAATATCTTTTCTAGACAGAACATATCTCAGTTGCATTTGTACTTAAAATCCATTTGTTCAATCAATATCCTGTTTTTCCGCTTTTTAAAAATTTTAATCTCCCATCAATGTTCAAATATCTCTATCACTTATAATTTTCTCGTAGTAAATTATATTTGGATAACCAAAAGTTTCCCTTATTTAAACCCTTTTAGAATTTTCATATTTCCCATCTCATAACAAAGTATAATATTCTGGTTACAAATCCTATCCTTCTAATTATAATAATATTTTTATTTCTAACAGTTATCTATTTTCTTAACCATATTCAAACATACATTTAATAGAATAATATCCCATCTAATAGGTCAAAACTTCTATTTCCTTCATTCTTGCTCTAGCTTTCTTCCTTTGCCAAATAACTTTCCAAGTCAGTGCATTTGAATCATCATGTAACTCTCTGTTTCTGTATATATTGTTTGGAATGAGGAAGAGAATTTTATTGAAGTATTTTTGGAAGAACGCTCAGCCCATTTATATTCATTAAAAAGGCTCCATCCTTCTTCAGTTTTTCTTTTCATTTCTTGTTTGTCAATATTCAGCATTTCTCCTAACAGCTTTGTCATCCATTCGATCAGCTCTTCTTCCTTATCCTCAAATGTGTTTTAAAATCTTGACAAATAAGATATCTTTTCCATTTATGGTGTTATCACTGCATCTTCTAATTTTTCATTTGTCTGTATCTGTCTGTTAATTCCTTCCTTTAGGTCCTCTATCTTTGGATCCGTTTCTTCTAATTTTTCTCCTATTTTTCTGGGTTTCTTCTTTGTAGTCATTGGATTTATAAGTTTAGGTTTAAAAATTGTTCTTTTATCTCATTTGCGTTATTTTTAGTCTCATCATGAAATAAAACAATTGTCTCTTGGATTGATTTCAACATAGAAAAAATTATTTTTGAGATTCATTAACATTTTCTTGTTGGTATATCAAGCTGGGGGCTTTGGAGACAAGTGTTTTTTTACCATTTGAGGCTAAGTATGGAACACCCATTTTGTTTTTGTATGTAGTCTTTATAGTCCAATAGGGTTCCCAACACAGATAAGCAGCCCAAGAGGTTTTTTTCCATTTTCCCATCTGCAATCTGCAAAAGTGAAAGTTTCGAAGAACAACAAAGAGTCTTATCTAAGTCTGGGCTTCAAGCCAAATTTCCTTTAAGCATAATAAATTGTAGTGCCGTGATTCGCCACTAGATGTCATTGACACTGTCTTCCAGCTTTACAAAGCCTATTTTACAGACTTTCAAATATCTTTTCTAAAAAAAAAGTTTCAAAAGTACTTTTAGTCCCCAAATTTCAAAGCTATATAACTGTATTAATTCCAAATTGATCTTGTAGTTTTCTCTATTTTCCCCCAAAGCAATTAATTCACCATTTTTCTTTTCCCTCTTTCATTGGAGAAGAATGCTTTGGACATTCTTTTTTTCCATGCAAATAGTATTAAGGTCATAAAAAGAGGATAATGTCTCACCCAGTTCCATCCACATTGCTCAAAAATTGCTACTTATTGCTTATCTTCGGTTGTCAGCAGCTTCTGACTGGCCACATGAATGTAGCCAGTCTTTCCCCCGCAGGTTTGGAGAGCTTCTTTGGATCCAGTGGAAGAGCCGCCACCCCTGTACAATCGACAAGGTCCTCTCTTTCATCACCTTTCTGGGGTGACTTTCAACCTTTTTTAGGGTGCTCAGCAGGGCAAAATCAAACATGGAAGACGGAGCCCCGACTTCCTATGCCTGCCACACTGTGATGCCTAATCGGAAGTCACTTTACATGAAGCTTTTGAAGACACCTTGAAATGGCATCTAGTGCTAAAGAAGAGTGCCTTTGTGCTTATAATAATGGTGTAGATTGGGATACTTGCACTGGATACTTGGTTTTTTCCCCAATGTAATTAAACTGTTGACTAAGACCTATAAAGCCCATACAGCTTAAAATCTGAAATCTTGCAAGACTGCCTATCCCACATTGATTTTGCTTGCCCAATTTGGGAACAATAAAGAATGCCTAGTGAAGATCCACACTTGAACTGGTGCAACAGAAGGGAACTTTCTATGGAACAGCTTGAGAGCCAGATGAGAGTGGCTATATTCTCATGACTTTTGGAAACTAATAAAGTCTTGACTTTTGTAGAAGATTTGTGAGATGGAATAGTTTAATGAGGGTGGTTCCAGAATGTAAAGACATTACCAAATGATTATTGTTTTATTTTCATTTCTGAATTATGATTACTTATTTTTATTATACACTACTTAAGAGTCCTATTATATATAAGTGATATGTGAATCATATAAATAAACTTCAGATAAAATCATTTCTACAATGTTTTCCCTTTTACAAACCAGACTGTAGATCAGACTTCTTTTAAGTGCATTGAGAGACCCCTTCTTCAATGAAATCTCAATTAAAATGCTGTACAGTTATAATGAGCTGCTACAAGTAAGGCTATGCTTCCTGAAATGTATAGTTTATCCAATTTAGATGGTTTCCGTTCTTCTTTGAAAGACATCCGTTTCAGCACTTCTCTAGGGATGAAGGTGCTTTGAGCCTTCCTGGGCAAAGTCTGGAAGTATGCAACTTTTTAAAAAGTATGCTGATTTTAAAACATAAGGGATACATGTATATTTGCATATGGAAGGCTTAATGATTCATGCTTTTATTAAACCAATGAAGGTAATCTCTACCTATAGAAAGGACTATATTGGGAAAAATGGTTAGAGCAACAACAACAACAAAAAAACCAGTCACAGGAACAATTAGGATAGCTAAACTTATTACCTCCTTGAATAATAAAGTTTCAGAACATGTTAGGAGCTACAAAGAGGTTAATTAGACAGAAATTATCTAGCTTGTGGCCTGATGCTCTTAGGCTGGATTTTTCTTTTGTTGTTACTGTTTTTTCAGACTTTGTGCTCCCTAACCCATTTTTATTTACCAAAGCACAATCAAGAAAAAAACTATATTTCTGATGTTCTAGGTCAAGCCAGGAAATCAGAAATTACCTAATAACTCACCCTTCTAGTGATCTTTGTTGGAATGATAAAACTGCAAACTAATTTTCTCCTGTTATGCAATTACATAAAAAGGATTGCCCAGGAAAGGCTTTTTAAAAATATATCATTTCTATCTATTCAGGGTTCGCTTCTCATCATAGAGTCAACTTAGCAGGTGCTTTAAGGATCATAGTTGTCACATATCCCAGAGATGTGCCAAACAACCTCAACAAATGGGTTCCTGTGTATGCATCTAGATATGTTTTATATAAATTAAAGTTATATACACTTGGGGAAAAATTCAGAAGTGCCTCAGATTTCATGTAAGCATGATATCTTGTTCATTAAGGACTGTGACTTTTTTCAGACTGTCACATAAACCCTAAAAACAGTGTCACCACTTTAACTTTAATGAGCAGATTCTTTAAAGGAGTGGGGTTTTTTTTTCCGGATTCAGGTGGAAACTTTTTAAAAAGCCAAGGTCCTTTAATGAATGACAGACTAGTACTGTACTTACTCAAGGTCCAATGTATTTCTTATGAATCATTTTGCAGCCATACACAGCACTGAGAGAAAGAGAGAGAGAGAGAGATTTGCAGAAGTCGCAATCAAAAAAGGGCAAAATTAGGACAAAAAGTTTAATTGAAATAATTACTAATTAAAATTAATTGCCTATAAAATAAGTCATCACGTTAATAAAAATGATCCTCTCTCTTTGAATGTATCAATCATTTTTCCTAACAGAAAAAGAAGCATCCATCCTCCTTTCCTGTAGAAAGAACAAGAAATAAGAAAAATAGGATCGGCATGGCTTAAGGCAAAACAGTTGTTGAATTTAGAAGAAAGGAGAACTAGGAAAAGAAAACTGGTTAGATGTGAGTTGACAGGAAGACTGGAAGATCACTGAAGAGAAAAGAAAAGTTAGGGAAGGACTCTATTTATGCAATCCACAAGTAAACGGCCTCTCAAGCAATGGCTAATCTTTAAAGGCATCCATGTGACTATTACCTAGTGGTTTAGAAATGTAAAATATAAATAAATACATTTGCAACCTTTGGTTCCATAAATAAAGGAGTTTTAGGTAGACAGGGATGAATAAGTTATAGAATGTGTTAACAAATTTTACTGCATTGATTTTCTCTGCTTTGGAACATCTTATATAAGCTCTGATTCCACTTGGATTGGAGTTGGGGCCATCCACTTCTATTGCCATTTGCCTTCTCAAAAAAATTGTTGTCCTTACATTTCATTGAAATGGTTTAATATCAATTCACAGGATTCATTGAAAGCAACATAGCTTTTATATAAATATAAAGATTCTCCCATCTTTCCAACTGAAGCTTAACATAACTTACTAGGTCTTCTATTCCCATGGCATCACAAATTGTTAGTACTAAAATAAGTTATAAACATTCAAGTTTATAAATTCAGGTACCAAAGGACAGATTTTTAACTTCATTTTTAACACACCTTTTCATATTCTTCCAGTTGACATAAACTTGAAATGTGCTTCATTCAATTAATGATGTAGTGGAAAATTATGGTTTTTTCAGAGATATTATTTATTATTCATTCAGCAGAACACTAGTTTTGATTTAAAGGCTATAATTAATGGTATGTTTAAGCTACTTCTTACTTGCTGCATTTGAGAACTTGTTCATTCTCCTGGAGGTTTGGACTTCTGCTCCAAGGCATTCCCTGATGACATCACCAGCCTTTGGACTTCATATTCCATTCCATTCCTGCATTCTTATCTTTCCTTCAGTCCAGTTCCCTCTCTGATTACTTATATTCATTCAGTCATTAGAAAGAAATGCATAATTCAGCTTGAAAATAACAGGGACCAAATCATGTTGTTAATAGCAATAAAATGTTAGTCTCAAATTAAACTGCTGTGTGCCGTCTGTAAAACTTTACATATATAGGCTTTCATAAAATAGGAAGCTTAATAATGCAAAATTTCTAACTGAGTGAGAGCTTTTATAGTATGGTTAAGTTCTATATGTTGTACGTATGTGCTTGCTGTTCTAATCAGAATTGTACTCATTACCTAACTAACATAAGACACAAATCATACAGATATTAAGCAATAAATCAAAAATTATATGAATATCTGTACAAAATACGAGTATTCTGAAATATGTAAACCAATTATATTTATTTTGTACAGATACTCTTTTTTTTTTACTCTTTCCCAGTATATGCCCACCTGAGTCTTACAATTAACATATTCACCTTTATGACAAATCAGAGCTTGTACCTGCAATTTCTGGGAGACAGAATTAACTACCAGTCCGTCTTTGTTATATATCATAGATAGATACTCTGCTGTGTCTCTAGGGATTAATACATAACTAATATTCTTTAACTTAAATATATGAAAATGTGATTTGGCAGGACTCTTATTCATGAGAACAATGGGGATTTCATTGGAATTCATATATCTCTATTTATCTTTGCTACATTCTTTTGTCATTAGAAACTAATGCTTGAAAACTGGATTATTTACATAGATTGAGTCAATATGAGCAAATAGTACAGTTTGTTACAATGAGAAATTTGAATTGTATTGCAACATTGGATTACTTTTTTTTTAAGAAGGTGTAGGGATAAATCTTCGTTAGCTTGAAGAATGGTGTTCATTATTAGATAAAATCATTTTGGAATAGCTGAAGTTTTTTATTAAGTAATTTGCAAAACAGTTTATACTATTTCCAGGTGTGTAAGATTTGTGTTTCAAAGAAGTATGGAAAAATAATAGCAAGATTAATTTCTCTGTACAAAATTTGTCTTCGGCTTTTAAAATGAGATTTGTATGACAATGCATGACAGAGTAGTTGTTTTTTAATTCTTATCAAGCTAAACATTTTATTACACCCAGTAAATATAGATTTCTCAGTCACTGTTGGGATTTTGGGTTGTATACCTACCCCAAAAATCAATAACAGCCTTTCTCAGTTGGTGTGTTATAGCCTTCGTAGCCAATGAGATATTATTAAAAATTATAGTCTGGAACATTTACAGTAGTGGCCAAAATTGTGGAAACCTTTTGGGAAAAGTGTGCATTTGAGGTTTGATGGCTAATAACACCACTTTTTTTTAGAGTAGTACCATGAAATTATATATCAATGGAAAGATAATTTAATCAAGAATGTAATGCAATAACTTTTATGAAGGATTTGTTATTAGAATAGCAGTTATAAAGAAGAAAAGTGAAACATGTAGAAAAAATGAGATATACAAAAATTATCAATTAATACTTAGTTGGGTAACCTTTAGCATAAATTATGGCCTTACAACATCTTCCCATGGAGTGAACCGAGTCCTTTAGTTCTGCAGCTGTTATAATGTGAAACCAAGATTGAATGATTGCTTCTATTAACTGGGTTTTATTGCTGGATCATTTCTGACTAACAAGTTTCTTTAGTCGGCTCCATAGATTTTCAATTGGGTTAAGGTCTGGGCTATTCCCAGGCCATTCCAGCAGTGGAATATGATTATCTTGAAACCACTTTTTGCACACAACAATTTAATTTTAATTTAATTTTTCGGACTTATATGCCGCTCCTCTCCGAAGACTCGGAGCGGCTTACAACATAAACAAAACAGTACTTCAAAACTAAGTCCAAATCTAAAAATCATTAAAAATACAACACCAGATGCAGTCATCATTCACTCAACATTCCACAGTCAACCCCAGGCCTGCCGGCAAAGATAGGTCTTAAGATTCCTCCGGAAGGCCGGGAGAGTGGGGGAAGCACGGACTTCAGGAGGCAGTTGGTTCCAGAGGGTGGGCGCCACAACAGAGAAGGCCCTCCCCCTAGGACCCGCCAGACGGCATTGTTTCGCTGATGGGACCCGGAGGAGGCCGACCCTGTGCGCCTCCATGACATGGAGCTGAATCCTGTTGAAATATAAATAGTTCATTGTCTTGGAAAAGATCATGTGCGGAAGGCTTCAGTTTGGGCTCAAGTATTTCATTAATGTATTTTGGGCCATTTATATTATTAATCACACAGGGCTAGATAGATTCATGGATGCAAAGTGTATCGGTGGTTATTAAAACAGATGTCCATGTGCCGCCTTTATGTTGGTTGAGGCAGGCAGGATTCCCTTGGGTACCATTTGTTGGGGGTCAAGGGAAAGGGAGGGTTTTGCCTTTTCTTTCTGCTCAAGATCCCCAGGTACAATTGGTGGGCCACTGTGTGACACAGAATGCTGGACTCGATGGGCTTTGGCCTGATTCAGCATGGCTCTTCTTATGTTCTTATGTTCTTAAATTCTGCCCACACCTTTTGATGTCATACAACCCCAGATCATAACACTGATTGGGTGTTTTATGGTACATGTAATGCAATCAGGATGCAAATCTTCTCCGATTCTTCTCCTTACATATTTTATGCCATCACTACCAAACAGATCTTGGACACATCACTCCAAATAACAATGTCCCATTGTTCCTCTGTCCAAGTAACATTGGTTTTAGCCCAGTTTAGTCTATTCAACCTTTGTTTGAGAGATAAAAGTGGCTTTTTTTTGTGGAATTCTAGATTTTAGGCCAAATTCCTGCAGTCTGCGCCAAACAGTCATTGCCCTCAACTTCATATTGCATTGCGCCATTTCATCTTGTATACACCCAGATGATTTTCTTCTGTCACGTAGGCACAGTCTCTTAATTCTTCTATCATCACTTGCTGTTGTACACCTTTTCCTGCCTTTACCAGTGTGGTTTTGTAGAGACTGAGTTTCCTTATACCTCTTCAAAAACATAGAAATGCCACCTTTGGTTAAGTTTCCACCAATTTTTCTTCTAATTTCTTTATAACTGTAGCCTTGTTCACTTAATAATATATTTTACATCGCTTTCTGGGCAACCAGTCAACTCTTTGCACCATTACTTTAATTTCATTACGTTTTACAAGCTCACTAAATGAAAGAACACAAAAAAACCCAACCAACTTGATAGCGGTCACATAACACACTGACAAATGTTCTCCTCTCAGCTTCAATTCATGACATCAATAACTGAATCCTACTGTGATCTGATTGGCTCATTGCCAAAACAAGATGACACCTGATTGGCTCTTTAAACACTCATGCTAATTGGCTATAATCAGATGAAGGAAAATTACCTGATACCAACCTAAACAAGTTGTGCTTCCTTTTTCTGGTTATTTGGCTATAATAATAATAATAATAATAATAATAATAATAATAATAATAATTATTATTATTATTATTATTATTATTATTATTATTATTATTATTATTATTATTATTATTATTTTGTGGTCACAGACCAAAATACAAGTGCAACAAAAGAAAACACACAAAAAATATAATCACAAACAATTAACACCAGAAGCCTTGGCTAAGGGGAATTACAACATTCTCCTCTAATAGTTACAGCTCTTAAAAGAAATTTAGAAACCTGAGAAGTAATATAGGAGGAGCCATCCCCTAGACAATATAAAACCAAATTACTAACATTAGAACCAGAGAGATCAATTCCAAGGAGAGGCAATAGTTTAATTCTGGCTGTATTATACATAGGGCAGTATAATAAGACATGGCTATAACTTTTCATGGAATACAGTACAGAAAGTTGAACAAACTTTGTTGCATTACATTCTTGATTAAACTATCTTTCCGTTGATATATAATTTTATGACGTTGAACCTTACAATGCGTCAGTTCAGAGGTAAACTGCAAGTTCAAATAGCAATATAACAGCTGTTCTTCCATATTATAAAATTATCATCAGGAGTTATAGTACATTTGGATAATATTTGGCCATTAGCTGTTGAATTTCAGCTTTAGTTTGGCCAATGATGAGGGGGAAAGATTATTACAGTCTAATATGTATAGAAAGTTTTAGGAAATTCAGTTCTGAATTTGGGAACAAAATGAACTGCAGTGTTACTGTACTATCATAGTGATCAGGCAAAACTTAGTATAGAACAGGGGTGTCAAACTCAATTTCATTGAGGGCCACATCAGCATTGCGGTTGCCCTCAGGGGGCCGGGTGGGTATGGCCAGGGTGGGTGTGGCCTACTGGGTGGCTGTGGATGGAGTGGGTGTGGCCTACTAGATGGGCATGGCCAGCTCTACATTGTTCGTGTCAAGGGTGCCTGTGGGGGCCTGGGCAGGAGTGGGATAGATCTGAGGGTCTCTGGCAGAAGGAGGTGGGACCAGGACAAGTGCCAAGGCATGGAGGAGCCTCACTGTTCCTCTCAGGCCATGCAGGGGGTCTTATGGAGCTAAGACTGAATGCATTTCAGCATAGATGGCCACCACAAAATTGTACACTGGCTCCTGGCCGGCCTGGGCCAGGGCCAAGACAGAGGGGGCCGTTCCCTCACTGTTTCCAGGATGGCTTCATGGGCCACATGAAACCACTTCACGGGCCACATCCGGGCCCCGGGCCTTGTGTTTGACATGTCTGGTATAGAATGTTCACTTCCCTGATCACTAGCACTTTTACATCTTGTAAAATGATACCAGATCTATTTTAATGAGTATTAATAAAATACAGAGGCTAGCAAACCTATATCTCAAATATCCTTTGTTGTTTTTTCTATGTTGCTTGCTCTTTATAAAACTATAGTCTAAGTTGCAATCAAGACACAATCACAAAAGCTGATTAACTAGCAGAAATATACAAATAATGCAACCTAGACATGCTTAAGTCTGACAGCAAGCTTACTAGAATATGCTTGCACTTTCCTAGGATGAAGAAGAGACTGAGAAGGTATTTAGATATAAAAGCATAAAAAATACAGTAGAACATCAAATTGCTTAGTAATGCAGCTACTGCAATTTTAATGCTAGTGTATCGCAACTCTGACATTCAGTTTTTCTTATTACACAAAACTTTATTTGTTCTTCCTTGAGACCAGAACATATAAGTACTATAGAATCTTTTAAAAAAAAAACCTCTTGGCTATGAAAAGAGGTTTTGTCACATGGGCATGCCTATTTTCTGGTGCCAACTGATCGTGTCTTCTTCCAGATGCCACTATTATGAGTGTTACTATTGGCAGTGGTATGAGATAGGTATCTTTTTGTATAATGATGTTAAGGCTGTGGAGTTGGATTCCGCTGGAGGTTTACCAAACTGCCCCAATTCAGAACATCAGAACTTTCCAGGCTGTGCTATTTCACTGAGCTTTTGGATTTGTATAATTGTCATGGCTGGACACTGTTTAACTGAATCATTCATTTCTTTACTCTTTGTTGCTAGTCCCAAAGGTGCTTTCTTTCAAAAGGGCAACAGGACTTTTTTGTTTTTCTTGAAGATGTTTTGCTTCTCATCAAAGAACTTTTTTCAGTACTGACTAAACGGTGGACAATGGAAGGATTTATATTCCTTGCAGTCATCTAGTCGTTAGCACTCTTTCTAACAGTCATTGAGGCCACTCGGAGGTTTATTTGTGCCCTCAGAGTCACCTGAATCCTCCAGTCTGACATTTTGTTTCTGGAAATCCGTTCATACTCCTGCACCATTCAAAGGGTGTTTATGCAAAGTGCATAGCTAAATTGTCTATGGAGATTCTCAGACATCCAGGTCATGGTAGTCCCAAAATACTTTCTTTCAAAAGGGCAACAGGACTTTCTTTTGCTTGAAGACATTTTGCCTCTTATCCAAGAAACTTCTTCGGTTCTGACCATGACCTGGATGACTGAGAATCTCTATAGAGTTTATTGCTAGTCTTCCAGTTTAGATGGTTATTTTAAAAAATATATAATTCCTATATCTTTTTAACAATCAATTGTTATCTTCCTTCCTCTGTTACCATGGTAGCCCTCAAAATGCTCCAGTGTATTTATTTATTTAAACATTTAGATTTTCCTACATTACAGAGATTTCTATGGCTATTTACAATTGATCAATTACATATTTGGCTTGGCTTTTTAAAAGATCCAATTTGCACAAGAGATATGTGGATCAGTAGTACTAAAATCCATTTAAGTGCCATCATTTTTTTTCCAAGCATCTCACAAATATGTGCTAGTTGGTAGCAAAAAAAAAGCTGTTGTGTATGCTATTGTCACAAAAAAAAGTTGGAATGAATTTTTCCAGCAAAAAATGTCAGTGAACTGTACTCTATTCACAGGCATTGAACTTGCACACTTAAGGTTTAAAAAATGTGATGGAAGCAACAGCATATTATTGGCTTCACCCACCTCACCCTTAGACATGTTGCTTTTCTAAATGCAGAGAGGAGGTGTTCATATATAAAGAAGAACTGGAGCTGGTTTGTAGACTCTCACCCAACATCCTTGAAATGGAAGATTCTTGTACTCCTGTCAAAGGATTTTTTTCTCAATCTTTGACGAGTCATATTTTGCTCTCTTTCCCAAATCATCCTTTTTTTCCTTTCATGCTGCTAATCTAAAATTGGTACCAGTAAATAGTAAAAATAATAATGCTAATCTATTTTCTGTTTACAAAAAAAATCCTTACATGAATGTTGCTATATTTGTTATCTGTTAGTCTGACTGGCTATTTTCTGAGTGAATCACTCTCCTCTACCTGGAATCCATCTATTCTTCATTCATTTAAAATCAGCGCTCCTATATAAACAAAACAATATTTTAGCAGACATTCATGGAACTGATTAGTTCAGAGTATGTACCAGACTGTCATTTATTTCTTATTTGCTTTGGAGCAGTATAATCTGCTTCTTATCTGTTAAATTCATCCCAGACTGTTAGTGGAGTAGGCTTGGAAGGAGATTATTTTGCTGTTTTTAAGATAAACTTGTATAATTACAGGAAGTAAAATGTGTCAGTTTGGGTGTGTGCTGGACAGAGGCAAGATTAGGATTTAAGGGGAGATCTGCAGTAGAAGATAATCTGCAGTAGTTTGATAAACAAGGAAGCCAGTAGCAGTAATTAAAAGACTTTTCCTAAATTTGGTTGCTGAAAAATACTAAGAGAGAAACAGAAGTGTATGTTTGTCAAAGAAATTATAATTCATGAATTCCTGACCCTGAGTTTGCTCAAAAGTTTCCTGGTCCCTAAATCTTAGTGTGGGTTTTTTATATAGCACCAGTAATGACTCTCTTGATTTTATAAAAGAAATGGGGATATATAAATGCATCCTATCTCATTGATTCTACAAAATGTGCAGCGGTCTCAAGAAGTTAGATAAAAATTCTATTTGCATTGTCCAACAATACGAGAGAATTAATCATGAGAATGTTTAATAAGGCTATGGAATTCCCGAAACCTTAAAAACAATCTTATACAGAAAAATTTCAGTTCTATACAAAGACTCATAATGTCATGATTTAAATGAGCGTGCTTTTTCTAAGTGCACAGTACATTGAATAAAGGAATTTTCACTGACCAATCAGTCCAACAATTACTCATTTAGATAAAGACTTCTACAGCATACCTAAGTAGCCATCGAAATTATGCTTTCATCAGCTGGTTGACAGATGCACATATTAGCTTTTCTCAATCAGTTGTCTTTCAACTATTGTATCATATTGTAAAGTTTATTATAACCCAAAAGACAAATACATCTATCAAGTACATTGGACTGACTTCATTGGGACATACAGTCCAATATGTTAGAACAGGGGTAGGCAACCTTGGCTCTTTTATGACTCGTGGACTTCAACTCCCAGAATTCCTGAGCCAGCCATGCTGAGGAGAAATGGAGAAGTTTCCATGCTGAGCTATGCTGGCTCAGGAATTCTGGGAGTTGAAGTTCACGAGTCATAAAAGAAGAAGTCAATTTGGAAAAAGCTGGACTACCTCATATTTTGCCTATATTCATTGGAAAATGTATGTTGTCTCTTTCTTTTTCTTTCCCACAAATACTGTACAAAGTGATACCAATACAGAATTTGTATCAATATTTATCTAAATATACCCATGTACCTGTACACAATGAGATTTCAGGAAAATATATTCATTTGTTTGTGAGATACTGCTGTATTGTAAAAATGAACATATATAATGATCTATTGCACATTAGGGATTAGCACTGATTATACCCAGTGCAATTGTCACACCTTGAAAATCGACATAAAAATTTAAAACAATATGAATAGTGTTCCTGAAACCTTAATACAGTAGATCACACCAGAGCCAGGTACATCTGTTCACAGTGCTAACCATTATCATAAAACACTTAAAATCATTAGTTTCGGGTCTGGGGACAGATTATTCCAAGAAGAATCTGCTAAATAAATTTAGCAGTGTTGCAGGGAGGGATCTTGGCTACACTAGAATTACATAATTTTACATCTCAAAGGCCTGTGAACTGTTTTCAGAGAAACAGTTTGAATGAAGAGTAACATTCACACTGTATAGTAAATTCTGTATCATGTTTAATATGTATGTAAAAGCCTTGGAACTGTGTAAAAATGGATAAAGAACTTAATAAAATAGCTTTGAAAGTTCTGAATTACTGTCAACGATAAAATGGTTAAGCTAACATATTGCAACTTAACACAAAGGAATAAAGTGGTCACTATTTCCAGGAGTCACAAAGGTGCTTTTTTACAAGGCAACTGGACTTCCTTGTTTTTCTTTAAAGACATTTCACTTTTAGAATGCACATTTTGTACAGAGAGAACCACTGGTATGAAGGAGGGGTCAAAGAGGCCATTTATGTCAAAACTGAACAGCTCTCTCTCAACAGAGGGGGAGGGATATGACATCATCTGTCTCCTGTCTACAACATAGTCTTTTACCAGTTCCAAGAAGGCTCCACACCCATTTGCATGACTCAGGTCACCCTAACAACACAGATAAACCTCCAGGTGGTCTCAATGACTCTATAAAAGAATGCAAATGATCAGCTGTCTGCAAGGAGTATAAATCCTTCCATTCCCCACCATCCTGTCAGGCTGAAGAAGCTTCTTGGATGAGATGTGAAACGTCTTCAAATAAAAACAAGAAAGTCCAGTTGCCTCATGAAAAAGCATCTGTGGGATAACTATGACCTGGCTAATTGAGAATCTCCATAGATATTTCCAGGAATATCTTTGCGCAGGCTAGTATGTTGTGTGAATAGCTTGCAAGAAGAGATGCTTTAGCCCAAGGTTGTCAAACTCACAACGTCATGTGACATGCTGCGATGTGTCACGACTTTTTTGCCATTGCCAGCAATGGGGTGGGTGCGGTTTTGCTATGATTCGTCTGGCTCGCGGGCCGGCAGTTTGACACCCCTGCTTTAGCCACAGTAAACAATAATCAGATGTCACATTAGCTTAACAACAAAGATTATTGGGACACTGTAGCTGGGGCAAAATGTAATTGACTGAGGATAATATAATGGCATTAAATTATAGTTAGCATGAACTATTAGAAGCAGGAAGACATTCAGTATATTGGACTGAACAGAAGCTGGGAAAGCTGGAGAATGATAGTTTAGAGAGTCATTGGAATTATCCCCAAGAAGTAGGCAATAGCTTTGCTTGTTTGACAGTGTTGACTCCTGGTTAGTGACTGGATTGGTCCCTGAAGTTTTCTTGGCAAGATTTTTGAAAATGGTTTGCCACTGCCTCCTTCCTAGGGCTGAGAGAGAATGACTGGCCCAAAGTCACCCAGCTGGTTTCATGCTTTAGGTGGTATTCGAACTCACAGTCTCCTGGTTTCTAGCCTGGTGCTTTAATCACTTGTACTGCCTTTAAAAAAAGGACCAGGTTATTGATATAATTCAATTAATGTTTGTTTAATATCTTTGTGCAATTCTGTTAGTTAAAGTGTACATGAAGTGATGCATAACTAAACTCCACAGGGGCATAAGAAGCTTCTGCACTGCATGGTTATGATATTTTTATCTTATTGTACATGTAAAACAACTAACAATTTGCTAAAAATAATTATTGCTTTCATAATTTTTATGAAATCAGTTTTAATCAGAGGAAATATTTGGTCTGGAATCAGATCAATAAAACAAAATTGAAATTGCAAACTTTGTTGAAACATTTTGAAAGTTAATAGGGTGGGGTTGCTTGTTTGACTATGACCTTTGTGAATAACTAATTGGGAAAATTAAAATTTAATTGAGATGATATAAGTTGATAAAGTGTCATGAATTGCCTCTAATGACTGATTAAGATATGATTTGGTTCCAGTAAGTGAATGTCTGGTGCAAGTATTGCTGCATGAAAAATCTTTAGAATTAGGCTTCAGCTTCCTAAATCTAACTAAATAAAGCAGAATTCTAAGAACAGGATACTCAGTAATTCCCTTCATGCATTACTAGCAAAAAAGAAACTCCATATTCCCCAACTTACTTTCCCCTTGTTAGCTTTGCGGCTCTAAGAGCCTAGAATCTGTACAAGGGACTCAACCCACATTGAAAAGGAAGTAGACTATTAAAACAGGGAGTCACTTCAAACTTCTTTGTTTCCATTATAAAGTATTAGTGCATGGAAACCATATTAGTTATTCTGACTGTCTAGTCAGTGAATGGTATGGAGGCATGTGACACAGTTCTCTTTTATATAGATGGGAGACCACCTGAAGATTGTATCTCACTGGTCTGAACTAATTGGTGAAAGAACAAGGAATAAATATAAAAGATTATTACACACATTCTTAAACAATTGGAGTGGAAGAATTTGGGGATCAGGATATCTGACTTAATATTTCTTTTTTAAGTCCAGTTAATTGAATTTATTTATTGATGAAGAGCAGGTAAGGAGGACGAGTTTTCAGCAGGTGCAGTACATTTCACCTCTTCAAATTTAATCTTGAAATGAAGAGAGAAGCATATTCAGTGCTACAGGTGAAGATTCCAAATGAATCCGACATTTCCAGATAATAAACAATCAGATACTGGGCAAAGTGAGAAATTCTTATTGGAGATCCTTATGAACCACTGTGGGTCAGCAATATTGAGTTAAATGTCTAAATTCATGTGTAAAAAATATTAAAAGAGGTGACTCTCTTATCATTGTGTTTTATTCTAAAACAATTTTCATAGTCCAGCTGTTTAAATAATCCAGAAGAGTAAAGGATCTGGTTTTGGTATGCTCAAGTATTTAGTTTAAGTCTTGTGAATGTCTTTACAGCTACGCTGGACACTAGTAGCTTAATAGTTAAAGTAGTTTATGTTTAAAATAATCTGCTAGAAGGACACTGTATCAGTATTGCCAAGGGACAGGAGTAGTAAAATATCTAATAACTATAACAAACATTGTTGATATAATGAGCTCTTACTAAAACAGCATTTTTTTTGTAAAGCCTATCTTGTACTTGTGTGTGTTTGACAGACAAAAAGAAAAAATAATAATAATCTATTATCAGACTGTTGCAGAGATAAAAAATCAATATTTTATTGGGTTATAATTGTAGATAGTTGCTATATTCATTATGTAGGATTTCTGGACATAAAAGAGATAAAGTTTTTACAAAAAAAATGCTAAACTTGCTAAGAACAGATATTTTGTGATCTGTGCTAAATCTCTGCTGGAAAAACATGAACAGCAATGAAGCTGAGAAGACACTAAAAGAAATTCAGGGCAAAGTGCCAGGCGCCCAGACGGAAGCAGAATGTGGACCAAAAAGATTGCGACAATCGGGTAATTATGGTTTATGAATTTCAGCTTTAATCTGTAGTTCAGTGAATCCTGATTAAATATCTGTTAAACACAATTAAAGTTTGTTTTTGTATTTCACCGTCTTGATCAGAATAATTAGAGACTGCGTGTTTCATGTCAAAAGTAGCAAGAGGAATTTAGTGAATGAACATCCTTTTTAAAAGCCATTTGTAGCACCAGCTGTTGGCATTATTTTATATTTTAGTGTTATCAGCATAAAGCTGGGCTTTCTCAGTACTGAGTGTTTTCCAGCAGGACAAGGATATTTCTGTCTATGGTAGAATAGCAGACAAAAATAAAATAGTAGCTGTATAGGATAGTATTTGAAACACACAGCAGAAGTCACTTATTTTCAGAAGCTGCAATTATGTATACAACAGGTAGCCAAAAGAAATTCAAGTTAAATCACAAGTTCATCATAGTTTGTCAAAGGTGATTTGGCAAATAAAAAGGATTTAGGACATATATCTCAAGAGATGATGGTATGAATATAAAGGGAGCATTTTGTCATCCCAGTTAAAGTCTCGTTGCAGTTCTCACAAACAGTCTGCTGATTATGGGAAGATTATGGCAGATTGTTTAATATGCTTATGAACAACAGTTTAAGGAATACTTTCTGGTGACATTAAAGATATGTTGGCTGGGGATGTCAGTACACATCTACTTTTGTTTGTAGATAATGCCGCATTATTGGTTGGGAAGCAAAATGATTTGCAATGAATATTACATTGATGCAACTAGGGCAGACATGTCAAACTTATGACGTCATGTGATGTCACGTGACATATTGCGGGCCGGCAGTTTGACATGTCTGAATTATAGCATGAATCTGAAAATCAAGATAATTGGCTGAAAGTCACCCATTGAGATTCAATTGCTGAGGTGGACTTGCATTTTGAGTCTTTTGGAATAATAGTTGATGACAAGACAACATGAAACAATACTGTGCTTTGGCTATAAAAAAAAGCAAATGCAATGTAGACTGCATCAAAAGAATTATAATTTCCAAATCATAGAAAGCAGGATAGCAATAGCACTTATATACCACTCCATAGTGCTTTACAGCATTCTCTGTGTGGTTTACTATGTCAACATATTGCTCCCCAAATCTGGGTTCTCATTTTACTGACCTTGGAAGGATGAGTCAACCTTGAGCCGGTCAGAATTGAACTCTTGGCAAAATTAACCTGAATTACTGCATTCTAACCATTGTGTCACCATGCAGTGGTCATTCTGCATTATTCTGCATTAGTCAATTCTTACCTAATATTGTAGTTCAGGGCATCATACTTTAATAAGGATTAAGCTAAAGTGAAGCAGATTCCAAGCTAGTAAAAGAGAATTATTAACAGACTAGAAACTAAGCTCTATGAAAAGAAATTGAAGGAACTGAAAATGGTTAACCTTGAAAAGTAAAGGCTGGGGCAGAGGCAGAATATGATAGTACTCTTCAAATACTTGAAAGGATATCACATAAAAGAAGGTCAGGATTTATTTTCTATTATTCAATAGAACAGTATATAGAGTAATGAATGTAAGTTACAAGAAGGCAGAATCTAGCTGAATGTTAGTAAAAGCAGCAGAATAACTGCAAGTGCAGCAAATCATTCCATTGGATATATTCTAGGATGGGCCAGACAACCACTGATTGTAGATTTTTTAATTAGGAGGATGGACTCAGTGACCAAAAATAAAACTTCCAACTTCATTATTTTGTGATTTTGTGATATTCTGGACTTGTTGATCAGACTCTAAACCAGTGGTTCTCAACTTTTTTCAGGTTGAGACCCCACTTGCGCCGCCCATGCGCAGCGCAACCCCGAGCGTGCTCGCGACGGGCCGATCCGCGCATGTGCGGCGTGCGCGCGACGGGAAAAAACAAAAAAATGGCGATCCGTGCATGCGCAGCGCGGTACGCACGCGAGAGCAAAAAGAAACAAAATGGCAGACCGCGACGGGCCAATCCGTGCATGCGTGGCACGCGCGCGACAGCCCGAACCGTGCATGCGCGCCAAGCACGCAGCGGAAAAAAACAAAATGGTGGACCGCGGTGTCCAGCGACCCCCACGAAACAGTTGTTCGACCCCAAATGGGGTCGCGACCCATAGGTTGAGAACCGCTGTGCTAAACTCTGAAATCAAAGGGAAAATGAAAGCATAGACACTTACATTGTTAACTGTTTTTTTTTTAATCTTGCTCTTCTAGCCTTTTAATTTGATCTCATCAAAAAGAGAACTTGGTACATTTTTTTCTCAAAGCAATGCTGATGATAAAAAAGTCATATCAGTATCCTAATTAACTAGAATACAGTGTCAAAATCCTAAATTCAGCTGAATTCAGATCTAATCATATTTAAAGTAGACCTAGTTAAGCAAGGAGATTTCTTATTCATTATTAATCTGAATCTCAAAGTCGGGATCCAGAAACTCCACATTATAATCTTCAATAATAAATCTTCAAGTTCTTAAAGAACAGTACTATGATATATTGACCTTCCAAGATGGAACTCATAGAATAACAGGTTGGAAGGGACCTTGGAGGTCTTCCAGTCCAGGGGATGTCTTCACCTCCTCAAGCAGGAGACTTTATACCATTTTGGGTATTTGATCCATGTAAAGTCTCTTATTGAAAACCTTCAGTAAGCCACCTAGTCTATATCTGTGCATTTGGTTTTTCTTGCTTAAGTCTTATTTTTCTCATCATTCAATTGCATTTTGTTGGATAGGGCCCAGTGTTCAAGTCTGTCAAGATCTTCTATATCTTGAGTCTATCTTCTAAAGTGTTGGCTTTTTCCCCCAGCTTGGTGTCAACTGCAAATCTGATGAGTTTCCCCTTCTATCCCCTCATCTAAATCATGTATGAAGATGTTGAACAGTACTGGTCCTATGATAGAAACTTGTGGTACCTCACCTCATGCTTCTCTCCATTTAAATGTAATTCCATTGAGGACTATAGAGTAGTTGGTCAGCAAGTTGTGAATATGATTAGTAAATCACAACAAACTTTTTCTCTAGTTCTCATTCAGTGATCCTGATAATAAAACAGTGATCCGAAACTGAGATTTAACAGAATGCTAAATTAACTAACGGTACCCTTTACAATTCTACATTCTATAACGTTTAAAACATGTTTAACTCTGTGTTTATATTATGAGCATGTGAAAGAGAGAAAAGTTAAAATACAGTGCGATTTAACCCTTCTTAGTTTTTATTAAGAAAGAGAAATGGCGCTGGATTTCCAAACAGGGCTTTTCAGGGAACCTTTACAAGTAGTCCTAGCTTAATAACTACCCTATTTTGTCACCATTCAGAGATATGGCACTGGAAGAGTAACTTTATGACTGGTCCTTGCACATATGATCATTGCAGCATCCCCATCATCACATGATCAAGATTTGGAAATTTCACAACTGGAGCCATTTGTGATCGTTGTGTGGACACATGATGTCTATTTGCATGCTTCACACCCAGATGCCAACAAGCTGTTCTGACCTAAGTCATACATGTGGCAATAGGTTCAAGTAGAGTATGTTTATTGCACCACTCTACTTGTTATAGTGATATCCCAAAAATCCTCCATCACAACCCCCTCCCACAAGCAGTTTAGTGGGTAAGTCCAAGCACACATCTGAAGCTGAAACAGTAAGTTCCCTAGCAAACACTCCCCACAAGGAAACTCCCTGGGGTAAGTCCAGAATGAATAGTCCAATTCCAAAACCAGCTCCAAGTCCAGGTCCAGGAACAGCCAATACGACAAACCCAAGAATCACAACACAGAATAAGGATACAAGAAGCATGGAGATGAAGATGATGGACAGGAAACTGAATGGTTGTGTTTGCCAACAGCTCTCTCCCACATGCTTGATTAAGTAATCCACAACCTAGTATTCCTCATTAGAAGGGGCAAGGCTGCTTCCTTACTAGCAGCCTTGTTGACCTCCTCTGAGCTTTCTTTCTCTCCACTTTACATGTCCACAGATCAAGCGGGTTGGCAGCTGTTCCTCATTGGACATATACCTGGCAGCAGCCATGCCTCCCTTCTCTTGAGTGGGTGGCTGACCATTTGGTCGATCACATCATCCGATTCGTGATGGACCTAGGACTGCATACTTTTCCAATCCAGGCTCTCTGGGCACTGCTGGAGACCCTAGTCCCTATGTCTGATGGCCCCAGTTCTGGGTCCTCCTTCTCCTCCAAGTCAGCAACCAATGATGCCATCACACAAGCAGAGTCAATGGAGAAAGAAGCAATAAAATCACAAGTTTTGGTCATGTAATGTCTTCCTTAATGGCCACAGATGATTTACGTATTGATTGCAGATGAAAAGAGTTCATAATCTGTCATAGTTTCCTGAGATCCCATTTAACTACTGTGTCATTTAGTGATGAAGTTGTCAATTCCAACTATGGTCATTAAGCAAGAACTGTTATTTTAATTTCATAATGAAATCTTTAGCATGAAAGCAATATTTAAAGGTAAAGTTAAAATTCTATCAAACATGGTAGCCATTTTATAAACTGCAGATTCTGAAGATATAATACCCTTAACAATGCAATGGAAAAGGTATTAAAACACTGATAATTTCAGTCTGTTTAAGAACAAAATTTATATTTATATTTAGTTTGTAGAGACACATATTAGAATTTAGATTTCTGTAGCACTGAGACTACTCAATTTGCAGATAGGTTATCATACGAAGAATAGTCTGTCTCTAAGAGAAAAGCATGTTAGATTTGGGAAAGAAAGCTGAGGGAACATTAATGCTGTTAAAGTACAAGTGTAATGAATGGTTTCTGTGACTATGAATATTTGAAACAATATTTTAAAATTAATATTTATACCATTATCAAGTGGCAGGTTGGATTTTTCATGTGAATGTTCTACATGTTCTTGGGTTATTTTATCTATAGTTGACTTGAGGTGTTAGCCCCTCATGGCAGGAGAGTCCAGGAAACCTACTCCCAGAATTTCCCAGCCAGATGAAGTTGCTAGGCTGAGAATCAGTGATACAGGTTATAGTAACCAAATCTTTAAAAGTTTTCAGTGAGAAATGTGTATGATTTCACTCAGTTGTGTCACCATGCATAGAGCAGTCATGAGAATAGGTTAAAGTAGCATTTGGCTGCTACCATTTACTTGGTTGAGTCAACTATCAGTATGAATTCTTTTGGGTCCACATCTAAGGTCCATACCTGCCTACCATAGAGGTAAATATCTTCTGTGATATTCTTAATCCTGAAAATAAAGTTCAGTAAAAGTTAAGAACGTCATATATTGAGATTTCCTAGTATGTATGCACCAACAATACACAGAGAGAGAGACAGAGAAAGAGAGAGAGAGAGAGAGAGAGAGAGAGAGAGAGAGAGAGAGAGAGAGAGAGAGAGAGAGAGAGAGAGAGGAGAGAGAGAGAGAGAGAGAGAGAGAGAGAGAGAATCTGAAAAAAATGTTGCAAATCCTGAAAATTTTGGAGAAATGTTGCTATTCAGTGCCAGAAATATATAACTAAACACTCCACTATTATCAAAGTATTTGTTTATCAATTTATGGTCAGATTTTGGTTGAAGTTTATATATGGAGTTTTTTAATTCATTAAGTGAATTGGTTAATTAATTAAGTGAAGCTAAACTGAATAAAATCTGGAATAATATAAGGAATAGAAGCTTTGTTTTATTTGTTTTCTGTTTCTGATCTCAACAGTATTCCCTGGCAGGACATTTTGAACTTTTGTCAGTAAGCATGAATATTTGCAGTTTACAATAAACTGAACTAAAATGGAATTTTTTAAAAAATGTACCAAGTTCTCAAGGACCGTATTTTGCACTGCTTGCAATAAACAAATTGTCCAAATGTGATCTCAGCTAATGTTATATTATTCTGAGTCAAATGCTTGGTCCATTTTGCCGAACTATCTTGTAAAGGAGACAACATTTGGAATCCAGTGGATAAAATGTAATCTACTGCACTTGGGTTGCTGCAATGATTAGGAACTAAATAAAACTAAAACTAAATAACTTGTCTTAATAAACAGTTTACACTATTTAATTTTGAAAAATTAAAAATAATTTAATGATTTTTTAAAGGCATATTAACAAATCCTTAGTTCTTAAGGCTTTTATGTTCCTTAAATACACAGAATCAATGTAGAATATTTATTTAAATAGACTATTGCCAATTTTCCCCTATTTGACATTTTCTCAAATGGTTGTCTCCTTCACAACTGGAAATTTTGTTTCTTTTTTTCCTAGAGTACACTTTAAATGTATAAGCTGTTTTTATTGCAGCTGTAATTAAGAGAACATTTTCATTACAAGGTTTTTTTATACATTCTGCAAGAATAACATTTTAGCTGAATTTTTCATGCATGTTCTTATAGAAAATCTGAAAAAATAAATCTATGAGAACTAGACATTTCAGTGTTTGTATGTATGAATCTATATATATTTGTTTTCTGAGGTTTTCGCGGATGTTTGTATGTAGGTCTTTGGTTCTTCGGGTTTTCTCCCACGTACAATTTGAAGTGTCTTGGCGACGTTTCAATGAAGTCTCACTCATCATCTTCAGGCTGGTGCTTTCGGCTTCTGCTTCTAGGAGCAATGTGTGGTCTAAGCTGTTTTTTCCTTTTAACTGCCAGTGGGGGTTTGAACTGATTGGCTGGGAGCTTGGCTATGTTCTGATTGGGTGGAGGTGTGTTCTGATTGGTTAGGGGCTTGGCTGTGCTCTGATTGGAGGGGGGGGGGGTTGGCTGTGTTCTGATTGTCTGGGGGAGTGTTCTGTTTGGGTGGGGGCTTTGTTGTGCTGGAGGGGTTCAAAGTGGCCAATGATGCAGCTATGGTCTGGCTCCTGGTCTGTGGTCGTGCCTCATCATCAGTGTGGGTTTGGGTTTGCTTTTTGCGTGGATGTGTGGAGGTGGCATCCTGTGTGGTTCTGTTGTCAATCTTTGTGTTGGAATTCGTTTGTCAATAAGGGCGGGTTTCCAAATGGCTGGTAGGCGGGAGGTATCTCGTTTGTTCATGCTGTGAGGGCATTTTTCTATCTTGATGGCTTCTCTGATTATTCTGTTATTAAAGTGTTCAGTTTTGGCAATAGTTCTGATCTTTTTGAAATCAATTTCATGTCCTGTGGCTTTAAGGTGTTGGACCAGGGAAGAAGTTGGTTCTTCTCTTTTGACTGAGTTTTTGTGTTCTTCAATGCGTGCACTTATTCTTCTGTTGGTTTGTCCAATGTATGTAGTGGGGCAAGCAGTACATGGGATTTCATATACTCCTTGGTTTTCTAACTCAATTTTGTCTTTAGGGTTTCTTAGGATGGTGGATATTTTTCTGTTTGTGCAGAATGCTGTCTTGACGTTATATTTGTGCAGGATTTTGCTGATCTTGTCTGTGGGCCTTTTATGTATGGGAGGAGGGCTTGGCGTTTTCTTGTTCTCTATCATGGATTTTAGTGGGAGTTTGTTTTTGGATTAAGTTGGAAATCTTATTTCTTGGGAATCCGTTGGATGTTAGTACATTAGAGAGAGTGTGTAGTTCGGTTTTTAGGTGTTGTTCGTCAGCTAGGTATTTGGTTCTGGAGATGAGTGTCTTGGCTACGGAGTTGATCTGTGCTGGGTGGTGGTGTGAGAGTGCGTGCAGATAGCGGTTTGTGTGAGTTTTCTTCTGGTAGATGGTGTGTCCTAGGGACCCATTGGATTTCTTGTAGACTAAGACATCCAGGAAGGGAAGTTGGTTATTAGCTTCTGTTTCCATGGTGAACTGTATTTTGGGGTGTAGGCTGTTAAGGTGTGTAAGGAAGTTGTCCAGTTTTTCTTTCCCATGTGGCCAGATTACGAAGGTGTCATCTACGTATCTGAGCCAGAGTTTGGGTTTGTGATCAGATTTTTCTAGAGCTTGGGTTTCAAAGTGTTCCATGTAGAGGTTTGCAATGACAGGTGAGAGAGGTGATCCCATGGGTGCTCCTTCTATTTGTTTGTATTTTTGTCCATTATAGATGAAGTATGTGTTGGATAGACAGTGGTTGGTCAGATCTAGGATGTGTTTGGGGGGGTTATATTTGTTTTGGATAGCTGTTAAGGCTTCTTTGATTGGCACTTGGGTGAAGAGGGATATGACATCGAAGCTCACGAGGGCGCTGGACTGTAAGTTTTGTTTCTTTATGATCTCTATGAACTGGAATGAGTTTGTTACGTGTGAGGTGATGGATTCTGCATAGGGCTGTAGTTGTTTGGCGAGAAATTTGGCAAGATTTTGTAGAGGTGAGCCTATGGAGCTGACTATGGGTCTAAGTGGGGTTCCTTCTTTGTGTATCTTGGGGATACCATAGAGCTTAGGGCATCTGGATGATTTCTCTCTTGGAATGATTCTTTGTTGGATCTCTTCGCTGATGGGGGAGGCTTTTATTTTGGATCTAGTGGTTTTTTCCAGGTAGGTGGTGGGATCTGTGTTTAGGGGTTTGTATGTGGAGTCTTGGAGTAGGTTGGTTAATTTGGTTTGGTAGTCAGATGTGTTCATGACCACCGTGGTGTTGCCCTTGTCTGCTGGTAGGATTATTATTGCTCCTAGAAGCAGAAGCCGAAAGCACCAGCCTGAAGATGATGAATGAGACTTCATCGAAACGTCGCCAAGACACTTCAAATTGTACGTGGGAGATATAATATAATATATATATATAATATATATAATATATATAATATATATATAATATATATATTATAAAAACAAATAAACACGAACACCAGGAACAAATTTAAATTAAAAACGTTTAATCTAATGCCAAGCTTTCATCGGTCAACTACCGACATCATCAGAGCTTAAAACAGGTCGATGGGAGTCTCCTTTATAGTGTTGGCCAGTTTTTGCGCAAGGCTCCTGGACCTCGTCACCGGTCCAGTCAATGGTCCTAATTGATTAATCTGTGTATTGGCTGTTTTCTTGATGTTATTTGGGGCTGCTGCTCCATTGCTTACTTCCCTTCTTTCACTCTCCCCCTTTATGTGTATGCTATTATCTATCCCCCCGCCTAAAGCCCACATATTCTTTCCCCCCCCTTTTTGGCCATTTGTTTCCTTTGTATGTATCGCCCTATTGGACTGTGGGCTTGATGTTCTTTCCTTGTCTTTTCCTTCCTTCATCCTTCTCATGTCGCCATAGCCATATCCTGCGCCTATATCACCCCTTATGGTCCCTACCCCCTCTTCTTCCTCTTTGGTTTTCATTTCATTTTGTGTATTTGATCCTGTTCCTATCACTCATTTCCACCTTATCGGGTCCTGGGCTTGTTGTTCTTTCTTCCCCCTTTTTTTAGGCGTCCTTCTTGTGTCTCTATGATTGCCGGAAGGTTGGTTGCTGGAGTGACCGTTCCTCCCCCCTTTTTTGGCGTTTGTTGTATGTATGTCGTTGCGATCCTCACATTGTATACGGCATTCCGGGTTATCCTCTCCCCTCGGTCACAATTGTGTTTTTACCGTGGGACTGTTAACACGTCCCCAGGCGGTATGTACACAGTCAAAAAGAGCACGAGAGCTGTTAAACGGGGGAGCAGAATCCAACACAGCAGGAGGTCTCCCGGATTCCTCAGGACACCCAGGGAATACAATAACACCCCCCAATGAAAGAGCGAAGGTAAGAACACACCGGCCAAAAGCCCCTACGTCAGATATCCGAGTATGCTCAACGAATGACATCAACAAGACCTGCATGTGCGCAGAAACAACGAAGTGCAGAAACAGCACAGTGGAGCCAAACGGACAACATTTCTTAGTATCTGCACATCAAATTGATTTATTGATAATAAATATCTATAAAAACTAATACTTTTGGGATTTTTTACTTTTAAAGGATTTAAAAGAAGCACTGGAGCTACTATACCACGAGAGCTTAGTGAATAGTGGAGAGACCAAACTGGCCTACAAGATCAAATAAAGAATAGAAAAGAGACACGGCAAGGCAAAGTAATACATGCCTACTACATTTTAAAAAATAGGCAAGACAGATAACAACAAGACCTGGTAATGATCACCAGCAGAAAAAAATTAAGAAAGAAACAGGAGGCTTCCAGTTTGATGTCACAGTGGAAAGGGTGCAGGAAAATGGGGCTCGGTCTTTTGCATTCAATTTCGACCTGCTGGGGACCCTGGAAAGGGTTGAAAGTCGCTCTGTAGAGGCGACAAGCAAGGAGGGGACTCTCACTGATTGCAGGAGGATGGCAGGGATCCGAGGAAGCCCTCCAAACCGGTGGGGGAAAGACTGGCTACATTCGTATAGCCTATCAGAAGCTGCTGACAATGGAAGAAAATAAGCACTAACAAGCAATCTTTCAGCAATGTGGATGAAACTGGATGAGATTCTATCCTCTCTTTATGACTTTAAGACTTCTTCCTGAAAAAATTGCCCAAAGCATCCTCCCCAATGAGAGAGGGAAGGGGAATTTCCACCCTATTCCCTCAGGAAAATAAAAGTGGTGAACTAATTACTTGAGGGAAACAGAGAAAATTACAAGATTAATTTGGAATTAATACACATATATGGCTTTGAAATTTGGGGACTAAAAGTGCTTTTGAGATTTTTTTTAAAAAAATATTTGAAAAGCTTGTAATATAAGTTCGGATTTAAAAAGCTGGAAAACAGTGCTAATGACATCTAGTGGTGAGTTATGACACTACAATTTGTTATGCCTAAAGGAAACTTGGCTTGAAGCCCAAATTTAGATAAGACTTTTGCTGACCTTGGAAACTTTCACTTTTGAAAACTGCAGCTGGGGAAAGGGAAAAAAAACTTTTGGGCTGCTTATCGGTATGGCAGAGACAATGAACTACTTGAAACTGGCCTACCTGAATTATGGATATAAATATTAACTGACTTTCAGAGCTGTGTTGTGGAACTATTTCCCTGCAGGAGAAACACACATCATTGATTGAGATAATGGAATATTTTGGATTACAAATCTTTGATTGATGAACAATTTTTATTATAAAGACCACCTACAAAAAATGAAATGGATGTCCCATACTCATCTTCAAATGGTAAAAAACCCATCTCTAACACCTGTCCCAAAGTTTTCAGTTTGATATACCACCAAGAAAATATGGAATAAGTTCAGAAAGAAATTCTCTCCATGTTGAAATCAATATAAGAGACTATCGCTTTAGCTCATGATGAGATTAGAAATAGCACAAAGGAGATAAATGAACAATTTTCTAATCTAAATTTACAAACCAGAACATGACTACAAAGAAGAAACTAGCAACCCAGAAAATAGAAGGAAAACTAGAGGAAGCAGATCCAAAAATGTAGGACCTAAAGGAAGGAACTAACCGACAGATTCAGACAACTGAAGAATTAGAAGATGGAGCAATAATATTAGAAATGAAACAAACATCTCACCAATCAAGAATTCAGAACACATTTTAGGAAAAGGAAGAAAAACTGATTGAATGGAAGATAGAGCTGTTAGGAGAACTGTGGGCAATTGGAGAAGGAGGGAGGCTGTTTAATGAATATCAATGGGTTCATTCTTCCAAAAATACTTTAATCAAATGGTCTTTCTTAGTCTATTTGGTATACACAAAAACAGAGGAAAAATTACTTGATGATTCCAATGCATTGACTTGGAAAGTTAGTTGGCAAAGGAAAAAAGCTAGAGTAAGACTGAAGAAAATAGAGGTTTTGACCCATTAGATGGGATATTATATTATTAACTAGATGTTTGAATATGGTGGAGAATAGATAATTGCTAGAAATAGAAGTATTATCATAACTAGAAAGATAAGATTTGTAATTAGAATATTAGATTTTGGTATGAGAAGGGAAACAGGAAAATGCTAAGAAGTTTGAATAAGGGAAGCTTTTAGTTACCCAAATATAACTTACTTTGAATTATAAACAATAGAGACATTTTGAACACTGATGGGAAATTAAAATTTTTTAAAAAGCGAAAACAAGATACTGATTAAACATATGGATATTAAGTGCAAATGCAATTAAGATATGTTTTGGTTAAAAAAGTTATCTAAAACTAACAAAGATGTTGATATTCAATTGTATATTTATTAATACCAATAAGAATTGTATTTGCCTAGTGTGGGAAAACAGGTACTACCGGAAGAAGAGAGGAAACATTTGATGGTGTAATATTGGATCTAGACTGAAGAAGTTAATATATACCACTGAATTGCTAATGGACTCAGACAACATGTTGTCTATTAAGTATTTGACTGTAAAACTAGAAAAGCAATAAAATATTTATAAAAAAAGAAAGAAACAGAGGAGTTAAGTTGTATGCTTTTTTTCATAAGACCAAATACATACAAAGCCAGAATTGAGAAGACAGCAATAGACAGCAAATACTGCCTCTGCAAATAAGCTGAAGAAACAGTAGACAACAAAGTTAGCCGCTGCAAGAATGTTACATAGACTGGCTACAAATAAGAGCATGTCAAAGTGATAACAATAGCGTATTAGAAGATTTGCAAGAAATACCATTTGCTTACAAACCAAAAACTGGTGGGACCACAAAATAGACAAAGTCCTTTGGGACTTCAGAATTCAAGCAGATGAGTGCCTGTCACATAACACTCCAGATTTAACAATTGTGAATAAGACAGACAAAAATGTCTGGATAGTGGATTTTGCAGTATCTGGAAACAGCTGAATAGAAGAGAACGAACTGAAGAAAATCACAACATGTAAAGACCTGCAAATAGAAATAGAACTACTGTGGCAAAAGAAAACAAAGCACCAATAGCAATAGGTGCCTTGAGTGGAATGCTAAAATATCTGAGCACTACTTGAACACCATTGGCTTTGACAAAATCACCATCAGTCAATTGCAAAAGGCAACTTTATTTGGAACAGTTTATATCCTGTGAGGATGCCTTTAACATCATCAAACAACATCATCTTGAGAAGGACTTGATAGGATAAAAATGCCAGATCCAATTTAAACATCTGGCTGACTGTGCAACAAACCATAATATATTTTTAAGAAAAGAAATATTTCACTTCCTAAGCGGGATAGCACTATGATTTTGTCTCTTTGCTTATTAAGTGAAAAAATACAGAATAGCTTCAAACTTACTAATTGAAACAAATATACCATGTATAAATATAAATGTTAGAGTTGGCAATATGCCCAGAGTTTTTATCATGAAGTTAACCATAATAAAAACAAGGAGGATTACAAAAAAAGGAAAAGAAATGTAGAGTCTTAAAAAATAAGTCTTTTCTATGCACCCTTGGGCAGTCAAATTCAAACAGATTTCAAGGAATGAAACAGTCAGGCTTGTTCATTACCATATTTGAAACATAAGATAAAGTCCTCTGTATTGGAAAGATTTCAAATCTGTGAATCTGATCTTGGTGATTAAAGCAAAATGTATGAAAGTTTGAAGCTATATTGATCTGGTAAGACACCTTGCTTTTGTGAAAAGTCTTCTCTTTTCAGAGACTTCTTTAGTAAAATCAAGATAAATTGGTAACTTGCTTCAGCTAGAATCCCAGTTCAATTTCATCTCTTGTGGAGAACACTTGAATTCCAAAAATGGAATTGGAACTAGTGCCTTTTCATTAAATGAATTTTAATCACATGATCAATCTTGACTGGAAAATCTGGTCCTACAGGGAAAAGCTTTCTAAAAAAAATTCTCCATAAATTCAGCAAGGTTTGATTGACTTGGAAAGTTTTCAATGCCAATCACACATAGTTTTTTCGCAAGTAATTATGACTCTAAGTAAGTAATTCGTTTATTCAAAATATTATGACTGGCTTGAGTGGGCAACCAATCAATCCTCATAGCAAGTCATTTTTTCTTGCATTTGTTTTAAATCACATTTAAGCTCTGCCAGATCTTTTACCTAAGCCAGGATCTCTTTTAACAAATTAGAAGTATCCTCTTCCATCATCTTTCTCAGCTTGGCAGACAGTGACACAGCTGGAATTAAGCTAGCTGTTGAACATTTGGGTTTTGTTTGCCATTCCAGTAGCTCGTTAAAAACAAAATAATATGTAATGAAAAGTTTTATTTGCGCAATAATCGCAATTCTTGTTTACATATTCTGATAATTCAGAACTTCAATCAGGGAAAGATGTGCACTCACAATGCTATCCCAAAGAAGAAGTGGGTGCAGTCCACAGGATATGAACAGATAATCAAAACATTTCCTTAATTTGCTTTGTCTTTGAATGTTAATGTCTGTTTGCGGAAGGAGTTTTCTGTTTGTTGTAAAGGACCAATTGGTTTCCTTCCTTTTCAAGAGAACATAATTGGATAACTTTTGTATTGTCTTGAACCTTCCCTTTTTTCAGGGAATTCAGTCTGGATTACAGTACTGTGATGGCATTGTCTTTGCTTATAGATGACCTTTGGAGGATATGGGATGGGATGGTATATATTTGGCAGCTTCTGATGCCATTAATCATGGTATCATGATTAATGTACCCAATTCTTTGGTGGTTTTCTTTTCTCTTTAGCCTAAATCAGCCAGTATTGAGGGAGCAGAGATGTTCCTCTTATGTTGAATGCCTCTGGGTTCTGTTCCCTGCATCTGCAAAATTGTCATATTAACTCCTGACAGCAACAGAGTTGGTGCAGTTTGATGGTTCTGCTGGACTTGTGACTCCTAGCCAAGGAGTAGGTGGCAGCTATGGCTAGGAGACTCTTTGCACAAATTTATCTTGTGCATCAATTGTACCCATTCCTGGACTAGGAGACCTTGGTCATGGTCCTTCATGCTATAGAAACATCTCCTTTGGACTACTGCAATGAACTCACTATAGATGGAGTTGCTATTGAAAACCAGTGGAAACTTTAACTGATTGAGAATGCAATGATGTATGCAATTTGAATGTCTCCTACTTTGCCCATGTTATATTGATGCTGGCAAGCTGCAAAGCTCCCAATTTCTTTACAAGTACAATTCAAGACGCTGGCTATCACCTTTAAAGGCCTGTATAGCACAGGGCCAGTTTATTTGCAGGGCCATCTCTTATGAGGCATGCCCTTTATCAGTTGTTGTGGTAGGATCTAGGACACAACCATTTCCTATAATTGCTTCTACCCAGTGCAACAGCCTCCCCTCAAGACCTGGGCCTTCTTTCAAGCATTCGGGCAAGATGGGAGATAACCCCAGCATTTGGTTTTTTCTTGAGAGAATAATCTTATGATACTGGTGATATATTAGCATTTTAATCTTGTGATTTTATTATTTTGTGTTTGTTAACTGTGTTTGTTTCATGTAATATAAGCAGCCATATAGTTTTTTCATTTTATTTTTACAGGAAAAAATATTTGACTGTATTTGTTATTCCACTGAGTATTTTAGATGGCTCAAAGTTTTAGTCATGCACTCTGGGATCCTTTATTATTTGATTATGGTGTTAGTTTTTAACCAAGTCTGTTCAAGAAATAGGCAGAATAATTAATAGGTAGTAAAGTACTTCCTCAACATAACTTCACATTAAGTTAATAATCCAGAGGGATTATTCGTTAACGTCAGATGTATATAAAAGCATACATTTTAACTAACTGCAACCTTTATAACTATTTTGAATAACTGTATTGATACTGACCTAGTGTGCCTACTACTACTACTACTACTACTACTACTACTACTACTACTACTAATAATAATAATAATAATAATAATAATAATAATAATAATAAAGTTGGAAGGGACCTTGGAGATCTTCTAGTCCAACCCGCAGCTCAGGCACGAAACCCTATACCATTTCAGACAAATGGTTGTCCAGTCTCTTTTTAAAAACTTCCAGTGTTGGAACATTCACTATTTCAAAAAGCATTTCTACTAACTTTGTGTGCGTGTGTATTTCTAGTTCTACAAACATGATCAATTTCTCTTATATCTGCAAAGCAAACTCTTGATTGTTTCTTTTCATTGCTGCAAACTAAAAATTATTTCCATTGATGGGAAGCAAATGTGTCATGTATCACGTAAAATTTTGCCCAGATTTCTTTGACTTTTATACAACATCTACAGCACGAACTAATTGATAATATGGCACTGATCTAGCTTTTAACATTTAATTACATCTATTGGGCTAAAAGCTCTAAAAGTTGTTAGTATTTTAAATCTTTTCTACTTTTTGCAATTGATTTTTTTCTATTATTTTCTATCCTAATCAAAAAGACATTAACATGGACAGGAAATTAATCTAGCACTCTAGAGATTAATATTAATCTGATAATGCACTGCCCTAATGATTTCGGGAATCCTTTTTCTTACAGTGCATTATGGCACTGAATTTATAAGCTGTTGAGATAAAGGTTCCTTTGCTTGAAAAATAGAGCTCAACTTTCTTTTCTTTCCCCCCCCCAAAGCAACATTTTACAGTAATATTCATATTTCAGTTTAACATGTTAAAATTTGTATTCCAGCTGTACAGTGATGAGGCACTGGAAAATTCTCTAATTGCAGTTTACAGAAGAATTAGAATCTTTGAGTCCATCTGCCAGTATATGCTGGTATAGGTGTTTGCCTTGTTGCTCCAAAACTATAACTGTTTGAGTTCTGAAATTTCACTTTAATTAAGAAAAAGAAGGAAAAAAGGACTTATAGAAGATCATACCAATAGTTGAGACATGCTGTGTTTTTACACTCAGATTAAGCTAATTTATGTGTAATAATACACTTAACTAATTAACTAATACAAGGTTAAATCCAGATGTCTTGGATTTGGAAGTCTCTGTAGAATCAAGTTAGCTGCGATATTGTCCAAATGGAAGAACCAGGAATTGCATATGTCAGGATCAAATGTTTTGGAATCAGAAGTCCACTGTAATTAACCAATCAATAGGAAATCCAAAAAATAAAATTTAAACATTTACTGTTTATCTTTTTTACAAGATAAATTAAACTTACTGTTTATCTTTTTTACAAAGGTAGCATATGTACAATAGGAACTGCATGTAATTACAGTGAATTTAATGTTGGTAATGAAATATAAGAAAACTTTAACTAGAAAAAAAATATGCAATCTAAAGAGATGTCATTATCTTCATGTTTTGTTTATAAACAAAACTATATCTTCAAATGATTGCAATAGATAGATCAGAAAAAAATAGATTAGGAAAAAAAAATTCTCCAGCAAACCAATTCTCATGCAAGCAATTCATACAGGTCTTCAATCTTTTGATCACTGCGCACATTCAAATGTTATGTAGGTGGACACCTATTAATAACATCCTTGTAATAGTGCCATGACCAGTCACAAAACTTGATGTTTGAATCCACGTCCTCCAGCCTAATACTGAATAGATATAGAGAATGTGTTGTTTCTAGAAAAAAAAATCACAGAATGACCCAATCATAGTAATAGTGATAAGAATTGTGTCAACTTTGTGGCCACACACAATCTAGAAAACAAGAAATAATTTTCATCTGCATAATAGTACTTACTATGATTTTATAAGTAGTATAAAGATATTAATTTCAGCAACAACAGAAATGCAGTTCTAATACACAGGAAATCCTATGTTAAAATCTAGAGTTTCCAAGATATTTTACAGCATCTAATAATCACATAACTTTATAGTTGCCATATGATCCACCAAAAATCATTTGGAGGAACATTCTGGTGAATTGATTTCAACAGCAAAAAATTATGTATACAAGTTTGCTTTTTTATCAGGATATACTTATTTGGCCAGCTTAAATTGAATACTGCTGAGATGGCAAAGGCAATCATCCTACTTAAATGTCTTAAAAGCTATCCCAGAAAAACATTTGTGAATTAGGAGGGGCCCCACTATTAAACTGATATTGATTTTAAAAGGATCTGTAAGTTCTAGCTCTTTTTATTCTGAGCCTTAGCAACATAAAAAAAATAGAAAATATTTTCCACAACACCCTGTGGAAAGCATTATTGGTGACTAACATAAACACAGAGATACATTTGTTAGAATATGTATCCAGGGTGCTGATATTTTCTCCCTCTTCTCTCTCCTGCCCATATATAAAACCCTGCATTTTTCATTCGGTAAATCTTCCCCTACTGTTTATGAAAGATAAAAAGAATCTAGGTTTTTGTGTAAGAAAAGGATTGATTAGTGTCATGTACATATGCCTTCACTTCTGTTTATGCAAGATAATAAGAGCATTAACATGGAGGTGGAATAATGGTGTTTATAATTCCATCACCACTGTTTATATAAGATAAAAACAGTGCTTTTTAAAAAGTAAAATAGTGAGAGAACATTTGCTGTTATGTACATACATTAATTTTCCCCCACTTCTGTTTATAAAGTATGAGGATGAAAAAGTTTAACAAGTTGAAGTGAAGTCAATACTGTTTATAACATGGCTCTTACTGTTTACCTAAGATAAATTAATTTAGAGTATGTAATTTCTGTCTCTTCAGAAAGGGGAATTGGGGTGACAGCATTTGGGGCTATATTGTGTACTTTTAGCAGCCTCAGAATTCTTTCCCTTATTAGGAGATATGCGAGATATATGCTAAATCACGCCAGGCTCAGTATGATATGACTTCTTAAAATAAGGGACATATTGAGATAACTTGCCAAGGAAACATGACTTTTCAATCTTGCGATGCTCAGATGTGTTGGGATAGAACTCTGTTCTTAGCAACTAATATGTCCAGTTCCTGTAATTACTGGAATGATATGAATTGTAATCCTCTATTTTGGAAAAGCACTAGATTGAGAAAAGGACAGAAGAAACTAGCTTGCTACAGGGGTTTGAAAGAGATAGGGACAATTACGGGACAGCAAGGATAAAATCCAAAATGACTGCAAAACAAAACAAATAAGAGAAAAACCACCCAAAATACTCCACAGTCCAGCATTGCTTCACAGGTACTGTACTGTACATGTTCCATATTAAAAAAAATCCCTTTATTTGTTTTATTGACACAGATTGTGTTTAACATTAGTTCATTAAGTTTATTGAAGCATATATTCACAATACAGAAAACATATTCCTTTCACAACATAAAGCTGAATGTAGGGCGACTGTTCTGTATACGTTGACAAAAACAATACAGTTCAACTGGTGGAAAGTAAATTTGTGTCTTCATTCTTTTCCTTCCAAGATGTTATTGGGACACATGATAATTGAAGCAGAATGAAGGTTTGTACACAACTAAGTAGAAGTATTTTCCATAAACACTACCGACCAAGTTTGTCATATCAAGTAACTTACTAGCCACTTCTATAATGTCTAGCTTAATAGGAGACCAGATATCAAAGCTGTATTAGTTTATCAAAACCAGGCATGAAAAATGTGCCATATATTTGCGCCTATGTCATATTTTTAAAAAAATAATAATTGGTATCATAAATTAGAATAATCCCCAAATGAAAGATATGCATATCGATGACCCGGGAGGTCCCCTCCAACTCTATGATTCTATGATTCTATGTTTTTTCAGATTTAACTGTTAGCTACCATTTCAGTGTTGCATGGAAGCCATTCCTGTTTCAATTAATGAATGGATATTATAGACTAGTTTTGTCTAGATTGTATTTATTTCTATTTATTTTAAAGCATTATTTTTTATTTGGCGTATGGCAGGGGTCCCCAATCACTGGGCTGTGGCCCACTACCAGGCTATGGCCAGTTCAGAACCGGGCTGCAGAAAGCATTGGGTGAGTGCACATTTGTGCGCAGTTCCCCTCACATGAGTGGCATGAACTGTACTTGCACTCTTGCACAAAGCTCCCTTTAGTGAGTGGTGGGCAGGCATACCTGCCGCTTGCACAAATGGAGCTGTGCATGTACGTGCGCATGGCCACCACTCACACAGAACCATCTTCTCTCTCACTGCAGCAGAAGGGTTGGGGATTCCTGGCATATGTCATATCATACATGGACTAGCAATATATATTAACATTTCATCTAGATTGGTTTTAATTTAAAGCATTATGTTTCTGCCTCTGGCTTTACCTACTCCTTAATTTAAACCAAATGATTGTCTGAGCCACTTTTATCATCTTGCTTTGAGATCCATCATGACTACATATCACTTATATGTTGATAGTGTTCTTTCTATATCTGGATTATTATATGTAATAGCATGTGAAAAACCTCTTGAGAAATGGGTCAAAGAGATGGTCACTTGAGGACTGTTAGAAAAGAGAGGACAAAGCCTGCAGCTGCATAATGGTGGAGAAAGAGGTGCCACAGGGATCTGTTCTAACTTTTCAGACTGTAAAGTAGATAGGCTTGCATGATTGATGTCAGCCTTCACAGGTAAACCAGGAAGGAAATAAGACCAGATGAGTTAATTCTATTTTATTGTAAGGCTACATTAACAGAATCTTGCAAGTCTGAAAGTACAAATCCGAAAAGATAGGAAAGGTTCCTTCTGAGCCTTTTTCTCTACCTGTAAATGCAGCTGCCAACTATGCCTTCTCTTATCTGACCATTCCTTAGGCAACATCTCTTCCCCTGTTTCTCAAGGTCTTGTCCACACATCAACTCATTATCATGCTTAGTTACTACTCTCTGATAGAAGGTACTAAAAGGTAAAATCTATATTTATAACCTACAGTTTGTTTTAATATTTTTGTGGGGAACATAGCAGTGAAACCAGAGAAGAATTATCACCAAATAATCAGCAGAGTTCTGAATGATTTGAAGAAACATAGGATTATTTATATGTACAATATCTTTAGTGTAAAGGTTAAAACAAAATAATTTTTCACAACTAAATTTGAAGGAAGTAACAAATAAGATAAAGTTAAAAGATAGCATAATTGGAGTCGTATTTTCATTTCTGGTCACATGTATCTTTGCAGTTACTGTAGATCTTAAAACAAAAACCCTGTAGGGATGGCAGATTTCAGAATTGATGGGCATTTTATTAAGAATCTAGTAAGAATTGGAATTTGCCAGATTCCATTTATCTGGACAAAAATATATTTTTATGAACGATCCCAAGAAGATTGTCTTCATGCGCTGCCTGGGGAATTCTGGGAGTTGAAGTCCATACATCTTCAAGTTGCCAAGGTTGAGAAACACTGGTCTAAAGTGTCTTACACTTAGTATCTAAATTAATCATAGTGCTTTTTTCCCCTTAAGCAATGACAAAAGCCACTTTGCACTTTTATATATTATGTTAAAAATTTTTTTTGTCATGAGCAGGTTCTATCTATAAAAGCTTTTTCTGTTTCATCATTTTGACAAGTGACTTCTACTAAATCTGCCTGTTCATCACAGTTTTTTTTTATTTTTTTCAGTTCAAGAAAACAGCAAACATTTCTGAACTACTTAGAAGCAAACACCAGGGATTTTCATCTGCCTATAAGGTAAGTCATGTATGTAGTAAGAAAAAACCCCCAAGTCCATTTCCTATCATCTCTATTTTGAAAATTATGAATTATCTTTGGTTACTCAGTAAGACTTGTCTCTATGATCCAGGAATCATCCTTTGGAAACTATAAAACAATTAACCTTAGTAACTTTGGATTTCTTAAATTCTTGGTCAAAAATATGCTACAAATTGCTTTTTAACTGTTTGTTTTCCTTGACTATTTTCTTGACTATTTAGTTTATGTATTTTAAAATATAAAGTGCTTCTGAAAAACTGCATTTTATAATATCTATTGTAGCAGATCCAGCTTTTCTTGAGCTGATAATGATTTTATTATATCCCCTTTTCCTGAATACGAAAAGGTCCATAAATGAAGAATAGATATACATTTTAAAACTTATACATTGATCCAGTCTTTGCTGCTAATATGTTAATTTGTTAATCTAATAAATTTCTATTGCTTGATGAGAAAGAAGATTGACAATAGATAGTATTGTTACTTTGTTTTGTCCTAATGAGCAACTGGCTTTAAGGCTTAGGTATTTTGAAATTTTTAAAATTATGTAAAGTGTGGAAAAAGGACACAGAAATTCTCTCTCATATAACATTAGTACCTAGAAATAAATAGAAAAATTCTTTGGGGGGCGATTTAGAATACCTTAAAAATGGTTCTTTGTAATATATTCAGGTAATTTATGTAAATTGCTTTCATAAAATCTGATGACACATACATAGACTTTTTAAAGGGTAGACCAGCAACCATATTGGGCCAATGCTTGGAAGTTAAGAAAGGTAGGACAAATTAGTACCTGGATGAACATATAAACATCACCGCTAGACTAAACCAAGGCCTACCAAGTTTGTATTTGGTTTCTCAGCTTACTATTACCCCGACCCTGTTTATGGCATTATTGTTGCACTCTTCTCTCCTGAATGGCCTGGCTATCCATGAACAAATATCATCCTATCCCACATAGTATCTCTGAAATATTTACACCCTTTGAAATCAGATGCTCCCTAGTACCTATCAGTTTTTTCCCAGATATCAGTTTAAATACTCATTTTTAATTAGACACCCTGTTTCCATTTTGGTTCAAGGCCAATTCTCTCATTCAGAGTTTGTGTTATACCAAAATGTTCTCCAGTGCCTAAAAAGAAATCTAACTCTACTTACTATCACATCAGCCATTGACTTCATAATGAGTTCTGTCAGTCTGGCTTGCTCTCTACAGAGAATAGGTAACCTTTCTGAGAATTGCCTGACTGTAATCTGTTACCAAGCAAAATAGCTTCTAGGTTTGATCAAGTTTTTATTTGCCACCATGATTGGTACCAGCATATATCACATTTATTACTTCCTCCTGATTGCAATCTAGTAGTTTATCTAGATACCTCATAATTTCTGTAACATTTACAGTAATCCATCTGTCTAAAACCTCTATCAACTAGCTAGTTTCTTGATCAAGGAGTCAGTTGAAATTATAAGCACCTTCTTTTCAGACTGTATGGTCAACAGACAAACAGGCAATTTAGACAGATAAACCTCCTTAAATGCTACTAATCAGTTCCAAAAGCTTGTCAGCTATCTTAGCAAACTTCATTGTTCCTGTAGGCCCTTCTATTTGATGCTGCTTTCCCAAGGCAATCAGGGAATACCAAATCTGTATGCTATTTGGAAACTAAAAAAAAAAAAAAAGACAAACTATTTCAATAATTTTTTTTTAGAAAACAGCATAGTCTTGACCTTGTAGTCACTAGAAAAAATAGCTCATTTCAAGGATTTTATCTTTTTAAACAAGGCTTGGAATCAACAATTGGCAGGAAGGATGCCATCATCTATTTTGAGAGATTTGTTTGTTTGTAGAGGACTTTTTTGTTGGTTTAATACTCACTAAAAAGCAGCAATTAAGTGGCACCACATCCCCTCAGTAATAGTCCTGTAACAAAAGACCAGAATGATGAAATGCTTCATGTTACTTCATGAAGTCACAACAAAAGAGCTGTTATGAACTCACATTGCAACATTGTAAATGACACAGTTTGCTTTCCAGTGTCTCAACAACTATTTATCAGTGCCATCCATATACGTACTTCAATATTGATAGGACTCTTTATTTTTAATAGTCATGTTGCCTATAAGCAATCCCAGGATCAAAGGCAGGGTCTCCATATTTAGTGAATGCTGGCCCTTATGTTTCCATAAAAAATCCATGTATGTAGACATTTTATCATGTTATCATGTTATTTAGACCATAATTCATAAATCAACCCCAAATCCGAATAATAAGGTTTATTAAAATTGGTAGGATCATCATGGTAATTCCAAAACATTGCTGGGGGGGGGAGGAAAGTTGAATAGCAAACAGATCACTGAAGACTGATATATGTCCATGTAAAACAGTCTATTGCTGTATTTATATGGATAATCTTATTGTGTCTTTAAACCCAACTGGAGTTTCAATTCGAAACCAGAGCAATTAGAGAGTTACAATAGCTTTCAGATATTTCAAGAAGCACCCATTCCTCTGCCCCCCTCTTAAAAAAATTAAGAAATAGGTGTGAAATCTAACATATTTGCTGAACAATGTACTCAAACAGTAACTGGATTTCTTCTGTTTTTAATGTGCATTTGTTCAAAATAATTTGCTTTGGTGGCTTCTCAATATATTAATTTCTTAATATTAGACTATTTTATACTGCTGCTTTACCTTTTGGTGCTTCCTTGAGTACTTCATAGCAGGTCAAAGGCTACAGCATCTGTTGAGAGTAGATTTATCTGATGTGAGGGCCAGTTAGTTGCTAAGCAACTTTTCGATTTAGCAGCATTGAATGCAAAGCAGTTACTTTTTAATGCAAATAAGTATAAGGAGTGATAGGCGGTTGGCTGCTGCTGATGACACATACACAAATGAGTATCACACATAGTAGAAATGATTTTCAATTCCTGCATCACAAATCACATATTCACATTTGTGGTGAGTGTTCTGAATAAAGGAGCTGGCTTATGTGATAAAACATACTACAGTGTATTATAATTGAGGAAACATATAATATAACTTCTCTGATTTTACTTGGAACTTATACTTCTCTATCCTTGAAACAATTTCTCTTTGAGAAGGATGTGAATAAAGAGTCATATCCCTAGGTATATCTGTTAGATAAATAAGGTCTGAGGCTGTGAATATTTATAACTCCTGATTCAGAAAGAGGAGTCCTACGGAGTTTTATTTTCAGATATTTTTAATGCTTTCTAATGGAAAGTGTGTAATATAAGTGGGGGGATTATGTAACATTACTTGCAAGGGAACTTGAAAAATAATAAATAGAAAATTCTACTCCTAAAAATTAAACTTTTCCAAGAAAAAGACCCAACATGTGGTGCCACTATTTAGCCAGATAAACAAATATCCACAAAAATAATTGGGAAAGTTTTCTCTGTCACTACAATATAGCAAGGGGTTTTTTTTACATCAGAAATACTTAATTTCAAATAAATATATGTTTTTTAAATAAATACCTATGTTAAAATGTAGATTCTTTATAAAAGCAAACTAGTATGAGGTGAAAAGTGAGTGAAGGTTATTTATGCAGCATTTACTTTTCACAGATATACCGGTAACAGCTTATTGATTGGAAGAACAAAGTCCTAGCTAGCCTTGCTTTTCAGCTTAGGTTCAGTTTATTTCCCTTTTTAAAACCAATAGAAAAGATTATTGTACATAGGCCATTATCTTCACTGACTAATGAAGTGTGTGTGTGTGTGTGTGTGTGTGTGTGTGTTCTTTCCTGTTCTGTAATGCCACAGAAATGTCCTTCTAGATTCTGATCACTGTAATAACTAATTTCAAGGAGTCATTAGTGAGGATTCAAACAATATCCTATAATGAGTATGTTGTGAAAAAATTGACATAGTTTATTTCTGTGATTCATATTCATATGGAAATAATGGCTTGTAAAATAGCATTGACATTTTTCTTGTATTCATTGCAAGCACTGTTAATATTTTTGCCTAACAAATCTTGGATAGACCTCTTAAAATATTTTAATCCAGATACAGTTCATCTGCAAAATTGGGGACCCAGGTTGTTGCATAGTAACTCTGGCATACTGAAAACTGTGTTTAGGCTCGCTTAAGGCTTGTATTAGCAGACATCATATTATGGGATCTGATGAGTGCGTTAGAGGCTACTCAGTTGGGCCCAATAACAATGTCTGCTATTTCAACTCTTCCCAGCAGCAACCCAAAGACATTCCAGTGGCTGCCTTGATTTTATCCATTATCCCTATTAGTTGTTACCTTCTGCTAAGCATGGTAATTTGTTATGTTCCTTATCCACTTTCAGACTAGACTAGACTAGACTAGACTAGACTAGACTAGACTAGACTAGAATAGAATAGAATAGAATAGAATAGAATAGAATCTGGAAGGTATCATGGAGGTCATCTAGTCCAGCCTCCTGCTAAAGTAGGAGGACTTATACCATATCAGACAAGTAACTGTCTAGCCAGACATGTCAAACTCGCGACATCACATGATGTCATGCAACATATCAGGACAGTTTTGCCATTGCAAACTCATTTTGTTGGATAGGGCCTATTGTTCAAGTTTATCAAGATCTTTTTGGATCCTGAGTTTGTCTTCTGGGGTGTCACCTGAAAATTTGATGAGTTCCCCTTCAATTCCCTTATCTAAGTTACTGATTAAGATATTGAAGAGTATTGGGCCTAAGATGGAACCTTTTGGATTATTTGTTCTTCTTGAAATCTCTGTGTACTCCTTGTAACTACCTCTATGCTGATAAATGCTTATCTTCTTCTTTTTTTTGTTCTTTACCAAAATTGAGGTTTTAATAGCTAAATGTTAAAAAAAATGACTTTTATTATTCTTACCTTTGATATATAGAAATATGCACATGTTTGTTATTAGCATATTACCTAGGAATATATATCACAAGTGAACTATCTTTATAGATAGCCCTCAATTTAGGATTGTAATGGAGCCTGGAATTTCTGCTTAAGTCATGACAGTCATAAATCAAGGCACCCACTGACTGGCCTGATTTTACTATATTTTATTGCAGCAGTTATAAAACAAATGCAGTGATTATAAGCAAGTCCATTCATTCCCACGGACCTTTTCGGCTGGAAACTAACCAAAAGATTTTAAATAAAGGTTTGGTTAGTTACTATTGAAAATTGAAGAGTAAATCATAGTCACATGATGATGGAACACTGCAGCTGTCTATAAAAGTTGGCTGCCAAGTGCACAAAATATGGTTATATGACCATGGGGGATGGTCATGTGCCTTTTGAGGGAGGATCAATTGTAAATTGGAATGGTTGCTAAATGACCAGTCATTAAGTGAAGACTACCTCTATTTGTTCTTTTTTTTTTTGAAAATATTTTATCGGTTTTTTATTTTTAAGAAAAAGTACTCAGGACACACCGTGGTGTTTGGGTAATCAGACATTCCAAAGTAAAACATAAACAAACAACTCAACTCAATACATTCACTGTCTCCTCTCTATTTCCCTCAAATAACATAATATGTTTAAAATATTCCATTTCTAAATTAAATTTCTACTAACTTGTTTTAAAACTTTATCAGTTTACAATTACCAAAATCAAATTTAACTTTAAATCAACAAGTTATCAATTCAGATATCCCTTCCAGATATATTCTAGTTCTTAATTTCTCTCATCCTTCCTTTTATCACCAATCCCATTTATTTCTTCTTCCATTACACAATAGCTATCTTAGTTAAAAAATAATGTTAAACCTTAATTCACTTCAATTCATTACAGAAACTTCAAATTTCATCCAATTGATTTGTCATACCTTATGACATCTATGTTATTGTCCAAAAAATCATCTAAGTTAAAACACTCCATTAATTATTAAAACCATCCCAATCTAAAAAATCAACATTTTTTCAATTCCAATACATAATTTTCATCAAAATAAATCTATTATTCCAAAAAGTATTCTTAATCTATTTAAAATATCTTTTCTAAAAATCACCCTCATATATATATGTTTATATTTTTTCTTGCTTCTAACTCTAAATCATAATCCTTAAAACAAACCATAAATCAAACATTGCCTTTAAACCCATTACACTATTTTAAATTTCTCTTTTCAGTCTAATTCTGGTTTTTTTCCTGTGTCAAGAAGGTTTCCATAGGGACACTTCCCTTTCAGCCAGTAGATCTGTCTTTGTTGCTTGCAGTAGCCTTTGAAATAATAGCAATCCCATCCTCTGCATTAGACATCTATTTCTCTTCTCCTTGAAGGGTCGTTGCTTTGTAGTTTGAAGTCTCAGTCTTTGCTTCTTCAGTTCCTCTAAGTTGCAGATGGAAGGTTTGTAAGCTAGAATAAGTTCCTCTTTTATCTCTGTTAATTCCTCTTCTAGTATGTTTTGATTTATACCATAGTCAGATGTAGCCTGGACATCCATTTGAACATTTGAAGTGAAATTTCTGGATCTTAGTTCTGTAGTAAACTTTTTCATTGTAGCACATATTTCTGCAGTAGCCTCATAGATCTTTTCCAATATAGGTTTACAGTTTCTCCATTTTGATAGTGATTAAAAAGAGTCTTTTTTCTTTTCTTCTTTTTTTGTGGAGGCTATTTATACCATAGTCAGATGTAGCCTGGACATCCATTTGAACATTTGAAGTGAAATTTCTGGATCTTAGTTCTGTAGTAAACTTTTTCATTGTAGCACATATTTCTGCAGTAGCCTCATAGATCTTTTCCAATATAGGTTTACAGTTTCTCCATTTTGATAGTGATTAAAAAGAGTCTCTTTTTTCTTTTCTTCTTTTTTTGTGGAGGCTATATTTGATATAATTTAAGCAATATCCACTCCCACAGTTCCCACAGCTGCCCAGCTTATCTTTTCTCTTCAAAAGTGTTTTGAAGGTCAGATCTGTTCCATCTTCACACCAAGTAACCAGACGTTGCAGTTTTAAATTTTCGCCACTAGATGTCCACAGTAAATTAAAAAAAGGTCTTTTCCAGAAACCATTTCCTTTTTTTCTATCTTTTAAAGTATAATGTGACAAAGAAATAATCTTCCAGTATAGGATAATAATACAGTTCTTAGAAAGAGAGGAAAAGAAAAAAAAATTTTTCCTGTACCCCAAAAAATATAAAAGTAAAATATAGTCTTTAAAATTTTGTTCTATTTTTATAGAACGCCTTTCTTCCCAAAGAATGTAGAAGCTGCCTTTTCAAGCTAGGGAAATAATTCCAACAAGGCTCTTTCAGGTACCAAAAACAAAGCAGAATAGAGAGAATAGCAAAGCAAAATCTCACCCGGATTCACCATGGGGGTTCTTACAGCTTAGATGTTCTTTGACTTGCGGTTTGAAGCAGCAGGGTGATCGGACATTTTACTGGCCAATCTTCTTCTCTGTCGGCCCTCAGAGATAGCTCAGACCGCTAAAGGAACCGCTGCTCCTCAGCAGCTGAGTAGAGCCTCCTCGACAGAAGTTGCCCCTTCCAGGGCAACTTTGGATCCTCATAAGGGTCTGCCGGCAGAGGGAAAGTTAGAGAAAGAGGGAAAGCTAGCCGACGAGGAGACAAGTTTCCCCGTACGACTAGAGAAGCCGCAAACCGGAACCGGAAGTCACCTCTATCTATTCTTGAGCACCAGAAACAAAACTGTTCATCTCTTAATTTCTTTGTCAGCAACAGTAAATTCATTTTACATGCTTTACATTAAATTTCTCTTAATATTTAATATTAATTTCTACATTTACTTTTATAATGGGCTCTTTTATTTTTTACATATTAAATAGATGCAGATAAGGGAATCCTTGTCTATCCTTTTGTTATACTAGACCATTCTGTTTCCCAAAACTCAATTCTTACCATTCTTGCTCATTGAAAATATTCTTCAGAAGAATACCTGGGTTAAACCATTAGCTGTTCTTGATGATATGCATAGTTAAAGCCCTGATATTTTCCATACAGCAAGAGTAAATTCCTTTTGTATTATCTTGCTCTTTTCATTATATATCTTACATTAGCTATATGAATTCACATCCCGTTGTCTTTTCTGAAATCTGTTCATTTAGCGTATCTCACTCAGTGTACTTTTCAGTTCTTATGAAAAACTTTAAGGAACTTTATGTAATGGTTTAATAATTCACTGATGGAGAGTCTTCTAAATGGTTATATTGTTAGGAAAATGAATGGTGTCCTCCTACAGGTTATGTTCTTTAGGGTTTTAATTATTTTATTGTTAGTAATTTCGCAATTTTCGGGGGATCTTTTCTGAAGTTTTTATATCTTTGTAGGCTGCCTAGAGTCACAGCAGTGGGATGGGCAGCTATATAAATTTAATAAATGACTACAGATATTAATAAAATAGCTATGATACCCTCAAAATAGGGGTGCCCCTAAACAGCATTCTGAAACTTCAAGTGCTGTAGAAGGTATGGTAAATGATGCCAAATATATGACACATGTAACACCACTATTGCATAAACTACATTGGTTACCGGTATGTTTCCAGGTATAATTCATCGTGCTAGTTGTCACCTTTAAAGCCCCATGTGACTTATTTGAGGAACTGAATTGTTCCAAAAGTTTCTTCCTGACCAATTTGACCTAGCAGATTGGACATGCTGCAGACTCCATCAGTCAAAGAGTGTTAGCTGGTGGGGACTAGAAGTAGACCTATTTTGTGGAATATCCTCTGCTCAGAGATTAGATTGGCCCCAATCCAGTTGGCCTTTCATAAGGCTTTAAAAAACTGGTTGTGTTCTTGAGCCTAGGGTGCTGAATGTGTTAAGGACCCTATTTCTTGGTTTTACTGTTAAGTGGCCAAGCATGTTGACTACTGTATATACCGGTATTTATTTGGGATGACTTTTTAATTTTTTTTAATTGTTTTCAAAATGATTTATATTGTTTTAATTGTTTTATACTTTAGGAGTGATTGATTGAGAGGGGCAGCTATAGAAATTGAATATATAAATTATAGTAATAAATACATATTCTCTTCCATCTCCCTCCTTTGTTATGGCTAAATTCACACATTGTTTCCAGTCTCTGGCTATATTATTTGATTATATATTTGTTGTTATAGAACTGTTAGAACTTTAACTGACACATTTCCTAAACTTTAGTTTAATGGATATTTTATCTTCTGCTGGTTTAACACTGGCCCTATTGATTCACATACATTACTGTTTAATTCAGCTTGGAGAAACATATCTTTTCTCTAAAAATGATTTTATTATATAATACCCTTTGTAAAGTTTCAGTATACTATTTTTTAAACTTCATTTATGTCTATTAGAACTCTTTCATAACAATTCCTGAGTACGCCTACCTTACCTATACATTTTTGTGTTTTTTTCTGATATTAGCCATACCTACTATGACTGTACTGTATCCTAGAATCTAGTCCAACTTATAATACCAGCATAAGTGGTTCAGTAATTAGATTAAAATTCAGAGGGGTTTTTGAGGAAAGAATGGCTTTTTCCCACTAAAAATGTAGCAAAATGCCACCTAGAATATAAATAACATGGTTTTCTCCTCAGGTGTTATACAAACCTACAGAGAACTATAGTAGTAAACAAGTGATAATAGAAATATAAGTAAAAATGATGATTTAAATGTCGTATGATAGCTGTCCTGAATATATTTTGGAAAAAGGTGATGTTTTTCGAGTCATTGGTTGTAATTTTTAATAATACATTTTTCACACTGGCTGAAAGCTGCAGGAGCCATGACAAGACTTCCTTTGTCTTCCCTTCCTTTCAACACATCCTCTCTTCTAGTGTCACAATACCATTTATTACATAATCTATTTTGGCTGCATTTATCCTTTTATGTTTGTCCTAAAAGGCCCAATATAATATGTAATAATTTTCATTTCTTTTGAAAAATATTGAATCATCACAACATCTCCTACTCCGTGTTCTTTGCCTTTTTATCTTTTCCTTGATGTTTTTGACATTTTTTGAAAATGTTTTTCTTTATATATACATTATGCAACATCTGTTTCTCATCCCACTTTTGCAGCAACCGTTCTTTTATGTATTCTCATCCTTACTCACTTCATTTTTCTCCTTCTTTTTCTTACCTTCCACTTTCACCCACTTCTATGGCACTTGAAAACAATTATTTTCACTATTTTCCAAGCAGTTTCTACATCATCTCTTAATTCTCTAGTGAGATTTATACTCTTTCCTGCAAGACTCTTACATACTCTTTCTATTGTTACTTTTGATTTGCATTCACTTCGCTCACTATTTTCCTTTTTTCCCATATCTGTTCTTCCCAAGATATACTTATGACATTACCAAAAAAATGATCTGCCCCATTTCTCAAAGAAAATTTTTCATCATCCTTGCATTCTCACTAATTATGTCCATCTTATATCATAAGCAATCAAGTCTACCTTGATTTACATTCATTCCTTTGCCGTGGATATACATAGTTACATTCATAGTATACAAAACTGAGGTTTTCTATGAAGTTGGTTAGCAAGAATCACTACTTTTTTCCAAGCTTTCTAATCACTTTTTCTATACAGGTAGTCCTTGACTTACAACAGTTCTTTTAGTGACTGTTCAAAGTTATAATGGCATTGAAAAAATTGACTTACGACCATTTTTCATACTTGCAATCTTGGCAACATCCCCATGGTCACATGGCCAAAATTCAGATGCTTGGCAGTCATATTTATAACGATGTGTGATCCCCTTTTGCAGACATGTCAAACACAAAGCCCGGGGGCTGGATGCGGCCTGCGAAGTGGTTTCATGTGGCCCACGAAACCATCCTGGAAACAGTGAAGGAATGCCCCCCGCTGCCTTGGTCCTGGCCCAGGCTGGCCGGGAGCAAATGTACAATTTTGTGGTGGCCATCTATGCTGAAACACATTCAGTCTTACTCCACAAGGCCGTCTAGAAACAGCGAGGAACCAGCCCCTGCCGTGTTGGCCCCGCCCCCTGGGTCTATGCTGGGGAGGTGTCACCCTTTGTGAGGAATGAAGAAATGGACCATGCCTTGGCACTTGTCCCGGTCCCACCCCCTTCTACCAGAGACCCTCAGATCTGTCCCACTGCTGCCCAGGCCCCCACAGGCACCCTTGATGCAAATGATGTAGAGCTGGCCATGCCCACCCAGTAGGTCACACCCACTTTGGTCACACCCACCCAGCCCCCCCCCGAGGGCAACCGCAATGCTGATGCAGCCCTTAATGAAATTGAGATTGACAACCCTGCCCTTTTGCAACCTTCAAACAAGCAAAATCAATAGGGAAGCCAGATTCATTTAACAACCATGTTACTAACTTAACAACTGCAGTGATTCACTTAACAACTGGGGCAAGAAAAGTCGTAAAATGGGGAAAAATTCACTTAACAGATGTCTCACTTAACAATAGAAATATTGGGCTCAATTGTAGTTGTTAGTCCAGGATTACCTGTACTCTTGCAGTCACATCTCTTGTATCTTTGCCTTTTCTCTTCATTTCACAACCAGTGTATATAATGTTTTAAATTAATTCAGTAACCATTTTATGATGTTTATATATATTATTCTTACATTCCAAGTTACAATCTTCCATATGTTGTGGTGATCAATAGGTATACTTTCCATTGATCTCCATTGCCATTCATGATTTTAGTCTATCAAAGTGTTAATGTTATGATTTTTAGTAAGTAAAGAAGGAGCAGGGTATATCACCAGGTTTAATGTATCCATGACAAAAGTGGCATTCCCAGAATGCCTATGATAGATCTGCCATCACATCGCTGTAACCTTGCTTCGCTTTGATGGCATTCTGCCATAAAGTATGGGGAGGGGAGATGGCGGGATATATACTCAAAATAGCTCACTTCTTTCAAAAAATTACATCTTTTTTTTTACCTTCACTCTCTCCAGCTGCATAAAACTATCCAGTTAATTGAACACTTCATGCAATTAATGAAGTGGGTTTTGTCCCAGAAAATATTAAACCAGAATAAATGCATTATGCTTCCTTGTTACCTTCTGGAGGTATACCTTCGAGGTATCCAAAGCAGAACATTCAGATTCAATCACAGTTTTGTTCCATACAGTATCAAGTTTGTGAACTCTCAAGCTTCCTCTTTCCACTATGTATTCAAGATGAACAATGATTAATATTTATATGTATTATATGTAAGGGAGTAGGTATATACATAAGTATGTATATCATGTCTATATGTGTATTATGTATGTATACACTTTTGAGAGCAAGAAACAGAATTTCATTTTTAATGTGTGCCAGTGTACCCACAGTAAAAAAAATGACAATAAAGGGTATCTTATGATGCAGTAGATTAGAGGTCCCCAACATTTTGGGCATCAGGACTGGTTCCGTGGAGAGAGATTTTTCCATGGAACAGAGGGTGCATGGTTTTGTGTGCTGCCTACATTCTACGGATGGGACTTTGCTTGTTTGTGCAGACCACTTGCTGTCATGCCGTGGCCTGATATTGAGGGTTGGGGACCCCTGCAGTAGATGACTTTTACATTGAGGATAAACTGGATTGTATACTGACCCCATTTTTTCCCCCTACATCAGTGATTATTTTTGTTGTTGTTCTTATCCATTAAAGTTAATTTGCCCTGTAAATTAATGTGTGTGGGAAACTAAAAAAATAAGGAAATGATTCTTCATGATATATTTTAACTGATTTATTTTGGTACTTTGAATGAAAAAAGATTAATATCTAATGATTTCAAATGCTAAACAATAATTAGTATGGTTCCTTTCAATGTGTAGCCAGATAAATTACCCTTGTGTTTGTAACCACAACATAGGAACAAGCCTTAATATATGCTAATAACAGTGATAGAATTTGGAATTTATTGCCTTTATATTAACAACTTAATAATATATGTACAATATATGTCCATATCTGTACAGTAAAATTTTGTTGAATTGTGGGTTCAGTCTTTTTAAAAATAAAATCTTAGCAACATTAACAAAAGGACTGAATGGTTCTTATTTCCTATACATATTTTATGACATCAAATTTTTAGATAAAGTATTTTATCTTTTAAAAAATACCATTTGAGGTGTACAACCTTCTCTGAATGATATGGATTTCATCTCCCCCCAACGTCATACAACCAAAAAAACTCAGCTTACTAACTAATGCCAGAACATCTTTGGGTATAATTGAAAAATGATTCTTTTAAGAATATTATCAGTGTGCTGGCTATGCTATTTTACTTATGGGAATCTTTATACTCTCAAAGGAAAGGATAATTACTAATAAGAACCAATCAACTAATGAGTTAATTCATCTCCCACGGTCGTTTTCTCACATTAGTAACCTATTTATATGAATTACTGGACCTTTAGACTAATTACCTTATTATTAATAATAAATAACAAGCAACATTTCAATTATTGTATTTATTGACTATCAGCAAATCTACTCAGCAGTACAATGTGTGTGCAAAGTTTTCATGCTTTTATGACATCAAATTCTATTGTTTACCTGGTTTTTATGAAAACTTAATACTAAATTTCATTAATTTTACTTTTCATGTTTTGAAAGTCATGGCCTATATGAGTTTCTTAAAAGGATTTGGAATGGATTTATTTGCTAAACCTTTTCCCGAATTTAGAAAATGTTATCTCCTACTGTAGGATAACCCAATGAAGAAGACAGTAAAGTAGATACAGATTAGTCTATACGGTGTATTTGTCATATTCCATTTCTACATTCTCAAGGTACAAAAAACAACAAAACAAAAGGCATGCTATTTAAAATATTTTTGACAAATGTATATTTTCTCTAAATGCACTTTAAAATATTTATTTTTATCTTATGCTAAAATCTGCATTTTAATGTATTTTTATATTTAATACTAATTTCTTCAGCAATTGAGCTGAAAATTACTACAAAATTCCAAATGGTTTTACAATACATTTTATATAGTGATATTTCAGTTCACTTAAAATATGAGCAGTATAAAATACTTCAGTGTTATTGCTGCTACATAATAGTAATTTCTCTTACACACTCTCATATGCTCCTTCTATATCATCTTTGTGATGCATGAGAAATAACAAGCCTTCATGGTCCTATTCCACCATGCTTGCTGGTTATCTTTTTATCAAGTCTGATGTCTCCTTTGATCACGTTTGATGCCTTTTTGTAGTATTGATTATTTGAGCTGATGAATGTTTTGGGAGTATGTTAAGCTGCATTTCCTTAATGTGGCTTTAGAGACTTCATTAAATTTAATATTTATTTCAAGTGCTTTCAAATACCAGTAGAACAATGGCTTCTGTCAGTGGCTAAGAGTAACAAAATCAGCAGACTAAAAGTATCAAAGAGAGGATTAGGAAATTTCTAATAAATTCCTTTATTGGGTGGTTTGGTTTTGTTTTTTTGCAAGCAGTACCATTGTAAATTATAATTAACAACTATCGTGTCACTATGTTAAATCAAAATACTTACACCAAATGTGGGAAATTCACTTCTGAGCAAAGAAAAATAACTCGTTCTGGTGTTTTCTTCAAGCAACCATTATTCGTAGGGTCCCTCCCCACCCCCAACTTCCTTGCCTGCAGAAGCAGAGAATGTGATGTTTCTGCAAGAATACTGTCTAGGTCTTTGATGCTTTTCTCCAAGGTGCTTTGCATAGAGACTTTCTCTTGATTGAGGATTCTTTTTAGACAGCTGGAAATTCCTGATGGATGTTAATTGGAGTTCAGTTTGAAGATACAGAACTGCTTTTATTGCATCTGTCTTTCATTGATTTCTGTGAAAACCATAATTAGACTTTTTTGTGGGTGGAGATATCCAAGGAAATTTTCAGTTCAGTGCCTTCATCCATTTAAAGATGGACTTTACATTCCTTTGTTTTTCTTAAAGCTATAGCAGCTAGTCTTTCTTACAATCAGAGTTTTATTACTTTTGAACTTGCTCTCTGGGTTCAATGTTGTGTACAAATAAATACATTCTGGTTCATTATCATACTATTACTTACTTAATAAGAATATAACACTAAATAAGAAGTTAAAATAGTTCCATCTTGTTAATTAGGTTATAAACAGGTATATTTGCTGAAACTAAATGTAATTTATTTTAATTGTTTGGATGGCTATATCAATTAAAATAAGATTTATATAGTATTAGATATATTTGGAGATTTTGAAAGAGAAATAATGGATGTTGGGAGTGTTTTTAGGATTATTAGGATTTCTGTTTTTCAGATGTTTTCCTTCATAGCTGAATGTGGCTCTAAATATTCAAATCCAATATTTTTTTACCTTGACAATTTTAATATGTATGGACTTCAATTCCCATAGTTCAATTTCCTGAAGTATATTCTCAGTTGAAGTCCACACATCTTAAATTTGCTAAGGTTGAGAAACACTGTTCAGATTCTGAACAGTTGTTATATCACAAGTCTATCTTCTTTTTATAAGATTGGAATTGTAAAAAATCTCTCCAAGTTGGTGTATGTTGTTCCTAAATCATTTAATGTTAGCTTTCATTTGGTTTCATATTTCAAAACTGGTATCTCTTTTTTCAGTTTCCTTTGAGCAGCAGTAAGTGGATAATTTCCACAGAACAAGGCTACCGATGGGCATAGTTGGGCATTAACTATGCCAGTTTGTTTATACAAGATCACCAAGCTACCTTGAAAGGTTCTTCCTAATTTTGATTTTTATATGATTTGGAAGCAATTCCATCATGTTTCAGCTATACAATTTATATAACATAAACTTATATTTGTCTCAAGTTGACCAGAAATCCTCAGTTTGGTTTCCACCACAATTAATTTTGAATATTCTGTTTTAAATTGACATAGATGGACTTCTAATACCTCTTTGTCTTATTTTATCACTGGTTGATAGTATGATTAATCATTAATTTATGCAGCCACAGTGTGCTTATTCTGTGCTCTTTATGCTGCCTATTTCTGCTAAAGAGATCCAAATTGAATGTGAGATTGTGGGCCAAACTTAATGTTAATGCATAACATTACAAATACATTGCATATAGTTCTGCTCTTTTGATGTCAAAAGATTTCATTTGGACTATGTTCTAGAAATGACTACTATACTAAGTATATAAAAAAAGAATGGGCATATTTAAAATAGAAAAAAGTGAATCTCTTTATTGTCGTCTCTGATTTCCTGGAATATTTTATAGTACCCACTCAAACAACGTAAGGTGGCTTACAATTTACATATTTTAAAACATTCATAAAAATCAATAAAACATCCAAATATTTTAAAAGTCTCTTTTAAACAATCCTAAGATGCCCTGTGGAAGAGGATAGTTTTGGTCTGCTTCCTAAAAAGTAAACAGTTGTGGGCTATCCTGACTTCAGAAGATGGATTGTTTTAAAGGGAAATGTCTGCCACTGAAAATCCCCTTTCTTCTTTAAAAAAAATATTCATGATTCAGTCCTCCAGTTATATTTCATCTTTTTTTTCTTAACTTGTGGGTTTTTCTTTTCTGAGTTTCCATTATTCCTTGCCTCCCCAGTAAATAGCTGTATGCTGTCCATAGTCTTTTGTGTTACTAAGAACATAGTAGAATGCCTTTGAATTCCTCCAATACAGCATCCTCCATCCCTGATTACTGAATATAACTCTTAACATTTATACTGCAAATGATCTTTTATTATTGTTTTTATTAAACTTTATAATATAAAATACAAATGAAAATAAATATAATAAGGAAATGATAAAGGGAAAGGGGGAAAATAGAAGTATAGGGTGGGAAAGAAAAGAGCTTTACTTTTTAAAAACTTTTTTCAGCACAGTAAAATAAAAATAGCTTTTTTTGCATTCTTTTTTTACATACTTAGTATAGTAGTCATTTCTAGAACATAGTCCAAATGAAATCTTTTGATATCAAAAGAACAGAACTATATGCAATGTAGTTGTGAAACTTTTTAGAGCTCACAGTTATAGTTAATAAATAGACAAAATCAAATTTGAATTTTAGCTTTTGTTAATTTCATTAATATTTGCTTTCTACAAATAAAAAAATCATTTTAGCATACTTCTTAAACTATTTTTCAAAGATGGCTGTCATTTATTCTATCATGTAGGTAGTGAAGGAAGTTACAGAAAAATGAAGTGTTTTGAAATAATTTGACAAGTCTGAAAAGTGTAGTGCCCATTCAATACACTATATTTTTTATCATCTTCAGGAATGTTAATAATAATCATGGACTGTTCCTACTACTGAAAGCTTATTTGGAATGACAGCTTTAGCATTCCATTAAAGGATAGTAAATTGTCAGTTATTTAATTACTGTTTTGTCAATAGCATGGGCCAATTCAAGTATCTTTCATATTTTGTCTTATTAATATGAAAAATTATATTAAACAGATGCTGTAAAATAAGATACAATTACTGATGCTTGATAAATTTGCTTACAGAGATCAAGAAATAGAAGATATTTTATGAGGGAGGAACATGACAAGTATTAAGAGCTGTCATTTTTATTGTAGAACATACATTTAGATTAAATTCTAATCCTGGAAGACAATTCGAAAAAAAAATGTGAAGTTTAAATGAACATTTCTCATTCTCTTTTTTAGTTTCACAAAATATTTTATATTCATTTAACTCTGAAAATGAATGACATAAAAGCAAAGAGATGCATATCATATGAGTCAGGTTATTCTTCTAAGGCATGAATCCCAGCGACCGGTTAGGGCACATAGGGTTGGCCTCCTATGGGTCCCGTCTGTTAGGCAATGTCATCTGGCGGGGCCTAGGGCTAGGGCCTTCTCCGTTGCTGCCCCAGCCCTCTGGAACCAGTTTCCCTCAGAGGTTCGTACTGCTTCCTCCCTCCTAGCTTTCCGGAAACTGTTGAAGACACATTTATGCCAACAGGCTTGGGGCGTATGAGCTGTGCTCTGCCCCTGGGCCTAGGAATATCCCTCCATCAGCGACTGTGAGTTGACTGTGCTTGTATGCTGTATGAATGTGATTAATTTTATTGTATTGTTTTTGTAAGCCGCCCTGGGTCCTAGAAGAAGGGCGGCATATAAGTTTAAGTAAGTAAGTAAGTAAGTAAGTAAGTAAGTAAGTAAGTAAGTAAGTAAATAAATAAATAAATAAATAAATAAATAAATAAATAAATAAATAAATAAATACTGAAAGATGTTCAGTTTTCATAGATTTTAATTTTGATACAATAGCTGCATGTCCTGAAGTTATCTACCATGTTAATGTAATGTAATTAGGTTAAGGGTCTCTTTGGTGGAAACAGATGAAATCCTATTGTTCTGATAAAATGAAATCCATGCTGTTGTGAACAAATTTGGGTAGCTTTTATGGCCTTGCATCTTTGTATATTACTTAGTTTTTATATAAATGATTATACTTTTTTATACTTAAATATTTTACTTACGGTTACATAATTTTATCTTCAATTGTTGGTTAATTCATCTATAACAAATGAAGATATAATAACTGAATCTAGTTTAGTCAATTTAGATCCACTGATATCACTTTATTATGAGTGATTTCAGTGAGTATCCTCTAACTGGTTAAACCTGAATTCAAACTATTAACTGTATCACTGATATACCTGCTACATTACTGTATATACTTCAGTTTTTAATGATATAATGATTTAGCCAAACTATATAGATAGTTGATCTAGTACAGTCTTCCCAAATGATCCCTGACTATGTGTAGACTTTGAATTTCCCATCCTCAAAAAATAAAGCTAAACACATCTGCAGATCCACACAGTACAGAATATTTATTTATTTATAATATTTGTATTATAACTTTCATCTCACATGAAAGTTACTCTGGGCAGCATTCAGCACTTAATTAAAAAATACACAAAAACAGTCACAGTTAAAAAATAAGCATTACAAAGGCACATAAAACAGGAGAGGACAATAATAACCACAATAAGGGAGCCATCACAAAATGGCAGAAGGAGAATGCTACAGATCCCAGGAAAAGGGTCTTTTCTGCCACAGCTCTCACCCTCTAGAACATTAGGTCCCTCAAGCTCCCCAACTCCCTCTTGGCCTTTTGAAAGATCCTCTAAACCCGACTCTGCCAATTGACATGGGGTCCCAATGGGGGTTTTCCACAGTGGACATAGCTAGTTGACTAGGAAGAAGATCCCACTCCCAAGTTTCTAACTTACCTAATCTGTTGATTTTAATATTTAATATTTTAGTGTTTTCCACTTTTGCTTTTATGATGTCGTAAGCTTCCCAGAGCTCCTTGACAGTAGGTAGAGTGGCATATAAAATAAATAAATAAATCTCCCAGGCCCCTGGGACCCCCAAGTCTGATAATATACCCAGGTCTTGAGGGATTTGCAGAGAGAAAGAGCTAATCTCACTTCTGGGGGAAGAAGATTCCACAAAATGGGCATTGTGGCAAACAAGGCTCATCTCCTGATAGCCAACAGATGTAATTCCCTGGCAGAAAAGACCTGCAGCATGCCTTCTCTACCAGGCTTGATGGGACAGGCAGATATAATCAAGGACAGGTGGTTCCCTTAGATAACCCAGCCTTATGCCACAAGAGGTTTTAAAGTTCAGAAACAGCATCTTGAATTGGACTGAAAGCAAACTGGCAACTAATGCAACATACAAAGTAGAGATGTGATGTGTACCAATCTAGAAGCACACATAACTGCCTGTGCCACTTCATTGGGCACCAGCTGAACCTTCCAGATGTTCTTCAAGGGAAGTTCCATGTAGAGTGACTTACATAAATCCTAATAGGAGGTGATTAGGACATGAGTGATAGTGAGCAGAACCCTCCAATCTAGGAATGGATGTAATTGGTGCACAACACGAAAGTGTGCATAGGCCCATCCACAACAATTGCCACCTGAGCAGGAGTCATGAGTTCAGAAGGAACTCCAGATTGTGCAAAGGGTCTCTCTGGGGCAACGCTACCCAACACTATGTCACCAAAAGTGGCATAATCCTAGAATCAGAAGGCCCCCAAAACTCAAAGCCATTTAGGTTTTGTCAGGGTTCAGTTTATTGTTCCTTATCCAGACCTTCAGAGTTCCAGACATCAAATAAAGACATTCATATCATTACTTAATTGGCTGAAGCAGATATGTACAATTAAGTATCATTAGCATAGTGATAATACCTCATGCATGTCAATGGATGACCTCATCCAGTGGCCTCATGTAATTGTTAAATAGAAACGAGAGAGCACTGAAACCTGGGCCACCTCATATAGCATGGGCTGAGGGTGGCAGTTCTCCTGCCCAACCATCACTGACTGAAATCAGCCTTTGAGGAAGGAGATGAACCAGCATAACACCATACTGCCCACCTGATCCAGAATGATCAAAAACCATAGAGAGGCCAAGTAGGGCAAGAACAGATACATTCTCACCAGAGTTCATCCAAAACAGCAACCAATGCTGTTTCTATCCTATACCCAAGCCTGAATCCTGACAAAGGAATGCAGATAATTCTGCTTTATTGCCTTCCTTTCATGTTCGTTGCTGTTATCTAACCAAAACTACATGACTAATTAATTAATTTTAAAGGAAAAGCAGAGTTGTCAGTATTGCTTAAAGAAAACAATTAATATAATATATCATAGCACATTTAGCCTAATATATCATAGTTAAAGTTGTTGAGTCATTTGTTAACAGTCATATGTCTGTTAACAAAAGTAGGCAGTAGTCATTTCACCAAATGAACAGAAGTAAGGTCCTCCTTTTCTGTTTCCAAATTTGAATTATTTTCTGCCTGGTATATATTTAGCATTTGTGTTCTGCAATGACCTCTGTAATAATATTATAAGCATTTTAAAGTATATTCTGAATGAAATATGTCTATAAGAAATATGTTTAATATTTATCCAGAAGAATAAAACCTGTTTTGAGATTGTTTTTAACAACCAAAACTTGAATTTATGGTTTGTTTTGTTTTACCAATTAATGACCATTAGGAAAAAAAATCACTTTTTTTTAAAGAAGATAATTGTTGATTAAAACAAGAATACATCATATTCAGTACAGCAAAGAGCCATTTCAGTTCCAGACATTTCTATATGTTATTTCAATTATAATTTGCAAGATCATATCAAATAGGTTACAATTGATCCTCCAGTGGAAGATTCCTTATTTTTTAGGCATACTTGGGGGTTGGGTGGGGACAAGAGATGGATATTTACATGCTGCTTTCTATACTGTGTCATTTTCTTGACTAGGATGATCAAAGCCAAAATTTAATTTCATGGAGTGATATTTTCTGCTTCTGTAATATACCTACAGTATTTGTATGCTCCTATTGTAATATAAAAACATTTTAGCTGCAGTATAATACCTCTTGGTTGTCAGTCCAACAAAAGCTCTATTCATTTTGCAAATTGAAATATAATTTCCATGATCCTTTACTCTATATAACAGTCAATATTCTGTGTTTCCATGGATTTCTTTTCTTATATCTGTAATTTCTCTAGATTTTAATATATACAAATGTTTTCAAAACTTTTAAAAAAAAATTCTGGCATAATATCTATTGTAGACCAGATTAATGTACAATAGTTGAATGAAAAGTAATGCATCCAAAGTTATAAATCACTCACAGATGATGGTAATGAAGGTCTGACATGTTCTTTAGAAACTGTTCTTTCACTTGAATTTGTGAAAAACTGCTATGAAAGAAGGTTGTGTTGCTATTGCTCATGAAATGAAAGCCTGAATATTTATCATTGGGCTTTACACAAACTTGAATTAATAATCCTTGATCCAATTAAAATTTACTACCAAATCTAGGTTATTTATGGTGATGACTGTTGATGTGAGTACTGTGCAGTTTTTTATTCAAACATTAAAATGGTGGAGAGGGAATAGTTTACATGTTAGATCAGGAACAAAGGGGCAACCTGTGGTAACAACTTTCTTCATGTGAGAAAAGTTGGTGAACTGATTAAGAATAATTGGAGTATCATTCACAGGAATATTGTTGTCAACTTTAACATTTCAAAAGAATGCATTGGTCACAATATTGATGTACTTCAGTATATGAAAGTTTGAGCAAGATGGATTTTTCATATGAGAATGGCAGAGATGAAAGCTTCAAGAGTTGACATTTGCCAGCAGCTGTTGTCATACTAGGAGAATAAAGGGCAGGAATTTCTTCATATCATTGTGATAGTGGCAAGAGGTTGGCTAATCATTATGATCCAGAAACAAAGTGCCAGTCCATGGAATATTACCACAAACCTTCATTGCTGGGAGAGTGGAGGCAGAATCCAGGCTTCAGTATTAAATCAGAATCCAGGCTTCAGTGGGAAAACTCATATTTAGCTGTTTGGGATGCAGGTTATGTTAGTCATATGATTTCCTTGTTCCTGGCAGTACTCTCAACTCCAAATACAGTAACACCCTGAATCTTTGAAACAATGATTAATCAGATTTATAAAGCACAAGATGCAACATGAAAGAACCACCAAGAGGTATTTGCAAAGTCTGATCTTATAGTCTTACTTCATTTAACCTGGTGCCAGATGGCTTCCATCTTTTCCTCAATTAAAGCAATACATTTTTGGATGTTTCTGTGGATATGTGTGAATAGAAAAATGCAGGTAACCAAAGAGTTCATCTGAAAGTTTATTTCCTATTTCATCTAGAAATATCCCTAGTTAAACTAAAATTGTAGGGATAGAAGCATTACTTTTCATTCAGCCCTTATCTTTAGCTCCTTCATAACATTAGTTTCTAAAAAGTTGTATAAGTATTAGAGTAACAGTAACAGATTTAAGTAACAGATTTATTTTAGATTTTTTAGAACATCAATAAACCTTGCAGTAGAAATACCTTATTTTCTTCCATAAATTTCTATCATAAAAAACTTCCATATTCCCTGTGAAATTACACAAATATTTGTTTCTCTTTTTTATTTTATTTGCTAAATCATGTTTAGATCCTTCTATGTTAACATCAATATGGATTATCATATCTTCATACAAAACCTGGAATCAGGAGTTTAATACAGATTTGTGAAATTGCTTTTTGAGGTTCAGTGTGATTTTACTTTTAAGACCTCTAAATAATGTTTCCAGCGCTTTTGTTAATTCTTCTCAGCCAGGTCTTAATTCCTACAGTTAACACTTTCACTTATCTTCTTAGTGCTTGTTACATTTAGTGTGTCAGAGAATTCCTAGTGCCTGATTGCCATGTAGCTGAGCTAACAAAATTGTTTTATGCAAATTATATCTATAGTTTAGGGTCATGATCTGGATTGCTACAGATTTTATGAAAAGGCATTATATACATTGAGAAGTTGTCTAGATTAAGTCAATAATGCCTTTGCTCTAGCTATTCAGCTAAGCATTTAATTTCTCTTCACAAAGTTAAGAGAAAATACTTGAATTAACCATACCAATTGCCCAAGATCATGTATCATTTTACAGATTAGCCAACATTTCAACAAATTAACCAATTGGAAAATTCCTTCCCGGGTACATTTGGAAACAAATGTATGAATGAATTGAGAAATCCATATTCTGTTAGCTTGAATAAAATTTTGTCCTGAATTACAATACTTGGATTGGGTCCGGCCTATTTTTAATGGTATCTGGACATTATAGAATGATCAAGGCACAAAATAACTTGAAGGTCATGTATTCCTGTCACTTGTTCTATGTACAAATTACAGCATTATAAATTATTATACATCTTATCCTTAGTCAGATGGAAAAGACTTATCACTTCCCAAGACAAATACTCCATCATCAAGCCATTTGTTCTGTTGGTAGTTTTTGCTTACTGTTAAATTAAAATATGCTTCCATCTAATTTCCATTCATTGGTTCTAATTCTGGCCTTTTCAACAAGAATGATACTATTTCAGCCTCTGCATGGCATATTTTCGTCCATCTTATGTTTAAATTTTATTTTTTCTGAGTAAATGTACTCAGTTCTTTTCATAAGTCTTTCTTTTTATGTTATTTATCATTTCATTTTCTGCACTTTTCTGTAGAACATTCTAAAATATTAGGAATACTTACTTTTTTGATAACATAAATATCTCTAATCTACAATATTGCCTCTTATTATGCTCCAGAATTCAGGAATCCAGAATGCTAAGAAAACTGCCTTTTTAACTGCTGGAAAATTACAGTTACTAAGTTGTGCATTATTATTATATAACACTATATTTATCCCATTAACTACCAAGAAAGAAAACTCCACAAGTAGCAAACCAGCTACTGTAAAGGAAGCAAAGGCCTAATTTTACCATTGTTTTATATAAAAGTGAGCAGAATGAAATATTTAGGAACTGAAGAATTTTATAACTTTTACAATAATTTTTACAAATCAAATACAGCCAAATAAGAAAATTCTCTCTCTCTCTCTCTCTCTCTCTCTCTCTCTCTCTCTCTCTCTCTCTCTCTCTCTCTCTCTCTCTCTCTCTCTCTCTCTCTCTCTCTCTCCCTCCCTCCCTCTCTCCCTCTCTCCCTCTCTTCCTCTCTCCCTCCCTCCCCCTCTCTCTTGGGGTCTGCTCTGTCTCGGGGTTATATATTCCTGTCTGCATCGATGGTAAAATCAAAGGGATATTATGTGTGTATCTATTTTTTAAAAAAAGTGATTTAGATTTTTCTTTTAAGAAACCATGTAGGATGCTACAAAGAAAGCAGAACATAAGAAATCCAAAGATAAATACTCTTCAGCCTCAGAAGAAAGCTCTTAGCTTAATCATATAAATGAAGAAGAAAAGAAAAGACTGTATCAGGCTATTGATGATTTTTTTTTAAAAAAAGGAAAAATATTAATATGTGAGTTCCTATCTGCAGTCAGTAATGTTAAAATCCAAAAACAAATTTATTACCTTAACAATAAGACTTCAGGTGGTAGATTATCTTTATGGAAATTTTACAAATATAACTGAAGATCTACTTTTTTATTTCTCCCTTTTTTAAAGATTCAGATTTCATCTAGTTTTCTTTTCCCAAGGTATGATAGGTTTTAATATCTCTTTTCAGAAATATATGCTTCATGTTAGAATTGGCTTCATGGTAACAATTAATGTTTTCAGTGCAAATTTTCAGTATTTCACTTGTATCTTTCAAAAGCCCATTTTTGAAAACATGATTATTGATTAAATGAGCTAACTAGATTTGCATATATACCATTGCAAAATAAAATGAATTAAAAACACACAAGGCTAAAGTGTTACATTTCTGACTTTCCTTCTATATTTAGAAAAAGCAGGTGACCTTCTCAACTATAATGATAAATTCTTAGATGTTGGTTACACAGATATACATAGTTTCTAGATTCTCTGATTATATGTGGAAGTGCTTAATTTAATTCCATTAAAAGTCAGTTCATGCTAAGATTTTCCTGATGTATCTTTGTTTCTCTTCGTCTAATTATCACCTTCTTCTGTTCATTATATTGTCGTAGTTTGTTTATCAATACCTGTTGCAGATGGGATACAAACTTTTCATCTGAAACAGAATTTCCAAAATGAGTATGAATGGAAGCAGAGGATCACATAGAATGCAGCATGCTTTACATCTAATGTCACATTTATTTGATGGCAGAAGAAAATTGATTCAAGTCCCACCAGACCTTTGCCATCATGTTTTATGTATTTATCCAGTAGTAGTGGATCATAATGTCCCTTGACAAAACCTATTATTCTGTCAGCTATAAAGCAATAGAAAGTGTTCATAGTCTTAAAATGTGCATTTTTAAAATCTGTTCTGAGACATGAACATAGGGAATTACATAAAATGTCTGTCCATAGATATTTCTGAGGAACTAGGTAAACATGTCTTAGAAATAAATTAGGATTGTTTTAATCCTTTTTTAATTCTATCTTTGCAAAAGAAATAATCACTTTGGAACTGAAATAGTTTTGCCCATTTCCTATGCAACTTCATATGGGCTTACTGAAGCAGAGATGATGATTGAGAAAATGGAATATATTTACACAGTTTTCTTTTTTAAAAAAAACACATCCCTTTAAATCTTTAAACTGTTACCTTGTATGGACAGCTTTGTTACCCAGTACTGTTGACTGCTTATTTGTTTATTTATGCATGCATGCATCCAGTGGCAGAAGGAAGGTTTGGCTGCCTGAGCAAGAAGTAGGTCTTACTCCTCAGCTCCCACCTGACTTCTGACATTGGCCATCCACCCTCTATTTCTCATTCCCAGCCTTGGCTCTACTGCTTGGTAGTACTTCTGCCACCACTTATTTTTGGAGAAGTGACATATCCTGATCTCATTTCTTCCACTTAATGAGAGGAAAAGAGAGAAGGAGCACCTCTCAGAGTTTGAGTATTTCTTGCCAATAAACTGATCGTGAACTCCACTCAACTAGGCAGTATCAAGGAAACAAGATCTACACAGTAAAGGCAATGAGGTGACTTTAATGCTATTCTTTGTATAGTTTCAGTTATAATAAGTTCATTAATCTGTTTAATACAAAAAGCTTCTTCCAAGGTTTCTTGAGATAAGCTGCCAAAGGACTCAACTTTTCTCTTCTGATTGTTTACATTTATGTTCCTTTCCATTCCTTTTCCAGCCTCTTTATAATCAATGGTAATAATAATGATGATGATAATAAAAATTTCCATCTGTCAGTTACAAAAGGCTTAGATCGCCACAAATATTATGCCAATATATTATGACATCCTAGGTTACTGGGAAGAACTTGATAAGTAGGAAGGCCAATACCAACTAAAGAACTGGCAGCTATGATTTCACACTATTGTGTATATAATAATAATACTCCATACCACCACATTTTGCCGGGGAGGGGGAAATCTCTTTCTCCTAAAAAAGGGGCAAAGACATACAAAAATATAGTTTAAAATAGGAAAAGTTTCTTTTTTTCTTTCAGGTGATCACAAGCATTACCTTATGCAGATGGGCAAAATAAGGGCTAAACATTGGCAAATTGTAAACAGTGCTTTAATCAGCAATCTCTGATAAAATGCTATTAGAATACTTGATATTAATCTACAGTTTAAGCCTAAATATTAAGATGGAACAAAATACCAAAGTGAGTTTGTTTTGCACAAGTACAGTAACCTTCAAATGGAAACATTACTAGAAATTATTATCAGAAACAAATGGCGACAGTAACTCAGACCAGACAATAAATCATATAATACTTATGGTTCTTTCTAACTTCTGGGTTCCTATAATGGTATAATTTAATATTTATCAGAATACATCTTGCTTCTTGTAAATGTACATTTTTAAGTCAGCTTCATGTCTTTACTTTCTTGGAGATCTCTGGGCTAATCCAGAACTCATTCTCTTACCTCCAGGTGCCAAAGAAACAACTTTACCACTGTTTACCATGAATCCAGACAGTTTTACCTTCATGTGATCCTGGATAACTATTTTCCACTTTTCACAGTTGAAACTCACTTTTCCTGGAGGCTTCTTATCCCAGTTCAGGCTCCCTACATTTTCTGCTTTTTTTCTAGCCACATCTTCCAGCAATCTCTTAATTTATTCTGTCAACCTTTCAAGATAGATCAGACTAGGAAACCAAAGGTATGTTGGCCAATATTGCTTTTGTTACTAATATAGTAACAGATCTTGAAAGTCTGAATGTGCATAAAACCCTCCCTTCCTTTATTTTTGTGAACACTAGAGACTTTTTCTCAGGTCACAGTTCTGCCCCAAACTCAGGTTTCTTTTGACAATTGTCTTGGCAGCAGCTCTTTCTTGGTTCCTCAAGATCATTTCCTCTGTCCACTTTTTACTTTTATTCATTTATTAAATAAATTTTATTTATTTATTAAATTTATATGCCAGTCGTGTCACTATCAAATAACTCTGGGTCACTGACAACTTCATAAAATAATATAAAACAATTAGAACAGTAAATCATTAAAATATTGAGTATTAAAAGTTAAAACATTACAATTAACAACAAATTTAATAAAAAGGGACCATTCTACTTTCCATACTCTCTTCTTCATGTCTTATAACAAGGCTTTTTAAACAAAAAAGGTGGAACTGGGGAAAACTCCTTTTGGTCTTGCCCAGACAAGACATGCTTTTTTCTGCTCCCCTTTGAGACTTGAATTCAAAGAAGGATTTAACTTTTGTTTTTGCTAGCTAAAGAGAAGGGGTTGTGAGTCATTCCTCAAGTGTACATGTTATCTGGCATGTTCTACTCAGGAATCAAAAGTGTTGATTCCTTGCTGGAAAATCTGTCTATTGTGCATCTGGGATAAGAAGGACAGACCATTAGATTCCCCTGCTTTTGTGCAATAAATTTTGGAGGTGAACGGGAGTTCCTGATGCACTGCATGATATATAGGATCCTTCTACAAAAGTATTACCAATAAATAAAAAATGGAACATGAAAATCATAAACAACAAAATTATTTTTAAAAACATTTAAACAACAATAAAAATTTTGGAAATAAAATAGCAAGTTTAAAAGGGCATCATATATAGGATCTTTATTTATTTATTACATTTGTCCACAGAATATGCATATGATAAATTAAATAAAAAACAACAGTAAGCAACAAAGATGATTAGGGGACTGAAGGCTAAAACATATAAGGAACAGTTGCTGGAATTGGGTATGTCTAGTTTAACGAAGAGAAGGACGAGGGGGAACATGATAGCAGTGTTCCAATATCTCAGGGGCTGCCACAAAGAAGAGGGAGTCAAGCTATTCTCCAAAGCGCCTGAAGGCAGGACAAGAAGCAACGGATGGAAACTAATCAAGGAGAGAAGCAACCTAGAACTAAGGAGAAACTTCCTGACAGTTAGAACAATTAAGCAGTGGAACAACCTGCCTCCAGAAGTGGTGAATGCTCCAACACTGGAAGTTTTTAAGAAGAGACTGGACAGCCATGATAGAAATGGTGTAGGGTTTCCTGCCTGAGCAGGGAGTTGGACTCGATGACCTCCAAGGTCCCTTCCAACTTTATTATTATTGTTATTGTTGTTATTATTATTATTATTATTAAAACAATAATATATGGCAATAATCACAACTCAAATACTTCCTAGGAAACTCAGTTTTGAACAACTAGTAAGGCTGTATTAATATTATTCTTCTCATCTTTCCTATTACCTATCTCCTTATCTTCATATGACTTTAACTTTGTTGCTTGTATCTTACAATTTATATTAATTGTTTTATTTAGTATCTTAGTATGATTTACGTTGATTGTTTATTTCGTATCCTGTGACTATAAGTGTATCTTCTGATTTATAATGAATGTATTTTATGATGATTATGATCATGATTTATCACTTGTTGCTTGTATGTACACTGAGAGCTTATGCACCAGAGACAAATTCTTTGTGTCTTCTATCACACTTGGCCAATAAAGCTATTCTGTTCTGTTCTGTTCTGTTCTGTTCTGTTCTGTTCTATTCTATTCTATTCTATTCTATTCTATTCATAAATCATCCTTTTAATAAAATAGAAGATGATTGTATCTCATCAGTTAGGCGTAACAACTAAGAAGCAACACTGCGCAGCCCTCTATCCCCTTTACTTAAAAAAATTAAGAGAAGACTAAGTGATTCTCCTGAAACATAGGCATATCAAGACTGATTGGAGAGGATAATCCTGGTGCTATTTTAGAGCCAACCCATGTAGGAATTAATGGTGAAAAACAGATTGAACTGCACTCCACAACCATTGGGAAACAAGCGCAAAGCCCATGGCACAGGTGTAATGTGCTGTTTTTGATGTGTATCTGTCAGCAGATAGGCCACTTCATTCTGAAATGGTTATATTTCCTGGTGATTCAATTTAAGATATAGGTATTCACTTCTATATATATGTCAGGGACAGAGTCATTTCACAGTTTAGCAATAACACAACAACAGATCCTTTCCTATATGCCTAGTATATATATATTTTTCAAATGCTTGCACGTATAGAAGGTTTTATCTGCTGATCTTAGCAACCAGATAGGTCCATAATAGGAACCTATTGTCACATTTAAATGAGAATGTTACAGAGATGAATATTGACTGAACTGCATTGTATCACTTCATAAGAAAGGCAGTATGGTTAACATGCCATCATATTAGACAATACAGTTTTGATCTTACCTCTGATTTTTTATTTATCTTTTAAAATTCTAGGGCTTGCCAACAATTCTGAGTGTCCTATAAATTAAAATTTATAATAAAGAGTTGTCATACATAGGGCAGGAAAATAATATATGTAATAATAATAACAACAACAACAACAATAATAATAGAGTTGGAAGGAGTTGGAGGTCTTCTAGTCCAACCTCCTGCCCCCTTAATGTAAACATCTTAAACAGTATGCACAGCTTATCCTAATCCAGAGCCTAGGAAAAAGCCAGGCTTTCAAGTATCTTGTAAGAGTCAGTTCCTATGACTGTGAGACTGATTAGGGCAAGATAACATTGGTCCTCTTGCAAATTCAATAGTGGGGATATATTCTGTCTTTGCAAAATAATTGACATTTGCGAAAAAAAACCCCTTGGTTTCATTTACAAAGAGATGAAAAAAATTCTGAAAACGTGGATAGTACATTTCATGAGGGCTAACGACTGTGAAAAACCTGAACACCTTTTCTGTCAGCACTATTGGCACAGAGAATCTGATGATAATTTGGAATATTTATTAAGCATGGGTAAATCCTCAAATGCGGAATCTCTTTTCATAGCCTTAGTAATTTCTTTTTCAACACTAAACAAAATAGTACTAAATAATATTACAAGCACAAGCATGGCTATGAAAGACTTTTTTAAAATGTGTCCATAGCCTGCAATTCACATAGGAGTAATCCAATAGGCTTCTATTATATTTCAGTGAAACTGTTCCAGAAACTGCTTGTGGATTACATAGCAAGACAAAGAAACCCCTTTTATTATTATTATTATTATTATTATTATTATTATTAATTCATATTGTCCTGTAGTCAACCAATATGGAGAATTGAAGCCAAAGTGTTAAAGAAACAGCTCACGTGAGAGAAGCTTATGTGCACATTCATTGTGATTAGATTTGGCTTGTATACAAATACCTAGGAGATAAATATGCCAAACCAACCATTGCTATGAATGAATTAATTGAGATATATCCCAATAGCCTTAGTTTTTTCTCTCTTGGAGTGGATTAGTGGAGGCATTTTGCCTGAGACATAAATAATAATAGCACTGTTCCCCCTGGTGTTGTTTAGACATTACCTGAAATAATATGCCCCATTTGGATGCCTTAATTCAATAGGGGAATTGACAAAGACAAAAGAATTCATAGTAAGAAAACATAGTGGCAATATTATTTTTAGAACACAAAAGTTTAGAAATTTGCAGTATTTAACTATCAGAAAAGATTATTGATTTACTAACAGAAACAAATATTTTACTTTAATGCAAGAGGACAGAATAAGAAAATGTTGATATTTTCAGGATCATTCTTAGGAGTCTGTTAAAAATAATGGTTTGTAAACTAGTATACACAATTTATTCTTTCTAATTACATAATCAGTGTTTTTCTTAAAAAAAAAAAAAGGTGCCGGAACTCACACATATCATACCACCCACCTTGCCTACCATACAAGGTTCCATCCAAAAAAGGTGCCGGAACTCTGTTCTGGGTGTTCTATGACAGGGCTTTTCAACATTTTCACCCATTGTACCACTTTTAGGATATGGCAATATCCGAGTACCACCAGTCGCCTAGCAAGGTGTCAAAAACCTGATGACCCAAAAAAAGGAAAAAAGTGATAAAGTACAGGCAGTCCTTGACTTACAACAGTTCTCTTAGTGACTGTTCGAAGTTACAATGGCACTGAAAAAAGTGCCCCCTAAGCCACAGCTGAGCAAGACACCTGCCTGCCCAGCCAGCAGTGCTCTTCCTCTTGTCCAAGGTTTTCATTGTTGTGAACATTTCTGCTGAGGATTGGCAGCGCAGGTGGGGTGGGGAGGTGTTTGGTTTTTATTCCCCCTCCGTCTGCTGGGTGGTTACAGCAGGTTTTGGTCACTTCACATGACCCTGGGACACTGTGACTGTCATAAATATGAATCAGTTACCAAGCATCTGAATGTAAATCACAAGACCCTGGAGATGCTGCAACATTCCAGCTGATCGGCGCTTCTTCTGGGCTCAGCAGAAATGCCAGGATCAGTGCTTCTTTCCAGCTGATGGTGTTTCTTCAGGACTCAGCAGAAGCACCAGGATCAGCGCAGAGCTCCAGCTGGAGCCTGGCACTGATTCTGGTGCTTCCACTGAGCCCTGACAGCCCCAAAGAAGCGCCAATCTACTGGAAAGCGGCACTGATCCGGGCACTTCTGCTGAGCCTTGACAGCCCTGCAGCTCCAGTCATCTTTCGCTTAGGCTTGTGCAGTGCTACCACCAGTTCAGCTCATTCCCCTCCCCCGCTACCACTTTTCTAGGATGGTTGCATACCACCTGCCTGGTGCCAATGTACCACAGGTGGTACTCGTACCACTGGTTGAAAAGCCCTGTTCTATGAGAAAAAAAGCCCTGCATAGAATATTCAGTGTAGGTTTAGGTTAGAAATGTGCAATTACACACATGGCAGTTGTTCAACCATTTCTAGTAGTGTTTTTTGTGACTTTGTCTAGAAACATCAGATTATAAAATTCAGGTTATGAATAAGTAAACACAAGGAACAGATTTTGATGTAATACTAGTTTACCACATCAAATACACAATATTTCCTCTTTGTATGTAGCTATAATATCATGAAAAGTTGTATGGTTCTGCCCACTTCATACACTGCAGTGGTAACTTTAGATATAAACTAGACTTATGCAAAGTATTGCTTGTTAAACGTGTAGTCCCATCTTTCCTCAGATTAGCAATTTGGCCTTGAAACAAATCCATAAAATTAGGATGAGGGAATGAAGTAGAAGTTAAAAAGTCAAAAGATTTTGGATAAAGTAAGAACAATGCAAGGAGAAAGAATAAAGTAACAATATGAGGACATACAAATTAAAATGAAAGGTTAAAACAAATGAATAGAGAAGTGTTTATAAACAATATCAGTATTGCAAGTGGACTCTTTAGTAAAGTCCAGTATATAGTGATTTCCAAACAGGATTGTCTAGTTCAGGATTTAAATCAAAGATGCATATTTTAGTTCAATCCTCTTTTATGTTGTCTTTTTCCAAAATTTCCTATTCTATATGCTGTTATTAATTTTACCCAATTGTTTCAGTAGTGTTCTTGAAAGGCTTTTGTTTTATGTTTTAAAAATGTTCTATCTACTTTTACAAACTTGAAGCTTTCCAGAATAAGCTGGCATCACAATCTGAGTTTTCTGTTAAACAGAATGATATAAATATTAAAGTCATCAGGAATAGTAATAATAAATCAGTTATTATAGATGGTTATTGAAATGTTTGCAATAGATGGAGAATAAAGCTGAGCATAATTAAAAAAAGAGAATGCTTGTCAAAAATTAAGATTGCTGGAATAAAATTCACATATCCTACTTCTCCTGTAAATGGGACAATAGAGAGAAAACAGTGAAAGGATCTGTAGGAAAATAAAAGAAGAATCATTAAATATGTAAATAATCATATTTCAGTTACCCAGGGCAAATGTCATGGAAAATAATAGTTTTTTAAAAAGTTTTTTTAAAAACATGCATTAAAAACAGTAATGAGTATAAATATAACATCCAATATCTAAAGGGCTGCCACAGCCAACCTAGAACTAAGCAGAATTTCCTGACGGAACAATTAATCAGTGGAACTACTTGCCTCCAGAAGTTGTGGGTGCTCCAACACTGAATGTTTTTTTAAAAGAGATTGGACAACCATTTATCTGAAATGTTATAGGGTGTCCCTTCCAACAAAGTCCCTTCCAACTGTGTTATTCTGTTAATATAAAAGAGGTTGGAATTGGTTGAGAAGAGACAGGAGCACAAGTTACAGAACTACCACTGTTCTCAGTTGACAAATCAGTAAAGTACAATTGCAACTAAATGTTGCAATATTACATGAGATAGTATACCATGAAAGAAAAAAAACATCCAAGTAACCTAAAAACAGAAAGGAAAGAATACAAAAGAAAGAAAAACAAAAATCGTTTGGAATTAAAGGAAAAAAGAACCAGGTACAGATTGATTCATTGAGGGTAATTATTTTTCATACCAAGCAAATCAGGACAGAGTCAATGTCTGATCAGTGGAACATAGTCACAAATCACAGAATAAGTGATTCATGTAAGGAACATGTAAAATATGTGATTCATTTAAGATACATTTAATAAGGTGACCAACTTTTTTACAATGAAAAGGAGGACACAAATAAATTGAAGAAAAAAATATCGTAAATAAAAGAAACATTTTATTCATTGCAACAATAATACAGAATACACTATAATATGATAAATGCATAATAAAAAACATTTGTAACAATAACATTTTATATTGTAATTATGCTTACATGCCACGCCCCCGCCTGCAGCCGCCCTGCCAGCACTACTGCCCCACTGTGTAGAGCGGGCCCCAGGGCTCCCAAAGCACCAGCTGCCCCGGCTCCGGCCCTGGGGGGCAGCCCACCATCAACACACCCTGTCTGCAGCCATCCTGCCAGTACCACTGCCCACCCTGCACAGCCCCGTGTAGAGCAGGCCCCGCAGCTCCCACAGCACGGGGGAGAGCTGGCCACCGCCGCCTCTCACACCCCCCACACACAGGAGCCCTGCCACCCCGCTTCTTGCGCCCGCAGACATTATTGCCCTAACAGGGCTGAAGATCAAGAGAAAGTTACCGTGGCGTCGCCACTCCAGTCTCCTCCAGGTATCTTCGGGACTAAGTAGGAGATGGTGTAGTTGGGTAGCAGGGAGGGGTGCAAAGTTCCTGCCAATTTGCCTTCACTGCAGACAACTTACATGTGCAAAGTTTGCTGGCCGGGTGTTTTGGCGTGCTCAGCAGCAATTCCTATTGGCTTTCGAAAGCCAATAGGGGGAGTAGCACAGCTCATGCAAAAATTGAAAAAAAAAATCAAAAAAAGGTGCTGGAATGCCGTTCTGAGCGTTCTATGAGAAAAAAAAAGCCTTGCAGATTAGTCTTCAAATATTGAAAAGGAGGACATGTAGAAGGACACTTTTTGAGGGAGGACAGAACTCACAAAAGGAGGACTGTCCTCCCTAAAGGAGAACGGTTGGTCACCTTACATTTAAGATACATGTAAGCCACAGTTGGTGGAGCACTCAACCATGTGATCAATATCACAATCAATTTTTAAAAAACCATTTTATGGAAAATCAAATATAGCAGTTCTCTAGATGTTTTCTTTCTTTCAAACATGGTAATCATATAGCTGTTTTGCACATAAAAGTTCTTATTGACCCTTTCCTTCTATACTACATTTTTTTATTAATGAAAATGTATGAGATCATCATATTCATCAGTGGCTTATTTTCCTCCTATCTGTAAAGGGGCTAATATCTTTGTTAACAGACAATTTAAATTACCATTTAATAGCTCATTCCATGTTAGCAACTAATAGGCAAGAAGATTCTCAGCTTTGGCTGGAGAGTGCTTGTAGAGAAGCCTGTATTTAAGACAGAATCAAAAATATCTACCTGCACATGAGTATTTGAATACATGCAGTTGTAAAACCTTAATTCATGTATCAGCAATGAAAATCTTAATTAAAGAAGCTGAATCTTTGTCCGTGAATGCTTTTTCCTCTCTGATGAAGGCCTTTGTGTATTGCAGCATCTACCTGGCCCAGACAGACAGAGCTCTCCAAGAGCTTGTCTGGCAGATCTTCTCTTGATTATTAACAGCTAGCAAATAACAAAGTCTCCCTCTTTTGTCTTGTTACCGAGGCTGGGAATAACAGAGCACATAACGCTCTGTAAGATTTATTTATTTTGTGAGCTTTTGGGAAAAACATATTTTGCAGGCTGATTAAAAATAAAGTTGATGAAAACTAATTTAACCAATTCCATATATGTTCCACATTAAGACAAAAAATAGCTCTTATCACTTATTTTAGAAACAGTACAGTGTCATAATCCCTACATAATAAAATAAAAACATGAGGAATATTTATTAAATAAAAAGTTTATTTAATTCATTTCTCATAACATAAAATTTCTAAGGTTTTAAGGTCCATTATTTAAAATTATTCAGCATGTAATATGTGTAATGGACAATAAATAGTAGTATTAAATCAAAAATGTTTATTTTAGTTATTATGTAACATTTATTTGTAAATTCTATTATTTTCAGTTTAGGAAAAAAAATGGTCATGGAATAGGGATGTTGGGAGTACAAGTGCATCTGAGAACATTTAGGTAAACTTGAAATTCATAACCCAAAAGAATTCACGTTCATTCTCCAGCAAATACCTTGTTAGTTCTATGTGAGCTTGTTACTTCATAGTCACATCTTACTCACCTAAGATTCAATGGTAAGTATCTTAAATTTTCTTGTAAAGATTCAGTTTTATACTATTAGATAGTTGCTTCCTCTCAATTTCCACAAATTGCTCAGCGTATCTGTATTATCTGGAGGGCTGGAAGTACAAAATGGGAAGCATAAATTGCTTTAGTAGAATATCTTGTGAGTGTTCTAGAAAATAAAGGAGTGACGATTTTTCAAAACTAGCATTCTAAATGTGACTTCTATGGATGTTTCAGACATGTGTCCTTTAAAGTGGCCATTAACATATTCTGGTATTTAGAATCATAAATTTTCATTCAGTAAAACAAATATTCTTTTTTAACGTAAATTCCAAAAGGCGTTTCATGCAGAGGCTTCCACAGGACAGTTTAAGGGAAGCAAATGATAAAAGCAGCATTACCCTCATGTTGCAAGCTTTGCCCTTTTTGTATGTCAAGACATCACACTTTGATGAAAGTCTCTCAGCCTACGGACACCTGTTACATAAAGCAAACTTGGTAAAGCAGGACTTGATGACACATAGGTGTACATTGTTGGCATCTCAGGAAGAAGTCCTTATGCATCCAAGATGTTCCATGTGCTGATATTGTATGCATAGACTATAGCTTTATGGCTAACATAAAGTCTGGAACATCATAAACATGATTTTTTTTATGTTCATACCCATTTTTAAATTACTCTTGAGTGTTCCCACTCATTTCATCTAATGATTCTACTTCTTAAACATATAGACAGATCGGAGATTTTATAGTGAATATATTCAATAATTCTTTCTTATCAACTGATTATCAGTTACATATACTTCTGCAGTGCATTAATAAAATGTGTGTTGCTATTTTTTTTAAAAAATCCAACTTTGAGCTATGATATTGAAATGGCAACTCCTCTTTGAAAATGCTAATTTATTTATTTTTTTAAAAAAAACAACTTTCAAATGTGCCAGAGTCACTGCTATTACTTCTCTTTCACAGCTATATATATATGTCATACCTGACATTTTAAAACACAGTAACTTCTTAATTAGCTGAGTATGTTTAAAAAAGAAAAATAGATTATGGAAAATTTAACAGCTGGAAACAGTTCCACATAGTTGCATGATTTAAAAACAAATGAATTAATTTCATTATAAAACTTCCCCAAAATGTCATATTAAGATGGAAAGAAGTAAAAAAAAATCTTTAACATAAGAAACACTTTTGAAATGTTGCAAATTAAGTAATGATGAGTACCTGTTTTCACACTGGTAAAGCTGAAATAGTGAAGTATTTTATGTTGTTGCTGCTGCTGTTATTTTTTCTCTGTGCTGTCCCATATATTGTTATTATCTACCTTTCCAACTTAGTTGTCATTAGATAACTACAACAGTAGTTTAAATTGGAATTTATGTCTGTCTGTCTGTCTCTATTGTTTGTTTTTTCTTCTGGGCAACCACATTGTTCTGAATGATTTATTGTAATAAACAGATGGTTATGGATTAGGTAAAGAAATTTTTGCTCATCTTTATTATGTGTAAGTTTTTACTTTGAGATGAGCAATAGTCTGCCAACCCGGTTTTCTGAAATCAAACATTTAACAAGACGAACTGTTATATACAGTTCTCTGAATTATCCAGAATAGAAAGTCTTTCTAGAAGAATTGTATGGCTAAAGATCTCAAAAATTGTTGAAAGGACCAGGAAAATAACTGGAGTCAGAATGCATTTTTTCTTTCAAAATTGGCATTAAAGTAGGCAAATTTCTTTCATTCGAAAATGTAGCTTCCCAGATATCAGTTTATAGTTCTGACAAATTATCTCAATTAGTTTAGTTGTGATTGTCTTATTTCATAGCATTTTCAGTTTCTTCAATTAAGTTTAGGAAGTTTTTGTTTATTATTGTCGTTGTGGTGGTTTTTATTATCTCAAATCATCGTTGACTCCTAGTCAGAAGTAGTTTGCTTCCTAGAGCTGAGAACCTTTGTGAAGGCAGGACTAGAAATTGCTTTCCTGGTTTTTAACTTGGTGTCTTAATCACTGCACGAAATTGGTTCTCATAAAAGCTACTTCAGAAATCTTTCTTGACTTTTATGAACCCCAATAGCACCTGTCCAAATCTTTAGGACACAGTCACTGAATTTAATTTGATCTAGATTGTGTAGTTGACATATTTACATATGGAACTATAGAATTAAGCAAATGCAGACAATTTTCTCTTTTAAAGCATTCATTACGTAAACTACTCAGAAGTCAAGGAAGACTTGTATAAGAATAGCTGCTAAAGGAAACTTTGTGAATAATTAATTGTTAAATTTATAACCAGTTTTATTGTGAAAGATAACTTTTGACGTAGGAAATTTCAGGTTCATAGTTCACTACCTTAGTATCTATCCTACATCATTATATCAATTATATAAAAATCACTATTTCAAATGACAAGTAGAATATTTCAAGCATGTTGAATGTGCTATAATCTCAAAATGAAGTTTGACATTAAAATATTTTAATTTGTTGCAATTTATATATATCACAGACTATCTACCTATCTCCATACTTTACTGTTGCAAATCTGACAGGAGAAGGCATTTATCTATCTATCTATCTATCTATCTATCTATCTATCTATCTATCTATCTATCTATCTATCTATCTATCTATCTATATATATATATATATATATATATATATTGCATGCAGTAGGGAGCATCCTTCCATATTTCTTATCAGCCAGAGTTAGTCTTTGTTTAGCAAACATAATTAGCACTGGCAACTTGGCCATTAAGTGAAATAATCACTAAGTGAAACCACAACTGTAGTTATGATCTAATTTCAAGTTTGCTTTCCATTATAGAGCTGTGAAGGTTATAAATTACAAGGGTTTGTCATAATCACCATTGTAACTGTGAACAGTCATTAAACGAGGCAGTTGCTAAATGAGGAGTACCTTTAATGTATTCATCAACACCTTCATCAACACCTGTCCCCATTACTTTGACACTGCTACTCTTTGAATTGAAACCCTGAAAAACCTGGCACCAACCCTCCCTCCCTCTGGGCTTTTCAGCAGACTCATTTGTCAAGATTCAGGATATTAGTATTTAAATGGCTGTTTCCATTCCATGATACAACCTCCTTCTCATTGTGAATTATTTTTTTCATCTCTCATATCTGTTTGTGTTGCATTTATATTCCTTTAAATCACAAAATATTCAGCATAGCTAACATCATCGGATGTAAAGCATATTCATACATATGTCAAACATTACATATTAAATATGTAAACATATAAATACAAGTACTTATATATTTATCTACAAATAAAAAGAGGTACATGTTGATTTTTAAAAGCATCCATAAAAAATAAAAATGCCCAACACAACTCCTAAATTGGGATTGAAAAAAGGGAAGGCCTGCAGGCCTGATAAATGAACCTCCTAAAGAAAAGCCTCTTCCTGCAGATCTGAATATCTCTTTTGCCAGTCAAATTTGCCAACGCAGGTCTGCCTGTCTGTCACCTAATACTTCTTACAATCTATATAAAATATACACTACTTAAACTTCAATAAAGTAGCAAGTTTGTTTCCATAACATACCTGATTTATTATATACCACATTATATACCACTATTCCAAAACCACATATTAGCTTTTTATGTTATTTGAAATTTAAGAATGATATTGCATTTTTAAAGTGATATTGAAACTTTTTTTCATTTTTAAACGTAAGTTCCTGTGAACTTTATAAAGGTTGCAAAAGTCTAGAAGTTTACTTATTATATTTTTAAATCAATAATTTAAATCTTTCAAGTGGTGTAAAATTTAAAACATTAAGTATTAGTAGGTTTCATATTCAAAGACATAAAAAGTCATTTGTCTGTAACTCCTAACTTCAAACACTTCTTGGGACTCCAATGTGTCTGCAAAGGGTAGTCACACAATGTTTGATATACACTTCCCAGAGTTACTTCTGGTGAAATGGGCAAGTATATTAAATAAATAAATAAACAAACAAACAAACAAACACAACCCTGCTCTAAGGAGTTATAGAGTTTTGCAATTTTGAGTATCTAGGCCCACTTCTGAGAACTAGTTTGCTTTGTAATCCCAAATGCTTGTTGTTAGTTGTGAAGTCGTGTCCGACCCATCGCGACCCCATGGACAATGTTCCTCCAGGCCTTCCTGTCCTCTACCATCTTTTGGAGTCCATTTAAGCTCATGCCTACTGCTTCAGTGACTCCATCCAGCCATTTCATTTTCTGTTGTCACCTTCTTCTATTGCCCTCAATCTTTCCCAGCATTAGGCTCTTCTCCAGTGAGTCCGTCCTTATTAGGTGACCAAAGTACTTGAGTTTCACTTCAGGATCTGGCCTTCTAAAGAGCAGTCAGGGTTGATCTCCTCTAGGACTGACCAGTTTTATTGCCTCCAGTCCAGGATACTTGCAGGAGTCTTCTCCAGCACCATAGTTCAAAGGCCTCAATTTTTTTGCGCTCAGCCTTACTTATGGTCCAACTTTCACAGCCATACATTGCAACTGGGAAAACCATGGCCTTGACTATATGTACTTTTGTTGGCAGGGGGATGTCTCTGCTTTTTAGTATGCTGTCTAGATTTGCCATAGCTTTCCTCCCCAGGAGCAAGTGTCTTTTAATTTCTTGGCTGCAGTCCCCATCTGTAGTGATCTTGGAGCCCAGGAAGATAAAATCTGTCACTACCTCCATTTCTTCCCCATCTATTTGCCAGGAATTGAGGGCTGAATGCAATGATCTTGGTTTTCTTAATGTTGACTTTCAAGCCAACTTTTGCACTCTCCTTCTTTACCCTCATCAAGAGGCTCTTTAGTTCCTCTTCACTTTCTGCCATTAGAGTGGTATCATCTACATAGCTTAGGTTGTTGTTATTTCTCCCAGAAATCTTAATTCCAACTTTTGATTCATCTAGCCCTGCCTTTCTCAAGATGTGCTCTGCATATAAGTTAAATAGCAGGGCAACAGAATACAGCCTTGCCGGACTCCTTTCTCAATTTTGAATCAATCAGTGGTTCTGTGTCCAGTTCTCACTGTTGCTTCTTGACCCACATATAGGTTTCTCAAGAGACAAGTAAGATGGTCTGGTACTCCCATCTTTTTAAGAACTTGCCACAATTTGTTGTGATCCACACAATCAAAGGCTTTAGCATAGTCAATGAAGCAGAAATAGATGTTTTTCTGGAACTTTATAATATCATGTATAGCTCAATCCCATTCACAGTCTCAGACAGCGGTCACTGTCCATTGCTTCTCTCTTTCTCTCCAGCATAGCAGTCTGCTAATGGGATGGAGCCAGTCTAGTATAGTTTGGTTAAGGCATCAGACAAGAAACTGGGAAACCCTGAGTTCTAATCCCAAAGCCAGCTGAGCGACCTTGGCCCCATCTCTCGGCCCTAGGACGAGTCGATGGCAAACCACTTCTAAAAATGTTTGCCAATATAACTACAAGGACTTGTTCAAGCAGTCTCTGAGAATCAAACAAAGACAGCATGGAAGGAAAAAAATGGGATGAAAGATTGAAAATATGTGGCTTGCTACTGTTTGGCTCATTAGTAACATTGCTCTGAGCAATGGCAAAAGATTTGTGGTGGCAGCTCAATTTTATTCTCTTATAATTCAGTTCCCTGTAAAGAGCTTTAACAAGCAAGAAGATAGGTGTTGACCTGGTTAATGGGATACCAGTGGAAGGCAGGTGTTGGCAGGACTGATGACAGCCATAAGGCTATGCCCTATACTGGACTTAGGCAAGCAAAGCAGACTGCCTCCTTAGAAGCAACTTCAGAGGAGAATAGTTGGCTCCATGTTTCTACACAATGCCTTGTTCTGCTCCACCTCTGTTGCCTGGTACATTCAGACTGTGGAGGACAGGCTTAGGAGCATATGCAGATCAGGTGCAAGGAATTATCAGGGACAGCAGGGAACTTTCAGTACTCTGAGTGCAGAAAAGGACTAATGCATTTTTTTCCATATAGAGTACTTCCTGTTCTTGATTTGCTTTTACATTCTTGCCACACAGAATCCAAATGATTTCAAGTCTTGTTAAGATATAAGCAACAAATATGCACAAGTCTTACAGCTGAAGCTGTCAGTAAGGTGATATCTCCTTCCACTTTTGATTCCTCAGGCTGTTTGATTCACAGTCATATGGTTTTTAACTTACACAGTTTCACAGATCAAGCCAGACATAACAAAACACATCATTAGGAAGTCTGTCAGTTTTATTATTATTTTTAATTAATAGCAGGTGAGGAGTACCAGAAAAAATAGAGCTGTTCCTTCATAGAGCAATTCAGGAAACAAATTATTGCTTTGTGAGTTTTAATAATTGAAATTGAAAATGTTAATAATTGAAACTGAAAATGTTAATGTGATCACTTTATGATCATTGTGTCATTTTAACGACCACAGCAAAAAATCAGGTCATGTGATGACCCACTTAATGACCAGCATGACTTACGACCATAATTCCAGGCTCAATTACAGTTGTAAGTTGAGGACTAATTGTACACAAAACTGTAATTTGCAAACACAATACCACATTATGCCTTACTATGATCAATAATTACAATCACACATTTTCTTTCTCTTTGGAAAACATAGAAAAGTTATATAAATGTTGTTTTTTTGTAAAAAGAAAAAGGAATGCTCTGTGCTAACTGACTCTTTTAAATATTAACTTGAAAATGGAGTCAAAAGAACTTTAACTAGATTAATTTTAATTTAAGGGAATAATACTGCTTCATTAGTCTTGCTCCAAAAATACAGTGCAAGTCCCAAAGAAAGCTGTTTTGCTTATTCAGAACAGCAACTTTATCTGAAACAAAATAATGACATTTATTTTATCAGCTAAAATAAATGTTGATTACACTGACAGTAGTCTCCTTCAGGCTGATTAGAAATTCCACTTTCAACAACTCATAGGTCTTTGGTTAAATTATGCTGCTTTTCAGGATAAACTTAAGACATCTAGGTTAAATGTTGGAAAGACTTTAAGATGAAATATATGGACATAGCATTAGAGCTACATGCTGTAGAAATATTTGTTTTCTGGAAACTTGCAGAGTTTGAAAAATGAAGTGTTACTCCTGTTAAATCATTTGGCTCTTGAAAGTCAGATCAGAAAGGGAATATCAGTGGTAATTTATTTTTTAAGGTACTATATAAAACGAGCCATTTCTTTTCAGAATTAAAAAGTGGGGTTGGAGTTATTATTATAAATGTAACTACCAAACCGCATGTTTGGTTTGTAGTGGCCAAAGATATCCTTTTCATCAGCTACATAAATATCTCAAAGGAAGATTACATTTAATTCCAGAATTGATTATATGTTATATCTGAAGTTTACTTTTTTATCTTTCCTATGTTTTCATGCAATTCTCTCACCTGTTTTATTACAATACGATATTCTTAAACAAAGACAGTGTAGTACCTTTTCTTCTGTTTATTTTTCCAGAAATTGTTCTAATGTATATTACAACAATATACATACACAGTGTACAAAACTAGTGTACAAAACTACTAGTTCATGGTTTAGTGTAAAAAAGAGAGCCAGTGCAAGTGCTTAGATCTGAGCTTGCCTTTGGCAGCATAGCCAAAATAAGGAATTTGGACGCCATTTAACATAACTACAATTTACTTTGTTACGTGAATTTGGACAATCATCTATTAATTTTTAATTTTGGTATAATAAAGTGAATCAATGTTCAACTATTGAAGTTATAATGGAAAATAGTAATGATAGTTTAGACTAATTTATTTATTTGTTTTTTAATTTAGAATTCTAATATATTGCACACTAATTAATTAAAAAAATGATACCTGATTTGGTAAGTCCTCACAATACATCATTTGGACATAAATCAATGGTTAATGAATGTGAAATTGGAGCATTAAAGAGAGAACAAACAGTTGGGTTTGTTCCTGTATCTACAAATAGCATAATCAGAAAATGGGAATCAGTAACTCTTGCATACTTTAATTAGTTTCCCCAGGACTAAAATTTATAATTTCACCATTATATACACCTAAATCCCATTCTTCACCAGGCAGATACTACATCTAATCAGAGTAGAAATAACAAGCACCATGAATATAATTATGTTGTTTGAATTTGTTTGTAGATAGAAATTGTATTTTCCAACTGAATGCCATTGGTGTTTATCCCACAAATTAAAAGGCTATAGGTTACAATTTTCCTGGAAGATTAAGATATATTTAGCATAGCAACACGTGACCAAAGCACAAGGTAAAAAAATGTCCAACTTTGAACCTGATCAATCTATAGAGTTCACAAGTTCCAAATAATATTAAAACATCAGTTTAGAAAGCAAGACTAAAAAAATCTATACCTAGTCATAGAAGAGATTACTTTTCAGGATGCTCTTCTTTGATGTTAGGAAATACATCAGCGCATGTAATTGAAAGCACACTTTTTTGAAAGACTAAAACAAAGGAATGTATGCTGGGGGGCATGGCAGAGATGTGATGAAGTTATGGAGAAGTAGAGTCTAAAGGTTTGGTTCAATACACATTTTACTTTATTTTTCCATAGTCTTATTTTATTTTTTATTAGTTTTTAGAACTTAAAGGAGTGCCTCCAAATTTTACTCCACTAGTTGTTGCTGACTAAATAGTAGGAATAGTGCTCATCTCCCTTTCAAGGCCATTGAGCCAGCACTATCTGAAGACATTTCCATGATCATGTGGCCAGCATGATGTTACGGAGTGCTGTTACCTTCCCACTGAAGTGATATCTATTTATCCATTCACATTTGCATGCTTTCGAACTGCTGGTTTGCCAGGAGCTGGAGCAAGGACAGGAACTCACCCCATCACATGGCTCTTGGGTCTCGAATCTGGGTTGCTGGCTTTCCATCCTACAAGCCTAGCATCTTATCTACTGAGCCACTGTGCTGCTCCTTTTATTAGTTAAGGTCATTTAAGCCTTAGCTCTGAGATGTTGTCCTGCGAACTCTGGATTCCACCTCATTGCATCTTTCCTGTGTGTGTGTGTGTGTGTGTGTGTGTGTGTGTGTGTGTGTGTGTGTGTGTATGGAAGGATGAATGGATATGTATGTATATGTATGTATGTATATATGTGTGTATGTGTATGTATATGTATATGTATATACTTATGTGTGTGTGTGTGTGATGTATATAATTTATATGTGTGTGTGTGTGTGTGTGTGTGTGTGTGTGTGTATATATATATATATATATATATATATATATATATATATATATATATATATATATATATATATATATATATATATATACACACACACGCTATATTCCTATACCTCCATCCATCTAATGTATATGACTCTGAACAGTGGATTTGTTGCTTTTTTATTGGATTCCTGACCCTGACTTGTGCAAAGCTTGTGACTATGTTTATAATTGTTGTCTTAATATGTTGGTAAAAAGTACTGAGTTTGTATCTCACTGCATTCTGGCAGGTGTTTTGCTGGTTGGCAGCTGTCAATGCCAAAACAGAAAATCTTGACACCCAGGAAGGACAAGATAGAAGTAGTCCATGCCATATAGTGCGTACAGGCATGTCTGAAAGGGAAAAGCAACCCAGGTCAAAGCATATAACAATAGGGGCAAAGTTATATAACTAACCAGAAAAAGTTTTTCAGATGCTAGTGGACCCAAATTCAGTTGTCAACTCTTTATGCAACTGCTATGGGAAAGGCAAGTTATATAAGCATTAAAATAAAACTGTCAGTGTTGAAATTTCTTTATAGCACGGATGTCAAACTTGTCACGTGATGTGTCGTGACGTATCACAACTTTTTTTTGCATTGCTGGAGCTGGGGTGGGAGCGGCCTCTGTATGATGCAACTGGCCTGCGGGCCGGCAGTTTGACACCTCTACTTTATAGTAATCTATGGTATATACACATCTGGAACTACATGTTCTCATTGTTCTATTTTGAAGAAGATAGAGCTGGAAGAAATACCTATATAATTTATAATAGACAAAGAAGAATGCTTCACACTGACCATAATTAATCTAAAAAAATCATTACTACATGTGGTGGTAGCTATAAACAGATGACTTTATATATGATGAGATTCATAAATGGAAGAAAGGGAGTTGATAAGACATGTATATTTGTCACATTCAAACCCAACACCTTAAGCAGCATATGCTTTTTCTGATATAATTACTTGTTAAAAATAAAAATACTGTTATTGACCATAGTACCCAATGAGTTAAAAATGGATTAAATTTAAGTGAATAAATTTTTTTTAATTTATTAAATGCAGTTACAGTCGTTTCTGTCTAGGCACTATTCAAAGTAGCCTAGCACAATGACAAATATCAATTAAAAATAAAAATAAAACTTAATAAAAAGAATTGTTCGTAATTTATATTATTCTGTACTACAACACAAATTGTTACATAGGCTGGTATTTATTGATTCATGAACTAGCATATTTAGCTGCTTAATATATTGATGGTTAGAAAAAGTTCAGTCAAATCACTAGAATGCAATTTCTGCTTTCACTTAAAGTACTGAAACTTTTGGTTCGCAGAATAGCTTTTCACAGCAGTTCTTTATTAATGAAATTACTTCTGGGTATTGCCATGTAAGACAATAACTGTTTAATTTTGGTTATTCTAATTATCAAAAGTTTGTTAACAAATGTTTTGTAATAAATATACAGACAATATTGGTGCATTCCATAAGAATTGAAGCTTCTGTTTTTGTTGGATACAATCAAAATATTATTGTTTAAACAGAAAGAGCTATAAATTCTATTTTAGCAACCATCATGTAATTAATATATATTTCCAAAGTGTAATAAACATGTACTCTATAGGAACATGGAAGTCCTGGCCTCCATAATTGAAATTTTGAGGAGCAAAGACCACCTCTGTTGATAGAATGAAATCTTCTTTCTTCCTTTTTTTTCTGTGCCTAAAATGAGATGACCAGTTAGAGCTAAAATTAGAGATGCAGTGGATAGCTGATTAAATTCAGTGAAATTTTCTCCTGAGAAAACAGTTTTCTACTTTCATCTATTCAATTTATATGTACTTAAACCATGGATTCAAAACATGTTATAAGTTTGTAGACCTATTTCAGTCAGAGGTCTGTGCCGAAATTGCTTTAGTTGGCCTGGTTAGTGATTTGTATCTAGAGTTAGACAGGAGAATAGGACCTGTTCGTTCACTAAGAACCCTCAATGTCATCAAATCATCTTGAATGCCTTGGGATACTAAGGGACAATTGGAGCTGAAGGCTCTGCTTCTAGTAATTGGATCAGCCTCAAGAGCAACATGGAGAAATTGTCATTCTTGTTACTTGTTGGAGTATCGACTCTTCTCAAGTATGTTTACATATTTTTATGCAACTTTTAGGACATATTGACATTGCAGAGTACACAATAATAATTCTCTGTTTCCTCAGATTCAAGAATAGTAGTTGATTTCTTACACCGAGAACCTTGATTAAGCTTAATCAACACAGGAAATGTAAATGGTTATGTTGGACCAATTCAAAACCAGTGCAGCACTGTCTCCCTGGAGATTAAAGTTTTACTGCTTTATAGAGTCCCTGAGTTTTGTAGTAGTTTAGGATTTTGTATACTAGCTGGACATAGGCACGCCCTTTACTTTTTTAGTAAGGTCCTGTTTGGATAAGTCCATTATATTCTATACAAGACAACTTTTGGAGATGTTATAAAAGCTGCAGCTTTAGAATAGAGTACTGTGGTTCAGTGTTTAATACAAATCCAGTTAAATTGTGCTGATTGCTTTTACTTCCCAGTTCAGTTCAAAATGTTTTTTGAGTAACTCAGCTCAGTAACTGTATCTCAGAATGTTGATTTTAGTGATTAAAGTCCTAAACATCTGGATACCATATGGAAGAGTACCTTTTCCTAAAATGCCTCACTATGGTTTCAGTTCTGTAAGGAAGCTATGTTCTGTGTCTTCATCTATTTTAGAAATTACAAGAGTAAAATAGGGTCCATATTATAAGCTGAGAGGAGGGGAAACAGTGTACTGTATATCTTTCTGCCCATTGAGGCTGCATGGGTCTCAGCATTTTAGTAGGGCAAATAAGGATGATTGACCATTTTAACTAAACTTTAATGCTGGTTTGTGGATTCTTAAAAGAGTGTAATTAATTATTCCCTATGCATTATTAAACAGTATACACTGGGAAATTTGAATGGCCCTGAGCCTGTTAGCCATTCACAAAGTTCTGGAAACCTGGGCCAGGAGGTTAGGTGAGCATTAGGTGTTGTTTGTTTATTTTATTTTTGTGACTGTTTTTACCTTGGACACCATGGTTTCATGTTCTGGTTTTGTTGTAATCTCTGAATAGCATTCAGGTTATTTATAGGAGACCATATAATAAATATTTATTGATTCGTAACTGATCATAATAATTTGCATTATAATGTACAATGATATTTTGTAAATTGATTTTCATTGAATTATTGTTTATAAATCAATACATTTATTTATGGCTGATATTTATTGAATCTGAAATTTATAGAATTAAGATCATTTTCATAACATTATTCAGAATATTAATGTATTGCATTTTTGAAACTAATTTATTTGAAGAGATAATGATAGGAATCAGAAGCTTAATAATAAATTGTATGTACAAAATATTTTTTCTAGCATTTATGTTTATCATTATTATGTTGGTATTAGTATGTTAAATTGAATCTTGTCTACCTATCATAGAACATACAAATAGCATGCTTTGCAATAGCATGTTACCGGTACATGTTTCCCTGTTTCAGGTACAATTTATGGCAGGGTTTCAGAGGTGTCATAAATATCTCACCTGCTTATTGTACAGCACTTCAGTATGATGTCTTATCAACAAGAGTAATCCAAGGTCTGAATGAATAAATTATTCTGCACCTGTTTTTTCTTTTTTTAAATAAGAATTTCCCACTTTTCTGAAAGATATTCTGCATTATAACAAATTGCTCATTCATACTCTATAGCATTGCCTTTCAGTCTATGGAACTCATGAACTCTTATCTACTTATTACTTTGCTCTTTTTTAATTTTATGCTTTGCTTTAAGTGAATAGATATTGAGAAGCTAGCTTATAATATCTATAAACTTAGTAACTAAAAAAGGTGTACACAGTAAGGGATTGATCAGAATGGTAAATTATAAAGTGCATTTTTATTTGGATGGGCTATGGTGATTTTTACTTGTTAAGTTTTCTTGCTTGAGTAGCAATTGATAGTTCTCTGTCTCCTGGCCAGTAGAATGGGCCAGAATGTGCTGCTATTCAGCTCTTTGTTCCTAGAGCAATTGTCAATTGCGTGAAAAACAATGGTGAACTGATCCAGGTTGGGACCACCAAATGTAGAGTGTGGAAAACATAATCCTTATCCCTTTATTTTAAAAAAAATTGCAAGCAACTCACAAAGATATGGGGCAATTATAAATGAACTCCACTGATTTCATTGCAATTGTTTTAAATCCCTGTCGGTGTATTTGTGAATTTTTGTAAACAAAGAGGCTACAAGAGGATTGGCCTTTCACCATATGAACAATGATTCCAAAATATATAGTGCCACTATTTCCTAACAGTTAAGGAAATGAAAACCGAAAGTAGGACAAGATTACGCAAAATTCCTTTTATTGTCTAATTTTATTGTCTTTATTTTCTCTGAAGAGAAAAAAATCAAATTCTAAGCAACTGGTTCTTTTCTACCAATAAATACTTTTTTGGGGAGGTAGAGGGTCGAGTAGCATTTGTTATGTGTCTGTGGAATGGAGTATCAAGATTGGTATCATATATGAGGAAAAAGCATTTTATCTTTCTTTCCATTGTGAGAAACAAAGTCACTTTCCTGAAGTCGCCTACTTGTATCAAGAAGGAAACTCCAATTGGCGGCAATAGTGATAATCTACTGTCATTCTGATTTTGTACCCAGTATACATATCAGCCATAACAACCACAAGCTGCAAGAACTAGATGGCAAGTAGATGCTATACAAGGAGGGCATTTGGTCTTACTGAGCAGGGTGCTATTTTCTCAGGAAGAAGTGAAACAGGCACTGTTTCCAGTCTTTATTGTTTTAGCCTCCAGAAATACACTTGATTCCTTCTGGTAAAGGAAGCCCTGCTCTTTTATTGTGACTGTAGCCCACCATAATTTAGGTGTATACATTTGACAGTGTTGATTTTTTTTAATAGAGGAAAATTCAAAAAAAAAGTTTTTGTAGATTTTATTTTTAAAATATTGGCTGCATTAGCTCTCTCTCTCTCTCTCTTTTGGCCAACTTACAGATCTGAGTATCTTTGGAATTTATATATGTTTGCATTTAATCTGCATCTAACATAGGTAAGGGGGATGGCAGAGAGAATGATGGGCATCTACAGCTGTTAAGGAATTAGCTTATGCTATAATTTTATTTGTATTTATACTTTTTGTTTTGTGCAAGTTTTAATAGTTACCCTTTGAGGATTTCCCGTCTAGCTTATCAGAATCTACCAACAGCTTTTTTTGTAATATTCTCGTTTCCCTTTTGGTTCAGCCGAGCCCACTGACAGATCATTCAAATTCAATTGTTTTATGTCTAAGCCGAACAGCTAATTAAAGTAGGGATGATTAACCTGACTGGCAGTATGGCTCTCTCACTCCCTCCTGTTCCAATCAGTCTTTCTCTCTCTCTCTCTCCCTCTTACACACACACACACACACACACACACACACACACACACACACACACACAAAAACATACACACACACACACACAGTCTTTTGCTCTACTGTTTTGTGTGTGTGTGTGTGTTTTTCCTCTTCTCTCCTAAACGTGGTCTGCTTGCTGATGGCAGAATGGCACTCGGAGATTTGTGCATTGTGTCTGGTTTCCTACGGGCAGGCTGACCCAGTGCCTCTGGGGACTTATCAATAGACCACTCAGAAGAGACAGAGACAGGAGAAAGGAGGAGGGGTGGGGGGAGACAGAGAGAGAGAGAGAGAGAATCAATATCAAGAATAGAAGGAGCTCCGAAGCCATTTTTTTTATTTTAAAAAAAAGTCTATCAGGACTTGGGAAGAGGGTGACAAAGAAGATTTTTGAAAGAGGCAGTGGAGGAGGTTCTAATAAATTTTGGAAGGATACAGTTCCCTGTCTTGGGGAAAAGAAGAACTCCTGGCTGATTAGCATTCACACCAGGTATGAGATGTTCGCTACCCCTTATCATTGCGTCGCAACCGAGAGGAAAGCGCCTTTTCTTTATCTTTTCTTCTTCTTTGGAGGAGATGGAGCGAGCGTGCATTTTTGTGTTTGTTATTGCTGCGAGGGGTGGGGGAAGAAGAGCCGTGGGCATTGGTGTGACGGGAGCAAGAAGAATGGGAGCAGGGCAGCAGCGGCGGAGGGGAGAAGAGTCTGGAGTAGGTGGTTCTCTTCAGGCACCCCCAAGGGGTTACCCAAGTTCATTCTGAGCAGGTGGATTTAGGCGGGGAGTTACTTAACGCTTGACCGCCAGTTTTCAAAAAAAAAAAAAATCCCGCTTCCTATGTCTATTAAAGGAAGCGCCAATGTTTCTCTTTCTCTTCCCCCCCCCTCACGCTTCCCGCTCTCTCGCGCGCACTGCCTCTCTCTCCCCTCTCTTTTCCCTCTTTTCCTAACCAGACAGCGGGAGGGTTCTTGGCTCATAGCCAGCCCAAAAGCCTCTAAGTGTTTTGCACTTGTTTCAGGGAGTCGCTGCCCGGCGATTTTTTTTTCTCTCTCTCTCTCTCCTTCCTCCAGCATTTTCAGTAGAGAACAAAGAGTTCTTTACAAAGGAAAAGAAGGGACTGCGAGCTTGACGCTTAAGATGTTCCCCCCTCTATTTTTAAGGTCCTCCCTCTTCTTTCGAACAGAAAAGAATCCGTAGCAGCACCAAAAGAAGAAAAAGAAAAAGGATTTTCCCCCCCTCAATAGTGCAAAAAAAGGAGAAAACAGATTCATTTTTTTTTCTACTAGCCCTTTTCAAAATAACATTTTTTTTAAAAAAAAATGTAGCTGTTGCTTTGCTAACTTTTACCTGATGGGGGTTCCTTACATAAAAGTTAGGCTGTTCTCTGCCTTTTCTCTTTCTTCCTCCCTGTTTTCTTTTTTCTACTTCTCAAGGCATTTTACCTGGGCAATAGAGGTAAGGGGAATAGGAAAGATTCAATTAAGCAAAATTAGGATGTGAATGGGAAATTCTTCTACTTTTGGCCACCTGGCCTTCAAAACTTAGTACTGTATGAAAGGAAAGTGTGTATGGCTTGCCTGCTTCTAAATAAAAAGGTTTGCAAGGCTTTTCAGAATTGTAATTTGTTTTGTTATCTAATTGCCACCTTTGCACCTGGTTATATTTGTATTACATGTTTTGGGCACACATATTTTATGTCTATTAAAATAGATGTCTACGTAAAATGGATGTCTACGTAAACAGCATTACTTTGGTTAGTAGTATAATGAATCAAATTATGTTAATAAAAAATATGCTACATAAAAGTATACTAAGACCAATAGTTTTTCATACTATTAAATATATTTTAACCATGCAAGCTTTGGAACATTTATAAGCTCAAAAGGTGTTGCTTTTAATGAAAGTCATTCCTACTAATACCCATTTCTAATAAGAAAAATAGCAGTTTAATACATCAGACAGGAGTATATGATCTCTATTGTTGTGTTAAATATAATTTCAAAAAGATGAAAAATCCAAAGTAATTATAACAATTGTTTTAGGATATAAAGGCTGATAATATTAGTACTATTACCTTTCTCTTTAAAGAGGCGATAAGTTACATTTTTTGCACATTTTATAATCTCACTTAATAGATATAATTTTGGAGGAAATATCTGTGTATGTGAGGTTGAAAGATAAGTTATCGTACATTTGACTACTACAATACAGCAGTAACTTTATTGCAACAATAAAAGTGAAACTAGCTACACCATGTAAATATAAGTTACCTTAGGAACAATCTTAGGACTGTTAGGACTCTCCATGAATGAACCTGAAATATTTTGTGAAAAGAAAAGATGATTCAGAAATACCGGAAGCTAATATTTTATTTGGCTTTCTAAAAATAGTAGAAATTCAGTAACTTTTAACTGTGCGTTATTTGCAATTATCTTCATGAAAATAAAATTAAATATCAAATTGCAATATTTCCATATTTATTGTTTTACACTAAAATATAACTATATATATATATATATATATATATATATATATATATATATATATATATATATATATATATATATATATATATATATATATATATATATATATATATATATATATATATATATATATATATATATATATCTGCCTTTTTATATTCTTTTGTTTGCTTTATTTTGTTCTGTAGAATATATGTCTGTTTTCTATCTGGAATTTCAGAAGTAGCAACAGAGGGGAGGGATAGTCAGTGCCAAAATCTATTTAAACCCTTCCTCACTAAGAGTAATCTTCCATCAGATACCTGCATGCAGAAAAGAGAGAAAGAGGATAGGTTTTTCCTGACATTCTTTTTGAATCTAACCTAAGACTAGGGCATTCAACTAGAGAAGAAAAGAGAGGGAAACAGATGAAGGAGAGAAAAAAAAAGAAAACGGAAAGAAAAGCTCTTTGAGCAGGAACACACTGGCTCTTTATTCCTTCAAGCAATCCTTTCCAGCTCCTGGCGACATGTCCTGCACTTTTAGATATCATATGACTCTTTAGCTGGGCTCCTGTTAGCAGAATGGGCCTATTTTCCTTTAATTCTCTGCTCTCTTCCTGCTCCCTTCTGTGTTTCTGCCTATGTGTAATCTTTACTTTGCTTTACTTTTTTATGTGCTTCACTGCCCAAATTTAATTCATATAGGTGTGTGCTGTTCTTTACTTACATTGTCTTAGGTGCACATATTCATATATGTTAGGGATTCTTTCTAATATTCTCCCTTTTCAACAGTGTCTAGGACTCATCTCTCCTAATTTGATATATAATGCTAGAATTTATATTAATATACAACTTAGATTTGCATAGTCATTTATGCCTGTATAAAATTTATATCACCTTACTTTGAAAATTAACTTCTAAAGGTTTGTGATCTGTATGTATCCAAGTGAATTATAGTGGAAGTTCAGCCAGAAGTAAAGTCCTGTGAGAAAACAAGAAAAAAAACTTACAATATTACTTAAAGTAGCATGAAAAATGTATGCATTTTGAAATTATTTATTCCTGTAGGTAGAAGAAAAAAGCATGTGAATATTTCTAATCACAGGTCTTAGAAAGTTTGAAATACTTTAGGAAAGTAAAATATTTCTAATCTTTATTTCTCCCTTGCTGAACTTCCCAGAAAAGTTGTTAAGTGGTTTCCCCCCCTATAATAGGGTATATTTAGAGATTATAAATTTGATTTACTGCATCTGGTTTTATGTTAGACTTTTCTAATTATTTCATATAATTTAACATATAATTCCAGGAAATCTAAATATTAATAAAGTTGCCATTTGGAATGCTGTCATTGAAAACATTTTATGCTTCTATCTGTTTCCTATGTATATTTACTTGAAACAAAGTTATATGACCTACAGTCTTTTATATAAAATTGTACAGAATTGGGATATGTGAGAAGTCTGTATGATAATCAGAGAACTGTATAACAAATCAAAGAATGTATCTCTTCTTCTTTAACAAATACTATTTTTCCATTCTGTCTTCTAAAATTGTAAGATTTTTGCATGAAGCTCCTTCAAGTCCAACTTGTTACTGCATATGTATACTATATACAATGTATGCATATTTGTCAAAACAAATGTTTATTTATCTAGAGTTAATTTTTACCCAAAATTAAAGATCCCATGTTCCATTTTGAGTCAAGAGATATATTTTAATTTTGTGAGCCAAATTGGATATGTATTATCTGTGTCTTATTAATCATTTATATACTGGCTTTTATTAACTCTGTTTCCATTAACACTACTAGTTTAAAATTCTGAGATCGTAATTTTTTTCTAACTTCTTTTTCTGATTTTCCCCAAATAAACAATCAAATTAGAACACTTGCAGGGATATACATACATACATACATACATACATACATACATACATACATACATACATACATACATAATATCTGAAGAGGTGAATGGGAAACTTGCATTTCAAATTTCCTTTAGCTATATTTACTAGGTATCCTTATTCAGCTTCCACAGTCTCAGTTCTCAAACAAGTAATAATGTATAAGCTGTGAAGTAAGAATTGTTGAGAAGATACAAGTGAAGCATCTTAATGCTGTTTATTTATTTTAACAAAAAGTAAGTCCAGTGTTGACATTATAGTATTATACTTCATATCCTGCAAAAGCAGACTATTCTTCAGAAATTATGACCCCTTGTAATAATTTTAAGCCATTTTCAAATATTTCCTTTCTTCCCTCTTGACTTATTCTCTGCCATATAAATATGACTGAGGAAACTGAAATTAAATGAAAAGATTTGGCTTGGTTAATATGTCAATATGAAATTCATATTGACATATTAATTTTTCCTGTTTAGAAAAAATGATTTTGAAGTTAGCACAATACATGATGTACATATTATGTGTTTTTATGTGTACCATAATTACATCATTCATTGATTTATCTACCTATATATGTCAAGGCTGTGAGTATGACTATTCTACACTATTCAGCATGTAATGCATATTTGTGACATTTTGTCATAAGCAAGAATAGGAAGAAACTCTGTCTTCTGATTTTCTGAATTCCTAACAATTCGACAGTGACAGCTATTCAATGTATATGATAATATTTCCTTGAAAAACTTAAGTTTGTCCTTTGGAAAGATAAATATTTTCCTACCCTGCAATAAGTGTTACTTTTGTTGATTTGTCAATCAGTACAGAAATGAGAGGAAAATTACAATTGAGAGCTTTAACAATAGAAAGAAATTTTATATGTTCACGCTTAACTGAATTTGTTTTGTTTTGTTTGGTAATGAACATGGAAGTCTGTGATAAACTTTCAAAATATATATGGCTGGATTTTTGCCAAGTGGAAAACTAGATTATGTTACATGTGTGTCATTGGTACACATCAGTGTAGTATAAAGGCCTGTAGCAAGATCACTACTAAAAAGATAATAGATTCTCCTTTAGCAGAATAAGGTTTAAAGTTTTAAAGATTTATAATGAAATATCTTCCTGAAATATAGTAACTCCTATAAAACTAAAACATAGTGGTGAATTACTAGTGAGGCTTATCACAGGAAGCTTTGTAGTTTGGGTTCAATTTTGCTGTTCTTAATATTACATAAGTAATATTTATAAGTAATATAGCATTTCTTTCTGGGACTCAGTGACTGTAATCTTATTCTTATTTACATATACGTGGTTTCTTCAAACCAAAGCTTAGTTTTCCATAAGATTGTACTGTTGGTACTTTGATTGTTTTCATGTAATACTTGCAGACTATATATGTTGTCCTTACTACTTAAGAATAATTGGACAAAATAATGTCAAAGGAGTATAGGTGTGATTTTATATTAAACTATAATATCTTCCCCATTGTTAATTCATAATACAGCATAATATAGCATTGCCTTTTTAAAATATATTGTTTGAAAAATACTTGGTATGTCTTAACAATTTTACATTGGTTCAGTTCAACACTGCCTTAAGTTTTAAAGCTAATAAAAGTTCAGATTGAAATCTTACTAGTCAACTTCTTTTTGTGTTATATATTGCCCATTTTTTTTCTTAACTTTTTTTCCTGAAGATACAGAATATAATTTTTATATTACAGGCTGAGATTTGCCTATACCCTCTATTGTTTTCAGTGAAATTTGAATTGAACTGGGTCATTCTATTAAGAATTCTCTTGGCATACCTGAAACACTTGTTTTATACTCTGGCAGCCTTTTAAAGTTCTGACCATATTATGAGTAGCAAAGGAATTAGTCTGTTAATGCAGTCTTTTCATTACTCTAAATAATAAATTTCTCTCTAACCTGTTAATCTCTATCATGTATCCCAGAAAGCATACGGATATAGCGTGAGAAACAGTTTCTTCTCCTTTCCTGCAGCAAATAAGTTCTATAATTATTTTTCTGGCCAGAGAATCAGGATGTACCAAAGAAAATCATGTGTGTTTAGAAAGTTGCCAAAAGCTTTGCCTGGGAGGGGATCAGCTGTTGTTTTTCTTTAAAAAGAAATTAAGTACTTTCTGAGTCCTAAAACATTTTTAGCGTTACAGAGTTCATACAGCAATCTTAAGTATGACAATGTATTAAGGATATAATAAGCAAAATAGGACAAATTCTATTCATTTTATCCTCCGGACACTCATTTTTTCCCTGAAATAATAGTGGAATACATGAAGGCTTTTTGTTAAAAAAAAAAGTTGAATTTTACTTTACTTTTTACTTAAACTTTCTCACTGATTGGAATCCCTTTTTTTCCTCTTCCTCTTACACTCCTTTTATGTACTAGATATATGTAGATATCTGCATCATTCTCTAAGAATTTTGCTTCATGATAATTAATTTCAAAATATGAAGTGCACTTTAAAATTATGAAACAAGAAAAAACTATATATATTATTAACTTTTAATTTCATAGATTCTTTTTAAAAAATTCAATTGGATAAACTATTTAAAAATAAGCTATAAATGCATATAACAAGCTATTATCAAGATGAACATATATATAGGAGAACATGAATGAGGATGCACATTTAGAGTTAAGAACTTTAACCCATCATATCTTGTTGAATCAACTTGGCCATTGTTGGGGAATGTTGGAAGCTGTAGTTCAGTAACATCAATTATAGATTCAGAATACCTGATAGAATAATAATTATTTTTTAAAAAAACTTCTACATTCTCAAAACAATTCTATAATAATTAGTGATATTTACTTTTATGATAATATCCTCAAATCTGAATCTTGAATGAGAACTTTAATCCATCATATGTTGTTTAATCAACCTGGCCATTGGTAGGGAATTTTGGGAGTTGTAGTTCAGTAACTTCAACTACAGATTTACAATACTTGATAAAATCATAATTAAAAAGAACTTCAAGACCCTTCAAACAATTCTATTGACTTAAATTTTTATTCATTGTTGTATCATTTTTGTTATTTATATTACTTTTGGGTTTTTTTAGTATTTAATTGCTGGGAATTTATTTTTGTTTCTTGAGAATTCTGACATCAGTTTTGTGATAACATTTCTGATTTCATTTCAATCAAATCAAAAACAGACATTTTTCTTGAGAAAATACCTGAATGAAGATATAAGTGAGTTACTATAGATTAATGTAGACAAGACAAAATTGCCTGAAGCTGGCGTGGCTTTGATATGGTTATATTTCCCATAAAGAACACATTTTATAGACTGGAGCACTTGTTAAAACCTATATTGTTGCAAGGTTCCTAGGTAGCAGTTGTGTATTTGATTAGTGCCTTTTATCAGTCTGATAAGTTGCATGCAGTCATTTCCATCAAATCGGGGTTTTGGTTCAGGAAATTCAGGTTACAACAATTTCCCATGTGGATTACTGCAGTATACTAGGTGTGGTTATCTTTAAAGATTGTTCAGAAATTGCGGCTAATTCAAAATTCTGCAGCCCACTAACGTATGTAGATGAGCCATAAGAGGCAAATTACTCTTTTCTTAACACACCTGCACTGATTGCCTGTTTGCTTTCTAGACCCATTTCTAAATGCTAGCAAAGACTTTAAAGTATTGAACATCCTGCATATATTAGGTTGTGCCTTTTCCTTACTCTGTGTGTGTGTGTGTGTGTGTGTGTGTGTTCATGGTGTCACTAATTCTGTAGGAAAGGTCTATTTTCTTTCTACCCTTCATAATCTATAAACTCTTGTTACAGAATCTTTAAATGTGCATCAGGCTTTACCATTTTATCAACAACTAAGAAATAGGGGGTTTTTTTCCTGAAAGTTCTCCTCTTACTCTGTTTGAAATAAAAGCATTGTTTAATAAAACCTTTCAAATCTGTTTTTGTTTAATTTGCAGATATTTGTTTGCAATAAGCAGTTTATGCACTTTTGTAAACTTCTTAGAATTATTAATAAATTTCCAGGGGTTGTCCTATAAATATTAAACTAAATACATTATATTTTACAGGTAAACAAGTACTGTCACACAGCTTTGTTGAGGTCCATGTTGGCCAAGCTACATAAGAGCCAGAGCAGAAGTTGCAGACGTTCATTCTGAGTTCTTGTTTTAATTACAGGGCCTACACTGGTTCTTCAAATTGTAAGTTGGGGTTACTCCATTTGTTATATTTTCTATTTCATGTATTCTTGTCATGTACTTCATGTCATTTATTTATTTTAAACCCACCCCAAAAGCCATTAATGCATAATCATTCAGAAATATGGTATGTAGACATGCTTTTTTTGCAGATGGTGAAGATACTGCCATTTATCTGTGCTTAAATGTTGAGAAGATCAATTGGCAGAGATACAACCCTAATCCAGGCTCTATTCAAGGAGAAAAAAATATTTTAAACTGTAGCTTTCATCCCCATATTATCAATATTTATGCTATATGTGTACAAACATTAATAATATATTTTGTATGTTTGAAAACCCAAAATTGTTTCATGGTAAAATATTTCAATATGTAAAATACGAACTATATGTATACTAGCAGTGGCTGGCTTCACAGAATATACATAAAGGCTTTTCTTACAGAATAATTATATGAAAATATTAATGGTGGCATTCTTACATTACATCAAACAAAAAATAAATTATACATTTTTTATATTTTAAAGTTACATATGAGTTTTTTTCACAACAAAATTTATTAAGTATTTTCTGATTCTAGAAAACAAAATGGCTTCAATTTATTTTTAAATTTTCCTTTACTGAGAAATCATTTTTCTATAATGGTATAGAAAAAGAAAATATTTTATGACTTTTTTACACAAATCATGTTGTAATTGCATAGTTTACGCAATTAATGTAAAACAGTAATTATAATGATTGCATCCTGAACAAAATAAATGTGTATACTCTGGAGATTAGAATTAAACTGGATTTTTAAATCATCTAATCTAATGTCTTCCTCAGTGCAAGAAATCCAGAACTAAAGTATGTTGCATGATGTTGAGAAGGCATATCAGTAGTTTGCTAGAAAACATCCAGCAAAGCTGATTCTACTATATTCTTTCCCCATCTTTTGTTAAATTGCTCTTGTCATGATGCAATTTAGTCTACTGTTTAGTCAAAGTCTGTCCTTCTGCAACATAAACCATTAGACCTAGACAAATTCAGGAACAGGTCCTTGCCCTTTCTTGTAGCAGTCTTTTATCTTCTACACTACTGTTTTTAGAATTTCTTTCAAAGGGAAAATAGAAGGTAGCAGTTAAAATTGACTAGCTACATTTAAGTGTCTCTTTTTTATTGAATGAGTATCTCTTATGTAATTTTAGTACATATTTTCTGACAAAAATGTTTACAAAGTTGAAACCCCATGAGATCTCTGCTTGTACTTTTAAAAAGATTTGAAAGAAAAGGAACATTTTATTGTAAAGGTCTGCAATATGAATCTGCATTCATTAATGCACAGCAAGCAATAGATAAAGAAGGTACATGTAATCAATCTTATCCAAAAACAACCATCTTGTCTTAACTCTACAATTTCTGTCTGCACCTGCTGAAAAATTGCATTTCTTCTTTGCTCATTTCCTTTTTACTGTTTTCTCTAAGTAGTTTGAAAACGAATAGATCCAACAAAGAGAAAATCCAAGCTGATTATATATTAATCATAGTGTCATCAAGACACTCCTATTTCTTCTTACATTTCTAACACTAGAGCAGAATTGGTGCAAAATCAAAGCAAAATCTGGGAGTACCTAGGATCAGACTAGCAAAGGTTAAACAGGAACTTGTAATTTCTGTGTCCTGGAAGGTATTGCTATTGCTGTTTTCTGAAAATCACCTTGGTCTGTCTTTATAATTGCAAAAACACTGCTAGATTATGTTATGGTAATTATAGTAAACTTTCCTTCCTTCCTTCCTTCCTTCCTTCCTTCCTTCCTTCCTTCCTTCCTTCCTTCCTTCCTTCCTTCCTTCCTTCCTTCCGCTACCTGAGAGTTCTACTGTAGCGATTTAGTTCATTGCTTCCCATTGTAACGTTCTGCTTTTGGTTTTCTTTTTAAAAATCAGAGCAGAGAATGATGAAGTGGAAATTTAACTTGCTAAACTCATTGGTTTGGAATTTAAGATGGGAAGTAGCAACTTTTGTCTCTCTTTCAGTACTCAACTGAACAACTCGTTCTTTCTGCTTTTCTCCTTCATTTAGGAGGACCCAATTACTAGCCAAATTAAACTGAAATCAATGTAGAGGAAGAATAGATAATAAACTTTCCATCATGAACTTAGTTCTAGTTTAAATTATCATAGTATCTAAATAAATTAAAATGATGTGATTTTGTATGCAATAAGAACATTAATTTCAAATGGCCATGTATACATATCTCTAAACAAGAATGCAGGTTAAAAGATGCCATTTGCCAATCAGTCATACAGGAACTAGGGCAGGGGTGTTAAATTGCCAGCCCACAGGCCAGACATGTCACGTGGAAGCCACGGCCACCCCATTGCCGGCAATGGCAAAACCGGCCCGATATGTTTCGTGATGTCATGTGACATTGCGAGTTTGACATGCCTGAACTAGGGAGTGTTGGTTTGGGGTGGGTTGTTTAATTAGTTTTATTATATGGTGTATTTTTTTTAAAAAAAGTTTAATTTTTGTAAGTCTCCTTAAGTCACAATCAATGTGAGTTGGGTGGCTGTATAAATTTGCTAAATAAATAAACAAACTAATACTAAAGGACAGGTGTGGATGTCCACATTTAAGTAAAGATTAAGATATATACCATATCATAAAAGAGTGACTGTGGTTCGCCATCTTTCCCTACAGTTGAGTAGCTTGAAGCTGTTAGTAATAATTTAATTAAAAATAAGTTCATTAAAGTAATTGAACTAACCTGGAAATTGTAAAAAAATGTATTTGTTACTTATGGTGTTTCTGGTAGGTAGCTGAATCATCCTGATGGTATGCAACAGGAACCAGCTGTTGAGAACATTAAAATGCAAGCATTTATTCCTCTAGAGAGACAGTAACATCTGCAAAGTTTTCCTGTCTTAATAATTCCACAGAGTATTCCCTAGTAGTTTTAACATTTTTTATATTTCTGCAATTGCTTTGGATCCTTTTTTGTTTCATAATATGTCAAGGAATATGTTGGAATATTCATGAGCAGGAAGAGTCATGTGGTAACTCAGCCAGCCAATGTGAGTCTGTGCAAAAGGTATTGAGTTAGAAGCTGAATTTTCAGTCTCAGGTTTGTCTCTGTATCTCTCTGTAAAAAGTCTTCATTGAGCTATGTTGCTGTAAAGAAGAATGTATGGTATTGTAAATATTTTGATATGAATATAAAGAAATTTATTTGAATCAGCTAAATGGAGTCAACTATGACAGCTTCTGATTTATTTTTACCAACAGAGAAATTAAAATTATCTAACAGAATATTACACTATGTGATTGTTACTGAGATTAAAAATAAAATTAGTTTAGGAAGAGTTATAATTTTAAGTATGTGAGATACAGTACATTATTGGTGTAGAAAGGAAATGAGTGATTCTATGTGACATAAATCATTTTTGCTATTGGTATGTGGTATATTAATGATGATAGAATGAAGAAGCAGGCTGTAACAGGTAATTTCAGAGATTCCGTTTCTGCGATATTAGTGAATAATGCTAGAAAAAATTCTAAAAAGTTGCATCCCATTTCTGTACTTTTTCTTAATTTACCTTTACTTATTCAAACTAATATCCTGGTCTTTCATTAATGCTCTTCTTGTTACTTCTGGGTCTAAAGTTTTCTACATTATAGCTTTAGACCAGGGCTTTTCAACCTTTTCACCCATTGTACCCCTTTTAGGATATGGCAATATCTGAGTACCACCAGTCTCCTAGCAAGGTGTCAAAACTTGATGACCCCCCCAAAAAGGAAAAAAGTGATGAAGTTCAGGTAGTCCTTGACTTACAACAGTTCGCTTAGTGACTGTTTGAAGTTACAATAGCACTGAAAAAAGTGCCCCCCAAGCCACAGCCGAGCAAGACAACTGCGTGGCCGCGCTTTTCCTTCTGTACGAGGTTTTCATTGTTGTGAGCATTTCTGTTGAGGATTGGCAGTGAGGGTGGAGTGGGGGGGTTCGTTTTTATTCCCCCATCTGATGGGTGGTTGCAGCAGGTTTTGGTCACTTCACATGACCCTGGGACACTGTGACCATTATAAATATGAATCAGTTGCCAAGCATCTGAGTGTAAATCACAAGACCCTGGAGATGCTGCAACATTCCAGCTGATCTGCGCTTCTGACAGCCCCGAAGAAGTGCTGATCAGCTGGAAAGCGGCACTGATTCTGGCGCTTCTGCTGAGCCTGACAGCCCTGCAGCTCCAGCCATCTCTTGCTCAGGCTTGTGCGGTGCTGCCAACTGTTCAGCTCATTCCCCTCCCCTGCTACCACTTTTCTAAGATGGTTGCATATCACCTGCCAGGTGCCAATGTACCACAGGTGGTACCGTACAACTGGTTGAAAAGCCTTGCTTTAGACCACTTACAGTTATAATGAAATACAATGGAACAAGTTCACAGCATGTAATTCAAATTTCATTGTTTGCAGTGGCTCAATATTATTAAGTTGTGAAAAAAATACTACAAATGTGTATATTAAATATAGACATAAACACAAAATTTAAATATCAGAAGAATTATTTGAATGTAATATATGTAGAACCAATTAAGATCCAGTTTGGTTTAGTAGTTAAGGCATTGGTTAGAAAGTGGGAGACACTGAGTTTTAGATCTGCCTTAAGCAAAAAGCTAGTTGGGTGACCCTGGCATAGTCATTCTCTCTCAAGCCAGCAAACCATTTCCAAACTCTTGCCAAGAAAACTGCAGTGACTTGTCCAGGCAGTCACTAGGAGACTCAAAGGCACACACACACTAAAAAAGGACTATGAGGGATAAGAGACATTGATAGAATAGGAATATTAAGAGGCAACACAGTTTATTAAGTATAGGCCCAATAATCTGACCTAAAAAGAGGTTGTGAACCAGTTCAAGCCTGTGAAAGAAAAATAAATATTTTTATTGTTCAGAATATTAGTATAACATACATAGCATTTCCTCCTCTAGTTTTTTTCTAAATTATATTTAGTTAGACTGAGAGAGAGGATGGACTTAAACATGGAAACTCCCAATCCCAGTCCAATATCTTAAATACTACACCCACACTGAATTTTTAAATACCCCACTTATACATTGTAGATATTCTTAATCCATGTCAGTCCTTGGTCCATAATAGGTGATATAATGTGATTTTGTTTACTGCTATAATTGATATTTTCCAAGCCTGGACAACCACATTATAGTATTCTCTGCAATATATTCATTGTCAATGTACAATGAAAGATATACTGATTAGTAGACACAAGACCCATTACTTGCTGGGTACCATGAAATTTACCTTATAAAGTATCAAGCTACTGAGGCCAGTTAAAAGTCTTACATCAGCCATGTAAGACTTTCAGCTGGCCTCAATAGCTTGATATTTTATAAGTTAAGTTTCATGGTACCAAGCAAGTAATGGATCTTGTGTCTACTAGTCAGTATATTTTACATTTAATTACATCAGCCGTGTAATTCACTGTTTCTCATGTCAGAGTTATGCTTTGGATTTTCATTTTTACTTCGTTTTGCCTTTGGATTAGGGTTGGCTACTTTTAACAGAGAACTGTTTAATTTGTTGTACTTAACTATTTGCATGGCCAGCCCTGGTTTTATATTTTATTATCTATACAGACTTTATAATCTATACAGACCTAGAATCACAAAGGAAGAAAAAAAATAATCTAATTATACAACATTGAAGGCATTGTAACACTCTGTCTTTATCCAATCTGAGTTAGTCACTGGGACCAGAGGTTTAGTCTTCTGGGTTTTTGGACTTGTACTGGAGCTCATCCTCAAGAAACTGCATTCTGGTAGAGAGACGTTTTTCTGAGAACTTCTCTCTACATTCCACACATTCTGGCAGAGGGAAGTTCCCTGAGGATGGGCTCCAGCATGAGTCCAAAAGCTTGGAAGATTAAACCCAGTGACCAACCCAGATTGGATCCTGCAACATTATCCTGGGACATATATATTTGCTTTCATTCATAAGACTGTCTTTAATACAAAATTGATACAGACAACCACATATTTCAACTGTTTATATAACGATGCATTGGCCATAGTTAATTACCTACTGTTTTATAATACATGAATATGTCATAAATTAATGTTATTGTATTTCTCACTTATGCTGCTTTTCACCAATTAAATGTCCAGTACAATTTATGTATACATCATTATACCCTTAAGAATCACACCGTGCTTTTTATTTGGAGTAAATGTTTTGCATAACTAAAAAGCAAAGCAGTTGCCATGTAAACAGCATAATTCTCATTTACAGGAAATTCATGCTTGATTCTACCTTGGATTATTCATAGGCATCATACTATATACATTTTACTGTGCAACAACCTGATAGTATGTCAAACATTCATGGTTTTGACAGCATCTTAAATATACAAAGGTAGAGTTCTGTATTGCAAAGTTTATTGATAGCCTCTCTCAGAATTTAATAGACTAGAGAAAGTTCTTGTGGAACATGTTGTTTATAACTAGTAGACAGTTTAATGTCATTCTTGATATCTACAGGAATTCAATAAATAAAGTTAATACGTTGGATCTAATGTTTAAAAGGGATGCTTTAAACATATAGTCATCTTAGAAATGTATTTATTAGGAAATTGCTCTTATACACATGCATACAAGTATACACATATACTCTTGTTTAAAGGAAAGCAGAAAATTTAAATCTAATAGAATAATATTGAAGATCTTCTAGTCCAAGTCCCTGCTCAAAAGAAGCCCCTACCATTTCAACAAATGATTGTCCAATCTTTACTTAAATACTTCTGAAGGCAACTGTTCCACTGATGAATTGTTCTAACAGTCAGGAAATTTCTCCTTAGTTCTAGGTAAGGTTCTCTCCTTGATGAGTTTCCATCCATTGCTTCTTGTCCTGCCTTCAGGTGCTTTGGAGAATAGGTTGACTCCCTTTTCTTTGTTGAAGCCCTTTAGATATTTATATACACTGATATCATGTCACTTCTTTTCAAATATCTTCTTGGTTCCTATTACTATGGAACATTTATGCTGAGAAAACAAGGTAGGGACAGCATGTAGAGCATGGATTATGGAATTCTTTCACACAGCAGTTACCATAAAAAATATATGTATTTTCTTTGGTATAACAGGTAATTTGTTATGTCTGTGTGTATGTGTATTTCTGTTCTCCCTTTGTTGTACACCCATATGGGCTTATCTATAGGTGCATTAGGAAGTACATGACAGACTTTAAGTAATGGAACAATGAGGAACAGGGCTCAGGCAGAACATTGCCAATAGTCTGACCTGCTATCTAATTACCTCTCCCATAGGAATGCACAGGATTTTTTTTCCTGAATATTTTTCTCTGTAAACCCTGGTCTGATTTCAATGTGGACTATTTTCTTTTGCCACATTCCACAGATCTATTTTTGTCTTGTCCCAGTGTTTTAGTTTTCTGATATATTCTCTTGGGTTGGAAATAATAAAAAATAGAAATGATTAGATGGGATTTTTATGAGGGAGTATGGATATGGGTAGAATATGGGTTATTTTAGGAAACACAGCAATGTCACTAGGTGAGAAATAAACTCTGCAGAAGAGAATGAAAACTGACCTGTACTTATTGACATATTTAAGGAATTTATGTTTTGTTACCGCACTTCAGCTATCTTAATTCCAGATGAGATCAGTGCAGAGAAGTTATTCTTTCCTTGTATGCATTGATATCGGCAATTTTCTATACTGAAGGTGTCAATATCCATAGTAATCAGATTCAGTATATGTTTTATGAATGAAACATTATTCCTACAGATTTTCTTCTCCAGATCAGAATGTTAAACAAGATGCTGCACATATTTATAAGCATTCAAAGATCTGTGCCTACATTGACTGCAAGAGTCTAATTTTATTTCGTTTTAATTCCTCATTCTCACTGAATATCTTATTGCTATGAACTATGTAATTAGACAGTCCATAGGGCACCAAATATCCAATTTGATTATTTTTCCATATCGAGAAAAAAATATCTGTTGTTTTAGTACTGAGCAGACAGTTAAATCTCCAAATTTTCATTGAGGTTGACACTATAGAGTGAACATTGAACAAGTGACATCAACATACGTTCTCAGACAGCAGTGGGATAATGCATTAGTAATATGGTATAGGCATGGGTTCATGGATTACTAGCATTATAAACTTGAAAAAAAAACATTGAGCTTTTTCAGCACTAAAGAGTAATAAAACTAATAAATCTTTTAGACTGAATCCAGGCAAGATTATTCATTACTCATCCTGAGGAAGTGTATTTTCTTTCAATGTCCAATTTCATAAATACATAGAATATAACCTTATTCTATTTTAATTGTCCTTTAGCTGCCCATTCTATAGAAATGCATATCAGAGGGCTGGTATATCTGCATAAACAACTTGTCCTATATTTATGTACAGTATATGTACAGTTCCTAGAAAAATGGCTTCTATTCTGAAATCATACAAGAACTTTTTACATGTTTTGGACTTCAACTCTTATCAGACTTAAGAATGCCAAGGAATTGTTGGAGTTCTAATCAAAAATATCAGGAAGGCAACAGGTTTCCTATCCCTGCTTTCTGCAAGTACTGAGATTGTTTTTTCTCCTGTCCTCTAAATTCTGTTTTAGGAGCTAAGGATTATTGTGGTCTTTGTAGCAGTAAATGTAATCATACCTAAAATTTACTTGTAAATGGATTGGGTAGTTACTCCATACCCATTGTAGCAACTTCAATTAATTATGATTTTCTAGGTTAGTTCAATATTCTTTCTTACCTTCAGTCAACATAAAGTTTCAGCATCCAGAGATGAACATTATTTTTCATATATATAAAGCAACACTGAGAAATAAGATATAGTTACAAGTTTAAATGAAGTAATAGCTCAAAACTACAATAATAAATTTTATTCTGAAGGAAAAGAGAATAAAATGTTGCCAGTGCAGCAAGTGAAGTGCTATTGAGCTATGATCCTAATTGTCTCATTTCCATCCATTGGTTTGCAAATGAATGAAACAAAATGAATTGTTTGGCATAGGGTCGAAATATACCTTAAACTTTGAAGTTCTTTTTTGTTGTTTTTGATTGCATTTGAGAAGTCAGGAAACATACTTTAGATATGCATTTTAAATTAAATTATATGTAATAGACATACATCAATGAACATTTTTCCTATTTTTTATTTTGGTTTTATAAAGGCATTACAATACTGATGCAATATCAAAAACATGTCTTTTGGAGCTACGAAGATTTGTTTGTTAAATTTGACTCCTTTTATCCAGGGCTATCAGGTGTTTTACTTCAGAACAGTCTTACTATTCTCTATCTTGTATCTTTCTCTGTATTAACATTTCATATAAAGATAATATGTTAAATGAATCAACAAAATGTGTTCTGTGGAAAAATATTCTTAAATTTTGTTAGGTCAATTCATGGATTAGCTTCTCAGTCAGCAGTACAAATTAGTAAGATTGTATTGCATATCTGGATTTTATGCAGTATATTATCCTAATGGAAATAACAGTATCTGAAGCACATTTATGAAAACTAGAGACAGAACAGATAATTCAAAGGATTATTTTGTGATGAGCTTCTATTATTCTAGTCAATGTTTTCTCAAATTATATTTTAATATAAAAGGTCATACACTTTCTTAAAGATCTTAAGCTGAGCCATGTACTATTGCCAATAACAGAATAAGTTTCCAAATAAAGTAAATGGGGTAACAGAATTGAGTGACATGTGGTAGGCATGCTAGAAAAGTAAACTGTGTGGCACACACCTGCTTTTTGGCTGTGCTGTACCACAAGTTAGCATTTTGGATGAGCAGTTTCCGTTCTGTTGTTTTCTCTCAACACATGGTGTTCAAAACAGTTAAAAAGAAAACTATGCCCATTTGTTCATCTCAGAAGCTAGCAATTTCTGAGAATTCTGCCAGATTTTTTAAAATTTATATATACACTGTATGTATGTATTCAGTATGTGTGTGTGTATGTATGTATGTATGTATGTATATATGTATGTATATATATGATTTATATATGTGTAGATAGATAGATAGATAGAGAGAGAGAGAGAGAGAGAGAGAGAGAGAGAGAGAGAGAGAGAGAGAGAGAGAGAGAGAGAGAGAGAAAGAATATATATCTCTAATTATGCTAAAAATATGAATCCTGGGTAAATCCATACTATAAAATAATCCGAACACCAGGATAATACTAAAACCAAAACTGTTTAATTAAAAGCTGAGCCTTTCGTCGGTCAACACTACCGACATCATCAGAGCATGATGCAAGATTGCTGGGAGTCCTTTTTATGCTGCAAAGCCGCCCGGCTCCTTGACCTGGTTACCGGTCCATCTGTTCTGTCTGTCTGGTTTCTTAAAGGGCACACATCCTTTATTGTGTTAATGCCCTCCAAAGTTGCTGTTTCCTTCGTCCTGGATCCAACCACTCTCAGTTTCTGCTCGCCCACTCTCACATCTGTCATCCTCTCTAGCCCCATTCTGTGGTCCATTAGATCCTCCCTGGACTGACTATGCTTGCGTGCGTTCGGGGGAGGGTGTATGTCAAGCGGGTCCAGACGCCTATCGGCGCAATCCCTGGTGGCTGCACTCCTGCATACATTCCTCCACCCAAGGACACTGTTTTCCTCCTCAGGTGTCTGTAAGTATGCTGTACCTCTTCTAGTTGTCCCCCTCCTCTGAGGCTCCTCATTACTTGCTCACATGTTGGGTTCATCAGTTCTTTTGCTCTTTTTGCACGAGTGCGGGACCTCACAACATCACTTTCCGTCGTAGGTCTCAGTTTTCCTTTCCTATTCACGTCGGTAGAATAACCCATCTCTCCCCTCATGTTAGCAGGGATTGTGGAGCAGGTGTCCCGTGGGCTATCGTCCAACCCCCTTTGTTGTTCACCCCCTTTTTATGGGGTGAGTTGAAATATGCTTATTTGGGATACCTAGGAGGGGATGTTTCTTGTTCCTTCTCTGTTCTTCTTATAGGTTCTTTGTCCTGTGGTTAGGTTATCTCCTCTATTCTTTCTTCCCTCTGATTTTGTGAGGGATGTGCCAATTGTCTTTGTTGTGGATTCAGATGTTGTTGTTCCCATACCTTAAATGTTTGGTATGCTGGGCAAAGCTCTACTTCAGCGGTTCTCAACCTGTGGGTCGCAACCCCATTTGGGGTCAAATGACCATTTCACGGGGTCGCCAAACAACGCAGTCCGCCATTTTTTCCCCTTTGCCTTAGCTGTGCTACTCCCTCATATTTTATTGCCTTTTGAAAGCCAATAGAATAGACTCTCTTGAATAGAGTCTAATTCTATTGGCTTTCAAAAGCCAATAGGAATTGTCCAGGCTGTCTCTGCCCTGCTGAGCCCACCAAAAGTCCCAGTCACCAAACGTTGCTGCAAGTTGGCTGCAGCTAAGGTGAGCTGTCTGGAGGTTTCCACCCCTCACTGCTGAGCAACTACTAAAAATGTAAGTAAAAGAGGGCTGGTGGGGAGGGCCGCCCAAGAGCGCCTGAGCCTGCCTGCTGCGGCACCGAACGGGCGGTGGCCAAGGTAAGGCTAGCAGGGCAGCAGTGGGCGCTGGGAAGGTAGCTGGCGCACGTGGGGCTGACTCAGCTGGCTGTCAGGAGCCGGGTGGTGTGTAGCAGCCCCGCCGGTTCCCCACCGATGTCCGGACTCCGACCCAACTCCCAGCTGACTGTCGGGAGTCAGGCTGTACTCCTGGGGGCCATGCGGACATCAGCCGGCTGCTGGCTGTGTCCTTCCCGTCTCCCAGCTCATGGCAAGCCCAAGGGCTTGAAACGCACCCCCGATGCCACCCTGGGCCGACTCAGCTGCGTGGGCGGCCGGTCCAAGCCGAGCCAGGTCTGGGCCGCTGCCGGCGCTGCCGCCGCTGCTGGCTGAGCTGAGCTGGCGAGCCGGTCCCCACGCCTCATGGTTGCCCAGCCGCGCTCTGCCCCTGGCTGCCCTCCACGCCATGCCGGAGCATCCCCCCGCACCACCCGGCCCACCTTCCTCACCGTCGGAGGCCGCCTTGGCCCTCTGGCACCCGGCGCAGCCCTGGGGCTAATGGGCAGGAGCGGCTCCTTCCTGGCTTGCCGGGCTCCGGGCCTCGGAAGCGGCCAGGCAGCGAGGAAGAGGGTGATGCCCGCATGTGCATCGGAGGCCAGCTGGACGGGCTGGGAGGGGAGAAGAGGCGCCTTCCGAGCAGGAGCTGGCCACGCCCCTCTCGCGTCTGATGAATCCGGAAAGGCTTTGGTGGTGAAGGGCTGCACAGCGTGGAAAGGGGCTCCCACGATCCCGCCGCTGCAATGGTGCTCAGGAGGTTGGAGGGGTGGGCAGGTCCCGGGGGGCGGCTGGGAGAGGGCAAGAGGTGCTGTGATGGGGATGGGGGGCTCCAGACTACCATCCCCAGCAGCCCTAAAAAGCACTGTGGAAGAGTGGGGAATACTAGGAGTTGCAGTTCATCACCATTTGGGAAAACATGACTGTCCAAAAATCCTTCCTTCCTTCCTTCCTTCCTTTCTTCCTTTCTTCCTTTCTTCCTTCCTTCCTTCCTTCCTTCCTTCCTTCCTTCCTTCCTTCCTTCCTTCCTTCCTTCCATCCATCCATCCATCCATCTCCTTCCCTTCCCCTTCAATCTCTCCTTCCTTCCTTCCTTTCCCCTTCAATCTCCTTCCTTCTCCATCTCCTTCCTTTCCCCTTCAATCTTCCTTCCTTCCATCTCCATCTCCATCCCTTCCCCTTAATCTCTCTCTCTCCTTCCTTCCTTGCTACTCCTTTCAATCTCCTTCCTTCTCCATCTCCTTCCTTTCCCCTTCAATCTTCCTTTCTTCCTTCCTTCCATCTCCATCTCCATCCCTTCCCCTTCAATCTCTCTCTCCTTCCTTCCCCCTTCAATCTCCTTCCTTCTCCATCTTCTTCCTTTCCCCTTCAATCTTCCTTCCTTCCTTCCTTCCTTCCTTCCATCTCCATCTCCGTCCTTTCCCCTTCAATCTCTTTCTCCTTCCTTCCTTCCTTCCTTTCCCCTTCAATCTCCTTCCTTCTCCATCTTCTTCCTTTCCCCTTCAATCTTCCTTCCTTCCTTCCCTCCTTCCAACATTTTTGAGCAAGGAAGAGTAAGTTTCTGCAGTGAGCATTGCTATATTGTTTTTGTAATTAATCACTATGCTTTAATTATGTTCAATTTGTAACAATGAAAATACACCCTGTATATCAGATATTTACATTACGATTCAAAACAGTAGCAAAATTACGGTTATGAAGTAGCAACGAAAATAATTTTATGGTTGGGGGTCACCACAACATGAGGAACTGTATTAAGGGGTCGCGGCATTAGAAAGGTTGAGAACCACTGCTCTACTTAAAGAAGGCTGGTTTTCCGATGGCAACTCCATCAATCGCCATATAGAGCTTTGCCCAGCATACCAGACCTCACATACTGTGAACACTATAAATTTTGAATGTGTGTGTGTGTGTGTGTGTGTGTGTGTGTGTGTGTATGTCTTTTAAAATACTAAAAATGTGAATCCTGGGCATTATGTTAACAAATAAAAGAAAAAACGAACACCAGGATATAATAAACCAGCCTGTTTAATATAAACAAGCCTGTGGTTAAGAAGAGTCACTAAGCTTTTGTCCGGCCAAAAACTGCCGGCGTCATCAGAGTTAGAATAGAAGGAAATCGGGAAGGCAGCTCATATAGCCTCCAGCCTCTGCACCCGGCTCCTTGAGCGTGTCATTGGCCCATTGATTGTATTAATCCGTATCGCGCAGAGCAGTTCCACATCAGGCAAACTGTCTTTGATTCCACTGGTTGTTTTACGATGCTCAAGTGCTCTTTTAGAGCGTGTGCAAGCACTTGGAGGGCGGCTATCAATCCGTCCCTGCGCCCAGTCCCCCTCCCTCCCAGGGCCATTATCCTCCCCCACCCCCAAGACCGTTGTCGTAATTCCTCCGCCCCAGTCCTGCAACAAGCAGCTGTTCCGGCATTCCTGCTGTCTGTCTTCCCCCTCCCTCCCCCTCCTTCCAGATCGCCTGAGTGCTTCCATCCCTGGCTTAGGGCCGTTTGGTCCATCATCTCGGTCCATGGGAGTCGTGGTCGTCCCACTTCTAGAGCCATCATCCCAATTATGTAAAACGCTGTCATCGTCTTCCTTAGAGATCGTGCCCATCTCATCCATCATTCTACTGCCCCAATCCTGCCAAGGAAGAGTTAAATGTCTTCTCAGCAGGCCGTGGTGCTGTTTTTCCCATCTCCTAAGAGTCTGGTAAGCTGGTAAAGATCTATATGCCGGTTGATGGAATTTTCATTAGAGAGACAGGCTTCCTTGAGTAGCCGGCCACCCTTGGTAGTCTCACGAGCTATAACCTCTGCATTAGCTAGATCGATCGTGTGGCCAGAGCTGAACATATGAGCCCACACTTGTGAGCGTTGCTCTTGCCTTCTAATAGCTAGTTCATGTTCATGAATCCTGGTCCTCAGTCTTTTAGTAGTTTTCCCAACGTAATTGCTCGCACAATCTTTGCAATTAATTTTTTAAACCACAGATGATCTTTGACCATTGGGGAGCAGTTCTTTTGGATGCATGACCTTGGACCTAAGGGTGTGCTCGGGCCTATGGGCAACGCTCACATTGTAGGTGTCCAACAGCCGTGGCCTCAGAGACACCATTGATGTAAGGGAGGGTTGTTCGTGTGGCTGGCATTGCTGTCACATTGGAGCGTGAGTCTCTATGATTTCGATGTGGTCTACTATGCTGTCTCATAAACCCCATGGGATAGCCATTGCACATGAAGATGTGATGAAGATGTTTTTTCTCTTCGACATTAGCTCTGCCCGTGCTACAATGGGAATTAACCCGTTTAAATAGTGTCCGGATGCAGGTGATTTTATGTGCTACTGGGTGGTTGCTATTATAATGTAGCATTCTGTCTGTATGGGTGGATTTACAGTATACAGACGTGCACAATGTGCCATTAGGGCATCGGCTGATCAGTACATCCAGAAAGGCAAGACTGCCTTGGATCTCTTCTTCTGCGGTAAAGCAAATGTCTGGATATACCGAGTTCAGTTCCTCCAAGAATTTGGTGCTATCCCGTCTTTTGACAATCGCAAAGTATCATTTACATATGGTCAAAGATCATCTGTGATTTACAGGATTAATTGCAAAGATTGTGCGAGCAATTACGTTGGGGAAACTACTAAAAGACTGAGGACTAGGGTTCATGAACTGGCTATTAGAAGGCAGGAGCAAAGCTCACAAGTGTGGGCCCATATGTCCAGTTCTGACCACACATTCGATCAAGCTAACGCAGAGGTTATAGCTCGTGAGACTACCAAGGGTGGCCGGCTACTCAAGGAAGCCTGGCTCTCTAATGAAAATTCCATCAACTAGCATATAGATCTTTTGCCGGCCTACCAGACTCTTAGGAGATGGGAAAGATGCCGGCCTGCTGAGAAGACATTTAACTCTTCCTTGGCAGGATTGGGGCAGTAGAATGATGGATGAGACAGGCACGATCTCTAAGGAAGACGATGACAGCGTTTTACATAATTGGGATGATGGTGCTAGAGGTGGGACGACCACGACTCCCATGGACCGAGATGATGGACCAAACAGCTCTAAGCCAGGGATGGAAGCGCTCAGGCAATCTGGAAGGAGGGGGAGGGAGGGGGAAGACAGACAGCAGGAATGCCGGAACAGCTGCTTGTTGCAGGACTGGGGCGGAGGAATTACGACAATGGTCTTGGGGGTGGGGGAGGATAATGGCCCTGGGAGGGCGGGGGACTGGGCTTTTTGCGTGGATGTGTGGTGGTGACCACAGCTGCATCATTAACCACCTTAAACCCCTCCAATCCATACATGAAGCAAACTGACACCCACCATGAAGATGAGGCACGACCACGAACGCGAAGCCAAACAGCTATTCAGCTCACCATCTCTAATCCCCCTGCAACTCAGACTAACCTGAGCACAACAAAGCCCCCACCCAAACAGAACACTCCCCCAGCCAATCAGAGCACAGCCAACCCCCCATCCAATCAGAGCACAGCCAAGCTCCTAACCAATCAGAACATACCTCCACCCAATCAGAACACAGCCGAGCTCCCATCCAATCAGTTCAAACCCCCACTGGCAGTTAAAAGGAAGAAACAGCTACAATCACACATTGCTCCTAGAAGCATGAAGCCGAAAGCACCAGCCTGAAGATGACAAATGGGACTTTGTCAAAACATCGCCAAGACACTTATATAAGGGATTTCTGATATAGCTATTTCGAGTTTCTTAACTCTCTTCAGTCAGAACTCACCCTTCCGGGATTCGAACCTGGGCAGTCTGCATGCTAAGCAGATGCTTTAACCTATTGAGCCACAAGTTCTCTCCCTCTTTGTCAGTAGTCAGGGAGTAAGGATATGTGTCAAGTGTTTTATTTTTTAGATTGCACCCTGTAAACCCAAATATGGGAGGAAGGAATCATTCTTTCCTTTTGCTTGTTTCAGCTCAACCCAGAGCCATCCTGCAAGCACAAATATATATATATATATATATATATATATGTTGTTTAAAATTGTTGACAAAGAAATAAGGGATTTCTGATATAGCTATTTCGAGTTTCTTAACTCTCTTCAGTCAGAACTCACCCTTCCGGGATTCGAACCTGGGCAGTCTGCATGCTAAGCAGATGCTTTAACCTATTGAGCCACAAGTTCTCTCCCTCTTTGTCAGTAGTCAGGGAGTAAGGATATGTGTCAAGTGTTTTATTTTTTAGATTGCACCCTGTAAACCCAAATATGGGAGGAAGGAATCATTCTTTCCTTTTGCTTGTTTCAGCTCAACCCAGAGCCATCCTGCAAGCACAAATATATATATATATATGTTGTTTAAAATTGTTGACAAAGAAATAAGGGATTTCTGATATAGCTATTTCGAGTTTCTTAACTCTCTTCAGTCAGAACTCACCCTTCCGGGATTCGAACCTGGGCAGTCTGCATGCTAAGCAGATGCTTTAACCTATTGAGCCACAAGTTCTCTCCCTCTTTGTCAGTAGTCAGGGAGTAAGGATATGTGTCAAGTGTTTTATTTTTTAGATTGCACCATGTAAACCCAAATATGGGAGGAAGGAATCATTCTTTCCTTTTGCTTGTTTCAGCTCAACCCAGAGCCATCCTGCAAGCACAAATATATATATGTTGTTTAAAATTGTTGACAAAGAAATAAGGGATTTCTGATATAGCTATTTCGAGTTTCTTAACTCTCTTCAGTCAGAACTCACCCTTCCGGGATTCGAACCTGGGCAGTCTGCATGCTAAGCAGATGCTTTAACCTATTGAGCCACAATATATATATATATATATATATATATATATATATATATATATATATATATATATATATATATATAGAGAGAGAGAGAGAGAGAGAGAGAGAGAGAGAGAGAGAGAGAGAGAGAGAGAGAGAGAGAGAGAGAGAGAGAGAGAGAGAGAGAGAGAGAGAGAGAGAGAGAGAGAGAGAAATTCAAAGCAATTACCAACAAGTATATATTTTTGGGAAATAGTTGTTTACAACTATTTAGTTTAGTTTTGAATTATTCCAATTAGTTTTCTAACTATCCAAACTATTCCAACTATTCCAACAAATGAATAGTTGTTCATTATGTATATATACATTAAAATATATTACTAAAATATATAGAAAGTATCTAACAGTGCCAGTTCCAGACAATGCATTTACAGTTAATCAACAAAATGCATTTTAGTTTCTCAGTAACTTAAAAATTTATACCCATTGATAGATTTTGGATACCAATGAAAGAATACAATTACTCTTTCATTTTGTGATATTAGTAAAGATGTGCTATGGCTCTAATGCATGACATTTTTCTATAAGCTAAAAGAATCGAAGTATTAAGGTCAAAGAAGGTATCCTGTCATCTCTAATTTATACAAGTATAAAATTATGCAGCTGAATTAAATATTAACAAATTCAAACAAAGAGATTCAAGTGATATAATAAATAAATTTAACTGAGATCAAATAATATAGCTTGTGATGTATTTTTGACTCCTCAAACAAACTAATATACAAAGCTGATGATTTTGTAATTTGAAAATGGAATGATTTTCCGTCCCAAATATAAATTGATGTTCACCATCATTAACAACACCCTATGTTGATGTATTACTAACTGGAAAATGTTCCTTTATTCAAAAACACAAAGAGCTCAGTCCAATACATATTTAATATTTCCCAAAAAGCATTGGTACCCTTCTAGGTTTTCCCAAGGAATCTCAATTTGCCATGAAATAAGTTGAAACTGATACAAGTGGCATCCATCATTCTTTATTCTACTTTGCTTTTGATATATGATTTAACATGTTGTAAATAACAAAACTAATGTAAACGGTGTAGACATAATTATTACTACCACATGGAATTTAAAAGATGGCATTGGATTTAGCTGCTGGATAATCACTCCAGCAGATTATTTTAGTTAGAATAAAAAATGACTTCAGTCTCATAATCTATCACTTAGCCTATTGGAATGTCCACATTCAAGCATTCTGTGTCACTGTGTGCAACACAGTGATCATGGACAAGAGAAAGAAAAGCAGAAAGTTGTCTGTGGAGGAAAGAAAGAAGATAACTAAACACGGTAAAGGTATGGACTACAAAATCATCTTGAAAAACTTCCTTTCAACAGTTGTTATCGAGAGGATTAAAGTCCATGAAAGTCCTATCCTCTTGGATGTGACCACAAGAGGAAAATTAACCCCAAACTAAACAGGAGGATAGTTTGAATAATGGAGAAAAAAAATCAAGGAAAATGTCAAAACAAATCCTGACTAACATCCAAGATGCAAAAGTATTAAGTCAGACCATCCGTCACTATCTGACTGAGAATGGCCTCTGTGGTAGAGATCCAGGAAGACCCCACTTCAAAAAAACAGACTCAAAGCAGCTAGACTGGAGTTTGGTAAAATGCATGTTGACAAGCCATGGTCCTTCTGGAAGAATGTCATGTGGACAGATAAAACCAAATCACAGCTTTTTAACAGCACTAAGTTCACAGATGAAGAAAACACCAATCCTACTGTGAAACATGGAACAGATTTCATAATATTACGGACACGCATCACTGGGTGCCTTGAATCTATGCAGGGCACAATGAAATCAGAAGACAGGCAAGGAATTCTAATGTGAAACATAATGCCCAGTGTAGAAAGTTTGTGTTCAGTCACAGATCCTTCAGAGGATAATGAGCAAAATATACATCTAAAGAACCCAAGAATGATTGCAAAGCAAACAATTGACCGTTTTGAAGTGGCCCACTATGTCCTGAGCTGAATCCAATAGAATACTTATGGAAAATGCTGAAACTCATAAGGAATCCAAGCTGTTTGTTCAAGAAGAGTAGGAAAAATAGCCAGTTGAAAAGTATAGAATCTTATTCAGAGCTACATAAAGGATTTCATTACAGTTATTAGCTCAAAAAGGTATACTATGAAATATTAAGTTATGACTATCAATAATTATGTCCATGCTATTTTCATTTGTTTTATTTACAAGAATATGTTGTCATACATCAAAAGCAAAGTTTTTACTCCATGGACTATAGAATAAAAAATGGATGTCATTTACTTATCTTAGTTTCAACTTATTTCACAGAAAATCAAATCAAGGTTGATTTGATCATCCTGGAGAAGGCTGATCTGGCATGTGTCACCAAAACATGGCTGAGATTCCTCTCTCAGAAATGTACACAGCTGATATCGAGGGTGACAGCAGCCTAGACTATAGGTAGGGCATGTGGTACGGTTGTTGTTATTGGAGCATCTCTGATTGTTACTAGGAAAGTCACTCCGCAATTACCCCCCTGTGAAGACTCTTTTTCTTAGGGTGAGCTCTAGCAATCAGTTGAGATTACTACTTTTGTACCAGCCTTCCTCTTCTTAGCCTGCTGGGTTGGTGTTGGAATTTCCCAGGCTTATGGTTCTGGGGGATTTTCAACTTGCCTTGGGATTGGAGTAGCTTTGGAATTCATGGAAACCATGACTTCCATGAGCCTATCTCAGTTACATCTTCCTGGCCCAGAGGCTCAGAGCAAAAAAGTAAGGTATGTCATGGGTCCCATCTGTTAGGGAAGTACATCTAGTGGGATCAAGGAAAAGGACTTCCTTTGTGATAGCTCCCTCCATTTGGAATACCATTATCACATAGATAAGAGTTGGTCCCACCTTGATACATTTTTGGAAGGCCCTGAAGATATGATTCTGTCAGGTGGCCCCAGGTTGATACGGAGCCGATCAGGTAGCTCATGTGATTGTGAGAACCGGGGGAGGGTGGCTTTATGGATACTTATATTGTGATATTTTAATGTTGTAAACTTCCCAAGTCACCATAAGTTGGGTGCTCATATAAATTTAATGTATAATAAATTGGTATTGTTTGGTGAAAAATGGAGGAGTACCAGTATTTTTGGCTGCATCCATAGGAATGTGAAGGGGTTCAATCTGTGAGGCACCTAGAATTCAGGTGCCTAGGCCTGGAATTTATACCCCCACACGCACTATATGGAACTAGCAGTATAGGAAGGAACTATGATTAAACAGTGTCCCTTACTTCCCTAGTGGGTATAGGAGGTACCCTGATTTACTCTATATTTAGGTAGTAAAAGGATACACACATACACACAGAGAGACAAACTTGAGGAATATAAGTTAATTGTGAACCTGATATAACCCTGGTTCTGCTAGTTATTCTGCTTACATAATAAATGTATAGTTTTAAAGTATGTGCTTTTTTTCTGTGAATGTTGACAATTCTTTATGTATAACCCTTTCTGGAATTGTTTCTAATGATAGTCATAAATGATTACTGCAAAAAAATAAGAATTAAGACATTTGTAAAAATATAAATAGCTCTACAATTATTTAAGGAAATATAATTGTTTTGTGTAAGTCTGTAATGCAACCAGCATTAAATACATAGCGTGTTGTAACAGAACTCTGCTTGGTTATTCTTTGTAGGAATCAGGACAAATTTTTCATTTTGTAAAGATTGGCAAGGATACATGCAACATGGGGTTTGCCAATTTTTTTTTTTTTACAAAATATGAACTAATGACCTCTGTCCATTTTCTGCCAGAATGTAATAATGAGATTACTAGAATGATTCTAGAATAAGAAAAACATTAGAAAAGCATTTTAAAGTGAAAGACTAAATAAGGAATAATTTATCTAAAATATTATGTTTGGTTTTTGAAAGGCAAAAATAAGGCCACTATGAATCTGAAATAAATTGGCAGTAAATGCATTTAATAAAGAATAAATAAATTATCTACTAACTTGGTATTATTTATTAAAATTATTCTGATTTCTGCTTTTTAGAAGAAATACTGGCATTCTAGAACTCCTGTTTGGACATTAGAATTCAGCATTTAAGTATTGGCAAAAGCTTCTTCCTTTTCCATTCAGTAGTCACTCTGCTAATTAAATCATGTATACTTTATTTTTTCCTGAAGGAAAATTTTAACTGTCATCTGTTAGACTGAGCAAAGTATAGGGATAACTTTGTGGATGAGTGTCATCTGTTAGACCTTATTGCAGTCCCTCTTGCTTTTTTGCAAGTCCATAATTAGGGATTTGCTTTCTCTGAATATAATCAGATGTGTTTTTTAAACTGTATTTCTTTCAGGACTGTTTCCCACTTTTTAAAAATTATAGAGGATCTCAAAAGAGCTTTTGTTGATCAATATTTACCATATTAAAAATTAAAATTAATACATTTGTTGTTGCTAGCACTTCCCATGATTGTTTGATAGGATTTTGTATTTTGTTCCCACATAGATTGGCAAATAATTTTGATTTTGATGACCTCCAGATAGAACAACACTTTAAGAAACATTATAATAGGATAGCTGTAGCAGCAAAGTATATGTCAGTGTTAGAATCAACAGCCTTACAATTTTAATTTTCACATTCCTTCAATCTGAGTGAAAGAGTTTCAGATAGTTATACTGCCACCATTCTTGAATGGGCTGGTAGCCTGTAAAGAGGATATAAAGTGACAGAATAGAAAATGGAATAGTGGTGAATATCTGTAGCTCAGAAGTGGGATAGGGTGAAGTTTTGTTCTCTGAGCTTGTTGGTTGGTTTCCAGATGTTTCATTACGAGGCTAAGTAACACCTTCAAAGGAGTTTGGGGATGCCAGTGTCAGTGTTCTTTTGTTTATAAAAGCTTCAGGTGTGGGTGTGTCAAGTGAGGGTCTGTGATGGGTCTTGTGATGGGTCAGGTATGAATCATCAGTGAGTCTTGCAATGGGTCTTGTAAAATATTTTACTTGATTTCATCAGTTGGTTACTCCAAGCAAAGTTGAATTAATTCTTCTTTCCCTTAACTTAATTTTGGTTCCATGCAGGCAAAAGCAAATTTATGCAATGGATTGTAGGTGTTCACATAATGTAAAATGAGAAATGCATTGTTAAGATATTCTATAGCATATGTTTAATATGCACATCATAGCAACAAAACTCCAAATCCTGAGGAGCAATGGGATGATACATTAGTGTGATGTGCCACTGGCATATAGACTCCAACATAGTAAACCAGAGAAGACACAGGTAAATTAGCCTTGTTGCTAGTCACCTGAGAAATTAACTGAGTATGGATGACAAAATAGTCTTAAATTAATCTGCTGGTCACTGGTAGTTTTGTGACAGGTATTTGATTTCTCCAGATTGTTGAGATGTTATAACAAAACAATTTCTATTTTGATACTTACATATAGTATTGATATGGATCTTATAATAGTGTCTGTGATTCATACTTACATGATTCAGTGCTTGTGTGAGACTTCTTGGCAGAGGTTTGCCCTAGCTTGAACTTTTGGTGGCGTTTTAACCTATCTATTTCACTTCTTTTTTGATTGCTACTATAGTAGTCTGGAACATGTTATTGGATATACGCTTAGCATTTCTTTTTGTTCTTTTTATTTTTTTCATTCTAATTTCTTTGATTTATTTCTTCCTTTGTATTCTTCAGTATTTTGCTTTTTTGTTTTCTTTTTTCCTTCCTGAGCATAGCTTAGTTCTTAAGAATGTAGACTCTGAATACTGTTTAGTATATTAGGTAGGATAGAAGGCTACCTTCTATTGTACCAGGTCATATCCTATGTCTGATCATTCTTAGAGGAGAACATAAAATTAACTCTTGCCATTGTTAGTAGGATTCAGAAGGCAGACTCAGTGTGACTGCTTGTTTAGATTAAAAGAACAGGAAATGCAGTCAGAAAACCTGCATGTGAACTAGTAAATCACACAAGAATAAAAGAGGTATAAAGAGAAACATCATTCTTGCAAAGAGAAAACTTTATCTAAACCCAACTCATCTTTGCTTATCTCATTTCAACCTAGTTCACCATTTTCCAAGATCATCCAGTGTTTATCTTCCCACCTGCTCTGATTGAGGTAGTCACAGTTTATCCACTTCAAGGAATCAATTACATCTCTATGGAGATCCCACTGGAATTCTCATTTTATAGAACCTATTTCTCTGCAGGGAGGATTGACATATGGTTGTACATGCCAGGTTGGCCCCTTCTTCAAAATTACATTATGAATGAGGTCAGATTTATTGGCATTCAAAAGCAGAAGTTGGAACCCAAAGCTATCAAGGATATAATCATCTGTTATAGAAGATGAAGGATTAATGCCACACCTTGGGACTACTCTGCTACTCCATTTTCTATTATATCATCATCTCTTCTCTCATTCTCAGCTGGGGTCCAGCAACTCTAAGAGCCACCATGATTTTACCTTTCTGCTGTCCCTTCACTAACCAAGGACAAACATAACTACCATATCGATAACAACAAAAAATACAGTGTGAGGAAGATGCTAGAAAGGCATGCTATCGGAGGTACAGGAAGAGAAACAGACTACAGAATTAATTGTTGTACTCTACTGTAGCCTAGTCAGATCTCATTTTTGATTTTTGTGTCTAGTTCTGAACACTATAATTCTGAAAGAACAGTGAAAAATAAAAACAAGATTTGAAGAACCTAAAATCAAACCCTACAAGGAATTCGTAAAGAATGTGGTTATGTTTAGCCTACAGAAAAGATGACTGAGGGAATATACTATCACTGTTTTCAAATCTGAAGGGTGAATTTATTGTCAGTTGCCCCTGAAGGTAGGACTATACCCAGCAGATTAAAATTACAACAAATGAGGTCCAGGCTAAACATCTGAAGGAATTGTCAGCCAATCTAGACTACCACACAAAGTGGTAAGTTCTTTTTAGCTAAATGTTTTCAAAAAGGGCTTGGATGGTCAGTTGTCTGAAAAGCTGTAATACATACTGTAATAGAGGGTTGAACTAAAATGATATGTAAAGTCATTCTAACTATGATTTTTTGAGACTACCTGTCAACTTCCGTAGTGTACAATGTACAGATAGCCCTCAACTTACAACCACAACTGAACCCAAAATTGGTGTTGCTAAGTTGGACAGTTGTTAAGTGAATTTTGCCCCATTTTAAAACCTTGTCACAGTTGTTAAGTGAATCATTGCAGCTGTTAAGTTAATAACACAGTTGTTAAGGGAATCCAGCTCCTCATTGACTTTGCTTATCAGAAGGTTGCTAAAGGTGATCATATGACTCTGGGACATTGCAACTGTTATAAATATGAACCACTTGCCAAGTGTCTGAATTTTGATTATGTGACCATAGGGATGCTGCAGTGGTCATTGAACTTCAGATGGTCACTAAATGAACTGTTGTAAGTCAAGAACTATCTGTACTAATGCAGCATACACATGCACCCATACACATATACAGTAATATATACATATCTATTGATGCACACAGACTAATCTATGGTTTGCCATTTAGGAAAGAGGAAATCATCTATAGCACTGTTCTGTCCCAGCCTACGTGAGTCCTTGTTGTACTCACAAGGAGAAACCCCTCTTCCAAGAAACAGGCAGGAACCACAAGAAAAACCAATCCCTTTTATTCTCACAGACCTGTTTGTCCGAGGCAAACACAGTCCACAGAAACTTGACCCTCAACATGAACGGTTGCCTTTGGCAACCAGCACCTCCCACACCTTCCCTTTTATAATTCAGCCAAGGCGTGGCTCCCTAATGCCTTCTCCTTTGCCTTTGGAGCCGCTCCATTACATTCCTCTGTCCCACTTGCTTCTCCTGCCTGCACATTCGTGCACTTGGGATTTGTCCCAGCTGCTCTTCATCACTGTCCAACTCAGGCTCCCGTACAGCTGTGTCTCAGCCTGAGTGCGATTAGAGGGGGCCAGGCTCCTCGTCTGACCGTAAGTCTTGGAGCTCCTCAAAGCCTTCCTCAGACTCTAATGTCACTCCAGGCCCTTCATCATCATCTGAGTCCTCACACTCAGCTGCCGGATCCATTCGCTGGCGAGGAATCACAACAAGCACCTCCATTTGCACATATAATACATTGGCACCTTTCATGCCTAAAATTTGTCATATATAGGAATTCAAAACACCTAAAACATAATGTTGAATATACTTACTTTTTTTCAATTCTTAAGCTATGTCGTGACCCACCAGAAAAGTTTTTCAAATGTTTTTCCATTTTACTAACCACTAGCTCACTGTTGCAGCCTGGGTTGAAGTTGTTTACAGCTTTGTGCTAAGTAGAAAGTTCAAATCAATTATTGTCCATTAAAGTTAGCTATAACTGATGGAATATCCCCAGAGGAGCACTGTAAATGTATCAAAATGTCTTTCCCCATTATAACAATGTGAAGGTATGGTAAATTACTTACCTTCTCTTTTACACTTAATGCCTCTGAAGTGCTGCCAGCCAAAAAGCAGGGGGGAAGAAATTTTATGTTGTCTTAGTAGGATTTATGAGAGGTCAATATAGTAATTTTGTCCAAGAAATTCTCCCAATTTGAATCTATGATAGTTTTTATTCACAGATTAGGCAAAATACAGAGAATGAAAATTCTTATTTAATATTTGGAAATGGATTCATAATTCAAATATATAGTGCCCAAACGTGAGACTTTAAATTAGGGAAGTCTTAAATACCAGCGTGAACAGTGAACAGTGAAAACGCACACACATACACACATACACACACACACACACACAACATTTACATAAAAATACAGATATGGCCACTAATTTTGAGCATGCTTCAACATCAAATGCACTCTATAAAGCCGAAGTTTTAGGGTCTTGTATAAACATGCAGTGAAGTCTTTATTAAATGTTCATTGCTTTACCACAGCATTATAATGCATTTTAAAAGTAAAGTTGGATAAAACCAAGAGAACTATAGTATTTTAAACATCTGTGTTTTCTATAACAAAAGTATTTTGCCCTCTCAGAGATTAATAATTTTCTACCTGTGATCAGCGTGCAGCTTTTAAGAGATGCTATAAAGCAAGGATGGGGAACCTGTGGTCTGTGGTATTTTTGAACTGCTGTAATTATGGTTGTATGACTGACTAGCGGTACTAGAACAATAGCTCAGTAATATCTAGATTGTCATAGATATTTTGACATTTTCTAGTTCTTCAATTCTGTAGTAAACTTTTCTCTATTTTAAGAATTAATTAAAATGCACAAAAAATGCACAAAAAATTAAAATGCATTCTGGACACTTTTCCACATTGTAAAGAGATTATGTCCCCCCAATGCTACAAAACTCAACATATTTATAAAAAAACCTTTCTTCAGAAGCTGAAGTGCTCCTTTAAAAGATATATTGAATTATTAATTGTAATAATGATTAGTATAACAATAATGTACCAAAATGTAGTTGTAGTAATTGCTGTAACTTCTGAAAAAGCTCATAAATTAATGTTTAATTGTAGTTTCTTTTGTTAGTACAGCTTACTAATACTCTTTTCCCCCCTTTTGGAAATACAGAAGAATAATACTTGATGTCATTTAAATTAAACAATAATTTCTGATAATTTCAGGTGAATCTTTGGTAAAAAAATTTTTTTTTAAAAACGCTCCCTTTAACTTTAGCTTCACAACAAAGATGATAGTATAGGAAATGCAAGGATGGACAGGATCTTACTGTAGTGCAAAACTGCATAACAAACATAGTATGTTTGTTCTTACCTATTATACTCTTCATTGGATATTAACAAAGATCTGAAAAAAAATCTGAATGTGAAAAGCAAAAGCATTCATACTTTTTATATTGTATATGCAACTAGATAAGTGTTATATTACTTTATCTCAATCATGTTATTGTTGGAAATCAGTAAGAGTAATGGTTAAGGAAGCTAAATTAAGAATGAAAGATTCAGGTTCAAATCTCAGTTTAGTCATGGAATTCACTTGGCCTTCAGCAATTCATCTTAAATTTATATATGAATACTATTTAATATTTTAAATAAATGTAAGAAGCAGGTAGTTTATCTATTTTCATTGCAAAACAAAATGCTCTCAGATTGCTAATGTACTTCCAGATAAACATTGAATTGAATTTAGCACATGCCCAGATCAGGTTCTGACTGATTATTACTAGACCAAAACTGCCATAAATATGAAGAGTTGTCTTAAAGTTTATGGTTATTGGAAAAATCATGTATACATATGTATACATATGTGCAAGACAAATATATCTCATCTGATCAACTATAATATAACCCATTTAGCATAATCAATTGATCTTTGAAAACTGTTCAGACAATACTATTAAATATAAGAATATATTATTCACTCTTAAGAATATGATCTTTATTCATTATCCCTATTCATATTTAGAAACTTTTTCAGATTTTGTAGCTTTGAAGTTTCAGAATGTATAGTTTTGATATTTAATATCATATTGTTAATATAAATATTAAATTTATTTTTAACCTAAAACAAGTTCAAAGAATTCATTGTATAAGAAAGAGTTAAAAACTGTTGAATAAATGGATGAATAAATATTACTTCCATCCCTGTCCATGGTGCTAAGGAAGGACCTTGCCTTCTATTTTAGTATAAATGCTTCTATCAAGTATTTCTGTGTTCTATCATTGTTATTTTCCATCAGCCTGGCTTTTCAATTCACACAGCTTATAAGAAAACTGAAAAGTTATGAAACAGTAGTGTAAAGAAAAAGACATTCACCAAACTGTTTCCACTGAGGAAAAACACTTCTACTTTGTGTCTTTAACTTACCAATTTTCTCTATTTGTTTATTAATCATACTCTGAATCCCAAAGGACACTTAGCAGGTTTTTAATATTTAACCATACTTTTACAATTTAAGAATTCTTACTAGCAGATTTCTGTCTGATAATTCATTTCTACCTTCCATGGCTATGATTAACACATATCCAGGGTTTCCTGAAGCAAAGAATAAAGAGAAAGTTTCCCAGCAACAAAACTGATATAATCTCTCAATATCAAGATTATTTTTAATTTACAAAACAGCAAGTAGGACAATGTAGATTAGAAAATTTTGATAGACTGGTAAGAAGAAAATACCAGTTTGCAAATATCTAAATGTTGTCCTTACTCTTTGTGGATTTATACTGCTATGGTCAGAGCAGTCCACTCTGGCTTTAGAAGATACAAATTTAGACAAATTTAAATCTATGTTGGTCCATGTTTTCCTTTTTTCATATTGATATTAAATAATTTTAATTGATTTTGACTATTGTATAAAATTATATCTATACTACAGGGAGATAAAAGTGGTACACTGAAGGCACAGAGTGGGTATTTGTAAAAGAGGCGAAGATGAGTGTATTGGAAAGCTAAAGTAACTAGTAATGCATAGAGGAGTTCAGAGCAAAGTAGTTGGATGAGACAACAAAGAGATTCAGAAGCTGCTGCAGCTGAGTAATGAGTAGCCGAACACTGTGGCCTCAGAGGTCTTCCAGAGATGCAGACCAGCAACAAGTAATTGTTTTCTCTTTACTATGAACTGAGAAGGACTGAGAGCCAAAGAAACAGCTCAGTTAAAAGGGAGCAATTACAAGGCTACTTTAAACTTCAACAGCACTTACTTAAGTATAAATGCTGAAAGGTAGAAGATCATACAGGGCTAAATGTAGGGTAAAGGACACTAAGCCCTGGATAAAAGAAACAGAATTCTTAGTTCTTAAATGTGAAGATTAAGGAAGAAAATATAGGGAATTAAAAATGTAAAAGGGTAAAAGGGAAACTTGTGACTTTTTTTTTTAAATATTTTTATTGGTTTTTTTTTTAATTTTAACAGAAAAAAGAGACTAGTCATATCAGATCATAGTATTAAAATAAACAATCATCCATAAACAAAGCATAAATACATTTTCCAATGCATCTAATGATAATAACTCAACTGAAAATAAACATCTCAAACAAATAACCTTCATCGTTCTCTATCTCCATCCTATTATTCCCCCTTCTTATCAACTTCCACTTAAGTCAATCTTCACTCCACCAAAGGCCACCCAAACAACCCTTTAGTAACAATAATTAATTATTCTTCCACCAGCCCCAAGTACAGTTGAGAAAACATCTTATCTAAAATTATAATCCCTCCCTAACCCACGACTTCCCAGAATGCGTACAGGGTATAACAAAAGAAAACCCCACTACATCAAACATAATTATTATATAATCTTAACAAGAATTTTAAACTATGTAATATATACATTCTCTAAATCAAAACAATCCATTAAAAAAAAACTCATCTTATTAAAATTAAAGAGATGATATTAATGACGATAACTATATCAATAAATCCCTCAGTTGAAAAAAAAGAAAAATAATAATAATAATAGTAGTAGCAATATCAATTACATTCTAAAAAAAAACTCATCTTATTAGAATTAAACAGATGATATTAATAACAATAACAATATCAATAAATCCCTCAGTTCAAAAAAAGAAAAATAATAATAATAATAATAGTAGCAATATCAATTACATTCTAATCAATTTAATTTCTCATAATATATCTTAGTATATCTTCATTTAAACATCCTCACCAAAACCTTAGCTATAATATTTATCTTTAATTCAACCCATAATCTTAAATTAAGCTTAATTCCTTATTAAACAATTAACTCATCTTGTTAAGAATAATATTTATCATTCTATAAATTTCATTTAATCAATCGACTTCTGGGCTCTCTCATCTAAGAAATAAACCTCCATAATACAAACAAACTGTTTATAGCATTTCTAACTTACATTCCTTCAGTTTTATCCAATCTATCTATCTCATCATTAAGTCAATCTAATGTCAAACCCAGATCATCAAAACAAATACATCCTTCGTCTATTTAATTGTGTCAACCATTAAACATCTTCTCTTGCATCTTACTCCTAATCTTGGTCCTCAATTAAGTCCATAATTTTAAATTGCCAATAATTCCTTACATATAAGTTTAAATTTCATTACTTCAAACGAACTCTAGGTTTTTTTCCTAACCAAACAAGCCACCATAACAGGGCCACCCTTTCAAATAATAATAAATAATAAATAAGAATTCTTACTAGCAGATTTCTGTCTGATAATTCATTTCTACCTTCCATGGCTATGATTAACACATATCCAGGGTTTCCTGAAGCAAAGAATAAAGAGAAAGTTTCCCAGCAACAAAACTGATATAATCTCTCAATATCAAGATTATTTTTAATTTACAAAACAGCAAGTAGGACAATGTAGATTAGAAAATTTTGATAGACTGGTAAGAAGAAAATACCAGTTTGCAAATATCTAAATGTTGTCCTTACTCTTTGTGGATTTATACTGCTATGGTCAGAGCAGTCCACTCTGGCTTTAGAAGATACAAATTTAGACAAATTTAAATCTATGTTGGTCCATGTTTTCCTTTTTTCATATTGATATTAAATAATTTTAATTGATTTTGACTATTGTATAAAATTATATCTATACTACAGGGAGATAAAAGTGGTACACTGAAGGCACAGAGTGGGTATTTGTAAAAGAGGCGAAGATGAGTGTATTGGAAAGCTAAAGTAACTAGTAATGCATAGAGGAGTTCAGAGCAAAGTAGTTGGATGAGACAACAAAGAGATTCAGAAGCTGCTGCAGCTGAGTAATGAGTAGCCGAACACTGTGGCCTCAGAAGTCTTCCAGAGATGCAGACCAGCAACAAGTAATTGTTTTCTCTTTACTATGAACTGAGAAGGACTGAGAGCCAAAGAAACAGCTCAGTTAAAAGGGAGCAATTACAAGGCTACTTTAAACTTCAACAGCACTTACTTAAGTATAAATGCTGAAAGGTAGAAGATCATACAGGGCTAAATGTAGGGTAAAGGACACTAAGCCCTGGATAAAAGAAACAGAATTCTTAGTTCTTAAATGTGAAGATTAAGGAAAAAAATATAGGGAATTAAAAATGTAAAAGGGTAAAAGGGAAACTTGTGACTTTGTTAAGTATTTTCATTTTTCAGTATTCATTGTCACATATATTTTAGGTACAGATAAGTAGATTAACTGTATATATTAAATGTAACATGTTGGAAGGATATATTTTGTATACTAAACCAGCCTTGTGTAAATATAAAAGGAAAGCATTTTGTCTCCTGACCTGTGGTTTGTACCATAACTTAATTGTAATCTTCTCGCAATTGGTGGTGGCTGTGAAATGATATCATATTAGGGGAAAAACCCAGACCATAATACTGAGTGAAATGAAAGACAGACTTTTTCTTGCTGTTAAATCTGTCTTTAGTTTGGACTCAAAGGGACTAGAGTTCTCGAAAAGATTGTAATGGTATTTTCTACTTAGCCCTAGACAGGAGCTTGCATAAGAAAGTTACCCATGGAAATGGACTTGGCAGGAGCCAGGACAAAATCTATCTTACCCATAGACGTTCAGAGTAAACAGATCTCCTCCGAGGCATGGCTTGAAATCATAAGGGAAATGCTTAGGCAGGAGCAAGAAGTAAGGAAACGATTGCTCGAGGAGAAAAATGATTAACTACTCAGAAGGGAGGAAGAGACTGGGATTAGGGATTAGTTAGAAAAGAAAAGGCTAACTAAAAAGGCCAGAAGGGAAGGATTTAAAAAGTTAATTGTCATCAAGGAACCTAAACTCCTCCAGTCACTTCCACTCTCCTCCCTTACTGTTTACTCCAAAGAAAGAACCTAAGGATTTAAAGTTCCCTAAACTAATAGAGGAGGATCATATTCAGGGGTAGTCAACCTTGGCTCTTTTATGACTCGTGGACTTCAACTCCCAGAATTCCTGAGCCAGCTAAGCTAAGCTGGCTCAGGAATTCTGGGAATTGAAGTCCACGAGTCATAAAAGAGCCAAGGTTGACTACCCCTGATCATATTGAATCCTTCTTTACAATATGGGAATGTGTTGCCTTATAAGTGGCCAAAAGAAGAATAGGTGGTTAGATTAGTTCCATGTTTTAACTGGAAAGGCAGTAAGAGCATATTCAGAGCTTCCAGTTTAAGAGATTATTGATTGCAGTAAAATTAAGGAAGCAGTATTTCTTTAGATATTTAAATATCATACTTATACTCAGAACAATCATATACAGGGTCTCACAATGTAAAAAAGTAAGAAAAACATAAAATAAAACTGACGGTCAAACAGACGAATCTAAACTTGAAAAGACATCCAAGGTCAGACTACAAATATCCTCTGGAAAAGCTCTTTTTTAAGAAGCTTCCACAAAGTGGCCAGAGTTGGGTCCAAACTCATTTCTTATTAAGGGCCATTCCAGAGGACTAAGTTGAAAATGAATAAAAATCTCTAGGTCTTGTTTTCTTTCTTTATCCCACCCTGACTTCTCAAAAATGAGAGAACAACCAGCTGCTTTTCCTAGTATGATTCAATTCCAGTGAAAACTTAGACTTTAAATTGCACCTGGAAACTAATAGGAAGTCAGTGGAGGCTTCTAAAATAGGTGTAATAGGTGCCACTCAGCCTCTGCATTTTGCATCAGTTGAAGCTTGGGTGGTCTTTAAAGGCAGCCCTGTGTAGATCATGCTACAGTAGTTTATGCACATAGAGATAATAGTGTGAGCCACTGTAGCCAGGTTTTCCCATGTTCTCTCAGTTCCTGTAACCTTCCACTTAGTGATGTAATCTAAAGTAAACTTCTAGAAGTTCTTGTAAGAAAGGAATATCTTCTAAGGTAACTTGGATGTTAACATCTTAGTTTGATATTCTTGGAATCAGTTACTATCTGTCCAAGTTCTTTCATGAGATCTTTTTCTTTTTGGTTTTGGCTTCTTTTGTCATTCAACAATTTCCATTATTTGTTCTGACATTCTGTGTGCTTTCTTCTTTTTCTTGGTCTTTGACATTCTCTTATCCTTAGCAACTTACTTGACTTCATTCCACAGTTCTTCTGGTTCCTTATCAAGTTCAGAACTTCAAAGCAATTCTTCATGTTCTCCATGAAAATGATGGTTGTATGATAAAGATTATATCATGGAAACTAGCTGACTTCCTTAATTTTAATATAACGTAGAACTTGGATTTTATGATTGCCAAGTCTTTGCTGTTATAACTGAGCATTTCCAGAAGGAAAATCATTTTTGCTGTGGTACCTGCCTTCTGGAACACCATCTTCTCCCTCCCCCCACACCCCAAAGAAGTCAGCTTAGCCCTGACTTGACCTTTTGGATTTTTGGAAGACACTGAAGATATGGATCTACTATTACACCTAGGGATCCCATTATGATATGTAGCCTGTGAGATGGCCAAATTGTTATAAATTACTGGTTGGAACTCTCTCACATTTTATTTTTTTATTGTTTTAATATTTTTTAATGTTTTATTGTCATTGGTTTTGTCTGTTTATCTATATAGGTTTTGTTTTTTGCTTTTTTTAACTCTGAACTGCCCAAATGAGATGGGCAGCTCTATATAAACTGAATGAATAAGATAAGAAAAAGATTAAATTTTATTTCTATCCATTTACAGTATATAGGTGTAATTTTGGTTGTTAACAATGAAAAGATTGTTGGATTGATATAAATTGACAAGTCAATTTCTAAGATAAAACAATCTTCTTTATTTTTATTTCATAAGCCATTTAGTCCAACCACATTTTCCTCTTTAATATTTCTAACTTTGGCATTCCAGTCTTTAACCATCTTGCTTGCACATTCTTTAAGTTTCAAAGTAAACATGAAATTTATCAATCCCTTATTTGCATTATGGTTGGAGCACAAACTTGGACAATCATAATATTAAAACGTCATCCAAAGTGTAATATATATCATTTTATCCATGTACTTGTTCTTAATAAATCCTTCCTTTTTATGAAAGCAAGACTGATCTTTGTTTTGGTATCTTGACTTGTAAACAGTATAATCTTCAGGCAGAACATTCCTAATTCCAGTGAAATCTGTTTCCATTTCTAATTACAGTCCATTTCATTAAAGTCTAAACAGTTTGTGCAGTTGATAAATTTCATTTTTTCATTATAGTGAGCTTTCCCATGTTCATGACTTGGGCCAATCACTCTCTCTCAACTCAACCAACTCACCGATAATTGTGGAGAAAAATAGGAGGAGGAAGGAGTATTAGGTATGTTCACCACTTTGAAATATTTATAAAAATAGTAAAGACAGGATAAAAATAGATGAAATGTTTCTTAAATTCCTACTATAATTCTGTCTTTTCAGCTTTAGATTTTCTTTTCCTGCATGGCAACTTTATTGACTGGAAGACTTCAATCTAGCCATGTCATAAACACATTAGTGCTCCAAAATATCCTCAGCATTTCCTCAATAACATATTAAATGCCCTCCACATGGAGCCATCCTCACTTTATATTTCACTTTTATCACTTTATATTGTCTTACCTACAAGGTTTTCTTGGTAAAGTACAGAAGTGTTTTACAATTGTTTTGTTCCATGCAATATGAAATGATGCATTTGCAACTATCACTAAAGTTGTTATCCACCTCCAGTATCTTTCTGTATAATTGGTGCCCAGATATCTGCATTCTTTAGTGGGGCTGCTGAGATTATATGCTCAGGGCATACACATAATTCTTTGTTTATTCTATCTGGAACGCCTTCACCCCACTATGAGATAGCACAGAAGCACTTGAAGAAGTGTCCTGGAATACAGGGTCTATTTAAGAATGCAAAGAACATTCAGGTATATAGACTATAGTGCGTATAGTCTTCTATTTTGCTCTCACAACAGTCCTGCATGAAATATTGGGATGAGAAAATGAGGCTAACCCAAAATCACTCTATGACATCATGAGTACACAGGAATTTGCTCTTCAGTTACTTGAAACATAGGTAAATACTCTAATACACCACATTAGCTGATGTACCACAATAGTTCTTGAAGAATAAAAGAAAGGTACCATTAGACTCATAACAATTCCTCAAATAAATGGAAAATGTTCTTCCCATAAATATGGGGAATTTGGGAAAGAGACGTTTAGATGTTGGGGAAACCAATTATTTGTCTTACTAGTATGATAACTTGGAAAGAGGAAATGAAGAAGATAGAGTTTCTGAGATAACTCCAAATCAGCAGTCACACCATAAATGTATATGCAGTCAACAAGTTCAGAGGTTGTACTTTACTCTGTAAATCATAGTGTCTCGGTACTTTCAGGCAGTGTGCTTTCTGTCAATCAGCCAGTGACAGATAACACTTGGCTCTATGAGTACTTAATTCCCTCCATGCTCGGTATGAGCTGAGCAGAAGAGAAAATCAGTGTCAAGTAAAGGTGAGAAAGCAAAGCTGAAAGAATTTATCATAATAAATGAAAGCTAGATGTAAACATAAACACCCTGGCCAAATACTTAGATATTGCAGTGACGTCTGACACAGAAGAACTTGTGATTGACTTAAAGACTGATATAAATAAAATAACATGGTAAAATGCAGTAGTAAGGAAAACAAATCTGACCTTAGAAACCAGAATGGGATTATATTTTGAAACAAATCAACTAGAAACAAGAATAAGCCGATGAAGACTCTTAATGCAGCATCCTGGGAATAGCATTTCAAAATAAATTATAACTACAATCAGAGGACAAACGGTAATAGTGGCTAATATTAGGGTACTACTGAAAGTTCCTCAGTCTATTAAAAAGAAACTTTTAAATTAGAAGAAAATCATTTGAATGCTGTTGACCTGGTAGAAAAATTAGATATACTGCATTGTTTCTACATAGCAAACTAGAGCCATTACCATGAAATCTAGAATTATATCGGTATAAAAGAACCATGGTGAGGTTTCTAATAAGCAATTGGAGAGAATGGGTTTGATTTCTTCAAGAAAAAATGTACAAAACCATAGTAGAAAGGGAAAATATGTATGCATCTATAAAAATATATGTCTGCAAAGATAAATAAAAGAGACTGAAGCATATTGGGTGTCATTTGCAACATATGTATATGCTTGTTTTCTGAAATAATACATGAAATAGTACATTGAGGAAGATAAAACACAGAGTGGATTGAAGGAAAAAATTCAAATAATCTTACCTAACCAGGTATCCTGCAGATCTGTTAGAGCAGGGGTGTCAAACTGCCGGTCCGTGGGCTGGATGCATCATAGTGAAACCGCGCCCACCCCATTGCCAGCAATGGCAAAAAAGATGTGATACGTTGTGACACGTCATGTGATGTTGCGAGTTTGACACTCCTGTGATAGAATGCAACTTCTGTTACTCCAATAGTAAAACAATAGCCCTACCTACCTATGGATAGTGGGAATTATAGTTCTAGTTTTTATATGTGATCAACCATCACTGCATCTGCTGGAGCTTTATGTCCCTTATTTCCTTTTTTCCTAGTAGTCTGTTCTCATAAATTCATTGGCAACTAGTAACCATAAGGTCTCATCCAAAGGGTTTGGGGTATTCATTTAAAGGCAGTATTCATTCTTATTTAATATATAAGTTATTGAACTGAGGCTGCAAGTTTCCCTCTTTAAAAAGGCAGAAAAATATAATGAAGGATTTGCATATGCATGAGGCAGAGTTTGAATTGATATGAATACTATCGCTAATAGTCCCAATGCAAAGTCTTCACAGTCATTGTAGAGTTACTTCAGTAGAAATCCAACAAACATCTTAATGCAAACTTTGAAGATCGCCCACTCAAAACTATGCTTTAAGTCTAATCACTTAAGGTTCTCTAAAGCCTATTTCTAAAAAACATAATTGGCACCTATATTACAACTTGACATGAACTTGGATACATGGGTAAAAACTGTCCCTTGACGCATTGGACTATTGGGGTATGTTGATGGTACAGATGTTATTTATTTATTGTCTCTACACAGCATTCAAAGCAGAGATACACAGATAATTAATCCACATCATTCTTCTGATATCTTATTTAAATGGAAATGTAATAGATTTACTAGAGTGTCTGCTTTGAAATTACAAATGGACTTTATAAAGATGGCAAGGACTTTGAGAGAAGAGACAAAAATAGCGGAAGGAAGTAGATATTATAACTGGGATTTAAAGGTGAATATGTAAAATTGTTATCTGACCATAGTTGCTATTTCTGGTGTTCTTTAATGGATATTTTGACAAGCTGGATGTTATGGTACAGCCTGTGTAATCTATGTTATTATTTTTGATATGTAAAAGGGGGTTACTATAATAATGAGTCACTGTTTCTGGTGATGGTTAATGGTTAATTTGACTGAATAGTTTTTGTTTTGAAACTGTGTAATTGGGCATAATAAGTTGATTTATAATATCTATATTAGTACTTAGATACATAAATAAGGGCTTATGGTAATGTTTAATAATTTTAATTTTTTGCAATATTGAAATGTTAATTTATGTTAATGTTAATAATAAATTAGTTAATAAATGTTACCAATCAATTAGACTTTGATTAGTACAGAGAAGCATTAAATTTTAAATAGAAGTAGTATGATATATGCCAGGTATTTTAATTAATTTATACTGGACTTTTGCTGAGTATAAGAGGAGGTGAAGATTTAGAGATGAGTTTATAGAAAATAGGGTGAGGTATGGAATGAAGATATATTTGACATTTTAATAGACAGCGATAAGTTGTTAATATTGAATATATTTGCTGTCGATGTAGGGGGAAGTTTCTTTTTCCTATATCTTCTTTTTTCCCTCTTCTTTTGAGGGAGTTTCTGCACTTTCTAAATATTTTTCCTTTTTTAAATGTACTTTTGTAGTAAGTTTTTGTATATGCTTTATCTGTTTAATAAAAACCTTAGTAAAATTATTGAAAAAAATAGAAATACTCATATAAGTATTTCTTATTATTACTTCATTAGATTTTTTTCTAAATAAAAAATATCGAAACTAACAAACTGTTCATTCAGATAGGAGAAGCACAGTGGCTCAGTGGCTTCATGATGCTGGAGATGGTGTCTGATCCAGCGGTTAGAGTCCCAGCACCATGTGGCCGGGTGAGCTCCTGTCACTTATCTCAGGTTTAGTCCACCTAACAGTTTGAAAACATGTTCTATGCAAGTTGATAAATAGATACCAATTCAGTGGGAAGTCAAGTTGGTGCTCTGTACAGACAGTCAGATTCTTGCTGGCTCTGAACCATCCTGGTTGCAGTTCCCATTTGTAAGGCAGTTCTGGGGAAGGGAGGGCACCTTGGATGACACTATTGGAAGAGCCGTTTGTCTTTCTTTCTGGTGTGAAGCCAGTTTGCCTTCCTGTAGAACACCTTAGGAAGTGCATGAGCATATCTTACAACAGAACTGATAAATTGGTAGCCAAACTACTACTCTCCAATAGCATTGTGGTCTCCTGGCTAATTTAATAATGCATATGCTAATAATAATATTGCAATACCAGATGATGCACGAATGGAAGAGAAACAGTTAGAAAAAAAATCACAATCTACAAATTGAAATTGAGCGATTGTGGAAGAAGAAACCAATGGTTGTACCAATAGTAATAGGAGCCCTTGGATTAATACCCAAAGGGCTGCCTAGATACACGGACATTTTTAATGTATTAGACCTGAATATTCTGACTTTGCAAACAAAAAAACAAAAAAACCTCCCACCTTACTCAGAACTACCTATATACTCAGGCATTATTTTAACAGGACCAAATCCTTGGTTAGGACTTGAAGACTAAATAATAATAATAAATTATAATAAATAATAAATAAATAATAAAAATATACTAAGGGGAAGGAAGGAAGGAAGGAAGGAAGGAAGGAAGGAAAGTAGGGGAGGAATTTCTTATATAAATGGAGGCAAATTTCTAAATTTCTCAGCTGAAATTATCTTTATTTCCTTTTGGTACAGATATGTATTGGTCTTCTCTCTGAGATATGACAAAGAAAATGGCTTGTTATTTATCATCCCAGAGAGATATAGAACAATGGATTGAAGTTCCAAGAAGGCAGATTTTAATGAAATATTTGGGGGGAAGGATCTGAAGTGTATGTCCAATTAAACATTGGAATCAATTACCAAGACATGAAATAGGTTGTCCTTCACTGAATGTATTCAGGCAGAGGCTGGATAGCTATTGTTGCAGATAGTTTAATTTGGATTCTTGCAGGGAATTAGATTTAGCGCCCTAAATCACTCCTTCCAGTTCTGAGGCCCTACTTCAGAATTTACTCCTTAGTATGTTTGAGATGTTCAAAACAGCATTCATTGCTTCAAAACTGAATTACTTAGCTTTTAATTCTAGTTATTGGTTTAGATTGCCAGTTTGGTTCCAGGCATGCTTTCCTTGGGCAATGTAAAATCATTAGAAGACAAAAAGTTCATCTCAGCATGTTTTCCATCACTATATAGTATCTACTAGCATTTGCTCCCTGCCATTCAAAAATCCACATGTCCCTCTCCAGTTTATCCAAGAAAAATGCATTCAAAATGTTTCTTTCAAAAAACAGCTAAAAATAAAGTATAGAAAAAGGCTTTCTTGTGGGAAATTAAATTTAAATCAACATAAATAAGGAAGTAATTAAAAATACATGCATGTTAAATGGACATGAAAATTTAAACTGTCATAAAAATTTAACCTGATTTTAATGGTCCAAACTAAGGTTTTGATAATGTGAATAGTAAAATAAACTATTTTTACTGGTTTGCACAGCTCTAGTATGACATCAATTTGCTTACCTTTTGTCTTTATTTTCTTTTGAAAAATCTAAATTATTTCTATACATGTTACACTTCCTGTTCAGAAGAATTCAGAAGATCAAGCAAAGACTGCCTCTAGAAACTCTTTAATATTAATCTACTTCTAACTAGTCTAAAGAGAGTACTATTTGTTCTTTGGGAAGCAGCCAGCTGTAGGCTAACTCCAACTACTTGAAAGGCAGAAGTTGATGTTTTGTACTTTCTACTCCTACTTAGGGCTTATTTTGATTTGTTATTACATTCACTGGAGCAAAAGCTACTTCCCATATTTTATTAAATATTTCTCCTTAATCTTCGTATTTATGGAAACTAAATCTGCTTTTGGAGCAAGTTACCCATTAAGAGTCACTATCACTGCCTTAGCATCCTGCCAATATTTCATATATGTGATCTTTTGAGATCAGCTGAGAATTTTTCATTTAGTGATACAAGAAGAAAAAGCAATAAACATATGAAAAGTTACTGACTTATAACATGGTGTAAGTGCAAGCTAACCCCCCCAAAAGAACAAAATGCAGTCTTCGAAGGCTAGAAAAATGGATGAGAATCGGGATCCCCATAAAACGCTGTTCCCTTCAACAGGAAAAGAGACAAAGGGAGACAGCAAGTATTTGAATGTGTGTTCTTCCTACAGCAAGATAAAAAGGAAACTTATGATAATATAGTGAGCTGGAATTTCTGGTTCTTTGATATCAGGCAATGGTCCATTCCCTGTAAATGAATAAGACTGATCTAGTTACAGTGTTGTTGTTTTTTCTGCCTGATGCTTCTCACTGAATGAAGGCTTGAACTAGTGTCAAGGCTTCAGCTAGTATCTTAAATTGAACCCTATATTTCATCCTAAATGTCATTCTAAATATTTTTGGCTATACCAGGGAAAAAGTCAAATCTGCTTATTAAATATATACTTTTGCTAGTGTCGCTGATAACTCCACTTTAAGTGTACTTCTTCTATGTCCCTCAGTACTAAACCTGATTCCCCAGAGCACCAACTGGCTTCTCCCCCTTTTTTTTGCAGAAGCCTGTTCTGACTTCAGTTCTTGAAAACCCACAGCATATTTTAAAACAGGAAAAACAATACAGTATTAGCCTTAAAATGAACTTAAAAAGAGGACAGCCCCTATAAATGGGAAAAAGTTGATTCTATACATTCTTCATCATCATACCAATCTTCTTCAGCCCTGTTCTTCACACCCAGACTATGTGGTGCTCAAACTACCAAAGAACTCTGTTCTATAGCATGGGAACAACACTTTTCACATTGAATTCATTATAGGAAACAAGTAATGGCCTAGAAAGAAGAGGGATGAGGAAAAAAGATGAAATTATGTTCCTGTATGTCAACTACATTCATTCATTCAATTTCAATTCAATTGGTAGCAAGGTGACATATACATTTAATTAATAAATTTGTATGGCTATCCATCTCAGCAAGTGATTATATTCTCATAATATCCATGGACAATCAATCAGAATAGATGCCTTGGAGGTCTTCTAGTCTCCTGCTCAAGCGGGAGACCCTATACCATTTCAGACAGGTGGCTGTCCAGTCTTTTCTTAAAAACCTCCAGTGATGAAGCACCTACAACTCCTGATGGCAAGCTGTTTCACTGGTTAATTGTCCTCGCTGTTAGGAAGTTTCTCCTTAATTCCAAGTTGCTTCTCTCCTTGATTAGTTTCAAACCATCGTTTCTTGCCTTTCTTTGTGGCAGCCCATCAAATACTGGAATACTGCTATCATGTCAACCCTAGTCCTTCTTTTCTCTAGACTGGCCATATCCAATTCCTGTAACCATTCTTCATATGTTTTTGTCTCGAGGTTTTTGATCATCTTAATTGCTGTTCTTTGCACTTTTTCCAAGGTCTCAACATTTCTTTTTGTAATGTGACCAAAATTGCATGCAATATTCTAGGTGTAGCCTTACTAAGGCTTTATAAAGCATTATTAATATTTCACATGAATTATATTTCACATGTTTATACAACCAAGGATTGCATTAGCTTTTTTGGCTGCTGCCATACACTGCTGATTCATGTTTAAGTGATTATCCATTAGAGTTCCAAGATCCCTCTCACAGTTACTGTTTTTGAGCCAGGTCTCGCCTAATCTGTACTTGTATCTTTGGTTTTTCCTGCCTAAATGTAAAACTTTGCTTTTCTCCACATTAAATTTCATGCTGTTGGATAGGGCCCATTATTCAAGTTTGTCAAGATCTTTTTGGATCCTGAGCTTGTCTTCAGAGGTGTTGGCTATTTCTCCCAGGTTAGTGTCATCTAAAAATTTAATGAGTTCCCCTTATATTCCCTCATCTAAGTCATTTATGAAGATATTGAAGAGTGCTGGGCCTAAGATGGAACCTTGTGGTACCCCACTGCTTACTTCCCTCCATGTAGATGTAGTACCATTAAGGACCACTCATTGAGTATGATTTGTCAGCCAGTTACAGATCCATCTGATGGTTATGCTGTCTATCCCACTTTTTTTTTTAGTTTACCCAGAAGTAGGTTTGTTGAATGCCTTACTGAAGTCCATGCATATTATGTCCACAGCATTTCACTGGTCTGCTAATTTAGTCACTTTGTCAAAGAATGAAATAAGATTAGTTTGGCCTGATCTGTTTTTAACAAACCCATGCTGGCTACTAGTTATAACTTTTATTTGTTTCTAGATTTTCACAATCTGTTTTTTTATTATTTTTTCCAGAATCTTCCCAGGTATTGATCTTAGGCTGATATGTCTGTAGTTTCCTGAGTCTGTTTTTTTCCCTTTTTTTGAAGATGGAAACCAAATCAGCTCTTTTCCAATCTTCTGTTAGTTCCCCAGTGCTCCAAGAGTTTTTAAAGATATGGTACAATGGTTTTAAAATAATATCTGCCAGCTCCTTCAGAACTCTGGGATGTAATCCATCAGGTCCCAGTGATTTATATTCATCAAAGTCAGACAGGTGTTCTCTTAACATTTTCTTGCTTATTTTAATTTTTATTTCTAGTCTATCTTTTACAGTTATGTTTTTGGTAGGTTGGGCTATAGTTTTTTTGCCTGAAGACTGATGCAAAAAAATGAGTTAAGCAGCTCTGCTTTCTCTCTACTGCCTGTTACTTCCTTGCCATCTTCTCTCTTTATGGACTGTTTCCTTTACTTTTTCCTTGCTATTTATATAAGAAACTTGAAAGTTGAATGAAACTTTTTTATTATCTTTGATTTTTTTGCAAGTCTTTGTTCATTCTAAGTCTTTGCTTTCCTGACTTTATCTTTGTAGATTTAGGCTATCTGCTGATATTCTGCCTTAGTCATATGTCCCTCTTTCCATTTTTTGTACTTATCCTTTTTGTCTTTCAGTTTCAGAAAGATCTTTGTGCAACCATGCTGGTTTCTTCTTGGATTTCTTGTTTTTCTTTTTCAGTGTTATTGTGCTGGACTGGGCTTTTGTGATCATATTTTTCAACATTTCCCTTGCTTGAGTTGTTTTCCCCTTTAGGATTTTCATCCATGGAATTTTTCTTAGGCTCTCTCTGAGTTTATTAAAATCAGACTTTTTGAAGACACTGGTTGGATTATATTCTATTGCTTGTGTTTGCATTATATTGAATTCCAACATGGCATGGTCACTCTCGCAAACATATTTGATCTCCTGGTCATGTAAACTTTTGTGTCTAATTGCTTAAAACAGGCTTTTATTTTTAGGTGTGTGTTGTGGTAACAATTATACTGGATATTGAATTAACTAATGAATTTATTAATTTACAATATAATATTTGTAAAGCACCCTAGTCAATCTGACTCCTATTCCATGATGTGCTATTTGGTTATTTAAAAGCCTGCCTAGTTTCACTGAATTAGTGGAATTTTAACAAGTATAGAGAACAAAAGGCAATATACTTAGAAGTGTATGGATGTGATAGAAGTGAGAATGGAAAGCTACAGTGAATGGTGTTGGTGTGACTACTCTTTAATTAGATTAACTTTTCTTCCTTCAGTTTTTTTGGCTTACTACTTATTACTCATTTCCTCTTCTTTGCATAATATTGTTCAGTATGAAAAAAGAGGAATGTCTAGAGTAAGAGAATTAGCACTTTGCAATATTGTCCTATAATTATATAGTGTTAAATAAACATTGACATGAATTAAAATAAAAAGTAAAAAGTCATATTAACTGATTTTTCCTTTTTATGTTTACTGTTTTATACTAGAGTATTCAGCATAGATGAAAATTTCTTCCTTATTCTACTGCACCCTACTGCACTCTTTCCCATCTCTGCAAATGTATTTCAGAGTATATTTGACTAAAATCAGATGAACAATTGTAGCAAAAATTACACTGAAAATAGAATTATAAATTAATTAAGGACATTCCAAAATTTGTTTTTTATATATATAAAATTGCTTATGCCATGAATAATATCATAAATCCAAATGTAAAGCTGTTACTTGTTTTCCTAGTTGTGGTTGAAATATGAGTTGCCTTTCATATAAGATTGTTGAAAAAAGTTTCTATTTCAAAATAAACAAAATCTATAGTACACAGTTTCTCTCAATATGTACAATATGCACATAAGGTACAGTCTGTAGTATTGATTTGCAATCAACAAAGAAATGTCTCTTTATACAGCAGAAATCAATGTAAATAGACAGCAAAAGTAGAAACAGAGATGTGAAAAAATTAATCATAATTCTTTTGAAAAAAAGGGAGGGCAGAGTCATATATCATGCACATGAGTAGCATTCCAACTGAAATCAATCAGAATGGAGAAAAGAAAGCAATTCTTTTTCAAAGAGATTATTAAATAATATATATTAGAAATGTGATGGTCCAGTTTCAGTATTATGCATTCTATTTACTGGTATAGACCATAGATGCTAATATGGGTATTGATAGGGTACATACTTAGGATCTAGTCTCTTAAAACATAAGTAATCCTTGTTAATCTTGAAATGTATTTTGTTTAAGAATTGAGAAATATTGTGCTTGGTTTAAAGCATTTTTTCATTCTCTTTTCATTCTATTGGGAGGTTAATCTTACAAAACGTTTCCATATAGGATTTTCTTCCTGCACTCCTATTTTTGCCTCTTGGTTTCCATCTATACAGCCCTTTGTGGCGTAGGACTTGGTTGTCTGAGGAACCGCCAATTGTTTCTGTCCACCTGCTATGTAGAGTAGGTGCACTCTGAGGTTCTGTTTACAAGGCTGCAATTAACATGGTTATGCATTAGTGATGATCCTTTCTTGTTTTAGTACCCTTTATTTTTGTAGATATCTTAGTCCAGGCTGCCAGTTTATGTGTGTTTTAGCTGTTTTAGTTGTTTTTATGGGAATTTTTTTTGGGGGGGGGAGTATTGTAAGCCTTTGAAATGGGAAGCCATAAAAAAATCTAAAATAATACATTTATTCTCTTTTTTCTTTCCTGCCCATTGTTCTCAATTTTACTTTTTCAGTATTCACTCATCTCAGTACTAGCAGTATAGTCATATCATGTAACAAAATACTATTTTTCCTTCATGAATCACATTATTTCATAATGTTACATATTTTTTCACAGAATATATCTGTATTTCTTTAACTCTCACTGTTCATTAAAACATAACATGCAACTATCACCAACCTATGAATTCCTACCTTTATATGCAAAATTTACATGATACATACCTTCTGACATATATGTTACCCTCTCATAGTTTATTTTTTATTTATTAAATTTGTATGCCACCCATTTCACTATCCAAAGAGACTCTCAGAGACTAAAACTATACCTTCGTTTCCTTGCATATATTCATCAATTGTACCCCAGAAAACCTTTATTCAGCTTTACTGCATACTTCTATTTTCTTTTAGTTTTACAGACTGAAATCACAAATAGATACTGTACATCTATTTTTGTTGTTTGTTGCCATTTATTCTTTAAGTAATTGTCTTTTGAATCTATCTCTTAGATTCCAATCTAATATGCAAATATTGTCCCCAGAGTTGACCTCTGCTACACTCATGATTTTGATTGAACAAGGTTTTTGGATATTTTTTTGGCGTTAGATAAACAGTTTCAGTTTCCCAGTGCCCCATGCATCCTTGCTAGATGCAACATTCTTTTAACAGTAAGAATAGTACAAGTGCAACCAACACTTTATCCCAAATATACCCACATTATTCTATGCAAAATAAGATCTCCCATTTGGAGACAACCTAGTATGACAACATATTGTTGTTCACATCTCATTGCCTTGATACTGATACTCCACCCTCTTGTATCCCATTGTATTTCATTACTTGGTTTTAATCTAATCTTATGAATTAAGAGTCAGACAGGTAAATATTATAGGATACTTTTTAAGAATATTTACTTAAAGACATTGGTATTAATTCCATTCAATTCTTTTCTGTTTCAGTCTAGGGATCATACATAACATAAAAATAAATTACTCAGAACAACTGCAACTATAATGTTTCTCAATTAAAAACTCTTGCAAGATATACAAGGCATATTGTTTTAATTGTCTTTTATCTTTGATGCCTGCAAAATGTTATTATTGAAACTGAATTATTTGAAATTGGTTCCCACTTGCTCCCATGTATCTGATTCAGTATTGGAAGATCCAGTCTAGGTCAGTCACCAGGACCAGAGGTTTAGTCTTCTAAGCTTTTGGACTCATGCTGGAGCCCCATCCTTGGGGAGCTTCTCTCTCACACCAGAATGTGTGCTTTGGGCTATTCTGTGTGTGGTATTGGTGATAAAGAAGTTCCCTGGGGATGGGCTCCAACATGAATCCGAAAGCTCAGAAAACTAAACCTCTATGATCCTGGTGACCGACCCGGATTGGATCCTGCAATACTGAATCAGATAACTGGGAACAAGTGGGAACCAATTTCAAATAGTTTGGTTTCAGTTATAACATCCTGGGACATGTAAACTTGTCTTCATTCATGATCCAATATTATTAGACATATTTTGTATCAAGTTCTTTTACGTTAAGGATATGGTGTCAAAAATTGTGGTAACATAATATGTGTTATCTAGAATAAAACAGAGTTATGCATATTTATCTGGGTAACTTTGCAGTGTGTCATTTCAAGTAAACAAAGCATAGTAGAGGAAGTTGTGTACTTATTTTCATGATTATTCAACTCTCAAGTAGAATATGTTCTTGATACCATATGGTAAAGCACTTAGTTACAAGTTCCAATTTCCTGATGCTCCACTTTTTCTTGTATGTTTGAGAACAGTTCTATTGTCTTTTGCATTTTTCATCCAATTTCTTTGTCTAGATAGCTTTCAAATCTGTTTGCAGAAATCACAACCAAAGTAAGAAATAGAAGAGTCTAATTTAAGGTTTAATTAAAGATTATTCTGCGAATACTCTAATGAGATTCAAATATATCCCATCATGTAATTCCCTTTTATGGTTAATTAAAAAGCTACAACCAAGGAAGCTGTAGAATTCAGTGGATTTTTTTCAGATTTGAGCACATGTATTTAGAACATGATAGAGATTGTAGGAGATGACCAGGCTGAGCCCAAGTTCAAGGGCATCATCACTTGGGACTCCCTTTGCCTACAAGAGATCTAAGCCCAGCTCTTCTTGAATTCTCTTAATTTTTATCTACTGCCAATTTTCCTTGACTGTTAGTAGTTCAGATTTTGTAGAGAGCTAATATGGATTAAACTTGTACTCATTTAGACAACCTTGGTTCCTGATTTCTTGTGCCTGATATTCTTTAATCATGTGAAAGTACGCTTTCCTAATATATTAATTTTGGAAGGAGATCTTAAAATAATTAATAGAGTACTATACTATGTGGCAGCAATCCTTCAGATATATGGAAAAGAATGTGCTTGTTATTACTGTATAATTCTTATAAATTATTAAATCTGTACTACTGTATATGAAACAAGTTTGAACAGTCATATTCTCAAATAACTCTGTAGTATATTAAGAATCCTATCTACATTTACCCATGTTTCTTGAATGAAAATCCCAAAATATATGTATGTATATATGTATGTATGTTATAGAATTGTAACTTTAGGCTATAATTGTAAATACGCTTAGTTAACTTCTATCTGTATTTGTATTTCAATAATATAATCATGTTTCCATAATGTAGTCTTTTCCCAACCATGCCAACAAAATGCTCCACTACCAAACTAGCAACACAATCTCCCACAAAGTAAGCTGCATAAGAACACTATCCAGATGAGCACATACACACACTGCAGCAACCCTGATCATCAGAAAAAGAAAACAGATAATCTATACAACAATTTCCAACAAAATGTATGACCATGTATCTTTGTCAAAAAGTTCCTGACCACTCAACCTAATATAGCCCAACCAAGCCATAAAAAGAATAACACTATGATACATCAAAACCATCTAAGTAAACATGCTAAGTAAACCAAAAGACCTAGCAGCTCAGAAAAAAACACCAGGAATCATCTACAACATACAGTGTAAGCACGACAGTAGTCACTATGTAGGGCAAGCAGGCAGAAGACTAGCAGAGTGCATCTATGAGCACCAACTAGCAGTCAGAAGACATGATGAAAACTCTTTAATTTCACGACACATGGTTAGATTTAAGCATAATTTCAACTGAGAAACTGACCATCCTAGATGAAGCCAAGTTCAAAAATGCTAGAGAAGAAGCCGGGCACTCAGACAAATAGACCATCAATTGGCACATAGAGATAGACAACACCTACATGCCATTTAAAAGAGACAGTCAAAAAGCCAAAAAGGAAACAAAAAGACCAAAATACCTCTTCACCAGCAGTCAACACTCAGATGAGCAGAGATTAACACCAAGATTAACATTAGACCAAGAGTTAAGAAGCAAACAGTACCCCATTCAAGAAACAACTAACTCAGACAAACAAGCTAATAACAAACAACAGCCCAATCGAGAAACCACAACATTTCCTCCAGAACTGACAGGGCAATATATAATGTCAGAGCAAACCTCTCTTCCTACTAGCACTGATGATGTTATCTAGTTTGGTAATGAAACATCTGCAAAAAAATAACCAAGAGGGCATCAAGGACTCCACAGTTTTCCCAACATTGTAATGAGAATTGCCCAATCTAATATTTCTGTTGTAAAGTTTGAGTTCTATATTACACTTAACAAGAAATTCAAGATAACATTAACTTTTAAATAAAGTTGCAACCATATCCTTTAAATATATTCATCTTAGAATATTTTCTATTGCATGTAAAAAAAACTGTTTCTTTTTTGATAACACATCAGAAACATATACGATAACCAGACAGGCAGAAATATTTTGTAACTGAAAATGTCTTGGTATTAGTAGATATTCAGTTACAAGTGGGTAACTGAATATAAATGAAACTCAGTTTTTAACAAAGAGATAATTCAAGCTACTTGTACAGTAACCAATTCCAAATAAAATAAAAGTTAGGAGAAATCAGTATTGACTGAATACAGCCATTCTGCTGATACATCTCTGTATAACATTCTTGTGATTGAGACTGGTGTTTATTTCTAATTCTAGGTTCCTATTCGCTATCATGAGACATCTATGACTGACTTTCTGTTGAAGTAATTATATCTGCAGAAGTCAGCTTACCAGAGCTTCTTTTGTTGCACAGGAGACTGAAATGGCAATAAACAGAATTAGTACTACTTTCTTAATTTGTGTTGATGCTTAAGAATGAAACCAAAAGTAATAGCAGTTCTTCCATTCTTTCCCTGTAGCTCAGGCATGTCAAACTGCCGGCCCATGGACTGGATGCATTACGGCGAAACCATGCCCACCCTATTGCCGGCAATAAAGAAAAAGTCCTGATATGTTGCACGATGTCACATAACATCACGAGTTTGTCGTGCCTGCTTTAGCTCAACCCTATCAGCCTTCTAGACAGATCATACCAAGCAATCAACTTCACAGGAAAATTAAAACTATTGTTTTTGAGACTGAATATAGTAATCAAATTTTGAAATTCTGATTGCATGATGCTTCTTGCACTACTCATTGTTCAGTGAATTAGGGAGTTGTCTATCTGAACCACTTCCAAACGTTACCTGGACACTCCAGAATTATAAAATATTTTATCCCTTGCCATCCTGGCAATAGAGGCACATTACAGTAATGATTCAAGTATCTTCCTAACTCTTTAAAGCCCTCAGTAAATACGTCTGAGGAAAAGTGATCCTTAGTTGAAAATAATGTCTGTCTCTTCCTCTGTCCTATAAGCTAAAGGGGAAATTAGTAGTTCTAATAAGCCTGCTTGACATATTAAGATCACCTACTAAAGAATTTATGCCTAATTAAAATAATATAGAAGTAAATTCTTCTACATAGTTCCTAGGAAGGCCTTTTAGTAAAAGTGAAATTTTTTGCAGTATTTGATTAGATCCCAAATAAATAAATAAACCACAGTGGATATTTCTTATTCAAAACTAAAATATTCAGGGAATAAAACTGGGAACAAAGGATAATTTAGTGTATACACAAGATTTTATAAAACTGACTAACACTTATATTAATAATTTGACTCAGTTTTGAGAATGTCTCTGTATGTCAAAAAAGAACTAAAAAAATGCTGACAATTAAATCCCAAATTAAGCACATGGTCAAAATGATGGATATGTATAGTCATCAGACCCAGAATTATAATAATGGGAAAGTAGCTTCTATATTGTAGGAAAAACATTTAAGTGATAACTATGTTATTCCACATGTAGATATACTTCAGATAGAATGTCAGACATTCCTTTTAACCAAGAGTAGTGAATTAAATCTAATCTGGGTGCTGGACCCAGACTTCTGTTCATCTGTTCAGAAGGAAAAGGAGAACATTGTTTCCTCTGCACACAGTAGTTGTCCGTCATTTCTTTTCCTGAACAAGGAAGATCCAAGGTGACAGAATGGGCACAAGCTGCATTTTGTGCATGTGGGAATTGGTTCCCACATAGGCAGTAAAAAATACCATGATAACAGATTTAATGGTTACAAATGCAAAAGAGAGTCCCACCCATCCAAAAGAGAAGGCCAAATAATTTTGCAAAGGACTGGAAGGAAGAATAACTAAAAGAGTTTTAACATTATTTATGTTTGAAGAGAGAAAGCTTGTTGTTAAATCCTAGAAGTTGTTGAAATTCTTTGACTATGAATTCCTACTATTGTCAATAAATATTACTTATTTGTAATTCCTGGATTGCTTATGAGCTTGTCTAAATGGTTAGCTTCTCCCCGTGGGATAAACCTGACAGTGCAGCTCATATTTGTTCACTACATTTTTTCCCAACACAGGAAGATGCACAATAGCAATAAACCACAGCTCTCGGAGTATTAATCCCTAATTTAGCACTCACTTAGCAGAAGACTTGGACATAATTCAGCTAGATTAGAATCTTTATTGCAGAGGTTGAATGAAGTGTCCATGCAACTCTTCATTGCCTACTGCAGAGCAAAGAATTTACATTCACCGACCCACATGTGCGTCCACCGATTGGATCCTGCAACAGGTGCATGCACACACAAACACACAGAGAATGATATATTAGTCTAGTTTTAGGCTGATTTAGGTTTGGACAGAGGTTTTACAGCACTTTTAACAATTCATACATAAAGGAGCAATACCTTCCCCAAATTTGAAAATAAATCAGATAACTAATGGAATGGGCAATTAGGACCAAATCTGAAGACCAAAATCTCACTATCTAGACAACCCAGCAGTGACCATCCAGAGAATGGCAAGGATTGGAACAGAAATGAAGAAGCCTAGTACAGTAGTCCTCGACTCACAACAGTTCATTTAATGACTGTTCAAAGTTACAACGGCATTGAAAAAAGTGACGTATGACCCTTTTATCACACTTACAACCACTGCAGCATCCCCATGGCCACGTGATCAAATTTCAAATGTTTGGGAACTGAAGCATATTTACGATGTTTGCAGTGTCCCAGAGTCATGTGATCACCTTTTTCAACCTGACAAGCAAAGTCAATGAGGAAGTCAGATTCACTTAACAACCATGTTACTAAGTGAACAACTGCAGTAATTCACATAACAACTCTGGCAGGTAGTAAAATGGAGCAAAATTCACTTAACAAATGTTTCACTTAGCAGCAGAAAATTTGGGCTCAGTTGTGGTCGTAAGTCAAAGACTACCTGTAATAGCATTTTAGATAATGTAAGTTTATAATGATCAATCAGATAAGACAATTTGATGTGTGTCCATTCTTTTTATTTAAAAAGCAGTCCCAGTAAATCAAGTTAGTCTCAAATTCTGCCATTAGTATTAATGTGCAGGTAAGTGTAGAAGTAGGCCAAAAATGAGATGTTTTGGCCCTAAAGTGAATTTGGTCAAGAGAAATGACAAATAATACATAGATTAACCTGAAGAAATTTTGGTTTAGGTAAAATATTAGTAAAATGAACTAATTATCAGCAAATAGGCTAGCCATTCTCTTCCAATGTTGTTTTTGTTGTTGTTTTATGCTTCTTGAAAATAATGTCCTCATCTCAGACTTGACATCTCTGCAATTTTGAACAGATTTGGAAAAATCACCAATATTTTGACAGAGTTTCTTGGCAATGGAATGTTCTTAAAACTCATTTGTCATAACTAGCCAAAGCAATGGAATGGATGGATACATTATTGTGACATTGCCAATTTTTACTAATTTTCATAATCTTTGGTAATTTCAGGTAGTAGCAATCTTCTTTCTAATAATAGCAGCTTTTGGTAGAGATGGTATTTTCATTCCATTAAGAAATGTAATCCCAATCTTTTTAGTAATAAAACAAATCCATTTAGAAAACAATTTTGAAGTAAACAATAGTAATTTGACTAGTTAGTCAGAAGTACCATAGAATTAACCTTCTCAATTTCTTTGAAATATTTTTGACCATTTTTATATTAAATAATAATTTAGATTATTATTACTCAAATTATTTTGAGAAGGAAGAACAAGTTTTAATGGTCCAAATTCACCACTTAAATTAATTGTTTTTTCCCTCTAATATGGTTGATTCAAGCATCTGATACCATTGGCTTTTCATTTTTGGTTATAGATCTTGCTACTTTATCTGTGGAATCATAATCGTAGCATTTTCCTGCTTGAAATATTTTTGAATTTATTTTTCTTCCTCCAGACGTGGACTGGTCTATTCTATACTAGAATTAGAGCTGAATGTTCATGTAGGAATTTAAAATGTACAATTAAATTACATAAGCAAATTTTAATTACTCTTTCCCTAGTTTTTTCAATCCATTCAAAACAGATGTAATGGGGAAATTTCCATTGTTTATCATTTGATGACAATTCAAATGTTTATGTAGAACGGCTCAAAGTTCTACTTAATTCATTATCTTTTAGTTTAGTTTATTTCTGCTTTCAGATGTGTCCAAAATATTATTGGGTCCATGATACTAAAATTGAAATGTATTCACTTTTAATATGTACTGTAGATCAAAGCTTTGTGAAAAGTTTTGTGGCTCATAAAAAAGTCTAATTATGATAATAAATTAATCATTAGACTTAACAGTAACTGAAAATCCATTATCTTATATTAAATATATTAATATACCTGCTTTCTCTGTTAGAATTTCTCAAGCTAGTTTATAACTTATAGTTCATAGCTATAAAATATACTATAATAATATATCAAAATAATATAAAACAATAGTCAATAAAAATCATTTCCTGTTTCCTGGAATATAAACTCAAAACTCTGTAAATGGACATAAAATGCACACATCAGAATTAAATATATTACATAAGATAAATTTTAAAAAAGGGAAAAGTGCAATGCAGACAGCCAGAACATTTCCAGATGCAGATTGTGGAATAGCAAATCATGAATTAATGATGTAAAATATACCAGTTAAAGTTGCAAAGACAGGCATTATGTTCCAGTAAGGTTGACTTGGAGGATATATATCAAAATGTAAGATTCATATAAGGAACAAAAAGTTCAAGTTGCTTAATTGAGTAAAAGAAAATATAAGAATTATATGAAAAGAGATGAGGCAATATGAATTAAGGAATGTATGGATTACAAGGGACTTGGTAGATCATCCAGTCCAATCCATTGCCCACTTCAGAAATTAGCTTTGAAGCATGCACAAGACACAATTATGCAGTGTCTGTTTGAAATCTTCATCAAAGAGTTTACCATATTATAAGACAGTCGTGTTTCATTGTTGAAATTTTACATGATGTCCAGTGAAACCTACTTCAATATTCAATCTTCTGTAACAACTCTGAACAATTCTGATTTGTTAAATCAGGTTATGCCAGGTAAATCTTATTGGTTTAGCCAACAATGTGATTAGATTAGTGGACAAGAGTGCAATGTTCACTTGCACCAGTACAGTTATAGTATTACGAACATTGATAATATTGTGGTATGCTGCACTGGCGAGACCACACCTGGAATTCTTTGTCCAGCTCTGGTTGACAGAATACAAAAAGGTAACTAAAGAAATGGAAAGAGTCAGAGAAACATGGAGGCTAAATTCTGCAAAGATCAGTTAAAGGAATGAGCTATGTTTAGCCTTAAGAGGACACATGATAGATGTCTTCCAATAATACTTGAAGGACATTATAGACAGTATGAGTTTATTCTCAATAGCACCCAAGCATAAAGCAAGAGCCAGTGGATGAAAGCTTTATAGAGAAAGATTCTAACTTGTAAATAATCAAGACTTTTCTTACTTTAAGAAGTATTAAGCAGTGGAACAGTCTCCTTCCTTAAGTTGTAGATGTACCATCACTGGAGATTTTCAGGAAAATATTGGACAGTAATATCTTGATAGTATGAGAATTCCTGCATGGGGGGGAGGGGAAGTTGGACTAGAAGACCTCTAAAGTCCTTCTAACCCTATGATTCTATCATGCCATATCAAAGAAGGGAGATAAAAATTGCCAGTTTACTAAATAATTGGCCTAATTCCCCATTCAGGGAAAATTTTGCTTATGGATCTTACAGATATAAGGCAATGAGAAAAAAAGAACCAGATTAACAGAAAGATTTCAGAAAAGACAAAAGGACATGAAATCAAATAATTAGCATAAGAGGAGTAATGAACAGAGCAAGAGAATATAAGAAGGAGGTTGCTTTATGGACAGCAGCAATATCTTGATGGTGTAGATCATGCCAGTATATAAAATATATTAAGACTAAGTAGTGTGTCAGAATGCTTAATTATTTCCCTGTGGAACCTTTGCAATGAAGAATTGAAAAGCATGGTTATTCAGGATAAGAAAGGCAATAAAACAAAGATAGAAAAAGAAAAAACATCTGAGTTAACAATAAATATTAGGTACACAGGGAAAAATGGTAATTAGTATTTTGTGACCTTACAGTTGACAACAAAGTAGTGAAAATAGTGCATAGTATTATTTTCTTGGGAATAAGAACAGATAAAGATATAATCTGTGTCGAAGAATTAAGAAGGAGATTAATCCTAAAGAGGAAGAAAATGAAAATCATAGATAAGATTATAAAGTGTAAGGATATTTCTATGGCAACAAAAATCAGAATAGTTAACACAGTAGCTTTCCCAGTGGTAATGTAAATTTTTGAAAGCTGGACACAGAGAGTTAGAAAATAAAACTCCTTTGAACTTTGAATCTGGAGATGGTTATTAGAAATACCATGAACTACAAGATCCAATCAATCAGTCCTGGGCAACAACAACAGAGAAAGGACTGACTGTTCCTTTGAAATGATGATCAGAAAGCAGAAAGTGCTGTTCCTCAGGCATGTGATTATATTTTTTCACATTCTGTATACGTGTGTGTAATAATTGTCTGTTTGACAAGTTTAAGGAAAGCAGAAGAGGAAAAAAATAAAGTGGATTGATGGTATCAAAAATATTATAAGACTGCCCTTTAGCAAAATACAGATTGAGGGTGAAGGTTCGTTCTCCAAGCTTGTGGGTTGGTTTTTCAAAACTCTGCTGAAGAGATTACCTAGTCTGGTAACAAAACGTTCAGAAACCAACCCACAAGCTCAGAGAATGAACCTTCACCCTCTTCCTACGCCCAAACTAGGGATATTCGCCACTATTACGGAACTATAGATTACTAAAAAGTTAGTAAGGTCCATGTATTCACCAGGATTTGGTTTGACATCATCTAACTCTGCAGAAATTTGTACCAAAAAACATCCCAAAACTGATGAGAGAGTGAATAGTACTGGCATCTTTAAAAAGTAGTACATTATTTCTGTCCTGGAGTGTTGAATTATGAGAATTCTTAGATTGCTAATATTATAATATTGCTTCACTAGTTCCCAGAATTCACAGAAGAGAATTTTGTGAGCTAGAATATCAGTCAAGTACAGTTTTCAATTTATATTAAAAGTAGTTTTCTGTTGCGAATTGCAATAGAACTTAAAGAACATGCTAATAAAAGAACTAAACGGTCATTGGCTTCTGTTCAGAATTTAGACGATACATATAGATTGAGATTATAATTGATTTGAACTCTCAAGTGCCGGCCAAGATTAACAGTATTAAAGATGCTGTTCCTGTCAAGGCTTTGAAAGTTAAAATACACAATAAAAAGTTCTACAGGTTTCTGAGCCAGATAACAGTACTTTAAAATCAATTTTACACATAGAGAACCAGTAATTTTCTTGGAGCTTTTTGAATAAATATCCTGGATCCTTGCCTGATCTGTAGAAATCAAACATATATTTTGAAAGTTTCAGCTAAATGGAATGTCATAGCCTGTTAAATGAAAATGAAACAGAAAACGTGGATGCACACAGATACCTGTCACAAAGATATAAAGATGATATTAAGGTTTAATGTGAAAGCACACCTTGTGCTTTTAGATTGTTCAAAAACAAGAAGAAAGTATTTTTATAGTCTTTTGGTGGACACTGATCCCTCTTTTATTGAGTATTATACTTTTTCTGAGTGGAGACACAATCAATTATGGCATAGTTTATGAAATATAAAGTAGAGGCAATATTTTCCTCAAGCATCAGCTAAGAGGAACTAACTTTTCATTCAATTTCCAATTCGATGTTAATTTGGAAATGGTATAGAACATTTTATGAGCTTAACTTCATTACTCTTGATCTGTTTTCTTTTTACTGTAACCATAAATTATTACTAAATATTGGTGCTCCTTTAACTAACTGTGAAAATAACATCTAGAATCTGGAAGCCAAAACTGGGAAGCATATTAGTCTTATTGCAGGGGATAATGTCACAACTAATAGCAATTTAAATTTATTCTTTGTGAATATGTCTTTGTAAAGCTGTATACGTTGACAAGAAGCATTCCAAATATAGTGGCACTGTAAATTTGTTCAAATAATTATTATTTTGGCAACTTTTAGTACCTTTCCTAATTATCTTCACCATGGAATTATCTTTTTCATAGGAACTACCTACATTATGGGCCAACATATCAAACTATGAATCATGATTCCAAGAACACAGGATGACTCAGCAATGAGGAAAAAGATTCTTATTTTCCCCCCTCAGTCAGTTCGACCAGATGAGGAATAATATCAGAGGTGAAAAAAAGTCATGATGAGGAGTGATTAAAAATTATTAATAAATTGTAATAATATTGCAAGTGGTATTAACTACGTGCAGATTTATTACAGTTTATTTGTGTAGGACAGTGAAACAAAATAAATTTAGACACCTTCCAGCATGCATTTCCTGTGGTCTCAGGTCTAATGCACTTTATGCTTATGTGCATGGTAAGTAATATGATATGACAGACCATATCATAGAAGTGAGTCTGATTAATGAGAAATTCAGAAAAGGAGGCCAATAAGCAAAGAAGGGTCACCATCCAATTTAGGGAAAGGGGAAATAGAAGTATCAAAGCATTAGTTTGAGGAGTGATGCAGAAAGGCCATTAATCAGCCTTGCCTTTATAAGAGGCCAAAAATGTTTCTGCTGACTTTATTCCTTTGCAAGCTCACCCCATGTGTAATCCAAAGTAAACAACTGAAACTGTCTCTTCAAGGGCCTAAATGTTATATAAGAAAATTAAGGGCCTTCCTTAAGTGGAAATTTTTTTAAAAAAACCTAACACTGAAATAAAAACATGTGTGAAGATGTGTAATGTTTATTTGTTTGTTTTTAAATTCCTTCCTGGAATAAAACAAATGCTTTTAATACAATTTCCTTCCTGATGTGCAAGAAGATGAGTTCTTTAGTTTGTCTGATTTGGTAGACCCTATGTCCTGTTCTCCTCCAAGAGCTGATGGCATGTTAGTTTCTGCTGCCAGAAGGAAAAGGAAAAAAGAATAGATGTCTCACTTGTGATGCCTTCAATTTGCATTTTTAGTTGGTGTATGTATTTTAATGTCACAGGGAGTCCTGAACTATTGCTTTTTCTTCTGACAGTATTGTGCATTATTAACACAGTATGTGATTAGCATTGCCATGTCAAAGACAGATAAAAATCAATTAATGATATTCATAGAAAATACATCTATAGCCACTATACAGTAGTTCTACTATACAAATAACAGCATCCCAAAATACCAGAAATTTGATATTGTTAAGCCAAATGGCATTCTCCTAATGGGAGTCTTCTGTGACAATATTAGTTCTTAACAGGAATTAAAAATATCTAGAAACAATATTGTAAGAATATTCAAATATGTTTAAAAAATGGATACAAATTTTTATAGTCAAATATAACATTTCTTTGAATGGATAAAATACAGAATAAATAATTGACTTCATAGCAGGGACAACAATAGATCTAGAGAGCTGATCCAGTTTACACACATATAAAATAATGTTTAGTTGACAAGTTCTGTTACTTCTTCATACACATATATGATTGTTCTTTGCATTATTTATTTTTTAAAAAATAAATTTAAACTATTTTTTAAAATTTAAACGATTAATGATCTTTAGCATTTGATTATAGTGAAAATGTCTTGACTTATTATTTTGTTTAGTTAAGAGGGAACAATAAGAAGAATTCTAACACAATGTATAAATTATACTTGTATTAGGATAATTGTACAAAAGAAATACAAGAAATACTTATATTTCTTTTTTGTGTTTGCAATTATTATTCAAAAACATTATTAAGATGATGTCCAGGTTTGAATTTGCTATTTTCCCATTATGATACCTTAATTCAGTGTTCTGTCAAAGCTAAATAAGCCATAATAAAATATTGTTTAAAAAAAGCTAAATAAACCATTAGTGCATTATTGATCAGTTCATGTTGAATCTCCTCTATTACGTAGTGTGAAGGAGTGATTTTGGAAGATATTGATTTTTTGACAGTTTGCTATCAAAATTATTTGAAATCATTTGCTAACTGTTTATCTTTTCTCCAGATAAGTTATAAACAATTTCCTCATACTTCATCTTGTTTCTTTTCAGTGCAGGCACAATTTTTCCCCTTTCCCTGCCTCAATGAATGTCTGCACTAAGTCCAAAGCTCGGAGTGATTTACCTGAAGAGTGATATTCAGAAACCACTGTAAGTTAATTTTGTAAACTCAGCATAATATTACTGCTTAAGGTCAAAAATATTCAGAACCTTGTAAGAAATTAGAAGCCAGCATATGCATGATGTGTCAAAAGTTGGGTCATTTGAGGCAATCACAATATGTTTTATTAATTTTGTGTTTCATAGAAAATATTACTGATACTTAGTGGTGATCAAGGGCCGTGTCTGAAATGAATAAGAAAGTTTTAGAAGAAAATGACAACCAATCGAACATTTAAAATAAATAAAATAAAAATTTGTCTGTGGCACCTGGTTTTTGCTACATCTTGTATTTTTACAGCATTACCAAAGGATATAGAAACAAAGTTGCAATAGTGTTTCGGTTGCATTTTATGAGATTTCTGCTGTTCAGTGAAGTTGGGCTTTGGCATTTCAGGTCCGCTGGAAAGCCAATATCAAATCATTTACAAGGCAAACTTAATGTTCAGTTAATGTAAAATCATCAGCTTAATAAGTATTTGTATGATTAGAAACAACAAATGATCATTCATATAACATTTTCTAATTCTCAGAAAATAAAAATTGGGCTGTCTGATGATGTGTAAGGACTCTATTGTCATTGGAGTCAATAAGGCAACATATATAATCCAAATCTGTAAAAGAAAACGTACAAATCTTGATATGTTATAATCCCAAAACATCATGAATGGAACCCATGGCTCTCTATGTGTATGTGAATGCACATATTTAGCATCTCAATATCTAGGCAGACAATAATTGATAAAATAATTTAACTTGAAAATAACTCTAAATTTTAAAGTTCCAGATCAACAATGGCAAGTAATTTTATGCACTGAATTATTTATTTGACAATTATCTAAGATAATTGTAAATTTGACTGACAAAATGGGGGGGGTAAATATTTTCTCCAGCATTCCTTGTTTACCAACTGAGATTAAAAAGAAGCAGTTAGTGTACTATATAATTGGTAGAATATAGGCAATGTTATTTGGGTTGATTAATTGATTAAAGTTGTGCCATCATCAATGTTGACTTTTAATAAACATAAATAGATTTATGTATGTTATATATCTGAATGAAGGTAGTCTGATCTTTTAAAGGAGAACTGATGAATATGCATGAAAATGAAAATATAGGTGTAAATATGAATATACAAGGTAAAATATGTGGCAGGGGTAGGACAGAAGCCATCTTGCTCAATGTAAGATCCTCCAGCAGCTGCGCTTGCAACTGGCTTGTAACATCTCAACTGCATGTCCTTCCTTTTCTTTCTCCTCCTGCTTCTTCTGCTATTGCATCTTCTGCTTCCTCCTCCTGGTCCTGCTTTCTTTTCCTTCTGCTACTTCTTCTTCTTCCTCCTCCTCTTCTTCCTCACTTCCTGTTCTTCCTCACCTTCCTCCTCTCCCCCTCCTGGCACCCCAACTCACGCTCCGTTCATGCAATTTTCCAAGTTTCCAAGACAAGCGCCCTCCAGCCCAGCCTCGTTGGAAGGGGATCCCTCCAAGGTTTGTGTGTGTGAGGATGTCTTTTTCTCAGGGTGCAAATAGGAGCAGGGAGAAGCTACCTTTCACCTTGAGCACTGCATCTCCAAGGGAATCTCTCTCTAAGGCCACTGGGCTCCGTTGCACTTCAACTGGAGTTTTTTTGCTTTTGTTTTGATGCTCCAGGTGCCTAGTGTTTTGACAACATCCTGCCTGCTTTTCGAGGTTTAATTTGGTATGTGTATTTGTGTTCCTCCAAGTTTGTAAGCCAAGCGCACTCCTACCTGGAGAGGGGAGAAGCTACATTTCCTCTTAAGCACTGTGCTTCCAAGGGATTCCTCTCTCACTTGCACCTTTTCCAAGACTGCTGGGCTGGTACAGTGCCACATTGGTTTGGTCTCCCTCTCCCCTCCCCCTTCATGGTTTTCTCAGCACATCCTCAACGTGTTGGGTCTTTGATTTGGTTTGCTGGAAGGCTGAGTTTAGGATTGTCTCTTTTTCTTCCCACTTTTTGGGAAGCAGAAAGTCACTGGTCTACTCTAATACAATGTAATAATAATAGAAATAAAGTGCATTATTTATTTCTTTATTTAGAAAATTTACAATAAGTGTAATGCACTTGAATCATCCTGAAACACCCCTCTCTTCACTTTGGTCCATGGAAAAATTGTCTTCCATGAAACTGGTCCCCAGTGCCAAAATGTTTGGGGACCTCTGTGTTAGACACTACTTGAATCTAGGTCCATAAGAATAAAGTTTAGAAATATGAGGATATTTTTTAAAAAAATTCCTCTCCAGGATTGCTGCTAAAGCAAATTAAGGATATGGCTCTTCAGAATTTGGGGGCTGTAATTTGATATAAATATTTCAATGGTTATAAAAATAAAGATCATTCACTGTCATCATTATCTCTAGGCAGGGATAACACTATGTTATTAGCTAAGAACCCAAAATATTTGCAGTAGATCTTAAGACTGTGTGATACAATAAGGAGTATGGTGGATCTGAAAATTAATATTTGAAAGTTGTAATATATAATCCAAAGTAGAGTCTGTCAATGTCTCTGTGTGGATGAAGGGAATGAGTCACTGTCAATATTTTTCTGATCTTCCTAGCCAGGGTTTTAGTTATGTTTGAGTCCAGTCTACTATTTTATCTGTGTGTCTAATGACTGGAGTGGCCCAGCAGTTAATTCCTTTTGCAGTATTTCCTCCACTGAGTTTGGATTTGCTTTTTCACTTTCATGATGTATTCATTCCTAACCTTAATCTTGTCTTCAATGTGCTTGATGTTGCCAGCTTGAATTCATTCAGACTCTTAAAGTTATTTCCATAGGGCATCTTTATTCCTTCAGTTTTCTGTTTCTGTTTCTATTGATGTTGAGAGTGACTCATTTATCCAGTTTAAACTCCATTGCAATATCTTTGCTGTACATGTGGACAGTGTTGAGCAGTGCTTCTGTTTTAAATGGTGTTTTTTTCATTCAGCTTTAAATCATCCGTGTAAAGAAAGTGGGATAGCCTGGCAGATTTTTTTGGATGTTTGATTGCCATGGCTAGCAGAATTTGCACAGTCTGTTGTGTTTTCATTGCCCACATACTGCTAAAAGTTTTAAAAGAAAACATTCTAGAAATAATGGCGTTCCTGAAATAAAATATTACCAAAAGTATTTTTAACTATTTTATTTATTATCTAATTTACATAGCCACCCATCTCACAAGCAAGTGAATCTGGGTAGCATACAACAAAACTAAAACAATACATAGCTAAAATGATTACAATAACAACAAGTAACTCCCTTTTTACAACCCTATAATCCCTTAATTTGGGGTAGAGACAGACAATATAACTATAAAAATAGCTAAAAAAATAATAGTTGAAGGTAATAATGGAGCCACCTCAACAGTTCAACAGTTCCCTGGGTTCTCCAGGCTTGCTGGCATAAGAAGTGACGAGGCCATGCTCAGCTCATGGAGAAGAAGATTCCACGGTACAGGGGCCACAGCAGAAAAGGCCAACCACTTTAGATCCTGCCAAACAAAGCTCTCTAGATTATCAGACCCGAGATTTTATTCTAATACTTAATCCATAAAAATATATGCTATTTTACAAGTGGCAGGGTGCAGGAAAATGGAATGCATCCATTTTTTAGAATGAAAAATTATGATTTTCATGGATTTTGCTACAACACCAACTCAAAACTGAAAAAAAATGTTGCTTTAACCACAACTATATCCTTTTAGTCAAATTATAATTAATAAATATAAGAAGATTGATTTTTGCAAATATTTTTGGGACATACTTATTAATGTGTAAGCTGCAGAAAGTAGTTTGGAAGCTAACACTTAAATAATCTTGTTATAAAGTTCAGGCATTAACTATTTATTTGTAACTAGCTATTTATATGTATATGCCTATCTAACTTAACCAAAGTGACTGAGTTATTAACAAACAGCAACGAGCTTAAAGAAAACAATATAAAACTGCGGTAAATAATAATTTCATTGCCATGCAGCATACTCTTTCAATAGGATTAAATTAACCTGATCCTTCAAAAGGATTGTGCAAAAACATCTAGGAAAAAAATTCTTCTTTACTAAGAACTCAAGCACAAGAAAGATAAGAAGAAATAATTTTATAGTGTTGGAGAATAGGCCTGGGGAAAGAGACGGATCTTGAAGGGCCTTTGATTATGGTGAGTTTTTAACTATGATGGCTATAAATTTTGGCAGACCCTTGGGCATGAATACCTTGCTGTCCTCAGGTCTGTTTTTCTTCCTCCTTTGCATGTCATCACCTGCTTGCTTACTAGCAGGACTGCTTTTGAAGAAGAGACAGAAGTTGCTCACCAAGGTGAATTTCACCCTCTCCTGTGACAACTAATTTCAGAGGGGAGAGTAGTTAGTCTGTTGTAAAAAATTATTCATAATTTGGTAATATTTCATTGTCTGGTAGGAGGCACAGTGGCCTAGCAGTTAAGATGCTAGGCATTTTGACCAAAAGGTTAGCAGTTCAAGACCTGAACTCACCTGCAACAGGGTGAACTCCCATTCTTGCCCCAGCTCCTGCCAACTTAACAATTCAAAAGTACGCAAACGCAAGTAGAAAAATAGACACAACTTCAGTGGGAAGGTAACAGCTTATAGTCATGCCAGCCAGCCACATGACCATGGAAGCATCTTTGGATAGCACTGGCTTCCTCAACTAGGAAATGGAGATAAGCACCAACCCCTCGAGTCAGACACAACTGGACAAGGAAAAACGTAACCTTTACCTTAATTGTATGGTAAAATTTTGTGAACAATATTGCAGTTTTAGAGATCTTCTTAACTAGGTTATATTCCATAATCGAGATTGTTATGAGGATACACTTCATAATCTGTAGATGCCAGTGACAAAAAAGGTGGGGAATATATTTACTTTGTTTGGGTCCATTTATATCTATAACCATTAACATTTTCTTGACATTTTAAGAAAAAATGTTAAGCTTCAAAAAAGATTCAAAGTGATGACGTTAGAATTCAAAGATAATTTGACTATGATAGGATTCAATATTGCCTAGTGATCCTGTAACCATGGGTTTGTTAGTTTTTAAGTATGGTCAATCAACATATTTATTTACCTTGTAGATTCTTGTATACCATGATTTTTAAGGAAAGAAAGAGGAAAAGAGATTCATATCTGCCAATTTGTCTCAGTTCAGTTTCCATTTTTTAACTGAGCAAAAATTTCATTGAATTGTGTAATTTTAATACTTAATGAGAAAGATTCTTTAAAGGGGTTGCTTGGAGCAAAAATCTGAAGTTCTGAAATTAACTAGTCTGAAACCAGCTGGTCGCCTGCTGCCCTCTAGAGGCTATTTCTTATAAGTGTCAGCCATCATGGTTTCACAAGAACTTTCATGTGCTGTGTTCTTTCTTACCATACCAAGCTTATATAATTCTTTTATATAACCAGAGACAATGTTCTTGATTAATAGCAAAGTGGCTTGCCCTTTGTTATACTATAATGTGTTTTTCTGTCTATTTCTTCATTTCTGATTCCATGAGGGTACAGAATTACTTTGTAAATCTTTTTTTTCCTGCGAAAAATCTTTGGGGGAGGCGGAAGAAAGGTAGGAAATAAAAAATAGATTTGTTATTTTATTGAATATGTTCTTAGTTATAATAAAGAAAATCCAGATTTTGTTTGGACAATTCTATCTTATTTTAATGTTAAATACAATACTTAATATAATGTGTACTTATGTTTATGTGTATAATTCAAAGGTATGCTAAATAGCCCCTAAATAGTTCTATTTTCTCAAAACTATTTTTTTACTTCTCTGTACACAAGAGATCTATTTTAACTTTTGTCCACTTTTTAAGATTCTTGTCCACTATTTATTAATATTTATCTGTACAGAGTTAATAAACTGAACATAGATATTGAGGTCATTAGCTTCACTGTTCATTCTAAACAGTATTATTTTTGTGAAGCATGCAAAACATCCTAAGCTTGAAATACCAGCTTGGAATATTTACAGCTTAAATAAGACATGACTTTCCAGAAAGTTTGCCCTGATTTCTGGAAAATTGTAACAACGTGATTTTAATATTGGCTTTGAAATGGCTTAGGTCCCATTTGGAATGTTATTGTTTTAAGAGTCTTGTACATTAATTCACTTTTCTTTTCCAGCATAGACAATAAATTAGTTTAGGATAAAAATAGGTTACAGAAGAAGAGAGTTGAGATGAGGAAAACAGTGATCTCTGCCATGAGAAAACCCAAAAGCACAATGAACTGAATTGGTCAAAATGTTTAATTCCACTATAAGAATCAAATTAGCCATTATACATGCCTCTCTAATGCCCAGTGGCTCTAGGAGCAAACAAACCACCTTTCCCCAATCAGCTTGCTTGCAGACATAGCTCCTGTAAGCATTAACAACCAGCATTGAAAACAGATTAGAAAAACTTCAAACAATAAAACATGTTCTGAAAGGAAAACAAACAATAATGCACAGTTATTTTCTTTCCTGCATAGTGTAGGTAACTGCTACCTTCAGAAGTCTCTTTGTTTCCTTTTAGAAAGAAACCCAAGACAACTGAAAAACCGAAGTCTGAGGAGAATGAGATTACGCAGACGGGTGCCTTCGTTGCCAAGTCAGGCCTTCCATGCCTGAACTTTGAAGCTATCTCCTCTCTGAGCCCAGATCTCATCCATTCATCCCATTCACTAAGAAATCTGCTCATATACACAGGGTCACCTGATTGTAAGTACAATAGTGTCATTGTGGATGACTGAGTGTAACTACTGAGACATGGTCTGAGTTGCAGTGTCAACCCACCCTCTCAAAACATTGAAACATGTACCTAATTAGTAGATGAAGTAACGTTATAAGAAGTAAATTTCTACACTTTGGTTTTTTTAAAAAGTTTTTTATTTATAATACAATTAAAACAAAAATGGACATAACGTGACATTCCAGAATAAATATTCCTAACAATTTGTTCCTCTTAATACATATAATTAATACATCATTCTTAATCTCTAAATTAAGCTTATTCTTCTATACAATACAATTATATATACAGTTATATATATTTCTGTCTTAACACTAGTTTGAAGCCCGAGCAGTTCTCCTTAATTCATACCAGTAATAAAATTTGTCCCAGATTTCAAAGTAGTCTGATTCCGTCTTATCCTTCATTTCCATTGTGAGCCTATCCATTTCAGCACACGATACAATTTTATATAAAATCTCTTCTTCTGTTGGAATTCCTTTATTCCTCCAGTTTTGAGCGTATACCAGTCTAGCAGCTGTGAGAATGTGTAACATCAAATAGAATACCTCTTTGTTGTATTTCTGCGTGGTTATGCCTAATAGAAAGAGTTCTGGTTTTAACTCTACCACTAGCATTAAAATTTCTTCCAGCCATTTTTTAACCTTGTTCCAAAAGTCACGGGCTCGTGGGCATTCCCACCACATATGATAGTATGTCCCAGTTGCCAATTTACATTTCCAACATTTGGAAGAAGCATTTGAACCCATTTTAGCTAATCTTATGGGTGGGAGATGTCATCTATAGAACATTTTGTAGAGATTTTCTTTATAGGAGGTGGCCAGAGTGAGCTTCCTGTTTCTTACCCATAGTTCTTGCCAAATGTGCAGATCAAAGTTGAGATCAAAATCCCTACTCCACTTTAACATGGTCTCTTTTATCTGTTCCTCATACATTGCCTGCTCTAACAAATAATTATACAGTTTTTTAATCATTTTATCCTCCGTACCTAATAATATTTTATCCAGCCCTATCAGTTCTAATTTTATGCCTAACTCTTTTTTATCTTTCCAATATCTCGCCTGTAATTGAAGGTATGCCCACCATTCTAATTCTATCCCTTCGTCTTGAAGAATTTTCCTGGGTTTCAATTCCCCTCTCTCGTCTAGGACATTTTTATATGTTATAATCTTTCCTAGTTGGATAAACTTTGGATGTACATGCATTTCTAACAATGAGATCCAACTAGGGACTTGAGTATAATTTGGTTGCCAGATTTTAACCCATACATCAATTAGAGCTTGTCTAATATAATGCCTTCGAAAATATTTGTGTGTCTTGTATTTATGATCCCATAACATAGCGTGCCATCCTATTTGTAAGTCATGACCTTCCAGACATAATAATCTCCTGTTCTTTAGTAATATCCACTCCCTTACCCATAATAATACTATGGCCTGATAATATTTTTCCAGGTCAGGGAGGCCAAATCCCCCCCTTTCCTTTGAATTTTAATTTAATCCTTGCTCTTTTTCCTCGCCAGATGAATTTGAGTATAATTTTGTTAAGGTTTTGAAAAAATTTCTTGTCCAATTTTATGGGTATACATTGGAACAAAAATAAAATTTTCGGTAACACATTCATTTTAATTACTACAATTCTGCCCATAAGGGAGAGCTGCAGGTTGGTCCAAATATCTAAATCCTTTTTAATCTGTTCAATTAACTTATCATAGTTATCTCTTTTGAGTGTAACACATCTAGCAGTTAGTTGTATCCCTAGATATCTTATTTTGTTCGTGATTTGAATACCTATTCTGTCAACCAATTCATTTTTCTGTATTTTAGTCATATTTTTGACGAGCATTTTAGTTTTTTCCTTATTTATCTTCAGACCTGCTATTTCCCCATATTTACTCAGTATTTCGATCAATCTTATCCCTGATTGTAATGATTCTTCGATTATAAAAACTAAATTGTCTGCAAAGGCTTGTGTTTTAAACGTTTCTTTCTTGATTACTAGACCTTTAATCTGTTCATCTTGCCAAATTACTCTGATTAATACCTCAAGAGATAATATAAACAACAGTAGTGATAACGGACAACCTTGCCTTGTGCCTTTTTGAATTTGAAAGCTGTCGGTCATTTCTCCATTAATTATTACTTTTGCTGCCTGTTTAGAATAAACGGGTTTAAACATATTTAAAAAGTTTCCCCCAAAATCCATATACAATAATTGGTTGAACATAAAATCCCATTGCACATTGTCGAATGCTTTTTGTGCATCAAGAAAAATTAAACCCATTTGCTTTTCGTTATGCACTTCATAATACTCCAATATGTCCAAAACGATCCTGACATTATTTCTTATGTATCTTTTAGATAAAAAGCCATTTTGATTAGAATGTATAAAATCCGCTAAAAATCTTTCAAGTCTTTGCGCCATTATAGCCATGAAAATCTTATAATCCGAATTTAATAAAGAAATGGGTCTATAGTTCTTAATATGCGCCAGGTCTGAATTTTCCTTAGGAATCAAAGTGAGGAGAGCTTCTTCCCATGAGGCTGGTATTTTAGCTTTTGTTAGAACCTCATTGAATAGATCCAACAACATTGGGCTTAGAGATTCTTGTGCGATTTTATACATTTCTACAGGTATACCATCTGGCCCAGGTGCTTTATTATTTTTTTGTTTCTTGATTACCTCCAAGAGTTCTAAAGGTATTATCTCTTTGTTCAGCAGAATTTTAAATTCTTCTGGCACCTTCGGTAGATCAGCTGATTGTAAATACTGTACAATGTCATAATTATTTCTCCCTTCATCATCTTTGTATAAATTCTTGTAGAACTCATATGCCACTAATTTCTTTCCTTCATTCTGATACACCATATCACCTTCTGCATTATAAAATTTAGTAATCCTCTGCTTGTTGTTGTGTTTTTTAATTTTATAAGCTAGTCATCTCCCTGGTTTATTGGCATTTTCGAAGAAATTTTGTTTAGTACGTTTTATCTGCTGTCGTAATTCTTCCTTCCCAATAATATTCATCTTATGCTTAATTAAGTCTATCTGTTGTTTCAAATCGCGTCTTTGTGGTTACTTTTGCAAGTTTTCCTCAACTCTACTTAGTTCTTCTTCTAAGTGTCTTTGTCATTGTGTTTTGATTTTGTGTTCCCTAGCCATGTAAGAAATTGCAATGCCTCTCATGTAGGCTTTGGCTGTATCCCATAAGTTTTGGCAATTCGTATCTTCCTTCTTATTTGTCTTAAAAAACAGGTCCAATTGTTCTTCCAATTTCAATTTGAATTCTTTATGTTTTAGGATTGCTCTTTTCAGAGTCCATCTCCTCATATTTTTTTGCCCTTTCCGTCTAATTTTAATCGGATTATGGTCAGCCCAGAAGTTCGTATCGATTACAATCTCCTTTACTTCTAAATTTAAGTCAGTTGACATCCACACCATACCAGTTCTAGACCATGATTGATGACGTCCAGAGTAGAAGGTAAACTGTTTTTCCCTAAATTCCTTTCTCTCCATGTATCCTGAATATTGAGCTCATCTGCCATTTTTAGGAATGTATCAGCTATTATTCCTCTGGTTCTTTTTCTACTCTTTTCACATTTATAATCTAGGTTTCTATCCACGATTGCGTTGTAATCTCCCATTATACAGATGTTATCATATTCCAATTGATTAATAATGTTGCGAAGTTTCTTATAAAATTGTTTTTGCCCCTCATTCGGGGCATAAATTCCCACCAGGAGAATTTTAATTTTATTAAAAATTACTTCCACTATTAAGATTCTACCATCTTATAAATTTGCTTAGCCAAAATTTCTTGTTTAATATATGCTATCACTCCTCCTTTCTTGTATTGCGAAAGTGCCGCAAACATGTTCCCCAATTTAGGGCAGTTTAATAAATATTGATGTTGTTTTTTTATATGAACTTCTTGTAGCATAATTATATCTAAGTTCATCTTATTAAGCCTATTTAAAAACGTTTTCCTTTTTGTTGGAGAGTCGAGGCCATTAACATTGATAGATATGGATTCAACACCTTTTTTCCCATCCTTATCTATGTTTGGATCTGGTTACTATTGCCGGTCTAGACTCTTGAGTTTGTAAATCCTTCCCTCTTTCCACTAACAATCTTGTCAGTCTAGCCTCTTTAATTTCTTTAGGTCTATTCTCCTCATGTTTCCCTTCATTGGAAGATCAAGTGGAAGATCAAACAGATTCCTGACAAACCTAGCGGACAACTTTGTCTCCCAAAAAGTAGAGAAGGGAACTAGGAGATTAGCCATATTGGATCTAATCCTCACTAACAGAGGTGAAATGATAGAAGGTGTTTAAGCCATAGGAACCTTGGGAGGAAGTGATCATGAAATATTGGAATTCAACATTATGGAAACACAAGCAATAGAACACAGTCAAACTAGAGTCTTGGACTTCAAGAGAAGATAAAGGGAGAAAGCAGAACTATTTAACTCCTTTTTTGCATCTGTCTTTACACAAAGGGAAAAAACAGACCAACCTATCAAAAATAGTCCCATAAAAAACAAAATAGAAATACAAGTTAAGGTAAGCAAGAAAATGGTAAGTGAACACCTGTCCAGCCTAGACGAGTTCAAATCACCAGGAACAAATGGACTGCACCCCAAGGTTCTTAAGGAACTGGCAGATGTGATCTCAGAACCACTGAACTATATCTTTCAAAGATCCTGGAGCACTGGGGAACTACCAGAGGACTGGAAAAGAGCTGATGTAGTTCCCATTCAAAAAGGTAAAAAAAAGGACTCAGGAACTTACAGACCTATCAGCCTGACCTCGATACCTGGGAAGATTCTGGAAAAGATAATCAAACAACGAATCAGCGAACACCTACAGGCAAACAAAGTCATTACTAAAAGCCAACACGGGTTTGTCAAAAACAGATCATGTCAGACAAATCTTATTGCATTCTTTTACCAAGTAACAAAATTAGTGGATCAGAGGAATGCTGTGGATATAATTTACTTAGACTTCAGTAAGGCATTTGATAAAGTAGACCACAACCTACTACTTGATAAGATAGAAAAATGCGGGTTAGACAGCATCACCACCAGATGGATCCGTAGCTGGCTGACCAGCCGTACTCAGCGTGTGGTCCTCAATGGAACCGCATCTACATGGAGGGAAATGTGTAGTGGGGTGCCCCAGGGCTCTGTTCTGGGCCTAGTGCTCTTCAACATCTTCATCAACGATCTGGACGAGGGGATAGATGGGGAACTCATCAAATTTGCAGACGACACCAAGCTGGCAGGAATAGCCAACACTCCAGAAGACAGGCTTAGGATACAGGAGGATCTGGACAGACTTGAACACTGGACGCTATCTAACAAAATGAAATTCAATGGTGAAAAAAGTAAGGTTCTACATTTAGGCAAGAAAAACCAAATGCACAGGTATAGTATAGGGGGTACCTTGCTCAATAGTAGTAACTGTGAGAGGGATCTCGGAGTCCTAGTGGACAATCATTTAAATATGAGCCAGCAGTGTGCTGCAGCTGCCAAAAAAACCAACACAGTGCTAGGCTGCATTAACAGAGGGATAGAATCAAGATCACGTGAAGTATTAATACCACTTTACAATGCCTTGGTAAGGCCACACTTGAATACTGCATCCAGTTTTTGTCATCACGATGTAAAAAAGATGTTGAGACTTCGAAAGAGTACAGAGAAGAGCAACAAAGATGATTAGGGGACTGGAGGCTAAAACATATAAGGAACGGCTGCTGGAATTGGGCATGTCTAGTTTAACGAAGAGAAGGACGAGGGGGGACATGATAACTGTATTCCAATATCTCAGGGGCTGCCACAAAAAAGAGGGAGTCAAGCTATTTTCCAAAGCGCCCGAAGGCAGGACAAGAAGCAACGGGTGGAAACTAACCAAAGAGAGAAGCAACCTAGAACTAAGGAGAAACTTTCTGACAGTTAGAACAATTAACCAGTGGAACAACCTGCCTCCAGACGCGGTGAATGCTCCAACACTGGAAGTTTTTAAGAAGAAACTGGACAGCCATTTGTCCAAAATGGTATAGGGTTTCCTGCCTGAGTAGGGGGTTGGACTAGATGACCTCCAAGCTCCCTTCCAACTTTATCATTATTATTATTATTCCCATTATCAATATCCTCTCGAAATTCACACGTTAAGTAAATTTCTACACTTTGGAGCAGATATAAAAGGAAAACGTAGCAGTAGCAGAATTACTAACATATGGAACAGCATTTTCAAAAATTAATGGAAGCAACTGAGGAAGGCCCTATATAACTATAGTAATTCATTCTGCTAGATGAATTGTACATATGTGAAATCTCACTTTCATTATTGGAGGTGTTCTGTCATCTCTAAAATGGTTTAAAAATGAACATTTGCAAAAATAAAGAAAGATTAAGACCAGCTTCCACAATCTTGGGTATTGTTTAAAACTAATCATAAGAAAATTAGGAATGCAATTGTTTAAAACTTAATTATAGAATGACAAATTCTATGAGGACTGGTAGTATATGAAAATTCAAGAGATAAACATATTTGTTTAAATAGATCAGGGGTGTCAAACTGCCGGCCCACAGGCCGGAAGCGTCACGTGGAAGCTGCGCCCACCCCATTGCCAGCAATGGCAAAACCGGCCCAATACGTTGCACGACGTCATGTGACGTCGCGAGTTTGACATGCCTGAAATAGATGTTTAAAAAATCCTTGATTTCTATTAGAAAATCTTCTGAGATTGACATTTTGCTGTTTGTGATTCAGAGGAGAGGACCTCTTTTTCTTTCTCCTAAAACTTTATACCACTCTGTTATATGGTGCAGTACTAAAGGGCTTATGTTAAGCTTTTTGCTAAGCACTTTGTTGTTATCCAGAAAAAGAAAAAAAAGTTGAAGTTTAATTTAATTTCATAGCATATGTGTTCTTATTTCTACACTATGTTCTCTAAAATATCTTGAACTGTTAAGATCTCAGCAAGCTATTTCCTATTTTGATTTTTTCCCAATTAATGGTAAGTAATCCTTAGCAACATCTCATTAGCCTATTTTCTTTGTGTCCTAATCCATCTTCACTTGGAGTGGAGGTAAAGGAACATTATTCAAAGTATGGAGGAAAAGCAGAGAGAGCTGATTGCTGGGCTTCTGTTCCTCTATCTCTTTGAAGGGAGCCCGATTGGTATATAGGCAGATTAAATCTGAGCAGATCTCAGAGATATCCATAACCCTATATACTTGTAAAATATACACCTCAAATTGCATTTGATGCAAATTGCTAGCCACTGAATCTCTAAAAACAGAGACATTGTATAGCTAGTGTGGGTCTCACTATCAGTAGTTGGCTGTCCTTTACATTGTCTGAAATTTCCAAAATGGTTTTCAAGGACAGCCCACACCAAGTGATTTACAGTAGTCCAGACACAAGATAATAAGGATATGAGTGACACATTTATTTAAGTGATAACTTCAGCATCAAGTCCAGTTCTACAAATCTTGGCAGTTTTATTTGTATTGATGGCTAGCATGGAATCTACCCTTTTTACAACTACCATATATTGGGTAATCATATTATTGAATACCTCATCACAACTCTAATATTTCTTTATTGGCTAATTACTTCAGACATTCTGATCTTATCACTATAAATAAAGTCAGGACTTTTTTTGCTATAGTTAAAATTAACTCGATAATACTATAATGCTATCTGTAAATGTGGTTATCCAATTAATCATTTTCACTCAGATAATTTATGAAGGGGTTATTTTTTTAAATTAAAGCTGATTCACTCAATATTTTGGGGATTCCAGTTTTATGCTCTTCCATCATGAGAACTGCTTTTTGTACAGTATTGCTATTTTCTGCTATATGTGCTTTAGTCTTTCAGTTCCTAAGTTTGCTAAATTCTGGAGCATTTGAGCAAAAATTATGTCAAAACATTTTGAAAATCAAACTACTCAGTATGTTCCAGATCCATCCATAATTTGTTGATATTTTTAAATAATTCAATTAATGAAACAAAAATTACCTTTACATATAGATCCCTGCATTGGGAAAGATTTTAACTAGATGATTCCCCAGATTCTTTCAACCTTTACGTTGGAAATTCATCTCTGAGCGTTCTGAACTGACCTTTGAGTCAAATGCAGGCCTTGAGGTTTGCCAATCCAGATTTTTGAATCCTGATCCATACCTGCTCATTGACCTTATTTCAATCTTCCAGTTTTAGTTTTTGTTTTTTTTTTTTAAATGGCATTTATTTATTTATTTTGCACACTTTTCCTGACTCAAGTCCTCTTGCAGCGAGGAGGCATTGCTTCCCGTGATCTTCCGTGGTGTTGGAAGTTATGGGTGATGAAGAGACTGTCCTTGTGCTGCATCAGTGTTGAGGAAACATATGTGACATGGGAATTCAGAATACCAGTATATAGTAAAAAGAAACCTTATTTTCATACTGGATGAAAGTATCATACCTACACATTAATCCATGTTTGTACTTTTTACATCCAGTCCTCATTTTCTGTACTGACAGATTTTAAGGAAATGTAGAAAAAAATTCATTAGTCTGATTCAGTATATATACATATGTATGTAACCTTTGATAATGCTTTCCACCAATTTATACATATGTTTATTTCAGTTCAAATAAAGGCTTATGTAGCTCTAGAATTTGTAGATCCGTGGTGGTCTTTTTCAGACTCTAGCGATCACAAAATCTCAGTGTCTGTGTAAGGAAAGATTTACACAAGTTCCACAGCAAGAATATTTTATGCATAACAGATATGATTTATTATTTTATGTTTTAAATTATTGTAGTCAAATTAATGGGTTTTTTTATTGTGATCTTGCTTGTAACTTCATGATGAGCATCTATGTCTTTGTAGTCATGAGACTTGGGAGGTTCTCTTCTCTTCCAATCTAACAAAATCTGTCAAGTTATCTGCAGGAGGACGACAAAGCATTAAAATGAATTAGATAGCTTGACTCAGCCATTTTTCTGCTACTATTTAAGTATAACTAGACATTAAAAGTTACAGGGACAGCTGAAAAAATATATAGAGGAATAAAATCTGGAACTGAAGACAAAATTAAATTTTTGTTTCAGTTGTAAAGTGTTTCTACGATCCATGGTGATTTCAATCTATAGATTGCTTTTGGGAATTAAATCTTACATAAGTAGAACAAATATTTATTTTTACATTCAGTTTTATTCAGAATAAATGGATTGCATCTAATTGTATTTTAGATGCTAACTCTACAGATCCAATAGTAGAACAGATTCTTTTCCTTTTTTCATCAAATACGTTTTAGATTTAGGATACATGTAGGGGTAAAGACTGGGAGAAAATCCTGTTTCTACAAACTCAAATTTAATTGTATAACATTAAATTTAGCCATATATTCAGAGGAAAATCTGGACTATACATTTAGTTCTACCTCCTGACTACATGTATTCATGGGCCTTGACAGTATCTTCTATATGTGTAGTTGATGACAAGACTAAGACTCTACATATGTATATTTTAAAGCCATACAATTGGTGCAACCAGGATTTCCATCTGCATAAAAAACATTTTAACAACTTTGATTATATACATCAGAAGTCCATTTTCATCTTCAGATTTCCTAGGAGCCCAGAAAAAAGAGATCACCCCACAACTGGTAAATCAAAATTGCCACTTTTCTGAAATCATAGGGAAAATATAAGCATAATCATTTTTGTTTAATAAAAATGATGCCCTCATGTGGCAATTTTTATTTTTATACAGAAGCCCTTTATAGAAATAAAACTATTTAAATTTTCTCTTTATTTAAAATATTTTAATAAAAATACATTGAAATGGGTGCACAGATTATTTTTAAAATTTCAAAATAAAAAAATGCTCACAATATTTTTTTTGTTTTGGAAAATCATAATATTTTATATATCAACACAGATGCAATAATAACTACAACCTTGAGTAGTTTTGATTAAAATACCTTTGAAAATAACCTTTTATCATTTATATATGTTCAATAGTCCTTATTTTTCTGCATTCTGTTATTTCACAAGAATATTTTGGAAAAGGAAGGATTCTTGATTACATTTGATTGAAAGTTTGAATCAGTTGATATACATAAAATTATAATTTCTTGTACATTCCAACTTAAAAATAATTATTCAGTAATAAACAGTTTAAAAACTTCAAAATATAAAATGACTAGACTTCATTTTTTCTTTGCATAATTCCAGTTGTATAGCAGCAAGGAAATGGTAAAAAATCTCATTGTTCCTGTCTTTTTATTGTGTTCTAAAATGGTATACCCTGTAACATTGCATATGTTTGGCTTCCATGCATTCATGTGTCTGTACTTAAATAGACTGCTATAATCATGTAGGCTAGTATGTGGGAAGGTTGCTGTAGAAATCCTGCAAACAGCCAATTGTCTGTTATAGAAAAAATACAGATTTCCTGTTGACAGAGAAATGTATTTTTACCATTTATAAAAGGTTAAAAAGAAGAATGTAATATTGAAAGTAAATAATTCTATTTTCACATCAAAAACAAAAAAATGTACACAACTAAATGTGTTTGTGACACACACACACAGAGTTGTTTCTATTTATCTACCTACCTACCTATCTTCAAAGACTACATTTCTCTACATATTTATTATTGGATAATTTCCAGTAAACTAAAAGGGCCTGACATTTATTTATTTGATTTCTACACTGCTGTAATTATAAGACCTTCAGCAAAACATAAAAAATCCCATAAAATATCCATAGCACAACAATAAAGCATCCACAGTAAAAGCAATTTAGAAGTCAAACAAATCAAACATTCAATTATAAATTGAAGCAATATATGAAAACATTGTATGATGCATCTTTTCATATTTAAAGTTAAAAGAATTCAACTCTTCTAGAAGATCATCAATTATCAAATCCAACATTCTGAAGGAAAGCTAACTTGGTATAGGAGCTGTGACAGAGATATACTTTCTCCTGCTCTCATCCCCATGATTCATGGAGGTGGGGAATCACAAGCATTTTTTTTCCTTGAGATTTTCATATTAGATGGTTGATTACTGGAAGCAGTCCTGAAAAATCCCAGGCCAAGATATACATGTAGTCCCCTAGGTATGAGCCTAAGAGAGTCTGCCCATTATGCTTGTAATTGTCAAATGAATCAGACTCAACATTACATTTTAAAATCAAACTCATTAATTGAATCAAATAGGTCGTTAAATGAATGAATTTGACTTATTATTTCCTTCGATGGCTTCCTGAACTGAAAGACTTTTCCAGCCACTTCTGCAGGCTGTTTCTGGCCGCCAATCAGCTGTTTCAGGTTTCAGGAACTACAGTATTGTAAATTGCCTCCCAAGCAGGCAGCAAGCTTTAAAAAAAAAACAAAAAAAACCCCCCCAAACCATTTGTTGCTAGGCAGCTCAAGCTTCTTCAGAGTGGGGGTGGAAAACTGTCCGATTGCAGTTGCCAATGAAGTAAATACCTTTAGCTTAAGCGTCTCCAGGCATGCATTCAGAGGAAGATGGGGTTGGAGTTTACAGAACAGTTGGCTTGCAACAGTAACTGAGATGGAAGAGACCTTGAGGTCATCTAGTCTAACCCACTACTCTCACAAGAAAGTACAGTACTATACTGTATTTCTGATAAATGTCTATCCAGTTTCTTCTTAAAAGCCTCCAGTGAAGGAATACCCACAACTTCTGCAGGAAATTTAAATTTAAAACCTTTAAAAAAAACACTGCCCCTGATCAGCACAATCTCCAGGCAAAATCCAAAATGGGGTGGAGGGGGGGATTTCCTTCCACTAAGGGGTCAGCAGAATCTCTGGTGGGTCTGTGCTAGGGAGAGGAAGCAGCAGCAGCCACATGCTATAAGTTTCAGGCAAATGCAAACAAACAATCTTGCAAAGTACTGTACTTACAAACACAATAAAAAGCAGAGCAGTTCCCAAAGTGATTACAAACAATATAGTACTATAGAGTAACAAAATAGAACATTTAAAAATACTTACAGAAGTAATTCTAGCTCTCTACAGTACAATCCTGTAGTCCTCAAGCCTAGCAAGCAGCAGATCTTCCACGCAGCTCCAGGAAAACAAAAACAAACGGTTGTGCCAGCTGCAAAAATCACCAGATCTTGTTTGGCCATGTGACCAGGCACAACCCCCCCTCCCCAAAAAACCACTTCCCGCTTCTTGTAGACCTGAACATGCCCAGGCAAGTCACAGAGTTAAAATGGCCACTGCAGCAGCCAAGACTGAATCCAAGTCACATGGCTACAGAGGCCTGTTTTTGATCGCAATTTTGAATTTCTAATGTAAGTATCCTTTCTGAATAACCTTGTTTTTGTGAAATCTCGCTAAATAAATGCTCATGTCTGGGGGATTGCCTATATAGGGCCTTACAAGTTAAATCACCACTTTGAAAAGCCTTCGGGCAGCTTTGAAGATTCACAGTACAGATATAATGCTTAGTTGGCACCTATTTCTGGTTAACCACCATTGCATTTTGAACCAACCTGGTGATCTTTAAATGCAATCCCCCTCTGCAGTAATTCTAAGAGCTGGTGATGACAAGCTCCTAGGATCAGCTTTTTAAAATAATAATAATAATAATAATAATAATAATAATAATGATAATAATAATAATAATAAAGTTGGAAGGGACCTTGGAGGTCATCTAGTCCAACCCCCTGCTCAGGCAGGAAACCCTATACCATTTCAGACAAATGGCTGTCCAGTTTCTTCTTAAAAACTTCCAGTGTTGGAGCATTCACCACTTCTGGAGGCAGGTTGTTCCACTGATTAATTGTTCTAACTGTCAGGAAGTTTCTCCTTAGTTCTAGGTTGCTTCTCTCCTTGATTAGTTTCCATCCGTTGCTTTTTGTCCTGCCTTCAGGCACGTTGGAAAATAGCTTGACTCCCTCTGCTTTGTGGCAGCCCCTGAGATATTAGAACACTGCTATCATGTCCCCTCTCATCCTTCTCTTCATTAAACTAGACATACCCAATTCCAGCAGCCTTTCCTTATATGCTTTAGCCTCCAGTCCCCTAATCATCTTTGTTGCTCTTCTCTGTAGTCTTTCTATAGTCTCAACTTCTTTTTTACATCGTGGTGACCAAAACTGGACGCAGTATTCCAAGTGTAGCATTACCAAGGCATTGTAAAGTGGTATTAATACTTCATGTGATCTTGATTCTATCCCTCTGTTAATGCAGCCCAGCACTGTGTTGGCCTTTTTGGCAGCTGCAGCACACTCCTGGCTCATATTTAAGTGATTGTCCACTAGGATTCCGAGGTCCCTCTCACAGTTACTACTATTGAGCAAGGTACCCCCTATACTATATCTGTACATTTGGGTTTTCTTGCCTAAATGTAGAACCTTACTTTTTTCACCATTGAGTTTCATTTTGTTAGATAGCACCCAGTGTTCAAGTCTATCCAGATCCTCCTGTATCCTAAGCCTGTCTTCTGGAATGTTGGCTATTCCTGCCAGCTTGGTGTCATCTGCAAATTTGATGATTTCCCCATCTATCCCCTCGTCCAGATCGTTGATGAAGATGTTGAAGAGCACTGGGCCCAGAACAGAGCCCTGGGGCACCCCACTACACACTTCCCTCCATGTAGATGCGGTTCCATTGAGGACCACACGCTGAATACGGCCGGTCAGCCCGCTATGGATCCATCTGGTGGTGATGCTGTCTAACCCGCATTTTTCTATCTTATCAAGTAGTAGGTTGTGGTCTACTTTGTCAAATGCCTTACTGAAGTCTAAGTAAATTATATCCACAGCATTCCTCTGGTCCACTAATTATTGTCACTTGGTCAAAGAATGCGATAAGATATGTCTGGCATGATCTGTTTTTGACAAACACCTGTAGGTGTTCGCTGATTCGTTGTTTGATTATCTTTTCCAGAATCTTCCCAGGTATTGAGGTCAGGCTGATAGGTCTGTAATTTCCTGGGTCCATTTTTTTTCCTTTTTTGAAGATGGGTAGGCCTATAACTGATATACCAGATGAAACTTCACTTGCCAATCAGCAATAGTCGTTAGTCCAGGTGAACTATCAAATTACAGATCTGCTCCTGAAAGAGAAATATTACTTCTTTTGGAGATAACAATAGAGCCAGCATAAAACCTTGAGGAGCAAATAGTAGCTCCATCTTGTTTGCTTTCAGCTTCTTTCTATCCAGGCTGCCTACCCTGCATTAATGTAGAATTGGTTATCCTCAGCATATTGATAATAGTATATCAATAGAGCAGAGTAAGAAAGGGCAATGTAGGCACTTCACTTCTCTTACTGCATGGGATAGCCTTGAATTTTAATTCATACCTGTGTTCAGTCTGTTTGTTTGTAGACTTCTCAGAAAACATGTATTCAGTTAAATCTGACATAAAGTAGATATTGTAAAAAATAAAAGTTCCTATAGACACCATGAAGACTTTCTCAAGCTTGGTGCTTGAGAAATTATTATTAGCTATTATTATTAAGTACTATTAACTCCTGGAGGTTAATAATGCAGAGGCAGACCATATGTGATTCCTTATATTTGCATAACCAAACAGAAACTAGCTTTCCAGATGTGCAACCATATATGTCCACCATACCCCAATGGCAGCTGGCTAATTCTACTGGGAATCTTAGTCCCAAATATATGGAAAGCATCAGGTTTAAAAAAAACCTTTTAGATAGAAATAATCTTGCCTTATAGTTTCTTTCTAACATAGAATGTCAGTTTCTTAAGGGGTACTAGTGAGCTTTTTATCTAGATTCCAGTTTATCAAAATCCAGCATTCAGTCTTAACAAATTTCTGAAACCACAAGCTTAACTGTGTTTGGGAATTATAATTACTAGATTCTGTGTAGCTCTGAGTTACATTTCATGCTCACTCATTCAAACTGTACAATTAATTCTTCCATCATTCAGAATTCAGTACATCCTAGTTCTTTAGCATAAAGAATCTGGCATATTGTGATATTTGTCTTCAATGTGGTATATAGTACATGCATATTCCAGACTATTAATACGTTGTACAGAATAACAAAAACATTTTACAGACTCTTAAACCCAGGATAAAATCTCTTGTCTTGCTACAGTTCAACAAGAATAGTACATGTGAACAATCAGTGTTAAACTCAGTTTTTCCCTCAGGCTTCTTGCCCATTCATTGCCTGCTTGGATAAGAATAGCCTTTGCATTTTTACACTCTTTCATTTGTGTGCCATTTCTAAATCAACCTGCTTTCCCAACCCTTCTACAGTAGCTTCTCATGTGAGGTCCTTTACGATTTCTAAATGCATTGGGCAGAAGAAAGCTGTTTAACAAAGGCTGCTTCAGTTCCACAGAAGCATTTCCCACTGTATTAACTAAAATGAAAGTGGCAGGTCTGGGAACAGAATGAGTCAGATACCTCCACATATACATGCACTCTATTCTGTGATGACAATGAGAATAATAAGAATCTGTATATTGTAATTATAATTTTAAGACTATTGGTTCATTTTCTTGCTATCAGGCATGGGCTAATTGACAGTTAATAATTTTGAACATTTTGATCAGAAATAATACCCTTTTCAAATAATATAAAAACACAGAACCCTTAATGTTTTTTGTGTCTCATTGAGCTGGATTTTTTTAATTTTTTAAAATTTCAAGTGGTATTTTTTCTTCAAAAAGTGCTTAATCTTTTGACATCTGAGCTTCATTACTCTGTCTTTATATAGCTTTCTTATGTATTAACCCTGGGTTGGACAAAATGTTCAAAGAGATGCCAATACATTAATAAGCAAAGACCCTTAGTAATACATGTATGGCAGCTTCAAAAATCCTTTGTTGTCTCAACATGATGTCCATGCAAACCACTTTGCTTCATTGGTGGTCCTTATGGAAGTGATATTTGCATGCACATACATGGCTTCGCAACTTGAGAAAGCTTTTGAAACCGCCTTGTGCTTAAAGACAGATGCCTCATTCATACCAATACTCTTTGCAAAGTGACTCTTATTCTTTGTACAATCCATGTATATAACAGTAATACATTTTTAAAGCATAAAGTCATCTTCAATCCTAGGTTAAAGCTAATGAAAAATATGAAACCGGGTTTAATTGATCTTCAGTAGGAACAGATAATCAATTTATTAAACAATCTAGCTAGATTAAAGTATTGTCGAGCTATAATGCTATTTATTTAAAGGTACTGAAACCATTTCTTTATTACTAATTACATTGATATGGTATCAAAATGGGAAAGGAACAAAGCATTACTTAAATCAGCATTAAAATTTATTTTAATATTGATAAGTATTTTTGTTATTTAGACAATATATAATTACACATTTTTCATTCTGTATTTAAGAGAAGAGAAAAGATAACAAAAATTCTTGTATAAATGTTTTTAAGAAATTTGGGATAAGATGGTTCTTGACACACTTTGAGAGGTAAAGGCCTCCAAACTTAATATTAGTAAGCATATGTTTTTCAGTAAGCTAAGCACAAATTCCTGAATTAAGGCATCATCAAATTTACATCTGTTGAGAAGAGAAGGAAATCCATATACATATTTCAAACACCAATATATCTTTATGCCTTTTTCTTTGGCAGGTAACAACAGTTGCAGGGGGATGACAGAGCGCATTCACAGCATCAACCTCCACAATTTCAGCAATTCTGTGCTCGAGACCCTCAACGAGCAACGCAACCGTGGCCACTTCTGTGATGTGACAGTTCGCATTCACGGGAGCATGCTGCGTGCCCACCGTTGTGTGTTGGCGGCTGGCAGCCCCTTCTTCCAAGATAAGCTGTTACTGGGCTACAGTGACATTGAAATTCCTTCTGTGGTTTCAGTCCAATCAGTACAAAAGCTCATTGACTTCATGTACAGTGGAGTATTGCGAGTCTCACAATCGGAGGCCCTGCAAATCCTTACAGCAGCCAGCATCCTGCAGATTAAAACTGTGATTGATGAATGCACACGGATTGTCTCACAGAATGTGGGTGACATCTACCCTTTGATTCAGGATTCTGCACAGGAGACACCACGAGGAACTCCTGAATCAGCTACTTCAGGACAGAGCAGTGATACAGAGTCTGGTTATCTGCAAAATCACTCACAGCACAGCGTGGACAGGATATACTCAGCTTTGTATGCATGTTCTATGCAGAATGGCAGTGGTGAGCGTTCATTCTACAGTGGTGCAGTGGTCAGCCACCATGAAACAGCACTAGGCCTTTCTAGAGACCATCATATGGAAGATCCAAGCTGGATTACAAGGATCCATGAGCGCTCACAGCAGGTGGAGCGGTATCTTTCTACCACGCCAGAAACCACACACTGCAGGAAACAACCACGTCCAGTTCGGATCCAAACTTTAGTGGGCAATATTCACATCAAGCAAGAAATGGAGGATGATTATGACTACTATGGACAGCAGAGAGTGCAAATCCTAGAGCGCAATGAATCTGAAGAATGCACTGAGGATACTGATCAAGCAGAAGGTGCTGAAAGTGAGCCCAAGGGAGAAAGTTTTGATTCTGGAGTCAGTTCCTCCATTGGCACTGAGCCTGATTCTGTGGAGCAGCAATTTATGACTGGCCTAGGTCGAGAAGGTCAACAAGAACCTACCCAACCAGAACAAAATGATGTTTCTGCTGAAAGCATTCAGCAGCAGCACACAGATACTAACTCTTCTTCACCAGAAAGAGGAAATGATGTTGAAAGGGATAGCGCGCTAATAACTGTTTGTAACAGTACTGAAAAGGGGTCTTTACAGCCTATCACTACAACTGTTGCCCAATCATTGCCAAGTACCCAGCTCTACTTACGCCAGACAGAAACCCTCACCAGCAACCTGAGGATGCCATTGACCCTGACCAGCAACACACAGGTCATCGGCACAGCTGGCAATACCTATTTGCCTGCACTCTTTACTACACAATCTGCTGGCAGTGGTCCTAAGCCTTTCCTTTTCAGCCTTCCCCAGCCCCTAGGCCAACAGGCACAATTTGTGACAGTGTCCCAGCCTGGGCTTTCAACTTTTACTGCCCAACTGCCAGCCCCACAACCCCTGGCTCCTTCTGTAGGCCACAGCACAGCAGGTGGGCAGGGTGAAAAAAAGCCTTATGAGTGTACCCTCTGCAACAAGACTTTCACAGCCAAACAGAATTATGTCAAGCACATGTTTGTACATACAGGTAAGTATATGGTCACTTGATATATAATCAAAGCTATGAACCCAGAGAGAAAAGGCATTTAACATTATATTGTTGACCTTGAGGCATTTTAAGATGTTCATATTATATAGAAAGCAATGATAAAAAAAATGGACTCTCTCTGTTTAAGTGTTCTTGTCCACTGGAACAATATAGTGTTAAAATATTGAAGTTTTTTTCCTAATATTTTTTCCTAATATTTGCTATAATTTGATAGTTTTAATGGTTTACTCTTATTCCATCCTGTGATAGCTAATCTTCTTTGTTTTGACATACTTTTGGGCTTTCTATATATCCTCCCTTAGTACATTTACAAGACTAAATTTTCCCATTATCTTTTGTTATCCAAGTAGGGTTGCCTTTTTTTTTTTTTAGAAATTTTTATTTTATTTTATTTTTAGAAATTTTTATTTTTAGAAATAAAACCAGAATTGAATCAAATATTGCAATAGAGTCATGGAAGGTGGTTATGGGGACTGTAGAAAAGAACATTGTTCTGGATTTTGAAAGTGATTCCCAAAGTTACCTAAAATTACATTAACTTTCCACATCAAGGGTCTCCAACCCCCAGGCCATGGCCACTACCAGGCTTTGAGCCATTCGGAACCGGGCCACAGAAGTGGCGGGCAAGCATGCATGCCCACAGCTCGCACAAATAGAGCTATGCATATGCATGCTCACTTGCTTGCCGCTTGTGCGGAGCCATTCCCTCTCCCCCACCCCACCCCAGTCCTCAAAGCCAGAAAGGTTGGAGAACTCTGTTCCACCCCATAGTTTCATGTCACAGAGAAGTTATTTTTATTAGTTTTTGAATTGATATTCTTTCATCTGTATATATCCACTTAATTTTTAATTCCACTTTGAACAATTCTTTCACCAACTGTCTAGTTTTTGAATGTGTCCTCATTTTGAATGCAGTCCTCAAAAATGAGGCTAATCTTACAAAGGGGCTGTAATTAGTGGGCAAAATTAGCACCTTCAGTATTTACTATGGTGATATCATGGCATCACAAACCATCTCCTTACAGTCCTGAGAGGTCAAAAAAATTAAAATATGGAATCTGTTCACAAGAAAGTTCTCTATGCTGTACTGTACTTCATTTACTTATACTTTCTAATTATTCTCAGTTGGACAAATTTACAGAAGATACCAATTATTTAAGGATGTATAATGTTTTGTCTTTACTATTTCAAATCAAAACACCTATTGTGAGTTTGTGAAAGCAAACTGTTATGAAGTTAGTATCTCAATTTTGAATACTTTTTCTTATTATCCCTAACATGCAGCTGGCCTTTTTTTTTTTTTTTACAACAGATGCCTATGTCGACACCTTCATTGAACTGTTTACCATTATCCCAAGATTTATTTCCTCATCAGTCACTGCTAGCTTAGGTCCCATTAGTTTGTATGAATATTTAGGATTTTTTGGCGCCAATGTTCATAATTTTTACTGGCTCATGTTGACTATTTGTCGTTTTGATGCCCAATTCCCTAATGAGCAGAGATCCTGTTAGAGCTCTTTATAGTGCTTTATAGTTTTTACTACTCTTTTATAGTTTTTACTATTAGTGCCATCAGCAAACTTGGCTATTCAGCTAGTCATATTTGATTCCAAATCATTTATAAATATGATAAAAAGCATTGTTTCCTAGAACAGAATCCTGGGGCACTCTTACTGGTTATATCCTTCCATTATTGTAAAAAAATGTCCACTTAGTTTTGTTCTTTGTTTTATATTTTTAACCGATCGTTTATACAGAAGACTTGCCATTTTATTCCATGGCTTTAAAACTTACTGACAAGTCTTTGATCTGGCACTTTATCAAAAGCTTTTTGAAAATGTAATTAGATTAGGTTTGCATGTAATTAGATTATTTACACTGAGAAAAAAAACTCTAATAGTTTTGTTAGATGGGACCTACTCTTAGTGAAACCATACTGGGTAATCTTGAGCAAGGACTATGTCTCAAATATTTCATATTTTATCTCACCTGGAACAGAAGTTTAAAAAAGGGATGACTACTTTTCACACTTAGAAACATTGCAGCATCCCATGACCATCTAATGAAAATTCAGCACTTAACAACTAGCATTTATGATAGTTGCATTGTCCCTGGGTCATGTGATCACCATTTGTAACTATTCTAGTTGACTTCCGACAAAACCAACGAGGGAAGACAGATATGCTTAACAATTGCATGATTCACTTAACTGCAGTGATTCATTTAATAACTATGACAAAAAAGCTTGTAAAACGGGGCACAATTCACTTAACAACGGTCTTGCTTAGCAGTGGAAATTTTGGGCTCCATTGTGGTCGTACGTCAAGAACTACCTTTATCCGGGTCATCAACTACAGAGGCTGAATGTAGAGACAGGTTGCATATTTTACTGAAAAAATCCACAGTCCCAGATTCAAATTCCTTAGTAGTACTTAGCTGAGTGTCATTGGGATCAAGTGATTTGTTTTATGTTCAATTTGTCAATAAAGCCCAGTGTTTCTTCCCTTGTCACTATTATATGGCTCGGTTTATCACTGTCCCTGACACAGGAGCAGCAGCTCAGAAATCCGTCTCAACTTTTCCCATATGACGCTAAAAGGAAATAATGTGTTCAGCTTCTCTGCAATTTCTTTTCTTCTTTTAGCACAAATTATGGTATCCTTTTGCCTCTAAAAATTAAAATTAAAATTCAAAAACTATTAATCATCTAGAAACGCATTATTTTCAATTTTCAACTGTTTCCAGTTCTCAGATGCTGCCTCGATAAGTCCCTGCAGTTTTCTTGGCAAAGTTTTTTAGAAGTAGTTTTTCCATTGTCTCCTTCCTAGGACTAAGAGAAAATGAGTGGCCCAAGATCACCCAGTTGATTTTGTACCTAAGTCAGAACTAGAGCTTACAGTTTCCTGGTTTCTAGCCCGATGCCTTAACCACTACACCAAACTGGCTCTCACTTTAGATATATATTCCTTAATTTTATTTTTCTTCCTAATGTTTTCATGGAAGTGCAATGTCCACTTTTTTCAGGTCAACTGAGTTTTGATCCATTGGTTGTGACAAGAATTGACATTATTCTCATTTTGAAGTAGTAGCAATTCAATGAATGTCAACTTTTTATTGTATGACATAAGCTGATAGCTGTTTAACTCTGATACTTCATTGTGAAAATTTACCAATATACAAGGTTAAAGAATTTTGTGTCAAGGCAGGATAAATATGTAGAAAACCACATCATTCCCTTTTTTTCTGTCAGATTGATCTGTGTCATTCATACTGATGAAAGTGACATTTATTCTGAAAAAAAGAATATCAAACCTTTCAACAACTACTGACAGCATCCTTCATTGCTATATTCTTCATCATGGACTATTTGCATCACACATAAGGAACTCTGTGCCTGCACTGAAGCTTTTTTAGGAACCTAATATAGCAGAGGTGACTTTGGCAAGAAAAGTCTCTGTACTGCATGCATTCAAAAGCAATTATTTGTTTTACCTTTGCTATATTTCCAATAACTCTAGCAATTACATCATAGGAACTTTCCCTGCATTTTCTTGTTATGTAGCTGCAGACTAATAGTCTCTTTTTATTATTCTCCTGTTTGCTTACAATTGTAATCAAGATGCACAGTCCTGGTCTGCAGGGAGAGAACAAAGCATGGGCATTTGTACTGGTGAGCCCTTCTGTGAGTGGGCTCTGACGGAGCTGTATCTTCACATCAAATCAGCAGTGCTATTGCCCTCAGTTGTTTTCCATTCCAGGCCTCCACAAACTATATAACAACTCTCAGATTTCATTGCAATGCAGCATGCTCTTTCAATAGGATTAAATTAACCTAATTTTTCAGAAGTTCTTACAGAATGCCTATTCTCCAACACTATAAAATTATTCCTTCTTATCTGTCTTGTGCAAAAAAAAAAAATCTAGGAAGATGTCAGGTTGGATGGGCCAATTATCCTGAATTTATCAAGAAAGAAAAAGAGATGGAAAGAAGGGTTGGTATTAATAGAAATTGCAGAGATTTTAATTCAGTTCAAGCATAAAGGTCTCAAAATTGCATATCATGGCCAGAATAATAATTCCATAACTTTATAATAAGATTGGCAATATAAAATTGCCAGAGAGGTATGTGGATTCAGCATTGGAAGAAGAATTTGTAGACTTCTTCCAAAATGATGATCAACAAATAAGGTTCTGAAGAAAAATATTCTTCCAAATCTAAACATGAGACATTAAAATCCCCTATTTTGCATGCCTAGTCTGTCTGATCTTCATCTGAGGATGCAAAAGCATACAAAACAATTCTTATGGATAGAAAATGTTTTGCCCTCAGTTTAGCATATTTCTTTTTCAACGAATAGCCCAATTCACATTGATGCACATAAATCAATAATCTTATTGGCACTTACGTACTTATTTACTTACTTGACATGACCCAACTGCAATCAACTCTGGGCAGCTCACAGCATAAAACAAAACAACAAACAATAATACATATAATAAATAAGATGGCAAAGAGACAGATCTTTAAATCCCTCTGAAAGGCCTAAATCTCTGATGCAACCATATTCCAGAGACCAGGAACCATAACAGAGAAGGCACACTTATGGGGTTCTAGTAGATGACAGTGTTTAATTGAAGAAACCTGGAGCGCAACATGTTGGATCAAAGTGGCTGGCCAACACCAGAGGAAATAAACCGTCTTTCATGTAAATCTGGCCCTTAGTTAAATAAGATAAAACCCTGTGGCAAAATCTGGGTTTGACGTCACCCACCCTTAGGAGAGTAAAAATATGCAGGTGAAAAAATCTTAACTTGATTTCCATGATAATTGTGGCAGTGAAAGGCAAATCAAGTGCATGGTTCCATGTCATGTAGTATCAGTCAGAAAGGAAGGGACAATGCTGTATAAATGAGTATCATCAGTGCTTTTTTTGTGTAAAAAAAAAAAGTGCCAGAACTCACACGTCATACAACCCGCCTTGCCTACCCTTATAAGGTTCCATCCAAAAAAGGTGCCGGAACTCCATTCTGGGCGTTCTATAACAAAAAAAGCCCTGGGTATCATTACCTGATCTCGACAGCCTGCTATTTGGTCCATGCTCTTAGGCTTTGTTAAACTTTACCTACTCGATGTCCAGACAAGAGTTGATGCCCAGTTTGACAGAATAGTGGTGCTGTCAGTTTTGGACTAGGGCATTTCCCCACAACCATCAGATAGGTTTGCTATTCATCATAAGCACAGAGACCACAAGTATAGATTACTTATCAGTGGCCCCCTCTGCATTCACACGACTCACTTCCTTCCCCTCTCTATCCATCTTCATGAGTATTTTTGATTCTGGATTTTTCTATAGTTTTAATGCTTTCTAAAATAATTATTAGATAATGACTGTTTTATATTTCTATTGCTTTACTGGATTGTTGTATGCCACCCAAATTCACTTTCCAAACAGAGATGGGCAGCCATATAAATTTGATTGATAAATAAATAACAGTATACTGCGTAACAGGAAAAATATGTTATAGCATAATTCATTGGCATTTTTTCCTAATTAAATGTTATTTTTCTTTCTCTTTGTGTTTCCATTTGTGATCATTGTATAGGTGAGAAGCCCCACCAGTGCAGCATTTGTTGGCGATCCTTCTCCCTAAAAGATTACCTAATCAAACACATGGTGACTCACACTGGTGTCAGAGCCTACCAATGCAGTATCTGTAATAAGCGTTTTACGCAGAAGAGTTCCCTAAATGTGCATATGCGGCTCCACCGTGGGGAGAAATCTTACGAATGCTACATTTGCAAGAAAAAGTTTTCACACAAGACCCTGCTTGAAAGACACGTGGCTCTACATAGTGCCACAAACGGAACGTCTAGCACAACAAGCACTGGGGCAAGGGCACTTCCAGCTGGAGGAATGGCCTGCACAGAAGGAACGACCTACGTTTGCTCTGTCTGCCCAGCTAAGTTTGACCAAATTGAGCATTTCAACGACCACATGAGGCTGCATGTTTCAGATGGGTAAATAATATCTATTCTGTTATGAACAACAACAAAGCCCAAATAGAGAAACAACGAAAAGCTATGGCACTAGATTTTTTTTTCATTTTTCATTTTTAGTTTGTTTATTTTCATTTTTGTACTACATGATGAACTGTTTTTTGCCTGCTGGTACATTACATTTCTGGAAGCTGGATGAATAGTAATTATCTCAGCCTTCCTTTGATGGTGGCCTTAAGGCCAGATAGTGTTTCAAGAGATCTACTGGTTGGATCTCTAGCTACTGGCCTCTAAATACAACCCTTCTTTACTACAAAAAAAAAAAAACCTTAAAAAAATTGTCACTTATGAAGAGCACTACAAAAACAACAACAAAGAGAAATGTGTTATGAAATCTACAAGGCCTACTGTCGTAAGTACACCGCTTGCAGTGTTTCAATGGACAGATTTACAATTCTGACCGCTTTGGACTTTCACCATATCCAGTTAAAACTGTGGAATAGAAACATAAAAATTGATCAGCAACACACACACAATGGGCCCTATTGGTTTCCACCATTAGTCTTGCTATCATAAAAGGGCTGTGGAAAATGGCAAGGGAGTTTGGGTTGGATGGTGTGGAGTCCCTGCAGGATGGGGAAGGAGAATAATAGATTCCTCTTGTGGATTTGGTTCCATTCCACACGTTCAGATTTATAACCCCAACTTCTTTCTCCCCCACTAACACTAATACCACCTTTCATCGGACTTAGGAACAATAAGTAAGAATGAGGTGAACAAAGGTAGCTTTCCTGCAATTACATGTTGTCTTTGCTGAGCTTAGGGCAAACTTGGCCAGTCTGGCACTCTCCAGGTCTGCAATTCCCAGGTTTCTAGATGGGAACTGCAAATACAACCAATGTGGAAGCGGAAAGATTGAGGAGGGATGACACAGAGTGGGGACTTTGCAAATATCAAAGAGAAATAGCAAAAACAAAAGATCAAGAGTCTTTTTCACCTCCTAATCTAGGTATAAGGAAAAGATTACTTTCTAAAAATTTTAGAGATAAAATAAAAAAGGCTGCGTCAACCCTATCCATGATGAGACAGATAAAGTAAAGACAAGTGGAAAAAAAGAGTAAAAAACGTTGTCAAGATTTTTTTTTATTCAGTTTTTTTTAAGGGGACAGAAGTGTTTACCAGGTAGGATTTATACACACACACACACACACACACACACACACACACACACACACACACACACACAGAGTATTTCTGTACAAAAACAGAAGGAAGGAAAATTGTAACTTTTTAAACATAATTTTCTTCTCTTTTTTTGCGTACACTGCCACTAATATCTGCTCAGTTATATAACTGAATGTGTGTATACACATACATTCATACCTTATTATTAATAAAGACTGTTAAGGTTAGATGATGTCCTACTTTCATATAAAAGGGTAAGGATGAGGTGGTCCTATAAGAAAAATTTGTGTCACCAATATTTTCTGTTGTTTCCTTTATGCTTTTATTACTTTGAAAATAGCACCTTGAAATTGAGTGATAATATATGTGATATCTTCCACCATATTCTGTCCATATTGTAGTGTCACATGAATAGCTGTTCGGAAGTCAGATTATTTTCTAAGACTTTTGAGTTCCATCTAAAGTTTAAATGAATTGATTTTAGAAGGAAGTATTTTAACACTATACCATTGGAATGATAAAATATCATTTTGTTTCTGGAAATACCTAGAAAAAGGGCATTTATTTAAAGAATTGCTTGCAGAGATTGGTTTTGTAAGATCTTTTATCCTGCTTGAAATATAGATCAAATCTCTTACTTAAATGCTAAACCTTCTTTTTTCTTATAAAAGTACAAATAATCTTCCCTCTTTTCATCTTTAAAAACATTAAAGATAGGGGCCACGCTTTGCAATATCTACTTCACAAAATAGGGTAAGACATTCAGAATTGCATGTTTTTGTTGAGCACTTCTGTTTTTAGCAGATTTTTGAAAATTACCTTAAACAGTACTTTTTATGTACCTACTTACATTGGATTAATAACTATTATATTAAGAAATTTCTTTCCTGTGAATCATGGTACATAATTCCTAGTTCAAATGAAAATTATCTGAAAATAATATGCAAATGGAGAGTCAAGAAGAAAACATTTAGGTAAATTTTAAATTATCTTTGCTTCAACTAAATCTTATGAGATTGCATTTCTATGTAGAAATCAATGGAAATAACTTTATATAAAGTCTTATATAACTTTATATAATGTGTTCAGGGGCAGGACGCTATATTTAATAATGTTTTGTGATACACTCCTTGCTCAACATCATTAATTTGACATTTAAATTCTGGCAATGTAAGTCACAACTTTTGCTATATAGCACAACCTTATTCATGTCTATTCTGAAATAAGTCCCATGGGTCTATGACAATTCACCACAGACAACTTGATTAAATTGAATTGTTAAATTGTCCTGCAACAAGTTGTCCCATAGCAAGTTGGCCATGGTGAGTTGGCCGCAGCGAATTGGCTGTGGCAAATTATTCCATTCCAAAGTCCCCACTGCATCCTATGGGATTTATTTTCATTTAAGCATGGATCAGTGATCTATAAATGACTTAAGCAATAGGGACACATTTTAGATTAACAATTGCTACAATGCACATAATTTTTAAAACTATCAATGTTTAAACATGTTAAAATTAATATGAGCACAAATTAAAGAAGGGAGAAAATTCTCATATGTTATTTAGGTATCATCCTAATCATGAGTCCAGAAGGATAATTTCTTGAGCATAAACAACTTAATCAGAAGAAAATTCTATAGATTTGAGTGTAAATTAGTTCCACATAACTGTACTGATTAATTAAAGAGAGGCACATATGGAATTGTAGTTTTAAGTTAATAATCCCTATTAGCACAGGAGTTTCTTCCAAACAGGAGACTGAATTAGTAAAATAAAAAAATAATTTCAACAGAAATAAGATACAAAAATATAGGAGAAGACAGAACCTGGATATATATGATATTATCATGAGAAAAAAATCATTTTTATAACTACTGAAAATCAGTCAATAATTTAAGTTTGATCTGTTTAAGCAATAACTTGGTTTTATAAGGCTGATTTGCCAGATGAATTTTAGAGACAAATTGATTATCAATAATAGAAACAATAGTTTGAATCAGTTGTCAAAAATTGGGCAGTTCTGTGACCTGAGATAGGCATGCACTGAGAAGAAAAAGAAGTGTAGAAGATCTTAGTACAGAATCATAATTAAAAACAAAATTTTCAAATTAAGCACTTCTTCAAAAAAACCCTCCTGTTTTCAAATAGGTTTAATGTAGAACTTGTTGATTGCTATTCATTGAAAATGAATATTGCCTCAAAGCAAAATAGATTTGTTTGTTGAAAAAAATGTGTAAATTATCTTCACTCATTGACCCAAAATAATATAGCCCTCAAAATAATGCATTCCATACCGAAAATCCTTGTCACTCATACAGGTCTTCAGGTGCTATACCTGCAATATGTGTTTATTTAGGAGAATATAAAAAAAGGGCCCCTTGCATCAGTCCTCCTCTAAACATTTGTATTTGAGGCTAAATAACTAAGATTTGTAAAAAATAGATCAAGTGACAAATTATCTAAACCAAGATTTGAATGTGTAGTTTTAAGATATAAGGAAACCAGTTACTCTGACAAAATTACAGTTTTGATGATCTATCACTTCATGAAAAAAATACTGCAGTTTTCATTGTATAGTGGCTTAAAAAGGTGATTTTTCACATTACCGTATTTTCCGGTGTATAAGACGACTGGGTGTATAAGACGACCCCCAACTTTTCCAGTTAAAATATAGAGTTTGGGCTATACTCGCCGTATAAGACGACCCCCCGACTTTTGAGAAGATTTTCATGGTTTAGAAAAAGTCGTCTTATACGCCGTAGGGAAAAAATGGACAAGCTAATACACCCTTTCGCTGAAGAAGGGGAGAGGGAGGGGGGAAAGAGAGCAAAGTTTTCTGAGTTCTTATTGGCCACCTGTAAGCCCAAATGAGTACAGTATTCCCTCCTCCACGGGCATCCCTTTATGCCAGTGCTGAGCTCAGGGTGTGTGCGTGCGCATATATGCATGCTTGCGACTCCCCGCTCCACCTGCCCATCTTGTGTCCTGCTCTCTATTCCCTCCTTTCCCTGTTTTGGAAACTTCCTTGCAGCTTTGTGGATTGTGCAGAAAAGAAAAAAAGGGGGGGGGAAACCACCCCATCCTGTGTTGTCCATTTATGCAAATATACCAGCCTTGGTAGTTGCTTGGAGACGAACACACTCAGATCCTCCGGATTGGCACCATCTAAGCCACTGCTGCTTGCTTGATTCCTCTCCCTGGCCCAAAAAAATAGTCTTCGTCCAGCCCCCGAGTCCCCCCACCATCACTCTTTTTTTTCTTTTACTGCTCCCTCCCCTGCACCCCAATTGGTCTTTTTGTGTATTTAGGAAGGAATTTTTAATAGGCACTATTTATATTAAAAGAAACCGATATATTGAGTGACAAGGCTGCCTCCTGTGCTTCTGTTAGCTGTTTGGTTGGATGCTGCTTGGGGGACCTTGGGTGGGGCAAAGGGGGAAGACAGCTTCGCGGCGAAGGCTTGGCGGGGGCGCTGCTGGCAAGGCGGAACAGGCGAGGCGGCAGTGGGGTTCGCTGTTGGCTGTGCCCCGCAACAACTCCAGAGGAATCGAGCCCAGCTTCCCAGTGATGGCATCCAGGAAGCTGACGCTGCTGAGTTCACGCTGTGACAAAACTACCCAAGCACTGCATGTGTGAACGCAGCCACGGTGGCATCCTTCGCACATGGGGCGGCCGAATGCGGGGCCGAGATTTGGGCTGCTTGTAAGGCAGCGCCCCTGAAAAGCAGAGCCTCTCGTTCCACCCGTCAACGCGCCTGCTCCAAAGCCTCCAACTCCTCCATTCTAGCAAAGCGCTGCCTGCTTTCCTTTTTTCTCCTCCTTTCCCTCGGTCCCAACTCAGTTCGGCGGCGGGATGGATGAGATTTCTCCTGGCCCGCGTTTCAAAGGCATTTGGTGATTAGATGCACAACAACGATGTCCACAGTAATTGGGCCATGAGGCACAACTTCCCCCAGGAGGCAGAAAGAATTTGGGCAAGCGGCATTTTGGAGGTCAGGCCGGGGCTCGGTCGGGCCCTCGCAGGGCGCAATTAGGGGTGGCTCTGCGGAGTCCTGGGTGCCTGACTCACAGAGAAAGCCAGCCAGAGCCCACAATTAGTGGGCCTTCCAGGAGGCAGCTGATGTGGACACCTCCGCAGCGGTCAGGTGGCCCCCGAGCCAGACGGGATTCCTGGCCAGCCAGCCATGGGGTGGGAGTGGCTCCCTCGCCGGGCCTGTTTGGCCTCCCCGGCCGGCTGGCTGTCCCGGCCTTTCCAGGGCCAAATCCTGCAGGAGGGTGAGCCGGGCCAGGCTGGGCGGCAGGAAAGGAGGCGGCTGCGATTCGCACAGCCCCGATCCCAATCCAGAGGAGCACCCCGGCCCCGGTGGACGGGGGCTGGGAGGGGGAAGCCCCTTCCGATGCCCAGAAAGCAGCGCTTCCTCTCTTGTTCCAGGTATGGAAATATGGGTGGAGATCCCAGGAAGGCCAAGTATGGGGGGGAGGAGGAAGGAGAAGGCACCCGGGATACCACAGACCGGCCCAGGGAGATGCATTTCAGCACCCGCCCTATAAGATGACACCTGGCATATAAGACGACCCCCGACTTTTGAGAAGATTTTCATGGTTTAGAAAGTTGTCTTATACGCCGGAAAATACGGTAACTATATTACTGATTTTTAAATTTCTTGCTCTGGTTTCTATTAAGGTGTCTTTTCTAATACTACAGCTTTTTATTTAGTTGATAAGTAGCATTTATGCATGGATACAATTCCAGTTTTGTGAAATAAAATCCAAAGGTTTGAAGGGTTATTCACCAAATGAAAAGCTATAGTCATATGCAGAAAAATCCTAAATTCCTTCATCCCTTCCCCTTCCATCCGTATTGAATTCTTGCTAATAATTAATTTTTACCCAGTTAACATTCTATTCAGGACACTAATTATTTTTATTTTTTCTATTCATTTTGTACTTTTTATTCTTGCCTTCATAAATACCATATTTCAAAACAAATGCAACAATTGTTCAAAATGTGTGGCTATTGGACAGCTATTCATATATTTGAATTTTCATTTTATATAATTACATTGTATCCTTACCATGGTCACATCACAGCTCAGTGTGGACTCAATTTTTCCCACTATGACATAAATACTGACTATTTATAGCTCACGTAAATCATTAGAACGTAATTGAAAGTACAGACATTAACCAGATAGATTTCTAATATTTTTCCTTTACTTTAAAACATTATTCCTTATAGCCAAAGGTCACTGCAGTCCAAAAAGCCTGTAATTTCATGACCCCAATGATTTCTACAATAATATAAATATATTTATTTATGTTTAACGTTTCAGGTATATTTGCACTGAACTTAATTGAACTTCAATTTATTTCATTTTCAATTAAAATGCTCAATAAGAAACCTGAAAATAATCCTCATTTTATATTGTTTAAAATATTTGCACTGAAAGCTTTTTATTTATAAAGAATAGAAGGATTCAAAACATTGTTTTTTAAAGAAGAGAAACACATTTGCTTGCATTTTGTGATTATCTGCATACTCCCATAATTTCTTATTTGCAGGTAGTTAAGTTATATAAAAATGATATAGAGCAGTGCAAGGCTCTGTCTTATTTAGTCTGTATTCTGGATTTTCTTTCACATTTCTGGTTATGTGAAAAAGTGAGTTCTTAATTTTTTAAACTAAATCTTATCTGAATATAATCCCATTATCAGGGCAGGTAACATCCCTTGAAGATAGAAGTGTTAGTTACTCTTGTACTGCTATTTGCCTCCTATTTTAATGTGCAAAACATATCTTAGGTCATCATAAACAACAGAAAACTTTAATAGAAAAGCAGATCTAGTAGATTTGTGGAGTTTTAACTCTTACTGAATTAGAGATTCTGTGGTTCATGGAGTGAATTAATGAGGTCAGCAAAATATTAACAAGTGCCATTTGATTTGTATAATTCAGAACACTAAATTAGTTCATCCAGTGATCAGTAAACATATTTGAATTTTAGTATTCAAATTATGATCACATGTTTGGTAGAAAAGCTGGAATTAATTATGTCTATACATACTTAATTTAAATATAGTGGATGCAAATCATAACTAGAAAATGACATTTTACAGGTCACCACTGTAAAAATAATAGGCAAGTTTATCCAAACATTAAAAAATTGCCATATGAAACAAGAAGATACACATTTCATTCACATCTAAATTCCAGGTCTTATCAGGCTCCCAACTTTGTTAGACTTCAGAGGTTCTCTCCTTCTTAAGACCATTTTACTACAGAAATAGATGCCAACAGGTATCCCACATGCTACATGCAACTTCTATCACCCCTTTTCTGTCCCTGTAACCATCCAGCCCACAGGCTGAGGTTGACCATTTTTTAATATTTTAAGAGGCAAGATGGATACCTTAACCCTATAAAATCTGTGGCATTTTAGAGTTTAACTTCACATTTTTGGAGGGCAAATTTGATAAGTTATGCAAAACTGATTGAGCTGTAGAACTGAGCACTCATTGGCTGGCTTTTCATTAAACAGAAGAGAAAGCAGTTGGAAGCAAAGCCAAAGACTTCAATTCTGGGTGTATCTTGCAGCTTTGTAGATTAATACTGCTCTCTCCTGTGCCTTTCTTATCTCTTTCGGTGCTATCTCATGCCTCTATCTGCAGTTTAGGCACCAGTAATGATGGTCTGTGCTACCAGAACAATAGGATGATCCAATCATTGTTCTCAAACTAACATGATCCCTCAGAAATGTCATTTTCCAGTTATCTTAGCATCCACAATGATGTTGTGATGCTTAAAGGTTTCGTGAAAACTAATGGTCATTTCCTCGTTGCTACTTAATGGGAAATGTATGTAAATTTAGGCTGTGCTTTTAATTTGCCAGAAATTCTGAAGTAGAGATATTTGTATCTTGAAGTCCAAACTTGCAAGATTAGTATTTAGGTCCCCTAAATATTAAATTTCTTATTTTTTATGATTAGACAAGGAATTCAGGTTCTGTTTCCCATATTTAGATTATAATATATGCATATACCTTGACTGAATTTTAAAAAGGGATTTGGTGGATGACATATGTATGCCTATTAAAAGAGGGCACCTGACACAAAACTTAATTCTACATAAATATCTTCAAAAGCTAATGTTTGAAGATATAGCAGATAATTTTCTGGGTACTTAAACTTTCCTGGGTAACATTGCTTTATCTAAAAATTTAATTCTTTCTGTATTACACAAAAATTAGAAAATGGAATAGATCATTTTCACTTCCACGTTAGTTCCCTAATTCATTAAATATTGGGAATTGTAAGTGGTAATAATTAAAGTAAATAAGGTTAATATTTCTGAAGACTAGGGAACATGTAATCAGCTAAATTATATATAAATAAACTTACCCCTTAAAATTAGTTTACTCCATTGTAATTCCACAACAAATAAATATGTCATAAAATACTAAATTGCACCTGGCACACTTGTGCACATACATACACACATACACACACATGTTGACAGAAGTAAAACTAAAGGATTGTTGTGCTCATATTAAATGCAACAGGATTACTGACTAGTAGATATAAATGACAGACATAGTCAGAACATAAATGTGTATTTCTTTTCAAGTGGCTAGTACTAAAATCATTCACTGTTTTTTTCTCCTTCCCACATCCAATAAAATCTTTTGTGGTTACAATCTAAAAGTTACCCTAGAAGGTGCTGAGTTTCTGTCTAGGAGGACAGAAAACATTATCCAAATGTGAATTTGTCAGATTATTTAATTATCTGGGCAAATATTGCTTTCTTGGGTAGTCAGTTGTATTGCTACCATGATAGTTTTCTATAGCTGGAGATACATAGGAATTGATTTTGGGTCTTCAGCCAGCAAAAATTTGCTACAATACCACTGAGCTGTGGCCCTTATCCATTTGGTTATTGATCCTTGGAGTAGCACCTGCATAAAACCTATGAATATGTCAGGGGTAAGGAGATGATTAAATCTGAGAATCACAGAAAGAAAAAGGAGCACTTCATCTTTGACACATTTATTTCACATCTAGCTACTTAAGAGTATTTAGTTTCATAAAGTTGTCCCTAAAATATTAGTACTATAATAAAATTCCCACAAGTTGGCAAGATTAATTTAAGTGGGGGAGGAATAATGTATTGCAGCCTTATGCAGGACTGCTGCCTTAAAACAATAAAGGAGTGGGTGTTATTTTTTATACATACTTAAATGTATATATAATTTTAATTTGTTATTCCATTTATATGAAATGCTGCATATTTTTGCTTTCATTTAAATTTGTAATACAATACCTGGGCAACAAGAGCTGTGAAAAAATTCATTTGCTGAGAAGTATTACTACTACTACTAAGGTAGCTGCTACGAATTTGCACTGCACTATGCCTGTTGGGCATTAGTAAAAGAACTGAGTTTAACATTAAGTTCTAACAGTTTTGAATTAATAAAGGATGGCTTCCTTCAGTTACCTTAATATGATCTTCAGTTCCTATTTGGTGTTGTATAATAGTTTTATCAGTAGTTTGTTCTACCGCAGCTTTCATGATGTAGGTCAATCAGATGTCACAGATGGCATAGTTAAATGTCTATGGAAATTCTCAGTCATCTAGGTCATGGTTGTCCCAAAGGTGCTTTTTCAAAAGGCAACTGGACTTTCTTTGTTTTTCCTTGAAGATGTTTCCCTTCTCATCCAGGATGGTTCTTCAATTCAGACTGAATGATGGAGTATAGAAAGATTTATATTTCTTGCACTCCTTTGATCACTCTGAGCGTCACTGATGCCACTTGGAGATTTATCTGTGCCTTCAGGGTCACTGAATAGTGTACCATTCAGGTGACCCATAGAGCACAGATAAACCTTCACATGGCCTCAAGAATGACCACATGGCTTCAAGGAATATAAATCCTTCCATTCTCCACCATTCAGTCAGAAATAAAGAAGCTTCATGGATGAGAAGTGAAATGTCTCCAAGGAAAAACAAAGAAAGTCCAGTTGCCTTTTGAAAAAGCACCCTTTGGGACAGATGTCATAGTTGTTATCATTATTATGTTCCAATAACATAGAACACTCACAGTGGGGATCTAAAGAGGCAATGTTTCCGGGTGATATGACTCTCACTTGCCAGTTATCTGTTCACAATCCCACCCAATACAGATCCAGCTACCTTCACAGCTTGTTTGGACTTACCATTTGCAATATATCAGAACAAGAGAGAAAATCAATTCATGTCTGTTTGCTAATTTCTTCTGAAATGGAATCAATATTGATTATGAGCTTTTACCCCCTTTAATTTCATTTTAAAACTTAAACCTTTAGCCAAGCTAAAAGCAGTTGCATTGTTCTTCTAACAGAACATTTAACGGCCAAAACATGTTTTTAGTTCACATTTGAATTATACATTGGAGCCAAAAGCTGTTACCAGATGTAGATAAACTTAGCAACTAGTTATTGCCATGGTACAGATATATTACTAGCCAAAAAAACAGTGTGGTAATAATTAGATGTTACAGTTAATGCAAAATAACAAGAATGTAGCATTATTGTTAATGCTAGGCCAGCAAAACAGGAATAATAATCATACATTTAAGTGTATAATGAATTGATTTACAGTGAGTAAAGTAACAAAAATACTTTCACTGACTATTCATAACTGACATACTTACAAAATTTTTATAGCACTTTGAATGCTGTACAGTTATATAACTCCTTAATCTTTAGTAATTGACAAGCTTATTCCACATTACTACTTAGAACTACAAGTTCTGTTCTTCTAAGTTTGCTTTACATAGCTAATATGTGCCACTCATATCATTTAAGGATTTTCTGATACTGAGTTACTTCCAAGAATACTGAGATAATGTATTGTGCAATATTTGAAAGTGATGACTTGTAACAGATGCACATGCTAGTTCTATACATTATCTGTTAGTGGCTTTTTATGAAAGTGATGACTAGGTAGAAGCTTTCATATTCAAAGAGAAGCTGTTATTACAGCTTGATATATGGAAATATTAGCAAGTTTTATTGTAAATCATTTGTTACTATAAAATTCACCTGAAACAGCGCATGTGCAGACAGGTCCAGTTGCTGCATTACTGAATAAAAAGTCCTGCAGAACAAGTGATCCTTTCTCTGTGCACAACACATCTTTCAAGGCTTGCTCTATTAAAATGGAAAGATAAAGATCACTGCATTCCTTTCCCTTGCACCAGAGTGGAAAACAGAGAAGATCCTTCTCTTTTTTTCTGGACTCCAGGTTGAGAAAAAGTAATTGCTTTTCTCTCCCTTTGGCCCTTTTGTATGAGGAATGAGTAATGTTCGTGGGGCACTCTTTTCATCTGCCTTCTAACAAACAAAGAAAAACAGCAAGAAAGGATATTGCCAGTGCACAGTTAGATCTGAAATAAGCTATAGACAGAAGCAGTTGTGAGACTTGGCAGATATCTAACTGGCTGCCTTGAACCTCTGCCCTCCTTTCAAATAATAGTATAGCTTTTAATGGGGAAGCCAGGAATGAGCAAGGATTGCATGTGTTAAAATATTATTTTCCTCTTTTACCTAATATTGTTCCCACAATAAACTACTTCCAATCTCAATTTATGTACATATAAAATATAATACTGAAGTCAGAAAAGTTATTCAAACTAACTATAATTTTGCAGCAATCCTATACACACAAGCATTATTGAGCTTCCAAAACTTCCAAACATATATGAGATTATGCTGCTGTTTGTCCAAGAATGGATAAGTGGTCTGAAATTTCTGCAGAATACTCAGAGTAGGAATGCAGAAATTTAGGGCACTTGACACGCTTGCATTAATAAAATATTTTATTTTAGTACAGGTGCATGTTTCTTCAATACAGGCAGGAAAGTTTGTAGACTGGAAAGCCCAAAGAGATGAGATGAGTTTATTAGGCAAATATACACAAGCCTCTTTTAGAGCTCATTGATTTGCAATGATTTCAGCTGATTTCTTGGGTCCCTAATCCTTTCGTGAGTTAACCATTTTCAGACATCAATGTTTTGTCCAGAAAACTGAGTCCATTTTTTGGTGTCTATGGCATTTTCCCTTCCTCTTTAATACAAACACAAATGTAATAAGATTATTTTTTTTTATTTGAGAAGGGCATTTTTGTTAGTTATACATTTGCTCTTTCTGTAATTAAAATGTTGGTAGTCTAAATGTTGTTATTTTTCTGGCACATTTTTTAGAAAAACTAATGATTTAGTGGAAGAGGACAAGTTGCTATTTAGCTCTGCTTAGCTACACAAATGCAGTATAGGACGGTATATCTGAAAACTAGAGCATAAATACAGTTTGTACATTGCTTTCCATATATATTTACATATTATACATACACAATACCGTACAGTATATTTGTGCTATTGAATCTGTTTGTGATGATAGAATAACAAAAATATTTGCATTTATTATTATTCTTTCACCTGCAGAAGTTAATCTGGATAATTTAAGAATTAACATATTATAAAAATTGCATTTATATTAGGAATGTAGATATTAATATTATAGACTTCCCATTTAAAAATTTAATGTAGGAGAGCCTGATTAATGAAAAGAAAGCTCTCGATATGAAAGTGTTATAAATAAAATCAATCTAGTATGCTTATTTAAAGCCAAATACTACCTTTTTAGGGGATCAAAAGACATAAAAACAAAATGAAAAATTTTGTTGTCATTCTGCTTTTAGAATGACATCTCCCAATGTAATGGATTCTTACTCAACCAAATCTGTTCTGTAAAGAATTGAAATTGGGTGGAAAGAAAAGAGGAAGTCTGACTTCAGAATGATGGGAAAAACAGTCCTATACATATTGTCAAAACTAAATCCAAAACAACATGCTATCCTAGATTCATTGCCATTCTGTTCCATTTGCTATTTTAAGATCCACACAAACTGGATCCACACAAGCTAAACAAAATATCTGTAAAAATAATCTTATATTAACAGAGCTCTCTATCAATTTTGTATACAATGGTTTCAAGCATATCAAAATTGCTTTATTAATTACCTTATGTTTCAGATCATTAGTTTTCTTCCTAGTGAAATATTTTACCAGATCCTTTGTGAAATAGTAAAATGTGAGAATAGAATATCTATACCTTTACCCAACATTTCTGGAAGCATTTCAGATTTTTCCATTTTATTCCTTCTAGTACAAAAATCTAGTTCAACAATCAGGCTCAATTTCAGCGCCTATGTTGATTTCATAAAAATTTCTAGAATTTTCTAATTAGAAGTAAGGTATTTTGTTTTAATTAAACCAACTTTTAATGAACTCCTTTGCCCGTAGTAAGTTATTGATTACTCAGATCAGATTTGCAAATAATAGTCTTGGTTGCTTGTTAATTGTAAGAGACTGGAAGTTTTGAACAATGCTTTTACTTTTTTTCCATTTAAACTACAAATAAGTAATATAGGTCTGTAATCAGAAACCTTCGTAGAGAAATCTGCATGATTGGTTTCACCCTTAGAACTAATTAAATGGAGATAATGTATCCATTGGATCAAATGCCCTCTTTATATAAATGTTGCTAGGAATGAGTTGTCAACTCATAATATTCAACTGTCAAACATACAGTGCTTACAATTCTGATTATACTAGATGAAGTAAAGTAATATACCATTTAAGTGTGAACTACCAATATGGACTGTCACAAATTTGAGTTTGTTTAATTATTTCATCGATGAAAAGAGACCTGACTTGATCAGATCTGGAGAAGGAAAAGTTTTTTCATCAGTGATATATTGTTTTTATAGTTCTTCAAATAGCGACTTCAGTCAAACAACTTTAACAATGTTTTCTCGTAAACATTATCAGAACCTTGCCATCTGTTGACTTCTACATTATTCTGGTTGAATGCTTTCTTATCTGCTTCTGGTGCCTGGTTAAGTATTCTGTACACTTCCGTTAACATGCTTGCATTATGATCATTCAACTGATCATTTAACTGTTGTAAAGAGGTTATTAGCTAATTCTGATGTGTCTTATTGCCTCATTACTGCCTTAAGTGCATAATTTTTTAACAGCCTTTGCGCTTTGCGTATTTTACATGCATACTGTTGGCTACTTGCAGTTCATAAGTAAAGATTGGTCTTGCAAACCATATGGTACCAAATTTGTAAATATTTTGCATTAGAGTTTTCATTTTCAGATTTCAGTGTGTTCATGAGGCAATTTTGTAGAAGAAAGTGAAACTAACAAAGAAATACTTTAAAAATATGTACTATAGTCAAACCATCTTAATTTTCATAAGAGTATTTTGAGGTTTTTATTCTGGCTTATTACCTGAATAAATACAAAAAAGAAAATTCCTAATCTTTTGCTCCTAAAACCACATGGTTTTTTTTTACTTAGTTCCTGCTATGTAAATTTATTCTGTAGATCATCAAGTCTGAATCCTAACAATTTTTCCTTTATTCTTAATATCCTTTTACTCTTTGGATAGATTCAACTGTTGTATAAATTATATTGCAGGTACACATTTCTGTAATATACTAGACAGCCTACAACTCCTTGGCTTCTTTTATCAATATTTACTTACCTAAAGAGATATACAGAATTACCATGGGTGGGCAAAAAGCAGTTAGCTTCTCCATTACTTGTGAGAAGTTGTCAGGGAGTATCGGAAATCATGATCAGTGATCATGGCTGACCATAGTGACACAATAGTGCTGCAGGAGTCACAACTTTGCCAGTAAAACTAGTGTGAACACCCTTGAAATTATAATTCTGTAGAAGTAATAGGTCCAGGATCTTGGATGCATTTCTTTAACTTAGTGCATTTAAGATGATGATGATGATGTTATCCATTCAGTGGTGTCTGACTCATTGCAATTATTTGGTCCACGTCTCTCCACATCTTCCAATGTTGCACTACTTCTTTGAGTTTTTTAACCAGCTTTGATGGTGTCCAGACACCATGTTCTTTGTCAGCCTGGCTTCATTTTACTGCTAACTCTTCTAAGCATAATTGCTTTTTCCTGTGAATTCCCCCACATGACATGGCCAAAGTAAATGAAACACAGTTTAGTGATTTTGCCTTCCAGTGACATGTCTGGATTTATGCACTCCAGTACTTGTTGTTAGTCACTCGTGCTGCCCAATGTATACATAGGAGCCTTCTCCAGCAATTTAATTGATTTTACTGCATTTAAGGTACTTTGATTCAAAAATATAATGCATCATTTCAACTAATTTAAGGTTACAAACAAGAAAATTTTAGTATCAATAGCTTTTCTGCAACAAATGTCCTTGAATTTCATATTCCAGCATTGGTGGTCCCTTGAAGTCTGCCATGTCCTTCCAAAGTATTTAAGAATGTCCCTGAAAGCAGGAGTGAAGGGTGCGCAAGGGTTTCCAGGTAGAAGGAAAATTTTGGTTTTTTGTAGTTTCAATTTAATCATATATAATAGTTTAAAGCCAATTAAAATTACCAGTTACAGCACTTTTTTCCCATAGAAATGCATCCTTTTGAATAGAGAAGACATACATTCAGACCTATTACTATGTGAATAAATAAGAATTAAGATGCAGTCTTTGAAAACTAATATTTTATCTTCAGTGGGATATATGAATTGAATGTGACACCAACTGTATGCATTACTCCTGATCCATTTATCATCTAAAATGTAACGGATAGATCACCTTGTAATTGTAGAGCAGTGAACGATGCATGAAGCCCCAAACTTTGTTGAATAATAACCTGTACAACTTTACACATACAAACCCTTTCCCCAAAATTAGGAATATTACCAAAGGATGACAGCAGTAACAACTTGAATAGAAGGGAGTAGTTAAAATGGACAGATTCATTGAAAGTATTCTTCAACAATTTTGTGCCTAAGTTGTAATTTCTATGAATCAACCCGAAAGTATTTTGAAGTCTTGATTCCTCTTTTGTCTTAAAAGTAACAAATAATAGTGGGCTTAAGCTCTTTTGATTCCTTTAAACAGTATATATTTCAAACATATTTTAAAAAGATTATGGACATAGGTAATCAGTGACAAAAACTCAGAGCCCCTTGACCACTATGAATCCATGGTAAAATCAGGTACTTAATTTTTACATTACTTTGCTTTGTGTAATACTATGTATGTACATGTGAATCTTTCTTTTTATCCTGTCATCACCTCAAGCTAAAAAATACTTTATAATCTAGTGGACAGAATAGAATTTTTTCATAAAAATTGCATGGCCATTTCTCTACTTTTGGTCATATATAACATTGTGGTAATAATTATTACTTTTTTATTAAGAAGCTCTAATATAAAACTGTAAATGAAGAATTAATTGGGAGATGTTTTCAATATGAAAAAGGTCCTTCTAAAATATTTATCTTTGACCCTGGCATGTAATTTATAGTTCAATGTGATGCCTGTGTTTTTTTTCCCTTTCTTTTATTTAAAGTAATATTCTTGAAAGAGGAGCAAAGTTTTAAAGTGGGCAAATGAGAAGAGGAGGAATTTCCCCACACCAACCCACATAACATTCCAAGCTGCTTCTCCATTACAAAGTTCATGTCTTACTAACTTGTTAGAATTCTTTGAGGGTGTAAATAAATACATAGATAAAGGGGCCCCAGTTGATATTGTATATCTTGACTTTCAAAAGGCTTTTGACAAAGTCCCTCACCAAAGGCTCATAAAAAAGCTCTCCAGCCACGGAATTAGAGGACAGGTCTTGTCCTGGATTGGTAACTGGCTAAATTGTAGGAAGCAAAGGGTGGCAATAAATGGACAATTCTCCGGATGGAAAGAAGTGAGAAGTGGTGTACCCCAAGGTTCAGTTTTGGGGCCTTTACTTTTTAATTTATTCATCAATGATCTGGATGTAGAAGTTAATAGTGAGGTAGCCAAGTTTGCTGATGACACTAAATTGTTCCGGGTTGTGAAAAGTGAAACTGATTGTCGGGAGCTCCAGAAGGATCTCTCGAAATTGTGTGAGTGGGCAACAAAGTGGCAAATGCATTTTAACCTAAACAAGTGCAAAGTTATGCACATCGGGGCAAAGAACCCCAATTATACTTACCAACTGATGGGGACCAAACTTTCTGAGACAACCCAAGAAAGGGATCTTGGGGTTTTGGTGGACAGCTCGATGAAGATGTCAACCCAATGCGCAGCAGCAGTAAAAAAAGCAAATTCCATGCTTGGCATGATTAGGAAGGGAATCGAAAATAAGTCAGCAAGTGTTGTATTGCCTCTGTACAAATCGATGGTGAGACCACACTTGGAGTACTGTGTACAGTTCTGGTCACCGCACCTCAAGAAGGATATAATGGAACTGGAAAAGGTGCAAAAAAGGGCAACAAGAATGATCAAGGAAATGGAGCGCCTCCCTTATGAAACCAGATTGCAACGCCTTGGTCTCTTCAGCCTTGAAAGACGGCGTTTAAGGGGTGACTTGATCGAAGTGTATAAAATCATGCATGGGATAGAAAAGGTGGATAGAGAAAAATTATTTTCTCTATCACACAATACCAGGACAAGGGGGCACTCCCTAAAGCTCATAGCTAAGAAAGTGAGGACAAATAAAGGGAAATATTTCTTCACCCAGAGAGTCGTTGATTTATGGAATTCACTTCCTGAAGGGGTCGTGACAGCTGTCAGCCTTGACAGCTTCAAGGCAGGGCTAGATAGATTCATGGATGCAAAGTGTATCAGTGGTTATTAAAACGGATGTCCATGTGCCGCCTCTATGTTGGTTGAGGCAGGCAGGATTCCCTTGAGTACCATTTGTTTGGGGGTCAAGGGAAAGGGAGGGTTTTGCCTTCTCTTTCTGCTCAAGATCCCCATGTACATTTGGTGGGCCACTGTGTGACACAGAATGCTGGACTCGATGGGCTTTGGCCTGATTCAGCATGGCTCTTCTTATGTTCTTATGTTCTTAGTTTGGATATTTTGTGTTGTCATATGTAGTTTGGAGGTGGCAAATAATGAATATCTACTTTATTGCTTCTCCCTTCTAAATATTTCCCATCCAAGCTAATACCTGTGTTGCTTTCACCAAATAAAGGAATTAATAATAATAATACATCTTAACAAGGATTATTGCAAAATTTTGCCAATTCCCAATATGTGTGTATAAAAATTATTTAATCCAACTCACATTCACCTCACTTATCTTATTTAAAGATTTTTATATTAATTTGCAAAAATATGTTGCAATCAAGAAAATGTGAAGAGTGAATAATTTTTCACAGAAAAACCATTATATCGCCAATGTTATGTTTCCAATTACCCTAATTAAGAAACCATGGAGATACCCTATGATTTGGAATCTGTATGAACCTAAAATCACTTTATATAAATTATGAAACTCAAAAATTTTAAAAAGACAATATGTAATACATTAAAATATAAAGTATACATAACTTCATGAATCAGATTCCTTGTTAATTAACTCCAGAGTTAAACCATAAATGCCCTGAGATAAAATAAAACCCTAAGAATCCTAAAGTAAAATAAATCTCTAAATGCTCAAAAATAAAATAAGACCCTATGAGCTGAGCAAGATTTCAGAAAACATACAATGAGATTAGTATAACAGCATATACTAACAAAATAAATAAATAATTATAAATACATAAATATTGTACTATTGTACTAATAATAGAAATTAACAATGCTACAGATTTCATATGGATAGATTATATTCCTTAACATTGGAAGATTGTCAGACTGCAGCTGGAAGTGAAAAACTGGTTATCAGTTTAAAAAGTGAAAATCTCACACCCGTACTTTCTATTGTTTTCAAGTGTTCCTCTTTATAATTAAAACAAACCCCAGATAAGTCCCCTGGAAGAAAAAAAAATATTTGTTTCAAAATCAGAAAAAGAAATTGAAATTAATATCACACAATAATTATTTTATAAAACTTTAAAAGATTTGATGGAATGAGGGATAAATAATTTTTCTTCACTACAGTAATATTTGTGCTCATTGCAATACAATTTATTCTGCTTCTATAATGTTAATATTTCCATTTTTCAATTAATCGTATTTCTGAAGCCTGGGAAGTAATGGAAATATTCCTTAACTCTAACTCTTTCTAGTGTTTTACAGTAATGTACTACTAGTCGTTAATACAGTTGTGAACCTAAAAATTTATTTAATTATACAAAGAAGAAACTAACAAAGGAATTAAATAAGGGTTTTCTATTCCACTGGTATTTTTAGTTATTTAAATTTAAATTTCTTTTGCATTTGTTTTCCCATTTAGTGTAGGAAATATATAATGTACCGTACATTGTTGCAATATCACCCAAATAAAGTGTGAGAGGAAAACATAGGAATTATGAGTTTATTAAATATGGACCATGGCAAAGAGTGAAAGTAATCTACTTTGCCATTCAATAATTGTAGTGAAATTTTCTCCCACTCCTACACTGCAAATAGGATCTTGTGTAGAACATAAAATCATAGGGCTGGAAGGGACCTCAGAGGTCTTCTAGTCTAAACCCCTGCTTGAGGGAGTAGCCATATACCAGCTTAGTCAAATGGTTGTCCAGTCTATTTTTAAAAACTTCTAGCGATGGAGCACCCACAACCCCAGGAAGACAGATATTCCATTGATTAATCGTTCTCAGTTTCAGAAATTTTCTCCTTCTGGCTTGGATCTCTCTTTAAAAACCTCCATCCATTACTTCTTGTCCTGCCTTCTGGTACTTTAGAGAATAAGTCAATCCCTGTGACAGCCCCTCAAGAACTGGAAGATAGTTGTCACATTCCCCCTAATCCTTCTCTTCAATAGACTAAACATATGTAGCTCCCTCAACCATTCATTATATGATTTAGCTTCACACCCTTTAACATCTTTGTTGCTCCTCTGCACTCTTTCTAGGGTCTCAACATCTTTTTTGTATCACAGGTGACCAAAACTGGATTCAGTATTCCAAGTGAGGTTTTACTAGTGCAAACTAGAGCAATACAACCACATATTGTGATCTTGACACTATCCCTTTGTTGATGGAGCCCAGGATTGTATTGGCTTTTTTGGCAGTTGTAGGACATTACTGGCTTATATGCTTATTTGATGGTCCACTGTGAAAGATCTCTTTCACAGAAGTCTTTCCTTGTACCAAACTCTGTTGTTTCTTAAAGCAAACAACAAAACTATTTCCACCGAGTCTGCAGCACTGAATGGAAGCTGCAACACCCCCACAGCCCAGATTCAAGGAACCATTTTTCAAAGACGGAAGGGCAGACCAACTGTTGATTTTAGCAAAATTCATTTTGATTTGTTTGTTTTAGAATAGCTGTTGAGTTTACTACTTTGTGTTGTTTGCATTGCAGAATTTTAAAATTGGCACTCTTAAAATGTTTCAAGTTAAAAATGTTTTCTGTATTTCCCTGCAATGGAGTTCTTTAACAGAAACACTAAAATGAGCTGAACTTTGCGCTATCGTTCAGCTTTGTCACACATTTGCCACTCTTATGTGATGTTTTCCTAGGTTTCATATATTTTCAAATTTTAAAGAGGCTTCTTTTAAAAATGCCATAAAAGGATCATATGAGGACCTTGGACTAAATAGAAAGGAAAAGGATGAATAAGTATGATTGGGAAACTGCAATTTCTGCATTAGTTGTTGACATTTCTAATATTTGGAAGGCTACAAACATTATCCTTACTTGGGATATAATATTTTGGTTTGCACTAAGACCATTGTATGCACACTGTAATGTAATTATGGGATCAACTAATCTATACAGAGGCAGGAGGAAATAAATATGTCTGACAAAGCATTTATAATTATTTCTGAACCAATCTTACATGTCAAGACAGAACAAAAAGAATGCTCTAAGGCAGTCTGTATTTATAGAACTAGAAGCTAATGCTAAAATGAAAATACAGCTATCCCCTTGAATAAGATCCAAAAAAGGATCGTATTTGCTTAAATTGGTTTCCAAAGATGAAATCTTCTAAAAACAAACACCCTGTTGTCCAGAAACAAAGGTGTTTTTAATGTACAGTTGACATTATAGAATTGGAAGAGACCAAAAGGCAAACATCAGCATCTAATAAAATGTCCTATGTAATGCATATTACTATGTGCCACAAGCAGAATAAAATAGTAAAAACAGAAATAACTAAAAGCATCCAGACTATATAAATGTGTATTATTTGTATTCATCCATGTGTGCATGAAAATATCCTGCAGCTAGTTGTTGGTCAGACACACTTGAATTTAATTTTCAAACTTAAAAATAATTAGTCAAATTTAGAGAAGAAATTTGTATAAAACAAATTATACCATTTATTAGTTGTACAAGGAAATAATCATAATTGAATTCTCAATAGTTCCCACAATTCAAAGTGCTAACATGATTGACTTACTAAGGGCTTATTGCTCTTAATATAAGGTATCACTTCATAGATGGTAATCTGTATTAATTTCAGACTTTTATATGATGAAGCCAATTCACTAAGACTACCCAAAGCTCCATAATTTGGAAAACTTCAAGACTCTTCCTGATATGGTGATATACTATACAGTTTGATCAGTAAAAATGGCAAAATAGCAATTGACTTGATAACACAGTTTATGAAGGCTAGCAGAGTGAGTATATTACATATTCTAGTCCACAAACTGCTTTTGTGTTAAGCGCAAGGACTCATAGCAACAGTAGTAATACAATCTTCAATTATAAACATATTATTAACTGTTAGGAGAAAGAAACTAGTTAGATTTTTGTACTGTTTTTCAATATTTTATTCAACCAATCCTCAAAGAGATCCAATATCTCTGAATGTCTTAAAAGTAAAACAAGCAAACGAACAAACTAGTAAATATTTCAGATGGCTGGAAGATTGCAACAGAAGTAAATATGTTGTGCTAATTCCTTTTGAAGAATTATATCTCATTCCTATTACTGAACTCCTCTAATGGAAAGCATTGAGTGTATCCAGTCTAAAGGGGGAAAATTGCAACCTTTGCCAAACATTTATTTAAGCTCTGTTTTACATGATATTGAGAAGCTATAACTAGGATTTTTAACACTCAGTTTCCACCTTTAATTATCATTTATCGTTTATCCTGCCTAACCAATACAGTATTTCCATTCTGGTCAAAGGAATAAGATTTAAGTAAAATGACTTTTTATTAGCTTATACAGTGTCTTCATGAATGTGTTGCTGAAATATTAGGATAGTATTCTTCAATGCATGGCACAGCTTTATTCTTATTCTACATATTTTGATTTAGTATTTTGGTGTCAGGAAGTACATTGAGATAAAATATCACTTCCAGAAATTTCACTTATATTGGAGGGAAATATAACTTGTCTAACTAGTGTTTTCATAGCTGATATTTTAGAACTGATTAAAAACATCTCGATAGTTTTATAAAATAAATGAAAGTTATTGAAGACCAATTTTTCAAAAGAGAAGGATAATGCTTGAAAAACAGCATTATATTTAAATTCAAGCAGATTATTTCTTTATATTGATTATTGTGTTCTTCCTTAAAGGTCATAGTATCTTAGAGTAGTGGAAATCCAGGAATTTGTATCTTCATGTTTCTTATTCATGTTTTCCTTAAACACCCAGTATTTAGAATGTATTTTAGAAATCTGTTTCATTTTTGTTTGGCATTAAAGTGGCATAGTTTAAGTGACCTGCAGAGGGCATTTCTTACTGTTTTAAACCAGGGCCATACTGAGTTTGAAGGAAATTTTAAAACTACTAAAATTGTACTAGAAGTCAGATTGAGTATGCTAGGAATTTATGCAAACCTGCAGATTTTATTCCGAGATAGATTTGCCCTTGAAGATACTTATTGTTGTTGAAAGAATCTGTTCTACATCCACAGTGGTAGAATAGCAAAGATCTGCTGGTAATTTTTTAAGACATAATACGTAGACCAAAAAACAATGTTGTTGTTGTTGTTTTTAATTTCAAAAGCTAAAGGCCAGTGAGTGAAACGTGAAAATCTAATGGGTAGGAAACAAGAGCATACTTAATTATGCTGAAAGAAATATCCAAGTAGCCTTACCCCATTTCTTAACCAATGTTTATAATTCAACCATTTGGAGGGTTAGATAGCTTTCTTAGCTCATTCTTATTGTGTTTATACAGTTAATTTTGTTGTTTTTGTTTTGGCTTTGCATTTGCACATTATATTCACTTTTAAAATACCTGATTTATAGTATTATATCTTTCTAAATTTGGGGATTCATTTTGAAATAGTCTGAGGGAAGAATGCACTGGAAACTAAAAAGCTGAAATATTTTTTAGAAAGGAAAATGCATAGTTACTAAAGGAACAAGTTACAACTTTTTTTCAGGCCTCCTTTGCAAATCATCCAAAGCACTATAGGCTAGAAACAAACTCCCACATTTTGGACAGCTTTGCTGGTTCTGTCTTACATCCCTGAAGCATCTACTCCTGAAAGTTTTCAGTAAAAGACCCAGGATATTTTCCAGTAATAAAATCCATACATATTTTAAGTATCAAGTGGAATGTAGAAAGAAATAGTACACGAGTTACTTGAGCCAATGTAAATCTGGATAATAAGTTAGTTTGCAATTTGACGTTGCAGTTTTTCAGTTTCATCACATCCATTTTAATAATGAGGTAAAGTGCAGTATTACACAATATTCACTAGAAGGCTCTTGGCTAGTAAAAGATATTGTAGAAATGACTTCCATTTTTGCATTCCCCATTTATTTATTATATTATCAGATATCCCGCTACAAACTGATAAAACTTGATCTTAATTTGAGATTGTGTCCTTGATAGAAAATGGATTTATCCTCTTATTTAACTACTGTGATCCAGAGAAGATCCCTTTTATCTTGCACTTTGAGGATATAAGGAAATATATCCTCTATTGTTAAAATATGGCTACAAAGATTTTAGAAAATAAACTATTTAAAAACAGCTGTTCTCCCTGTAGATTGTTAAACCAAATTTCTTTTTTCTTCCTTGTTTCTTTCTGTCAAGTACAGTGGACTTTGTATGCATTGAATTAATATATTCAAACTACTATTTTAAAAGATACATTTTCCCTACTTGTCACAGTATCTGGGTTTTATACTGTAGCCAATCAATTCATAAATATCACTTTTTTCCTTTCTTCTAAAATATGTAGAACAGACTAAGGAAGTTGGCTGTTTTTAACTACACAATCTTAATAGTTGCTTTATATCTTCCATATTTTATGCAAAAATTAAATTGATAGATACTTGTGCCCTTGGTTGAAGGTTACATGTTTAAGAAAGCAACAAATAGTTGGAATCTTTTCTACATTTTTGTGAAGACTCTTTTTGGAAAGGAAGGGTACATATTTTTGTTGTGTAATATTTTCTATTTTTGAATGCATTTTCTTGGTACAAGACTGTTTTGTGGGATTTTTTTGGTGAAAACATTATTTAAAAAAAAGAAAAGAAAGAAAAATAATTGAAAAGTTTGCCCTTAAGGATATGCTGCAGTCTTGAGTTAAAAAAAAAAAAGAAATGTTAAAGTTGGGGAATTGTATTGTTGTTTTCTTTTGTAATTGTTACAAGAAGTTTGTATCCACTGCTGTTTATTTTGTTGCAGATGAGGAAGTAAAGGGATTGTTCTTGGTTGTTGTTTTTTTTTTAAAAAAAAGTTATTTATGAAATGTCTAAAACACTGGACTGTGACTTTGTGTACCCCTGTGTCTTCATCAAACTGTTGGTGATTCCATTTTTCTCCTTCCATCTTAAGACTGGCTTAATTAGGTGACAATGATACATAGGATACATGTGAATATTTAGTTCATGTTTGGAAAGGGAAAATTCCAAAGGTGAAAATAATTTGTTTACATCTGTTATATACAGTTATCCCTGATGTATATCACTTCTGAATTACATTTTCTAATGAGCTCTGTGATTAATTCCAAATTGCCATTTTTTACTGAAATTCACTATGAAATAAACAATCTGGATTTCTGATATTCTGCTGATTCTCTAAACGTTAATTCAAACCCCATTTGTTACTGATAGAGCAATATCAGAATAACAGAGTTGAAAGGAACCTTGGAGGTCTTCTAGTCCAACCCCAAGAGCTACTTTAAATGAACATTTTCTGATTCAACTAGGGAGATAGAGCCTACTAGACATTTTATGTTTGGATAAAATTTAACGTTTTTAAAGAGAAATGCTGTGATCAAACAGTTCCATTAGCAGGAAGGAAGAGAACAGGAAACACCAACAGTCATAACACCATAAACTGGAGATATGTAACTGGGATATGATCAAGGCCAAGCAAAATCTTTTCCATTTTTTGACCTACAACACTGCCAAATCCTGAGCATGTCATGCATATAGAAAGCAGAAGAGTGCTCTTCATTTTCCTTTCCCTTTCTTTTTTTAAAAAACATCTTTGATTCTTTCAGTTTCTCACCATTGTTCTGTCTGCTGCTGAATTCTTTTTTTTTTTTTGTAGTTATATGCCATCACAAGCACTTTTCCATCTTCCAGCGAAACTGTCCTTGTTTTCCAAACTTGAGTTCAGCCAAGGTTGAAATCATGTGCCTTCTTTCCCTATTTTATAATAAAACTGCTGTCCTACCTTTTACATTACACATGAAAGAGACAGAGAACATTGTCATCTTTCTTATTTGTAAATGATTTGGGAAGCTGTGCTAATTCATTCCCTCTTCATATTCACATTTAGGTCTTCCCACAGAAATATCTTCCCTAATCCCCATGTACACTATTCAGTTTATTCAAAAGTAATACTAAAGGGCTTGAAGCATTTTGCTCCCCTTTCACTGTTGCCCAGTAAAGATTTCCTTCTTGGAATTCATGTTTTGCCCAGTTTGTGGCCTTATAAGACTTATTGGCACTCCTGCTTTTGCCCCTAGTTGATGCTGTCTTCAGCAAAATGTTGATTTACCCCCAGGCTCTTCTGAGATCTAGCCTAGAGATCAAATATACTTATGCTTCATGACTTAGTGCTTCCCTCACTAAATGCAATCCAACTGAGTCGAGAACTTTGCTGCCTCTTTGCTTCTCTCATTTTTCTACTACACTCTGTGCTTTCTGAATCATATCATGTATTTGTGAATGGGTAAGGAAAAACAGAGAAATTCCTGCTGAAAATTAGCATGAGAAGAACAGATTTCATTTCATTCTAGACCCAACAGGTGAAAGGGTAAATTAGCTGTCCCAGTGATGTTACAAATTCATTTGGGTCCCAAAATCAGAAAATATATGGGCAGATAATTTAATCTGAGCCTAGTGGCCAATCTGATCAAACTTCTCCTGTACAACAAATTTAAGATTCACAAACGTATCCAGTAGTAATTATAAATTACTATAATTTCTTTGGCAATTATTTAGCAACTGCAGCTATGTAGTTGTATAGGTGTTCATGTGTATAAGCAAAGAATCTGATCTAAAGCTATTTCGTGCTGATGCTAAAGATTAATCCGTTTTCCAAGACTTAATTCTGATATAAAATATACAGGAATAAACTGTATCACATGCAATATCTTAGCATGGTTGAAAAGAGTATGCTGAGATTTCCATAGTGCCTTATTCCTAATAGATGTTGGCACGTAAATAGAAACACACACACATACACACACCTCTTGGAAAAGTGGGTTTCTCTTTAGAACTAGCTGAGCGGGATGAAGCTGTGCTGCAATGGCAGACATAAACTATATAAGGAGAAGTTATGAAGCTCTGTACAAATTACTGGATAGTCCTAGAATAAGGATCAAAAAAAATCCCTTCCACCTTTTTTTACATCACTTGCAGCGCTGCTGCGTTGGAAAATATTTGTCTTGAGAATAGCCGCCTATTTGAGCCTGATATTGCCCATTTGCTGCTGGCATTGTTGAATTTACAGAAATTAGACATTTTCACTTCTGAAGTGTTTCCAAAGGGCAAATGAATGCCCAGTTTGTTTCATATTGATGCACTTTAAAAAAAAAGTTAAGAGACTGTTTCAATGCATGGGGAAAGATAGTGCACTAATGTCTGAACCCAGTTCACTTTATCTCCAGTTAATCTATGCTCTTGTGTATGATGTCCTTACACAAAGCCTGAAATGTGGAAGAGATTAACATCTCTTTCCATAGCAACAAATCCAGATCTTACACAAATGTAGAAGCAGCAGAGGAATAAATGGTTGGATTCTTGAAACAGATCACAAATACAAACAGCTACTTGCAAGTGACTTGGACCTTTCTGTATGTTCAATAACTATAGTCGGAATGGATTGTAGAGAGAAGAAAAAGGAATGGTGCTAAATGAAAGCAACTGAATGATCGGGCAAAACAATTACTGTCAAACACAGTTCAGGTTCCGCACTTTGGATTTGTTTTCCTTCATTGGCCTACCAACAAAAGTAACAGTAAAACAAAAAGTCCTTGTTTATAGATGTCAGAAATCTCTGAACTTTTGGCCTTGCTCTCCATCACCACGTGCAAAAATCTGTACTTTTCTAAACTAAATACTTAAGAAAAAAAAAACCTTTTGAAGCACCTTAATGTGGCTTCCCATTCCAAGAGTGGCAGCCACTCTTTTCCTTTGAGCACCTTATTGATGTGTTATGCTATCTGCTGTCTTTATGTTACCTGTTAGGTAAATGGCTGGCTGTTAACATACATGTGTGCAGGAGCAGGTATGGCTATATGTGTGTCCAGTGCATTCTACACATGCAAGCCACCATACAAGACAATGCATATACACTTGCACACGTTTGAACACAAACAAGTAATGTTATCTCCCTTTTTCCCATTCCTCAGTACATCATAATAAAGACTCTGACTAGACATGAGTCTAATGCTAAATGAATAATTATACTTCTTTCCACATCGGGAAAAAAAAACACGATTTCTTGCATATCTGAGAAGTGAATAATTTCATTTGTTCAGCAAAGAAATGCTCCTAAGCAGTGGTGGGATTCAAATATGTGAACAACCGGTTCTCTGTGTGGATGCCGCTTCCGGAAGCCCATTTTGGGCCTGGGCAACAAAAAAATTAGCTACCGGTTCTGCTGAACTGGTGCGAACTGACTGACTCCCACCACTGCTCCTAAGCCAATAACTGAGTGAGTGGGAAAAATTACACTGAAGACTAAATCCTGCAGTCTTTATACCTAATGTAAAGACTTCAAGATATGGTTTCCCTGAAGCAAAAATGCTTCTTCTAAGCAAACTACTTTCTGCCTAATCCAAAGTGTGTTGTTGTGGTTGTAAGTGTACTTATATATATATCTATATATCTATATATAAACACAAAACACACACACACACACACACACACAAACCTTTTTACAGTGCAACATGGTTTGAGAAAATGAGATGAGCAGGTCAAAAGTTTTGAGGAAATATGGAGTTCCTTTTTTTTCCTCTCATTTCTCTCTGTAAATGGTATGTCAGTTATAAAGTGAATAAACTGATTTTTTTTTAAAAAAAGAAACCTTGCATACGCCTTTTCTATCAAGTGCTTTAAAATATAGAATAACTACACACATCCTGCCAGTTTTTTCTTACAGTGAGAGTATCCTTACCTGCCATTTAATATTAGCCTCGTATTTTTCTCACGTATATTTACCTGTGACTTGTATTTGTTATTTAAAACAAAAAAAGGAATAAAAAAAAGAAAATTAACTGTAGCGCTTCATTATACTATATTATTATTGTGACATTTTGGAATACTGTGAAGTTTTATCTCTTGCATATACTTTATACGGAAGTATTACGCCTTAAAGATACGGAAATAAATTTTACAAGGTTTCTGTTTTGTGTGGAAGAGTAATCGATGTTGCTAAGAATGATGTTTGTTATTTTGAGTTTTTCTTTTTCCTTTTTTTAATGTTACCAGCACTTTTTTTGTAAGTTTCACTTTCTGAGGTATTGTACAAGTTCACACTGTTTGTGAAGTTTGAATATGAAGGAATAATTAAAAAGAGAGAAAGAAATTGGTTGTCTTGGTTATTTTATTATTCTGTTGACATATGCAATCTATGCACATTCTCCTGAAGATTTAACTGAATGCAAAACATACTGTATATTTTTGGGGCTAATTTAGTTCTCCACGTTAAAAGCTTCTAGGCTTTCTAACTTCCCTGCACAAGAAACTAGTTTGTACACTTACAAAGACATAGTTCTGTATATCATGTCAGGATTTATCGCTATTATTATTTATTTATTGAAAGCCACCCAGTTCCCAAAACGCTGGACAACTGACAACAAAGTAAAGAATTTACAATAAAGCCAATTTTTTAAAAAAAGATAAAAGATGGCTAGAAAAGCAGACTGGACAGAAGCAAAGCGAAGGGGTTTCTTTCTCATTAGCTAAAGACTAGGTGAAGAACCAGATCTTTATGACTTCTCAGCAAGAACAGGGTGGGAACTATCTGGATCTTGTGGGGAACTTCACTTCAGAGGGGAGGCACTGCTACAGAGAAGTACACTTCAAATAATCAGGCCCTATGCTATGTAGGGCTTTATAGGTACTTCAATCACATCTGGAAGCACCATCTTGAATCATACCTAGAAGCAAAAGCGGCAACCAGTACAGCTTACTAAGCAGAGCTGTTTCATGAGCATACTGAGACATGCCCATCACTGCTTGCGACACTATGCTTTGGTTCAGTTGGAGTTCCAATTCATGTAGGCTGCATCGCAGTACGTAAGCTGTGAAGTGACCAGGTCATGAGTGGCTGTCTGAAGCTCCCCCACCCAGTTTAAGATAATTATAAGTCTATGTTTACCAAAGAAGATAACATCAAATGGGGCTTTTATCATTCATACAGTGCCAACTTAATATCTGGTATTATCATTTTTAATTTTATATGAAAATAATGACAAATTACAACTGAGCTAATTTGCATTTATAGCTAACACAATAAGGCAGCTGATATATCCATATGTAGTATTTGGATATTCAACAACATTGCAAAATAGTTAATTATTTCTGATTATTAAAAATCCCTCATCATTAAGCATGTAATCAGAATGGCTGGAAAAATTCATTTTGATTGTAGACTATTTGGGTTAACTTTAAAATTCTATTTTCGCATATTAACATTTTTCTCAAAGTGATGCTTTCCAGCCTTATTAAGATCTTATTAGCAGTTAAATCATCACACCTAACTTATTATCTAAAGGGCAGATTGCCAAATAGGGAGAAACAGTGTTAGCAAGGTCTCCAATGTTAATGTCATGATTTGGCTATCATTATTTTCCTTCTGTTCAATTGTATTCTCATACATTCTCATAGACTGTCTGGACAATTTCCTGCAGTTTTGTTGGTAAAGTTTTTCAGAAGGGTCTATGACAACTCATCATGGCCAACTCACCACAGCCATCTTGCCACATCCAATTTGCTGCGGCCAACTCTCGGCCAACTCACCATGGGACAATAAGCCATGGCCCACTCACTATGGAACAACTCAGCATGAGACAAGAGGTACACTAATATTGAAGAAATAGTCAAATAGAAACATTAAAGAAAGGATACCAAAGGAGCGACAAAATAAAATGTGAATGACAAATATTAAATTGAATTGTTCAATTATCCGGCAGAAAGTTGGCCATGACAAATTGCCCATGGTGAGTTGACTGTGACAAGTTGACTGTGACAAGCTAGCTGAGGCAAGTGGTCTCATTCTGTTTTCAGAAGTAGTTTCCATTGCCTCTTTCCTAGGTCTAAGAGAAAGTGACTGGCCCAAGGTTAGCTTCAAATCCTAGGCAAGACTATACTCACATTCTCCCAGTTTCTACCCTGGTATCTTAACCACTGAACCAAACAGGCTTTCTTTGACTGACTTACAGCCTTGCTAAACACAAGGGTAGGATTGTATTATACAAGAGAATATAGTTCTCCTCTGGAAAACTGAGTGGCAACTAAAAATGTGAAATTAATTTTCCCTGCTCTAATGTTCATGTTGAAGTGAGACTGACTGAACAAATAGAAAGAGTCAAATGGGGAATTAATCTAGAATCTCTATGTCGGCATAATAGAGTAAAGTTGATGCCCCGCCCGAATGCCATTGAACCTTATCTAGTCTGACCCAGGTACCAGTCTGAGAAGATTCTTTTAAACTGGGACAGTAAAATAGCTAATTGAACTCTTTCAGTATGTTTTTATATATCTAAAGCAGTATTTCTCAACCTTAGGGATGCTGAGATAGGTGGACTTCAACTCCCAGAATTCCCCTCACCAACTTGCTGGCTAGGGAATTCTGGTAGTTGAAATCCACACATATTAACTTTGCCAATGCTAATCTAAAGTCACCTTCAAGTTGAACCTGATTCCAGGGGATGGCAGCCATACCATTTGAGGTTTTTAACCAGTATTTTTTATATTCTTAATTCTAGCTAAATATATCACTTTGCTAACAATATAAATTATGCTATAAATCACTGGCTAAATAAAAGCATGTTGATGCACCAAACAAATAAAAGTTTACTAAACTAGAACTTCTCATGGGTAGTATGTGTGTATTACCTTGGGTTTCCATAAATTTTATGGAGCTTTGAGTTTTATCAAGGGTGGCAATGGGGAGTAGGGCACTGGTGAGGGGCAGCAGGGAGGTGGAGCTGTGGCAGCCCTCCTCAACAGGCTCTTTTCTCTGTTTTTCCCCTTGGAAAAATTAGTTGCCCCCCATCCCTGATCTAAAGCAAGGTGAACAACCTGCAGACACAGGGCTCCATGTAAATCTTGACTTGGCTTTCCTTTGTTGCTCCTGGTACTCTGTCCAATTACAATTGCCAATTTGTAGTGATATAAACAAGAAGTACATAGACCCCAAAGTATCTTTATCATAGCTTAAAATACAAAAATACAAAGAAGAAAAAAAACACTGGACCTCAAAGTACAAAGAGAGAAATGTCTTGACTATATATATGTTATCAGGCTCTGCCCTCTTTATATCATTGTCCTATCCACTGAGAATATTGCCTTCACCCAAAGAAATAAGTGCAGGTAGGCTAACATCTGCTATTGTATCAGGCTGTTCCTGTGGTGCATAACTTGGTGGGTATGGGGAGGAGCAGGGTATGGAGAAAAAGATGTCAAGTCATGCCCAACGTCATGGGGAAAGTAATATTGCTGGTTCTTCCAAGCTGAAAAGTGGACTGTTCTGAGTTTCAATGAAGAGATGGAAGATTGGTGGTGGAGCCAGCAGGGCATATTTTGAAACTATCTCCATAGAGAGTTAGCAAGGCTGACAAAGAATAGAACAGAACAGAATAGAATAACAGAGTTGGAAGGTTTTCTAGTCCAACCCCCAGCTCAGGCAGGAAAACCTATGCTATTTCAGACAATGGTTGTCCAATCTCTTCTTAAAAATTCCCAGTGTTGGAGCACTCACAACTTCTGGAGGCAAGTTGTTCTACTGATTAATTGTTGTAACTATCAGAAAATTTCTCCTTAGTTATAGGTTGCTTCTCTCCTGGATTAGTTTTCCATCCATTGCTTCTTATCCAGCTCTTAGATGCTTTAGAGCAGGGCTTTTCAACCTTTTCACCCATTGTACCACTTTTAGGATATGGCAATATCTGAGTACCATCAGTCGCCTAACTAGGTGTCAAAAACTTGATGATTGTTCGAAGTTACAATGGCACTGAAAAAGTGCCCCCCCAAGCCACAGCCAAGCAAGACACCTGCCCGCCCACCCAGCCGCACTCTTCCTCCTGTCTGAGGTTTCCACTGTTGTGAGCATTTCTGTTGGTGATTGGCAGTGGGGGTGGGATGGGGGGTGTTTGGTTGGGTGGTTGCAGCAGGTTTTGGTCACTTCACATGACCCTGGGACGCAGTGGTCGTCATAAATATGAATCAGTTGCCAAGCATCTGAATGTAACTCACAAGACCCTGGAGATGCTGCAACATTCCAGGTGATCGGTGCTTCTTCAGGGCTCAGCAGAAGCGCCAGGATCAGCGCCGAGCTCCAACTGGAGCCTAGCGCTGATCCTGGTGCTTCCACTGAGCCCTGACAGCCCTGCAACTCCAGCCATCTCTCGCTCAGGCTTGTGCAGTGCTGCCACCAGTTCAGCTCATTCCCCTCCCCCGCTACCACTTTTCTAGGATGATCGCGTACCACCTGCCAGGTGCCAATGTACCACAGGTGGTACCCATACCACTGGTTGAAAAGCCCTGCTTTAGAGAATAGCTTGACTCATTCTTCTTTGTGGCAATCCCAGGTTTGGGCAAAACAGGGCACCAAATGAATTCATTTCAAAAGTGAGGTAAACAATCTCTGCCGCATACCAGGATGCTTTAACAATGTCCTGGTCTAGCCTGCCATCCTGGTACTGCCTGATGGTCTAACCCAGCCAAGCTATGCTTAGCATTTTTGAGATGAGACAAGGTCTGTTACATCATGCTACCCAGCTGGCCAATGAATTTTGACCATGTATCAGGATTCAATAATAGTAAAAGTTATAAGGGGCTACCTAATCCAACTTTTCATTTAGCATAAAAATGCAAATTGCATCTGGATAATTGGTTTCCCCCCCCCAAGAAACTTCCCAATATTCAGTCAGAATCTGCTTTTGTGTAGATTGGAACCAGAGAGAACAATCTTGTTCTCTCTGACATTTTTTCAGATATTTGAAGAATACTATTATTCAATCTCCTCCATAATAAATGCCATACCTGCCTCCTTCAATCTCTGTTTATAAGATTTAGTTCCCAGATCACGCTTATTACAAGGTGGGGTCTGACCAGAGCAAAATAAAATAAAATAATGACTTCTGTTTACATCTCTGTTGACTGATCCCAAAGATATTTTTGCTTTTGAGAGGGATTTTTGAGACTAAGACTATTCCAATATATGTTTCAGAAGTACCATTACCATATCTCATTTTAAATTTATATATTTGATTTTTTTAAATAAGTGAAATACTTCTAACTTGAGTTTATTACAAACTTTCCATTTCTAAGTTCTCCTTCCCAAAGTCTTGCATTTGTTTAAAACTTTACTTCTGATGTGTGACATGTGATGCCCATCTGCAGCCTCTCCTTTCCTCTGAGATATTTCACTTTATCAATTTGTTTATTCTGCAAATTTTCTTTCCCCTCATTCCTTCCCTGCAGATTTTACTCCACTAGTAATTGCTTACTATAGCGGTTGTGCTCATCTCCATTTCAAGGCCATTGAGTCAATGCTGTGAAGACATTTCTGTGGTCATGTGGCCAGCATGACATCACAAAGCACTGCTACCTTCCCACCGAAGTGGTACCTATTTATCTACTTGCATTTGCATGCTTTCAAACTGCTAGGACGGCAGGACCATGGTGCTCAGGTCTCGAACCTGGGCTGCCAGCTTTCCAGCTAACAAGCACAGTGTCTTAACCAATGAGCCACCACACCACCTCTGCTCCTTGTGAACACACCAAATTCTTCTGTCATTTTTTCCATCTGTCTATATATTGACAACCAACTCTTCTCCTTATATAAGCTGCTTATCATCTGTCCCCCTTTGGTGGGAGACAGATGCCTCCCTCTGGTGAACATGAGGAAGTAATAGAGGGGGAGGGAGGAGGAGAGAGGGAGAGTTTCCTTCCTGATTCTCTGTGCAATGTCATCAGTCCACTTCACTCCCTTTTGGCATGTTGGTAATCCTACCCAAACTTAGAATTGCACTGTGGATTCAAACACACTGAGCAGCACGCTGAATGGAGCAGGAGTTAGAAAAGATCTGGACTGAAAAACTAAGAAGTTGCTCTAGTGAAGGTAAGGAAAATCCTCAAGCTGGAGATGTTGTCATGCACTTCAGCTCTGTTTGCTTCTTACTTTTTTCTTTCTTTGAAATGAAGGGCCGGTATACCTTCATTAACTCAAGGGAAGTGCCCATGAAACAACCAAATTAGGCAGGAGAAAAAGGAGGAGGAATGGTAAGGGAGGAGGAGGAGGTGGTGGTGGTTGTCTCTAGCTTGAAGAAGGAATTAAGACTCTGTGTACATTAAAGAATGAACTGTGAAGGATCATCACACCAAAGCCATAAACTAACTCTAACTTGTACTATTCCATCCTTCCTTTCCCATGCAAGAAATAAAAACTAATCATTCACCATTAATCCACAGGTGAATCTGAAGATTCACTTATAAACTGTAGAAAGGCACCTTCAGAAGAGGATAGTCAGGCAAGCTTTCAAGAAAAATTGACCAGCAGGACAGAAAGCAGAGAAGGGGGACATTCATTTCTGTGGTAAAATGAAGCACAGCAAGCAGACTATGCAACATACTTCTGGATATAAAATACTTCTGGGTACAAAATACTTCTATGGGCACAAGTTGGAAAAATACTGTATTCTCCAGCATGATGAGTGGAGAATCCACCGGTGGGTTGTCTCGGCCTTCTTGCTCAGATAGGACTAAATCTAGAAGTTGCCACACCTCCTGCTGGGCTAGACTGATCCAATTTTTGCCCCAATCTCTCCCATAGACTGGAATGGCAATGGCATAAACTGGATGTGCGCAGGGCCCTGCGTTATTATATAAAATGGACTTCTGCCTTCTGCAAGTACGAGGCCCTGTTCGTGTCCTTCCAGCCCTCTTCCATGGGTCAGAAGGTCTCTTCTTCGACCATTGGGAGGTGGATTAGGGTGTGCATCGCCCATGTTTATCTGTCTCAATCACTTCTGGTTCCTGGACACATCACTGCCCACTCCACTCACAGTGCGGCTACGTCAGCGGCCTGATCTACACAGGTGTTCATTGAAGAAATCTGCAAGGCGGCGACTTGGTCCTCCCCTTCCTCCTTCATCAGGCACTATAAATTGGACAAATTTGCCTCTGTGGATGCTTCCTTTGGCCGGAGGGTATTGCAGCAAGTGATTCCATCTAGTGGGACACAAGCCCAGACTGTTTCCCCCCTCCATAAGGACATGAGTGGCTTTGGTATGTCCCACCGGTGGATTCTCCACTCATCATGCTGGAGAAGGGGCGTTGTCTTACCTGAACACCTTTTCTCAGCATGATGATGGAGAATCCACACCCTCCCTTAAGGGCCGTCTGGTCCTGTGTCAGGGGTAGCAGGAGCCAAAGTGTCGGACTCTCATTGGTTGCTTCACCTTGGTTAAAAAACTGGGTCAGCCTAGCCCAGCTGCAGTAGAAAAACTATGTCGCCAATTCTACCTTCCAGACTTAAAAGGGCAGGTGCATAAAGAAAAGAGATGATGTCTATCCAGTGAAAATAATTCAGAGAAAAACATTAAATTGGGCCAAACAAGTTCCAACAAATATTAGCAGTGTAATACTAAATATTTAAAGGCATTGATTACTCCATTCTTAGGAGTTCCTACATTCTAATGTCTAGAATTCAAGCCTTTTTGTAGGTCCATGCCCCAAAGTCACTACTGAATAACACTGCTTGTGTTTTAAGGCCTCAACACAATGATAAATTCAGAAGAAAAGCTATATATTCACTGTCCTGAACCAGGCCACACTGACAAGGACAGATGCTACTTAGAGTCATTGCACAGGAGACAGACAGTCCCTCCTTGGGATTAATAAGGATTCATCCCTAACAGGAGATTGCAACAAACACAATCCACAAATTAATGTTCTATGTTCTGAAAAACACAAACCAAAATCCGAGGTTCACAGGCAAAACTCAGGGTCGGCAAGGCAAAGTCTGAGATTCTGAAAATGCAAATCGAAGTCCCAGGTTCATAGACAAAATCCAGGGTCAGCAAAGCAAGTCCAAAGTTCAGAGTCCACAAAGCTAGGAAACATGATTCAAAGTCCACAAAGGTCAGGAAAGTGCGTGCCAAAGCAAACATTTGTTCCTGATAAATGCACCTTCCTCCTGCATCCACCTAAATAAACACATCAGGTCTTCCATCAGTGGTGAGATTCAAATATGTGAACAACTGGTTCTCTGTGTGGATGGTGCTTCCAGAAGTCTATTCTGGGCCTGGGCAGCAAAAAATTAGCTACTGGTTCTGCCGAAGCGATGTGAACCGGCTGAATCCCACTACTGTCTTCCATGTGAGGAGGGGCAGGGCTGCTTTCTCACAAGCAACCTCACTGGCCTCTTCTGTGCCTCCCTACACTCCACTCTCCTCATTTGCAGATCAGGCAAGGGAGGAAGCTGTTCCTCGTTGGAGGTGATCTGTAGCTGTTCATCATCACTGGCCCTTGGCAGCCAATCCTCTCCTGCAGGCGGCTTCCCATCCAGTCTCCTCCCCTCCTGGGACTGCATCGTCCTTAGCCCTTGGACTCTCTGTCGTTCTAGGCCTAGGGGAACCATGCTATTCCCATGGGATGATCCCAGTTCCAACTTTTCCTCTTCCTCTGAGCCAGCGTCTCACAGGACCATCACATTCACAATGGAGCAAATTAAATTCCTCACAGTGACTACAATTTGAGATCATTTTAATTATCTTAAAAATCTTCTGATTGCCCAATTATCTTGACCTGTTTCAATCTAATTTTTTTCCAGACTACGAAACTGAGACTCCCAAACAACGTTACAACCCTGGACTAAAGGGCCAAGCCCCAGCTATACCAAGTGACTGCTTGGTGTGGGAAATAGCATTTAAGACCTAAATTAAAAAACTGAGAGATTATGTGTTGGGCTGTTGTTTAGTGTTTGTGGTGGATGAATGTGGTCTGGGATAGGTTTTAATCTCTCTCTGTCTCTGTCTCTGTCTCTGTCTCTGTCTCTGTCTCTGTCTCTGTCTCTGTCTCTGTCTCTGTCTCTGTCTCTGTCTCTGTCTCTGTCTCTGTCTCTGTCTCTCTCTCTCTCTCTCTCTCTCTCTCTCTCTCTCTCTCTCTCTCTCTCTCTCTCTCTCAGTATTCTTTCCTTGTTTCTTAGACTGTTTTCTTAGTGTACCTTTAATAATAACAACAACAATAATAATAAGTTGGAAGGGACCTTGAAGGCCATTTAGTCCAACTCCCTGCTCAGGCAGGAAACTATACCATTTCAGACAAATGGTTGTCCAGTCTCTTCTTAAAAACTTCCAGTGTTGGAGCATTCACAGTTTCTGGAGGCAGGTTGTTCCACTGATTAATTGTTCTAACTGTCAGGAAATTACACCTTAGTTCTAGGTTACTTCTCTCTTTGGTTAGTTTCCATCTGTTGCTTCTTTTTCTTGCCTTCAGGTGCTTTGGAGAATAGCTTGACTCCCTCTTCTTTGTGGTAACCCCTGAGATATTGGAACACTGCTATCATGTCACCCCTAGTCCGTCTCTTCATTAAACTAGACATACCCAGTTCCAGCAACCATTCCTTATATGTTTTAGCCTCCAGTCTCCTAATCATCTTTGTTGCTCTTCTCTGTACTGTTTCTAGAGCCTCAACATATTTTTAATTCGTGGTGACCAAAACTGGATGCAGTATTCCAGGTTTGGCCTTATCAAGGCATTGTAAAGTGGTATTAACACTTCATGTGATCTTGATTCTATCCTTCTGTTAATGCAGACTAGCACTGTGTTGGCTTTTTTTGGCAGCTGCAGCACACTGCTGGCTCATATTAAAGTGATTGTTAACTAGGACTCCGAGATCCGTCTCACAGCTACTACTGTTGAGCAAGGTACCACCTATACTATACCTGTGCATTTGGTTCTTCTTGCCTAAATGTAGAACCTTACTTTTTTCACCATTGAATTTCATTTTGTTAGAGAGCGCCCAATGTTAAAGTCTATCAAGATCCTTCTGTATCTTAAGCCTATCTTCTGGAGTGTTGGCTATTCCTGCCAGCTTGGTGTCATCTGCAAATTTTATGAGTTCCTCATCTATCCCCTCATCCATATCATTGATGAAGATGTTGAAGAGCATGGCCCAGAACAGAGCCCTGGGGCATCCCACTACACAGTTCCCTCCATGTAGATGCAATTCCATTGAGAACCACACGCTGAGTACGGCTGGTCAGCCAGCTACGAGTTCATCTGATGGTGATGCTGTCTAATCCACATTTTTGTATCAAGTGGTAGGTTGTGGTCTACTTTATCAAATGCCTTACGGAAGTCCAAGTAAATTATATCCACAACATTCCTCTGGTCCATTAATTTTGTCACCTGGTCAAAGAATGCAATGAGATTTGTCTGGCATGATCTGTTTTTGACAAACCCATGTTGGCTTTTGGTAATGACTTTGCTTCTAGGTGTTTGCTGATTCGTTGCTTGATTATTTTTTCCAGAATCTTCCCATGTATTGAGGTCGGGCTGATAGGTCTGTAGTTTCCTGGATCCATTTCCCCCCCCCTTTTTGAAGAGCTAATTGGTGAGCTAATATTCCTATCTTTTTTTTTTTTACTACATTCTACATTTACTATATTTTACTACATTCTTACAGTGTTGTTTTAGGGTTGAAAATATGGCCTGGACATGAGTCTTTCATTTTTCTCTGGTACTATTTAAGTAAGAAAAGACATATTTGTTAGGTGAAATAAGATACTTCCAATTACAGTGTTTTCTTTCTGCCCCTTTTTATTGGGGTTGGAGGCATGCAAGAACCACATGTCTTGTATATTAAATGACAAAATGGGCCACTTTGTTACTGGCTAATCATTCTATGCACTATGTTGACTGAGAAGGGAGACCACAGTACTTATTTTTCCAGACTTCGGCTGGAATTTTATTAGTCTTGAGATTTGCTCTCTCTGAAAGGAAATCTGGGTGGCTGGCAAGAATTGTCAAACATGGCTGGATCAAGAAATGAAAGGGAAGAATGCATAACTTTCAAATCTGATGGCATCACATTTTCTCTCACAGAAGCATCTATTAATCCATAATCCAGATTTTCACACCCCACTTGGTTGCCACAGATGGCAGAATTCATACTAACAAGAGCCTTATCCACTTCTTCAGGTTTTAGAGTCTCAAAAAAAAGTATCGTAGTTTATAAAACCAGCCCATCAGCTCACCAAAGCAGACTTTGTCTGCAAGGAAACCGACAACATTATTCAACTAACCTGCAGACATTTTATTCCACTTATTACTACCTGAACAAGGCTAAGCAGGAATCCATAGATGCATTAAGAACAGAAAATTTATGCTTTGCTACTCTTATTGTTCCCATGTGGGCTAGAACATGAGTTCTTACCAGTGCATGCTCATATTCACTTCTTGTTTTATTGCACCATCAGCTGAGGTATAATTTCAGTTGCTTAATTTTATGCAGTTCCTCAACAAACTAAAGAGCCACTTGAGAATAGTGATGGAGAAGAGATCTTGTGGGAGTAATCTAATTCAGTGCTATGACAGAGTGACCAAGAATGAGATGGTGCTGCCTATCAAATTGTCAGGGAAACTACCAAGCCCTTCTACAATCTTCTGGAGCCATTATGTAAATAGGTGAATCATGCTAGCACGTCTGCTAACTCTGGTGAAGGCTATAGATTCCAAGATCTCTAGTTTGACCAGGAAGTGTTAAAAATATATATGCCCATGTTTTCCATCTTTCCATGATGGAAAATATCTTTACCAAATTATGTGTGGGGCTGGCAGAAATGGTATATGTTTCCTGGGGGTTGGAATAGAAAACCTCAAAGATCCCTTTTAACTCTGTTATTCTGTTATACTTGTGACAAGGTCATGAACTCACTGACTGTATTGGATTCCTTCAAAGACCAGCTGCCCCAGAAATTTTAACACTGATATCAAGATGATGTACATTACCATAGGGGTGTCTGAGAAGCTGGACTATATTGGAAAATAATAATTTATAATTTTTTTAAAGTTATGCAAGTTTTTAGGACAACATATATTAAGAAAAGAGGTGTTGTTTCCAGAACTGTGAGCTGTAAGCAATTTTTGGATCATAATGGGCTACAACTTGGATTTTTATGATTGGATTTTATAATGACATATATTTTTATAATATGCCTTAGCTACTGTGTGGCAACTTGAAGCCACTTGAAGCTATTCTGGCTTTTAAGTAGAATTTCCTAACTCTTTCAGCAGAAGGCCTATCTTACAGACATTCTGTAATGAGGAAAGAGTACTCAGAGTACTCTTGAAGAGGTACATGAATAAAGAGAACTCATAGGTTGAGGATCTGTTGACTCTAGTTGGTTCCCTGTAAACCATCTCCTCCCTTCCATGCTTGGGATATTGTCTTTTCATGGTCATGTGTACTTTGGTTGCCAGAGAGAGTTGACCTTTGCTCAACCACTTGTTTCTTCCTTTATGTGTCTGTCCTTTTGACAGAGGAAATATGAACTTCATAGAAGATTGAATGTATCAGTAAGGAAAATGAGATCATGTGCATAGGACTGCTTTTCATTTTTCCTTTTGGAACTCACAGTAAGGTGGAAAATGTTCAAGGTCATGGTTAGTGTCCTGATATTTTTGGTTTTATGCTTATTATTATATGGTCCACACAGCCAAATTTCATGTCCCTTTCACCCTATTCAAACCCTTCTAAGCCCTTCCCATCTGCATCCCATTAAAAAGGAAACATTACAGGAAGAGTTTGAGAAATGTTTTTATGACAAAACAATGTATAATTCATCTCTTTGTGTGATTTACTGAACTGGCCAAGTAGCCAACTGTATTGTAATGAAAAGACAATCCTTAGAAATCAGTTCTTTGTGGTTCAGAGTAACTTTTTCCTTTTTAATGGTTCTTTACTTTTTCCTCTTTATTCTCTTGCTGTTCTTGCTTCCTCTCAACATACATTCTTTCTACTTGTCCTAACCCAATTGATCTTTCCTGTAATCCGCATCCATTTTTGAACAATATCCTAAATGTTGCAGCTGGCAAAGTCTCTAAAGTAGCAGGCTGATGTTTTACAGAAGGAGAATTCTGTGTGAGTTGGGAATTTTGCATATGTTGTTAGAAAGTCCTTTGTGGGATTACAAACTCTGAGATTTCCTAAGCAGAATGGAAATTTTCTGCCAATGTCCTGCTAAGAAAGAGGGGGAATCCAATCATACCAACATTTTCTTTAAACTATGAAGTAGATTATATAATAGAGAAATTAGTAAGGAAAGCATATGATTTCAGAGCCTATTCCTGACTGTAATTCCTGAATCCTCGTTGAGTTTTTGCAGTAACTTTTTAATGTCTTGCAGTTTTCTAAATTCCCACATGGTGTCCCAGTGGGATCACAAAGGAACAGTCAACATACTTGAAAAGTAAAGATCAAAACAGACAAAGCTTTGTAAACTGAAATCATTGCATTGAATTTTTCATTATGGATACTAAAGCATGAAATGGAAACTGTGACTAAATATCAAGTCACAAATTGCTCAGCTTGAATATAGTTATTTGTATCATGTTTTCAATACAGACAATAAGGAATATTTCTAGGAAATATTTGTAAAAACATGTCTCGCCTTAAAATATATAAAGTAATATTTAGGGGAAAAAATAAGATTATAGGCATAATGCCTATAATTCTGGAGGGCTTTGCTGAAGTATATCAGAATCATGTATCCTATAACTGCTTTTATGTATTGCATCAAGTTTTGGACAGTAGATATAAAATGTGGGCTCTGTTTAATTATTTCTTGTAACCTGATGTGAGGTGAAAACAAATTGGGTTCCTCTTGAATCTAATTAATGCAGCTTGTTTAGCAAATTTTCCTGATGTTTAATATCAAAAGATAAATGCAGGTCATCTGTCAAAGAATGTACAGAAATGTCAGTTTGCAAAATGCTTGATTTCTTAAGATCAGTAGCTAAAGCAAACATACAGCAAGTTTACTGCCTCTGTATTATATGTATACAACCATTTGTACAGACCTTCTGTGTTAACTGAGATCATCACATTAATAGGCATAGATATCATGGAATTCTTTCAAGTGAAAGTTGTTTGTTTAACTGATAGTTTGCCACAATCTAACAACTCTCAGCAACTTATATAACAAAATTACAATTTAATATATTACAATAAAATCATAAAATCCACCAGTGGAAAAATCATACAAACAAATAAAAAACAAAAAGAAAACAAACAAAAAGGAATAAATGATAGTATGGTTTTACAAAAAGTGAAAGACTTCAGGAAGTCTTGTGTGTTTTTAATATTTTTCTGAAGACCATCAGGAAGAAGGCCAGCCTGATCTCCATTTGGAGGATTTTTCAAAACATTGGTATTTCCACAGAAAAGCAATTTTACCCCCCACACACACACACATACCTGCCCAAAACATGGAATTATAATTGTTTCAGCTTGCAAGATCAAGTGGTTAAATCAATTCTAGTTGGAAAGATGATTCTGTAGGTGCAACCGCAGATGCAAAGTCATAATAGTTTATAGGAAAATCTTAAATTTTACAGAGAAGTAAATTAGCTACTAACACAGAGTTCACAAACTAACACAAAACCAGCCAAATTCTCTCAGTATTAGAAGTCAGTGAATATGCAATGTGGACCATTTCTAGTTTTTGACTAGACTTTAAGGGCACCTCCATGTAAAGCACATTGCAGTAGTCCAGATGGTTTGTAATGAAGGCTTTATTTACTCTGTCTGGGTATTCCTGCATCAAATAAGGTTGCAATTGCTACAACAGGCAAAGATGGGCAAGGCTTCTTGCCATGGGCGCTGTCTGCTGTTGAAGCAGAAACTGTAGTGGAGAAGGATCCTCAAATTGCAAATCTGCTCCTTCATAGGTAGTGCTTACTCATCTATAACACAAGTGTCAACAGAGAAACCCAATGTATAATCAGCAGCTGCAATTTACTTGAGTTCTGCTTCAGTTTGTTTATTCCCATCCAGACCCTTATATCCTCCAGGTAAGAGGAGAGGACATCAATAGCATCTTTTCTACATTCCAACTGCAATGTAAGTATGCTGGTGGTACTGCACCCCAAACTCAGATGAACATTTCACTGGTTTTGCAGCAGGGAAAAAGCATCTTATATATCACTCTTTCATCCACCACCCAATATACTGAAACTAAAGATGTTTCCACTGAGGGAGGAGCAGAATCACCACAGAACAGAGCCTCCAATTCCTAACCCTGCAGTCATTTCCAGGAAGATATCATGGTTATTAGTACTGAAAGCTGTTAAGAGGTCCAATAGGACCACAAAGGTCACATTGCTCTCATCCAGATCCTAATATAGATAAGATAAGATAACCTTTATTGTCATTTTTATACTGTGGGCACGATGGCACACATCAAAAATGAAATTTAGTTACCCGCTCTCAAAGTGAAACACATACATGACGCACACCTAAACATACTATGAACAACATATGTATAGACCCACATCCCTACATATATGTAGCAAATAAATATTGTCCATCTTGAATATATAATGGAAGGAGGAAGCTTGAGAGTTCACAAGGTTAATGCTGTATGGAATAAAACTCTGGCTGAATCTGGATGTTCTGCTTCGGATACCACGAAGCCTCCTCCCAGAAGGTAACAAGGAAAACAGGTTGTGAAGAGGATGTGTAGTGTCCCAGATAATCTTACAGACCCTGCTCAAGCAGCGCTTCTGTGCTATGTCCTGGATGGGAGGGAGGGAACTGCCAATGATCTTTTCGGCCATCCTCACCACTCTCTGCACCGCCTTCCTGCCTGATATCCAAGAGAGCAGCCAATGCTGTCTCAGTCCCATTCCCAGATCTGAATCCTAACTGAAAGGAATTAATATAATCTGTTTCTTCTGGAGTGCCGCAAAGTTGATCTGCCTCTACCATCTCAACAACCATTAACACAAAAAGGAAGTTGGAGACCAGTCAATAGTTATCCAAAACCTCTGGAGCTTCTGAAGAGTCAGTCTGTTCAGAAAGGAGCTACAGCTCCTTTCAGGAAGAGAATCATATAGAGATCTTTCGGAAATAACATAGCAGTTAGCAAAATATGAATTAGGCCCAGAAAAGCATGAAGGATTAGAAAGAAACTAGATATAAGTTCACTTTGTTGTAGGAGGGAGGGAAGGAAAAAGTTTCAGCTTTTCAAGTTACTGTTATTGTAGCCTATATCAATAAAGCAGAATTGCAGTATTGTATTTCTTGGACATGGCCTGGTCTACCTCAAAGACCTCACACATCAAGACTTTTGTCTGTTTCTGCAAAGACAGCCATCCAGAGCCAAGTGCTGGTCTCTCAATATCCATTCTCTGAAACAGCGAGGACGGGCAAGGGTTCAATGAACACATGGATTCCAAAGTCTGATACAAACTGCAGTCCAGCTGAGTTACAGCCAAAATGAAATAGGCCCACAGCACAATGTTCATTTCAGACATTTACTTCATATTAGTCTCAGTGGCCTCACTCGTCAATTGCTATAAGTTTGTTTTTGCAGGTCCAGTTACCACAAGTATATCTGCATTTTAAAAATATGTACAAAATACATGCTAAGAAAATATATTTGGGATATTTTAAAAAATTAAGTTTGCAAAAATATTGGCTACATGTATTAATGTTTCCACGCCACCATAGATCAATACAGACATTTGCAGTTTTATAGTTTGCCATTTGAAAACTGAATAAAGGCAAACAGCAAACATCTATTTAACAAAAAACAAAATACTTTTCACATATCTCCCCTGTTGTACATTCTTTTATGCAATTTCCAATTTCAGAACAGCTTGGCTAATATGTGTTAATTGCTTATAGCATATAGAGAGCAACAAAATAAGTAACTTTAATGACTCATGCTGAGCTACTTTGACCTATCCTATAGTGAACAGTTTGGGAAATTGTACCCCAAACTAATGATCTTGGTTGCTGATACAGCTGCCTATAGATATGCTAAACATTTTTATAACCATAGTTTTCATTATGTATTTAGAATTGGCTGAGGACAAATATTCTGCATGGCTTGAACAAACACTGTAACTTTTTATTAAAGTCTTTTAATGAAAGACTTTGGTCTTTTTCATTACCAAACAGGAAACTGTTAAAATATTCAATTTCTATTTTATTTTATTTATAAAATTTATTTGATGTCCATCTCATATCCAATGACTCTGGGCAGCTTACATCATAAAAAGTATTGAAAAACATTAAACCAAATCAGTTAGTCAAATGCACTGCTTTGGGTGGTCAAATTTGCTAATATATTTTAGATTACTTCTCTCCAGCAGTTTTATATTATAAAAATGTGTCTTTATTATAATAATTTCTAAAGCTCGTGAAGAGTGCTATGGTTATGAAACAATTGCTATAGCTACATATTAAGCATAAATTTAGTAAAATACCTCTACAGGTAACAATAGCTGCTGTGAACAATGAAATTGTCTCCCAAAATAACTGGCAAGGTTAAAAGCTGCTAGAAATGAATGATTCATCAAATCTACTACAGTGGGTTCCCATTGTTTTTTTATGATTTTATCCAGAGGAATAGTAATATGTCCTTCATATCCATATAACTATCACCTAGAGCTATAGTGAAAAGATAAAATGGAACGGTATAAATATAAGAATTGTATTAAACAATCATCCTTATCTCAGTTAGGAGGTAGAAGAGACTTCTCTGCTGTGGCCTCTGCCCTCTGGATCCTGCATCCTTCTAGCCTTCCAGAAGAACCTTGAAACCTGGCTCTGCCAACTGGTTTGAGGCCCCAATAGGGGTGCACTAGGCTGGAGGAGGTTGAGTGAGAGACACAAATCCAACTCCATACTGTTTGTGCTCCTAGTTTGTGCTCCTAACTTTTTACTTAATTGTTGCTAATCTTAATTTTAATGTTTTATACCTATGTGTAGTCTATTGTAATCCCTCCAAGTCACTCAGGATAGTGAGACGGATGACATAAATTTATAATATATATATATATATATATTGTAAATAAATAAATGTTTTGGAACCACCACCACTATCAAGAAACTAGACAACACAAACAGCCCCTTGCAAGAGGGAACAGCAGATTTTCTGGGAAGAGCTGAGGACATTTAATGCATTTTTCAGCAATCCATCACTCCTCTTCTAGATTTCAAATTTCAGCTGTGATTTTATTCAAAAGAAGAGACATTCACTCGTGCACAGGGGCATCCATAGTAATGGTGGTGGCTTCAAAAAGTCAAGATCAAGGCTGCAGTCATGTGTTGGAGCTCCTCTCCCATTTACCTGTATATAAAAAGAGGGGTGAACTTCCATCTCATGATTGTGACTGCCATCTTGATTGTTTTTACCTCCCTCCCTGCAAATAGTCTTGTTTCTATATTCACAAAATTATCTTGGAGACAGAAGAGAATGTGATACTGATGGTATCTTCTTGTGAAATGGGAGAAGAGGGCTTCTTTTTGAAAGACCTCATGAAGAAGCAGGTCAAGATAATCCCTTATTGTTAGAGATAGCAAATATGCATTGATTTTCTGGTTGTTCTGGTTGTTCTGTGTGCTAATAACTCAGAATGACAAGACCCTGTTGGCCAACAATTCTCTGAGGACTTGATTCATCCATTTATAAATGTGTATCCACCCATGATGTCCCAACATCTGAAGATAAAGACCCTTCACAATAATTAGATGCCCAGTGTTTGGACAATGTTGCAAACTGTAGATTTCCATCATTTGGTGACCAACAGCAGGGCAAGAAAAATTCCTGGCACCATTTCATCTCCCACCACTTCAGATGTTTGGAGATGGGAAGTGAGGACCTGGTATGAGAAGGAGGAAACAAGGTGAGGGGATGAAGTGAAGGAGAGAAGAAAAGAAGCTGCTGAGGAAAGGAAGGTGGAAGAGAAGAGCAGAAGGATTGGAAAGTGAGAGTAGGAATGTAGATTCTACTAAAAGAGAAAGGAGAAGGAGTGAGAAGAGAAGGAAGAGATGATGAAGGAAGAGTTAGATGTGACCAGGTGTCCCCATAATACTATGGTCTGAAGAAGAACAGTTTCTGTAAAGGTTTTTCTAATCAAGGAGAGAACCAACCTAGTACTAAGGAGAAATTTCCTGACAGAATAATTAATCAGTGGAATGATTTATCTCCAGAAGTGGTGGGTGCTCCAACAGTGGAGGTTTCTATGAAGAGTTTGGACAACCATTTGTTTAAAATGCTACAGAGTCTCCTTCTTGATCAGAGGGTTTGAACTAGATTAGAAGACCTGCATTTGTGTGTTTGTGTGTGTCTGTGTATTTCCTGTGTGTGTGTGTGTGTGTGTGTGTGTGTGTATTGCTTAGATTGCTTTATTAATAATTGGGGCATCTGAAAAAAAAAGAACACAGCCCAATTTAAAAGGTAAATAAATCATTTAAAATAACTCTAATTGTTTAATTATATGAAACAATATTTAGTAATTAAGAGCATCCCCACAATTTTGGATGCTTTCATATGTTAAATTTGTTTTTCCTTACTTGGAGTCATCCAGCTCTTTGGACGATTTCTAAGGAATTGGCTGATCCAATTTGGGACCAAGGAGGAGGAGGCGACAAAGGGCTCTGTTGTGGTAAGTTCCTACGACTTCTAGACCAGGGGTAGTCAACCTTGGCTCTTTTATGACTCGTGGACTTCAACTCCCAGAATTCCTGAGCTGGCTCAGGAATTCTGGGAGTTGAAGTCCACGAGTCATAAAAGAGCCAAGGTTGACTACCCCTGGTCTAGACTGTGGCTTGACCACACATGCTCTAGACCAGGGGTGTCAAACTTGCAACATCACATGACATGTCGTGATGTATCGTGACTTTTTGCCATTGCTAGCAATGGGGTGGGTGCGATTTCGCTATGATGTATCCGGCCTGTGAGCTGGCAATTTGACACTCCTGCTCTAGGCAAATCACCTGCTAATAGTGAATTTATCGTCTCTCTGTGGATGTTTTCCTCTGGCCTAAATGGCACCTGCTTGGCAAAAAAAAAAAAAGGATCAACAAAGAGTAAAAGCAGGAAGCTCACAGAATTGCAAAGACATAATTGCAAATCCAAGTTGTTCAAGGGAGGACTAAGCTTGCCCAGATGGGGGAAGAGAGAGGAAATAGGGTAGGCAAAAATGCTAAAAAGGGAAGAAATGAAATTGAGTGTCTTGGAAAGGACTAGATGGGCTCTTGAAGAAAAGTCACAGTGGAAAGGCCCAGGCATACCCAGAGATGTGAGCAAGGCATCTCCAGATCCTCAGCCTGACACCATTCTGCACCCTCCCACAACTTCTGGGAGGGAGCCAGTCCCATTAATGTGGTCACTCTCCACTTTATTCCAGGGAAAGCCTCTTTTGACTCGGGTTTACTTGGGAAAAGGCTGAAGCTTCTTCCCCTGCTTTTCTTCCTTTTCCTTAGCTTGGTGGAGCAACCTGGGTACATGTGTGTTTTCATGAACTGGGATTGTGGTTTGTGACCTTGGATGTTATGGCTAGTTTGTTCAATTGTTGCTTTACACCTTTATTCTGTACAGCACCCAGAGTCATTTTTGTGATATAGATGGCCATACAAATTGTTTAAGGAACTAAACAAATGTGATAGTGACGCTACATTTTCAGAATCAAGACAGCCAATTCAAATAAGCCATGGTTAGTCGCAGTGGTGGGATTCAAATATGTGAACAACTGGTTCTCTGTGTGGATGCTGCTTCCGGAAATCCATTCTGGGCCTGGGCAACAAAAAATTAGCTGCCGGTTCTGCCAAACTGGTGTGAACTGGCTGGATCCCACCACTGCTTAGTTGGAATATTAAGGCTAAGGAACAAAATGGAAGCTGAAACTGAAAATTAAAAGAGATAAGTATTGGAGTCTAGAAGATTTATCTCTAACTCCTCCTCTTCTAATCAGGAACACACACAAACACATAGCATTTATATAGAACAACACAGGCAGTTTTCTATACCTATAACACACACATTAGGGTTCTGATTCACATCTGCTAGATGTCCTAAATTGCCACACATTTCCTGAATCACTGCTTCTCAAACGTTTAGAAATTTAACTGTGCCTCACCTGAAAGACAGAATGGAACCCCTTCCATCTTTTTTAAATACTAACTCAAGCAAGAAATCTTCTTACTTCTAAGTTGCTCAGAGTTTGAATTGCTCAGGTTTGATGGTATTTAGTTAGACTGGCTGGTTAGCTCTGATTAATAGAAAAAGGTAAGTCATTCATTTTTAACTCTTGCCATTTTGAGCTCTTGAGATAGGATTTCTTATTCTTGCAATTTTGTTTGCTCCTACCTTCCCAATTCCACAAAGGTAGCATAGGACAAAAATACATTTTGGAAGCTCCAGATCTCTGAGTGATTAGACATGCAATCTTCTGACTCAGGCTCTAAAGCTATAGAAATACAATAAGTTGCAGACCTGGGAATTTCCTATCAAAATTCATTTATTTCAATTACCTTTCCTGTTATTTTACTTTTTGCCCCCACCAACTTTTTCTGCTGATGTTCTCTCTTTTTGTTCTCTCTGTTGGGACAGGTTTTCCTTTCCCAAGATCACCTTTTTAAAAGTTTTACAGTTTCCTAAAGTCATGTTCAGCCATTCTTGATCATTTGCAAGGAATGGCCATATGCAAATTGTCCTAGTGTGTCATATTTTCAGAACACATATCGGAGCAAACTCTAGTTTTGTTTTGTACAACTAGCAAGTGGGTGGAGTTTAAAATTCTTCTGTTTTCAGCCTGATCCCAAGTTGAGTAACTTTGATGTATCTAGTGTTTCCTTCCAGACCAAAGACAGTCTCCCTGCCTGGATGGGGCACAGAGCTTCAGAAGAGCTTCTGTTTCTCCTCCCTCCCTCCTACAAGCAGAGAGCTTCTGGAAGGGCAGCAAACTGAGATCATCAGACAAAGTAAGCAGTGTGGAGAGTTGACTTCTTCCACCTGGACTGCCTTCCCAGGAGAGCCACACTAAGCACAAAGGCCAATTAGCTTTAATGAGTTGGACAATCCCGCTGAGCTATCCAGGGCTGGCTGGCACCAGAAGACCAGGGCTGCTGCAACAATTGCCACTGTCCCCCAGGGTCGCCAGGCCCAGCCTCTCCTTTGGGCCCTAATTTGATGAAGAAAACTTTTCTAGATATTTGTGAGACAACTCTCCCTTGCACCTGCCCTGCCTGTGTCCCAGCTGGCATTTCCCCTCTGACTTTTACTAAGTGTCTGCAGTCACAAGGGCTCCTGTTGCAGGCTACCATGGAAAGTAGGCCTTTAAAGCAGGGGGAGGGGGGACTTTTCTAGGAGCAAATTCCAGGCATGCATGTGTGAAAAAAAAAACCAAACACAAATCTTGAAGACCAAGAAACCATCCCACCCCCTCCTTTGGTGAACATCAATGGATCTTCATTGGCCATTATGTCCTCCATTTATCCAGTTTATTTCCTTCAATCTTTCTGCATCAGGTTGCAAACTGTTCCCCTAAAGCTCAGATGCCTTTGGGGGGAAGTTTTGTAGGCCTTTTTTCCAGATGAACATTTGGTGGAACCATGTCCTCCAGGTCTTCTCTCCAAGACTTAGCAGGGAATCTGACAAGCTTTGGAAAAGGAGCAGATCTGATGATGCTCCCATCTTATTTTCTTCTAGAAAAGCTTTAGAACTTCTTGCCTTCCATGCTTTTTGGACTGCTAGCACAAAACATGGATGGCTACTATAGAATAGAATGAGGACAATTAATATAATCTTATTTTATTAATTGAGGCTGCTTTTATACTTCTTAGCCATACACTAATGCACGCATCTCACTGATATCTAGGGAACTTGACCTCAGGGTGTTGTAATATCTGACAACCAACCGAATAATACTGTAAAATGACAAGTTTAAAAGCAGATAAAATATTACTGTAAGTGAGAAAATTTTTTAAAAATGGAATAAAAAAGTATCCCCAGTGTCATTTAAAGCTGCAAATAATCCTTTTCTGACTAGAGCAGGGTTAATAGCATGCTATGCTTCTGCACTCAATGAATCACATTTTAAGTGTGGAGGTAGTTGAATGAGGAGGAGGAATAAAGGCATTTATAGCAACCTCCCCTTCCTTGGTGGGATCCCCTCCCCAGAAAGGACCTCCCATCTCTTTTGGGGGACCCTTTTCCAAGACCATTAACTTTATCAAAATCTCAATGCTGGTTTAGTTGTGTGGATTTCATTTGAAATTCTGAAGCTCAGGCTGTGATCCAGATTTCTAGGAGGAAATTCCACTAGATGCTTCACTGGATTTTTTTATTTTTTATTGCAAGAGAGACACATCGGCTCTCATTCTTTGTGCTACATTCCTCCATTCTCTTGATTTTGGGAGTCAGTAGTTCATTCGGAAAGGGTTCGCAATTTGGGAGTCCTCCTGGATTCACGGCTGTCTTTAGAGGACCATCTGACGGCCATGGCCGGGAGGATGTTCTATCAGGTTCGCCTGGTGTGCCAGTTGAGTCCCTTCCTAGACCTGGACTCGTGCCTTCATCACTTCCAGGCTGGACTACTGTAATGCTCTCTACATGGGGCTCCCCTTGAGGTGCACCCGGAGGCTTCAGCTGGCCCAGAATGTGGCTGCGTGGGTAGTGACCGGAGCGTCATGGCGCTCCCATGTAACATCGCTCCTGCGCGAGCTGCACTGGTTGCCGGTGGCCTTCCGGGTGCGTTTCAAGATGTTAGTGACCATCTTTAAAACGCTCCATGGCATCGGACCCGGATATTTACAGGACCGCCTTCTGCCAGCAAATACCTCCCGCCGTCCGGTACGCTTCCACAGAGTGGGTCTCCTCAGGGTGCCGTCAGCCAGACAATGTCGGCTGGCGACCCCCAGGGGGAGGGCCTTCTCTGTGGGAGCTCCAACGCTTTTGAACGAGCTCCCCCCCGAACTCCGTACGATGACGGAATTGCGTTCCTTCCGTTGAGAATTAAAAACATATCTATTTCGACAAGCCGGCCTGGGATAGTAGCTCCGGTTCCAACAAGGCCATAATTGTTTTTAGGGGATTGAGTTTTTAAGATTATGTATTGGGTTTTTAAATGATTGGGCCAAATTATTTAATCTATTTTTAATAATTTTACTTTTTGTATGTTGATGTTTTTTAATTGGGCTGTACACCGCCCCGAATCCTTCGGGAGGGGGGCGGTATAAAAATCGTAAAAATAAATAAATAAATTTACTGTTTTTAAAATTGTAACTGGAGTTACACATTACAGCAGACATGTCAAACTTGCGATGTCACGTGACGTTGCGCAACGTATCAGAGCTTTTTTGCCATTGCCAGCAATGGGGTGGGCACGGCTCCGGTATGATGAAACCGGCCCGCGGGCCGGCAGTTTGACACCCCTGCATTACAGGCATTCCTTAACTGCCTGCCTGAAGTGATGATGAATCCACCAAAAGATATTTGCAACCTGATTTCAAAGTTATGATACTGGTAGCTGTGTGTGCGCGCGTGCGCGTGCGCGCGCACACACACACATGCCTGCAATCATGTGATTGCCTTTTGGCTGCTTGGCAAACAGGCTCATGTTTACAGCCATTTGCAGTGGCGGTTTCCCACAGTCATATGATTGCAATTTTGAATGTTTTTACTGATTTCTGGCATTTACTTTCAGTTTCCAACAAAAACACCTGTTGAGTATAATGGATTTCCTTAACACTGCAGCAAAAAATGTCAAAAAATCTGGTCTGGTCACATGGTGACCAACTTAACAACCACAATGACTTACAACTGTAATTCTGGTTTCATTTATACTCATAACTTGGAGAACATTGCTTGCTAAGAAGCCCTGATATGGGCTGTTTTCTTAAATTCAGTTACTCGTCTATTTTGGGAGTTGTCTTTTCAAATAAAACTCATAACACTAATCCAAGTTTAATATATCTGTCTGAAAATGCTTATTTATAAATGTATTATATAGAGCTAAATGCTACACATATGAATAAAGGGATCTAAAAGTGAAAAATATCATCTGCAGGGTTTTATCCATTTTATCCATCAGATGGCAGTATGGTTCATTTGCCAAGATTCCAATACAAAATACATAGCCTGTAAAGTTTTTTTCAGATTTTAAACAATTGTACATTATATTTAATTTGCATTTCTTAATGCCACCATTTTACACAAGTTATTTAGTCTCTTCCAAATTTCTCTATTATGGCTGCAAGTTTTAACAACAAACCTCAGGATTAAAACATAAATCTCAAATTATTGTTTCTTATCTTTGCCTTTGTGCCCTCTCCTGCTCTCTCTCTTTCTATGTGTGTGTGTTTGTGTATGTGAGAAAGAGAGAATTATTCTTGGTTGAATTTATGACAATCGTGGTCAAGTCATGATTTAAATAAATTTATCCCACTACAGTTAAAAATGGCTAAGAAATAGTTCAAAGACAGCAGGAAGTTATTAAAAATGAATTATTTTGACCTTTCAGCAAAACGAATACTTGGCTTTTCCCAAGTACTCATGTTCCAGAACTGAAGGCTTGGAAGATATGGGTCTCTCTCTCTTGGCTGTACCTGCCTCCTCACTTGGCCACCTGTCTCCTTTTGGCTACCTGGATGGGTTGCATCACCCAGGCAAGAAGAACAAGGACAGTTGGGCCCAGGGCCTGACAGGTGCCTTTCTGGCAAGCTGCCAAGGAAGTCACAGCTCTGGATTTACTTCCAGGCTGGATGTGGGCAGCCCCAGGCATGGAGGTAAAGCTGAGAGGCTCATTTGTCAGACACAAAGCTGGCTGAGTAATTTCAGACTCGCTGCGTTCCCTATGTGTCCTCATAGCTGGAGTCTAGGACTGCAGGGCAGCTATGAGAGAAGAGAGAGTATCTGTAAAACTCTGAATGGCACCCAGGATGCTTAAAAAAATGTCCCTTGTGACATACTTTCCTAATCAATTGGATTGTTTCCAAATACATTTTGCAGCCGGCAGTGCACAGCAGTTTTTCAGGGTAGAAACCCCCAGAGGAAATGAAGAGCCAGCCAAGTATGGACAATGTGTGGGGTGTTGTCCTGGACAGGCCTGGCTGAGTCCCCTTTGCCCTCTTCATGAAGCTCCCTCCCATGGTTTCACTTTGTCTTTCTGTTGTGGTTGGAAGAACCTCATGACCAGACCATTTTCATCACCAGCTATTTGCTTGAAGACCAATTCAAAGAAGGCAGCTTGGGGCTTTTGATCAGGAAAGACTTCCTGGCTCTTTCCAAACTTTCTAAGGCTTTGCAGTTGCTACTAGGTGGAAGCTGTGAAGTTGCAGGCTTCTGTGTGTTTTACATTCATCATATTCATGCTCCATCGATGGAGCCTCTGGACTATCCCCTCTCTGCTTCACCTGGGGGGACGGGGGCATGGTGGTAGATCTCTTGGATAATGGCAAATGCCTGGGAGCTCACAGTACTGCTGTCTCCCTCTTTTGCCCCACCATTTTCATATCACAGCAGGAAAGGATATATGTTGGAAACATCACACCGGGAAGTTGTAAACAAGCCAAAGTGAAAATGCTCACATTATTAGCTGATTGAGTTCAAATTTCGTGCTAAGCCATTACTACTTTAGTCATTGTTTATTGAACAAACTATAATGATAGGATTCACACAACATACCAGGTCCAAACCACATTAAGTCACAATTCAATGGCTTAATAAGATAATATTTTAAGCCATCCACCAGGAACCTCCTTCTTCCCTTGAAAGGAAACAGTGTAGAAAACCCCAAATGAAATTCCTTATCAAGACAATAGCAATGCTAGCCTTTCATTCAGCTTGAAAAAGTGTGCCATGGAACATAGTTTTCAGTATTTCTTTGCCTGAGTATATTTGGCCTGAAGAATTTAGAATTGGCTATCAGTAGTTGTGGGAATGGCAGCCAATTGGTTGTGGATGGTGAAAGAGTATCTGGAATGGTTCCTGAAAGATTAGGCAATCACTGGCTGCTGTCTATAAGGCTTTTTCCAGCTCCTGAATCCCAGGAAACAGCAGCAGCTCCATAATAACAGTTTCTGGGGAAGAGATGAGGATGACCCCCCCCTCAAAAAATGTATCCAATGGGTCTCAGGGGCCCAGAAGGCTGCACCAGATGATGGGCCTAGGGCTTGGTCCAGCCTCATGGCTCTTACAGAGCTAAAGTAGTAAGAAAAATGTTTCTTGCTTACAGGAAAATATATGCATTTATTTGATAACAAGTCTCCTATTCCATTTCAGCTCTGAGTGGAGTCTGGTTAGGTTTGGACAATGTCTAAGTGAAGTCTTTGAAGATGTGATAGCAGAAATGCCAATGAACTCCAGATAATATGCTGGCATTTGCAGGTCTCTATGTTATCCATCTCTCTTCCAACAGTGCCTTTTTCAGGGCTTTGGCAGAAGGAAGGGGTGGAATTGGCCACTTTGGCAACCACTTTCTAATGTCTCCCTTGGACTTGGAGATGTTCCTCAGTCACCAGCTTAAGCAACAGTAGCTGCTTTTGCATGCTGAACTTAGAGGTCACATTGAAAGTGTGCAAAGTTCCTCCACTGTCTAATGAGATGAAATGTCCAGGGCTTAATTACTGGGCTATCATACTTAACTCTCTGGATAAACTCAAGTTAGTCCAGCAAGCACTAATGAGGGCCAGGCTATTAACTGTTGCAAGAAATAAACAACAGCACACTGCCTCCTTGGGGTCCCACTTAAATGGTGAACAGAACTTGCTGGGCTCAACGGGGTTGGTCTGCTACCAAGGTCTCCCAGGTGAAGAGACAGGCCCCTGAAGCTGACCATCCAGAAGACCAGAAGAGTAACATATGAAATGACTTTGTTTTCTGCATCCATGCAAACATATGAAATTAACAACAACTAAATAAAGCGTGCAGCTCTCTTAATGAAAGGGGTAATCTATCTCCCATTCCCTGCATTGTGGCCCCTTCACACAAGGGCTCTTGAAGTGACAAAAAGAGCAGGTCCTGGACCTATTCTCCAGGCCGTGTCCACCTCCCTTGGACACATACATCTTGCAACCCCATTCTATGAGAATGATGGCTCTTCTTGCCAGTGGGGCTCTCTGCTTGATGGAGCCATTTTCACAAACAAGGCTGATCCAACTTTCTTTTCTGTTGCTGCAAGTTGAAAGCATGGTTTTGTAAACCCCTCCCCCCCATTATTTTACATGTCTCTGTACATATCAAAAGCTTTCATCCAACTGTGCACGTACAGAGGTAATATATAGATTATGTTATAAATTTACATAAGCAGATTTACAGAGTGGAAGACATTCGGAAATATGTATAATTGTGTTTGTATGGGCACTGCTGAACATTTGTATATATCCTTCCCAAATATTCTATTATATTTATATCTCTGTGTCCATCCATCCATCCACCTATCCATCCATCATGCCGCCGGCCAAGAATACTTGTGCTCTGCATATTGCTAGTGGGAAAAGTTTGCAAGCAAAAGGGGAGAAAATGAAATGGATGAGGTTGTGGGTAACAGGAGATGACAACAGGGAAACTGAGTCAGGGATCTACTGACACCACATACCCAATTTTCTGTGTAGGAAACAGCACAGATGCCACATATAGGTCTTCCTACTTAGCCCTGGGTCAAAGATCTGTGTACACACTTTTTACACATTTTACACACTTCAATTCAAGGGCTCTAGAACAGCGATTCTCAACCTGTGGGTCGCGACCCCATTTGGGGTCGAATGACCATTTCACGGGGGTCGCCAAACACTGCAGTCCGCCATATTTTTTGGGTTGGCCATTTTTTTTTATTATTTTTTTTGGTCCGCCATTTTTTTCCTCTTTGCGATGCGGGCCGTCATGCTGCGCATGCGCGATGCGGGCCCGCCATTTTTTGGGGGGGTCGGTCATTTTTTTTTGGTCGGCCATTTTTTTTATTTTTGGGGGGGTCCGCCATTTTTTCCCCTTTGCGATGTGGGCCGTCGCGCCGTGCATGCACGATGCGCCGGTCACACCACGCATGCGCGATGCGGGCCGGGGTCGAGCCCCGGAAAAGGTTGAGAACCGCTGCTCTAGAAGGAGTGAAACTCACACTTTCATTGTCATACTCATGATAAGTTAATTACAGCATTTTCTGGAGAGAAAAAAAGAAGCAGGAAGGATGTGGGAACACTTCTCGAATCTATTCCCTCCCCTGCAGTTTATGGGGATAGTGGAAAACAGCCTTCTCTGTGACCCCATAGCCGTCAGTCATCAGCAAGATTTACAAGGTGTTGCCTCTTCACACACAAAAAATTGCATTTTTGTAGATTCTTTTCTTAAAGTTTGGCACCCTAGGCAGCTGCCTAGCTTATCTGTATGGACAGTGCCAGGAAGTGCTGGGCATAGATGCCAAGGGAGCCATGGAAACCTGGAAGTATCAAAATCTAAAAAGCAAAGTTGAAATATTATGGCATAAAGTGGTTGCGGTGGTTGCAATGATTATCAGCACACACACAAAAAATCTTGGGTGGCACTTTGAAAATCTATGCATTGACAAAATTTCCATTCATCAGTTGCAAAAGGCCACTCAGCTAAAGAACTGGATGCTGTGATTTCACATCGTTGAATGTATAAAAATAACAACAATAACAACAAAACCTCAGAAAAAGAAATATATGAAAGATAACAAAAAATACAACTACAAGTTAACAGGAAACAAAACAAAAATGGAGGGAAAGGGGAAAATATCTATACAGTGGGTCAAACCTATTAATCAAATCTGGAACAGCATTAGACTCAGGCTACAAGTCTGATTGTAATTCTTGTTGCAACCAATGGATAAAAACTCAGTTGATTTGGAAAAAAGTATGATTCTGTAGCATCACAAGGTTTAAAATCTATGTCATAAAACAGTGCTGGATTTATGCCTAAAATATACAAGCTACAGCTTACAGTCCTACAAAATTTCAGATTTTTTTCTTTTGCTTTTAAATTTTTATGTGACATTTTATGTGTACTGTAATCTGTGAGAGAGATCCAGTCAGCCAAACGATAAATGCTAAACATAACATTAACATATTTAAATATTTTTCTCATCTATTATTCTCCTCATCTTTCCTATTATCTTTTCCTATTGATATCTTATGATTTGCTGTTTGTATCTTATGACTTATGATTATCACTTTGTTGTTTACATGTACACTAAGAGCTTATGCACCAAAGACAAATTCGTTGTGTATCGAGTCACACTTGGTCAATAAAGAATATCTTATCCTGTCCTGTCCTGTCCTGTCCTGTCCTGTCCTGTCCTGTCCTGTCCTGTCCTATCCTATCCTATCCTATCCTATCCTATCCTATCCTATCCCATCCTAGCCTATTCAAGCATATTTAACTTCAAAACAATTCCACATCAATCTACTTATGGACATTATTATTAGTTGTGAACGACCTCTCCCATTTTTTAAAGTCTGCTCAGCGCCTTGGTAGATGTTGCAGCTTATTTATTTATTTTCTGAGTCCAGAATGTAAGATGTTATAGCAACAACAATGTCCATCAGTAGATTGATGTGGAATTATTTTGATGTTAAAATTGTTAATGTTATGGTTAGCATGTATTGTTAACGGGTTTGATCTCTCTCATAGGTTACAGTACACATAAAAAGCCACATAAAATTCTAAAAGCCAAAAAAGGCAAGGAAGCCAGGTGGAAGACAGTTGGAGCACAGTGAAGGATGGCATATTTCTAGGAAAGATTTATTCATCCTACTTTGTGATGCTGATGAGGCCAAGACAAAATTTGTCCTCCACCTTTACATCCTCCCAACTTATTGTACCACTGCAGCTTTGGGGTTCCTGTTTGTTTGGGACACATGATAGGAAGCAGAAAGCTTCATATGGCTAGACCTCCCTCTATGGACAAGTGCCTGGATTTCCTAGGTCCATTTCAGTAAGGATTTAAGTCTGGCACTGTGCTGGGACAATTATTTCTTAGCAGGCAGCTTTCTGAATTCCAGACTTCTTCAGCAGGAAAGGGTGGAGATACAAGAAAAGAAATGACGATGGGGCTGGATAGGTGAAGCATGGGACTGGAGAGTTTTCTGGGTTGGGTACTTGGAATGGTTAACACCAAACCTTCCCAAGAGATGAAAGGAAAAAAGAAAAGGAAAGGAAAAAAATACAGCATTGTATGCTACTTTCCTGTACCCAGATTGGAAGAGATCATACCAAAGCTGCCTTGAGTATGAGGGAGAGTAAAAAAAAAAATGACCCTACACAAATCAATAAATGAAACAGCAGCATAAAACCAAGACTACTGACCAGAGCATCACTGCAATATATGGTACAGCAGCAGTTTTAAAAATGCACATAAATAAAACACAAATCACCAGGCATGTTTCAGAAGGTTTGAAGTGTTTAGTTTCCATCTGGCCACTTCTGAGATGAGGAGATTTGGGGAGGGAGACCCCTGCTAGCACATTCTTATCTTCCAAAGTGAAAAGACAGGACAAGCAAGAGTTTGGTGGCCAAGCAAGTAGACATGGAGTGGAAAATCTTCAGCTGGCAGAATCTGCTAAAATGTAAGTTATATTTATACTTAGCCAGACTAAGGGAATTTTGGGAACCTTACTTTCCATTTAAGTAGGTCTATCAAAAGAATGATTTGCTCAAAAAATATTTTTTAGATCTTATTGATGCTTTGAAGTTTTCAAGCCAAACCACCACTTAATTGCCACTGGCCCCTGCTGGCTTGTAAAATCCCTGAAGGTGTTGGAAATAGCAGCATAAGTATTTCACCAAGAAGTGCCAGCCAACATTTTTTGCAGAAGTGAGAAAGCTGACTTGCCAGTTTAGTAAGTTAAATGTATGATCATCTTTATGAGATGGAATTTTAGCAAACAGAATTCAGATCTCCACAGACTGGAGGGAAGGGCTTGGAGGGATGGGTCTCCTTGCAAAAGTGTAGAGATCCTGTCTGGCTTCTGTTTACACAAAGAAGTGCCCGAGCTGGGTCTTGCTGCTGTGACACATTGCCCTGGTTAACAGCCTTGCTCTGGATTCCTTGATCAGAAGCTGATTCTAAAACAGCTGGTGCAGTACTTGAGATGCCCATGCTGCAGTGCTGATGTGATGATCTAAATACAGAGGTCATGGGCAACTCAGTTGAGAATCAGAACAGGCAGCTTGTAAGAAGATTACCACAGTTGTAGGCGAGACTGGAAAGCCATCTTTATCTACTTTTCCTTTCCTCCAAGCAAGATGACTCTAACAGGATTGAGTAGATGGACAGCCCCACTATTGGAAGCATATGGACATACAAGAACACTATGAAGACCTGGATTTGGCCCTAGACAAAATTGGGGTTAATGGAGTTCAGGTATGGTTATGTGTGATAGGTATGCAGCATATGGATTTTAGTGATCTGACCTAGTAGTTGCTCTTTTGCTGGCATGAATTAGCAAATGGAGAGAGAAAAGTGGAGAAGAAGCTCAGTTGAAGGACATCTCTGCTGCCACAGGGATTCATGAGCTAACCAGAGCTGTTGTGGGGAGATGTTGAGGGAGCAGACCATTGTTCTGGTATATAGATGTTGGAGCCTCTTTAGCTGTTGGGGGATATGGTGCTGATCTGATCCAAAATTGGAGAGAGGGGAAAGGAGAGGAGAAAAAAAAAGAAAAAAGACAATAGAGAACTGGCTGGAGAGAAAAGATGAAGTTACATGAGTGTGCAGAGCAGTCATCAGTTCTTGACTGGTGAGGAAGAACAAAGGTCCATAGGTGACTTCCCTGGAAAAAGGGAAGCAAAAACTCAAAGAGATGACATCTTCACCCAAGATGGGAATGAAAGAAGGGTTCATTGGTCATTGTCAAAGTCCTGGTCTCCGGAGAAGGACTGGGCAGAAGACCCTGAAAGAGATTCTTCTCCCCAACAGAGAAGTAGTAGATGAGTGGTTCCAGGAGGAGTCAAGTCACACTGAGCACAAAATAGTAAAATCCCAGCCCATTGCTTTATTTTTACTCTTTCTTAATAAGAAAGAAAGAGACAGAGGGGAATAGTCTTTGGAAGAAAGTTAGGATAAAACCAGACGCCAAACCACAGGTCTGTGTTATATATGTCTGTTGTAAATCCTTGTGGTAAATAGTTTTGCTATAAATTTAAAAAGCATAAAAGCCCCCACTGTTTTGTTTTCTATGTTAATTGCCACCCTTGCAAAGCAACATACATTCAAAAATAATCCCATCAAACTGAGATAAGGAGGTTATTTAGACTTGGTTTTCCCCTTCATTTTAACTTGTTTTAAAAATTGTATTATGTTTTTATTATAGTTCACTGTCCGGAATTTCATTGGTTAGGTAAGTAGTGATATATATATTTTTAATCAGGCAATTAAATAAATAAAACTTTACATATTTATGTTTCCAAGTGCAGGAATGATGGTCTGCCCTGGGATGTGTTGATGATATGACCTCTGCTTTCTACAACACCTGTCTCAGCCCCTCTAGCTTCTTACTCATGGGCATTCCTCAACTGGAAGCAGTCCATGCATGGCTGTCCATCCCCTTTGGCTCCATGTACATTATGGCAGTGCTAGGGAACTGCACCATCTTCTTCATCATCAAGGCAGAGCCCAGCCTCCACCAGCCCATGTATCTATTCCTTTCCATGCTGGCTGTCACTGACTTAGTGCTCTCCTCCTCTGCTCTGCCCAAGCTGCTAGCCATCTTCTGGTTCGACAGCAAAGAGATTGGCTTCCACTCATGCCTCCTGCAGATGTTCACCATTCATTCTTTTGCCACTGTTGAATCAGGGATTTTTCTGGCTATGGCTTATGACCGTTATGTAGCAATATGTACCCCACTAAGACATAAGGCCATTTTAACTCATTCAACTGTTGTTAAGATTGGGGTGGCAGCTGTCCTGAGAGGCTTCCTCTATATCTCACCTCTCCCTTTGCTTGTGAGGAGACTGACTCATTATCATACCAACATCATCACACACTCTTATTGTGAGCACATGGCTGTGGTGATGCTTTCCTGTGATGACACCTCCATCAGCAACATCTATGGCATGGCAATTGGCTTTCTGGTCCTCATCATTGATTCCCTAGGCATTGGTCTGTCTTATGTCTTGATCCTCCGGGCAGTGATGAATTTAGACACAGCAGAGGCCCGGCTCAAATCTTTTAGCACTTGTAGCTCCCACATTTGTGCCATCTTAGCTTTCTACATCCCCATAGCCATCTCCTCCCTGACCCACAGGTTTGGCCATCGGGTGTCTCCTCCGACTCATATTCTTCTGGCCAACTTCTACCTCATCTTTCCCCCTGTCTTAAATCCCATTGTTTATACTGTCCGGTCTCAAGTAATGCAGAGGAAGTTAGTCAAGATGCTATCCTGGGCCCAGAGGCTAATCAGAGGCCGTTTGCGAGCTTTTTAGAAAGGTATTTTTTTATCTGAATCACTGTGTCTATGAATTTGCTTGATCAACAGTTAGCTAAAAACCTTCTCTGATACTTACCTGAAAAAGCTAAAGAGGCTGACCATAAACACTTCAGTTAAAGGAAATGTTAGTCTAATTAGCCAACTGTGGCTTTATTACAATGCTGAAAAATTTTGCAAAGGGCCCATTACCTGGAACAAGGAAAAGGAACTGGACATTTAGCTTAAGCTGTGGCCAAGAGTATCCAAGCAAAGATCCAGAGGTAAAGAACTCATTATTAGCATGCTAAAAAGCATGGCCAGGGGTGGAGAGCTTACTACTTAAATGCACACACACACTCCTATGTGTATTATGAGATGTTAGCCTAAATTGCACATGTCTTTAGTAAATTAGGAAGAAGTGAAGAAATAGCAGAAAATTCTGATGTGTGTATATTGTGGCAATAGAGATTGGACAACCATTTGTCTGAAAAGGTATAAAGTTTCCTGCCTAAGCAGGGCTTTGGACTAGAAGACCTCCAAGGTCCCTTCCAACTCTTGTTATTCTATTCTATTCTATTCTATTCTATTCTATTCTATTCTATTCTATTCTATTCTATTCTATTCTATTCTATTCTATTCTATTCTATTCATAGCACTTAGACTTATATACTGCTTCACAGTGCTTTACAGTTCTCTCTAAACGGTTTAGAGTCAGCACATTTCCCCCAACAATCTGGGTCCTCATTTTACTGATCTTGGAAGGATGGAAGGCTGAGCCGGTGAGATTTGAACTGCCGAACTGCTGGCAGTCAGCACTCAGTAGTATTAGCCCGCAATACTATGTTCTAACCACTGTGCCACCACAGTGGTTTTAATACTATATGTGGTTTTAATGCTATAAAACAGATGAATACCAGCAGGCATGTTTGATTTGGACTTGAGTTCCAAGTGTACTTATCTGTAATTCTGTACAGAAATAAAGCATTGAACTTCGGTTTCCTGTCTCGGCATGATTATTGGCTCAAATTATGCCAGATAAAAGGAATCAGTTTTGGACTGGGCCAATACACACAAGATGATTTCCTTGATTAGTCAGTAAAGCAGGTGCCTGGAGTAGCTTTAAGCCTTTTGAAGAAGCAAGTTGCACTACAAAACCTGATGCCATTTTTAAAATTGGTTAGTTGAAAACCTAGCTCCTTTGAGTTTCTTATTTCCAAGGTCATAGTGAGCTTCACTTTGGTGCATTGTGGAATTGCAATGCTGGAACTTAGCAATGCCAATACCATCATTCTGTTCAGGAAGGGCTTTGCCTTAGTGTGCTGGGAGTTGTAGTCTTATATGGCACCAGACTGTCTTTGGATCATGAACGCAAAAGACAAAACCGGATTGATGTGAGGCTTCAGAAATTGGCCTGATTTGGATCTCCCATAAAATTCAAAACCACTTAAATCCTTTTGAGGTGGGGCTCAGGGCCAAGTGAGTGGGACTACCACACAGATGGGGAAAGATGGTTATTTTAGGGTAAAAGTTTGACATTTAGCTTTGGTAATTGAATTGTGGTATGCCAGGTTTAGGTGTGTTACTCAATTTCCATAGAGCTCCTCTCTCAGGGTGGCAAAAAATCTCGGTAATTCTGATCCCCCAGTCCCAAATGCAATGGGTTTTGCAAGCAATGGATCAAATTTCTACAGTGATTCATACCAACTGTGTAACAATGCCATCATGCAAAGGTCAAGAGAATGATGCCAATGACATTAAATCACGTCTGTCTGAGGAAAATGGCATGGCTGAATAAATGGATTCTCCTTCCCTTCACTGCCCATCCCCAGAAATGTGCTCAGTGGAGATTTCATTGTTCAATTTTTAGCAATTGCAGAGTTGTCCACAGATGGTCAAATGAGTCAGAATGGTGGGTGCAACCATGCAGTGGAAATCCTGCCTCTTTTTTAATGTCCATTGCATGTAAAACAGTTGGGACTTCAATTATGGGCACACTAGCAAGGGGCAGGCAAAGAAACCTCCTTTCCTGTTTTTGTCCCCAGTGCATCTGCCTCTGAGCCTGGAGCCACTAACGGGTGTTTGCTCTAACCCCAGGATCTGTAGCCATGGGTTGTCTCTTTGACAACCATAATGTTCCTGCTTTCCCTCAGGATAGACGCTGTGCTGCCCAGCTGCTGGGCTTGCATTGGGTCCTCCTGCAGCAAGGGGGTGCTCTCCTGTAGCCCTCTGTCACCCTCCCTAAGCATTGGGAGGCACAGAAGGAGAGGTGGCAGGAAGGAAGCCCAGCAGGAGGGAGATCTTTATTTTTGGATCACACATTCTAGCAATGTTCCAAGTGATGAACACCAAACTTGTCCCAGCTGCTTCCAGTCCTGGAGCCTCAAAGAGTTCATTAGAAACAAGAATGTTCAGAGTGTTTAGCAGCTACTGCCATCTTGTCTATCCCTTATCTTTTGTGTCTTCCTGCAAGAAAGTGAATCCATAGTCAGCCTAACCAAGACTGGTCAAAGACAGGAGTGTATGGAACCAAATGGTAATAACCAGATCAATGCTTCAACAGAGCCTCTGCACTTGATTCAGTAATTGTCCTGACTTTCCCTTCCTCATCTTGTAACAGGCACCCTTCAGTTATATTGTAGCAGTAACACTCCAGGTTCTCAGCTGACATGGGGAAATTATATATATATACATATATATACATACATATACATACATACATATATATACATACATATATATACATATATATACATACATATATATACATACATATATATACATACATATATATACATATATATATATACATATACATATATATTTGTTTTCTGAGGTTTTCGTGGGTGTTTGTATGTAGGTCTCTGGTTCTTCGGGTTTTCTCCCACGTAGAATTTGAAGTGTCTTGGTGACGTTTCGACGAAGTCCCATTCTTCATCTTCAGGCTGGTGCTTTCGGCTTCGTGCTCCTAGAAGCACGAAGCCGAAAGCACCAGCCTGAAGATGACGAATGGGACTTCGTCGAAACGTCGCCAAGACACTTCAAATTCTACGTGGGAGAAAACCCGAAGAACCAGAGACCTACATACAAACACCCGCAAAAACCTCAGAAAACAAATATATACATATATACATACACACACACACACACACGCACACACACACACACACACCAAAGTGATGAACATACAATACACTGCCCTTTCCCTATGTTTCCCATAAAACCACCTCCCTTTCCCTATGTTTCCCATAACAACCCTGGGAGTGGGTTGAACTGAAGGAGAGTTACTGGCCCAAAGTCATCCGTCCAGTTTTCATGCCAAGGCAGGACTAGAACTCACCCTCTCCTGGTTTCTAGGCAGCATTTTCACCAATACGCCAAACTGGCTCTTAATTTTTAATTTAATTTTGCATAATCATTCAATGAAACAGAGATAATGCAATTTTACAGCTCAGCCCATTCTACACTAGTACACCATCAACACTTGTCCTTTCGGCAGCTTAATTGTTTGCAAATCTTTGATAGAAGGATCTTTTGAGTCCAGCTGCATTGTTGCATCCTCCAGGTTTGTTGGAAGATTTAGTAGCTGAATGTAAAAGCTTTCGGTTAGATCTGAAGTTTCAAAGTTTTCTGAGGACAAGAAAGATCTGAAAGGCAGGTGATTGAAGAGAAAGACCAGTAAATATGCTGAGTTGTAGGCCAAACCTGGAGTTTCTCTAAGGTATTCTTCAGCAAATGACATGAATATTAACATTTAAACATGAACATCTAACACCTGCAAGATGTCCTTCTCACCTCTTGACTTCTAACAATTGGAATCAAGACTCAAATTGTGTTGTAAAGAAAGGCTTTAGCATTTGCTGGCGGAGTTGCTTGGTTTTCATGCCATAGATAATGGGATTCAGCATGGGGGGCACCAGAATATATAGATCAGCCAACAAGATATGGATATGTACAGGAATATTGTGTCCCCAGCGCTGAGTGTAAAAGGAGAAAAGGGCAGGCGTGTAGAAGATCAGGATGACACAGATGTGGGAGCCACAAGTACTAAAGGATTTCTGCTGGGCTTCTTTGGAGGAAAGTCCCTGGACTGTTCTGAGAATGAGCACATAGGAGATAGCAATGAAGATTGAATCTGAGCCCACCACAAAGGTGGCTGCTGTGATCCCATATATGTTATTGGGTGTTGTATTTCCGTAGGCCAGCTTTACCACAGCCATGTGCTCACAGTAGGAATGGGCAATGACATTAGGCCCACAATATGGGAGGTGGCTCACCATGCAGGTCAATGGGGTCATGAGCCCAATGCCCCTTATGAAGGCTGCACATCCAATCTTAGCAATGACAGAACTGGTGAGGATAGTCGTGTAACGCAAGGGGGCACAGATCGCTACAAAGCGATCAAAGGCCATGGCGAGCAGCACACCCGACTCCACAGCTGAGAAGCCGTGAATGAAGAACATCTGGATCACACAAGCTTTGAAGCCAATTGTATGGGAGTGGAACCAGAAGATACCCAGGATCATGGGCACAGTGGAGGTGGTCAGTATCAAGTCAAGGACAGCTAACATGCAAAGGAAATAATACATGGGCAAGTGAAGGCTAGGTTCCCTTCTGACCACAAAGAGGATGGTGATGTTCCCCACCAAAGACACCAAATATATGGAGCAGAAGGGGAAGGCAATCCAAAACTGAGCACTTTCTAGGCCTGGAATCCCCATTAGGAAAAAAAAAGAGACACCTCTTGATTGATTGTAACAGGACATGACATCTAACTGGCTTCAGCAACCATTTCACTACCTGCAACAGAGACAAGATGGTCAGACAAAGTGACACATTAGTAAAATTGCAAAACCTTTGCAGTTGGAGAAGTCACTTCCAGGGAGTGCCATCAACCCTTTTCTTTCCCAATATTCGCAGTCCTTGAAAATTTTATTTTAAAATTCCTCATGACTTATTATAATTGGGATTGGCTTCTACATTATATTATAATTGGCTTCTACATTATACATGTATTCTGGTGGTTTGTTCTGTTGGTTGAATCTTGTCACGTAGATTATTAAAATACACAAGATTAAGAAAATTTCAAGGTGCTAAAGCAGCATACTTTTGCTGGGAACCTTCAGCTCAGAAAAGGAAGGGCACTCTAATCCTGAAGGAGCTAGCCATGCTGGGACCAGTAGGTTGACCCTAATCCCATAAAGTCTCATATACATGTATATGCACATACCCACATTCCCACAAGGAATATTTCTGTAGATAGTTGAGATGATTCCATCACATCCTTAAGGGATTGATGAAAAAAGTATATCCAGCTTAGAAGCTCCTATATTCTGATTGGTAACAAAGAACCTGGTTACGGCTTCTCTCAAGATATTGATGCCTTCTAGAAACATAGAAGGAACACATGCATACAATGGAAAAGTGTTGTTTGTGTGTGTGTGCACTTGTGTTGTATGCCATAGAAGGAAAAGAAAATAAGCCTGGCACAACTTCTTCAGGACCCTGCAATAGCAAAGAGATTTGCACATTGGAGAGAAAGTCAGGGAAGCCGACAGTCCAATAAGTTTAATTGGACGTCATTATTGCAATTTCCTTTCCTTTCCTTTCCTTTCCTTTCCTTTCCTTTCCTTTCCTTTCCTTTCCTTTCCTTTCCTTTCCTTTCCTTTCCTTTCCTTTCCTTTCCTTTCCTTTCCTTTCCTTTCCTTTCCTTTCCTTTTCTTTCCTCCCTCCCTCCCTCCCTCCCTCCCTCCTTCCTTCCTTCCTTCCTCCTTCCTCTCAATGTCAGGTTGATCAGTACTGTAGGAGGAAAGCTGTGTGAGGCTATAGCAGCTCCAACTCAGGAGGAGTCTGGGAGCTCCTTTTCCAACTAACTCATTTTATTAAAAGGTAGAAACTTTCACAAACTACCTCACTTCATCAGATATGTGGAGAGACTGAACTGATATAGGGTTTAAATTGGAATGGGGAAGGGAAGGAGAGGAAGATAAGTAGGTTATGGAAATTTACATTCCATTGGAGATAGTTTACAATACTCTTATTAATTGTACACACTACAGTTGTAGTACATTAGGAACTTATCGTATCAATAGTAACTCTTTCTGAATCTCCAGATAGATTTAACCAATGTTTCTCAACACTGGCAACATTTAGATGTGTGAATTTCAGTTCCCAAATTCCCTAGCAATTTAAACCCTAAAACCTAGGCAACCTCCAAGTGAACCCCCATGCACCAGAATGGCATAGTATCAGCAAAAGCTGTTGTTTTGTCAGTACTTTAGAAATTCTACTTTAAAAACCAACTTCAATTATATATAATTAAATTGGACAGGACTAGCGCTACCACCACCCATAAGCCCTGGACACATCCTAATCCAGCAAGGGGGCTAGGGCTAGGAGGAGTGGGGCACCTTGGGCTGACCACATCTAGCACAACTTCTGACCAAACCCCTAGTGTGATTGAAGCCGCTCAGGCTGATCCCCTCCGTCCCCCTACAATTACTCACCATCACCCTTCCAGGTCTTAGTTTTTGCACCCCTCTAGTGCCAGATTCAATTACCACAATGCATTTCTTGCACAACAAGACTGTCAACTCTATTATCAGACCCACAGCTACAGCATCATGCTTACCTGGAGCTTGTTCCTGGATCACAGCCAGGGGTCTGTAGATGTACACATTAAACCTGCCACAAACAGACTGGGAGGAAGAGGGTGCCTTAATAGTGTGGCTCAGATACCTGTGGGATCAGTAGTCTCCACGCATTGCAGGAGGGAATACCCTGACTGAAATCAACATGTCTGCTAACTAATGCAGGAAGGAATATATATGCAGAAGGAAACAATAATGCAGAAGGAAACCCAGAAGGCAATACAAATCCCTGTAGGTTGGTATAAAGCAAATTTTGGAAAACCCAGAGGATGCAATGGATTTGTTGGAAAACTTGAGAAATGTAAATATGGATTCCTTCAGGCTCTTTGCTTCACACTAAACTGCATGCTTTATAGTGTTTATTATAACAACATCATGATTTGTTTGTATGCCTCTTGCCCACTCTCTCATCTGTTTTATAAGGTCACTTAAGCACATAATCATTCAATCAATTTGATCATGCTCTAAAAAGCGAAGAGGCACCCAAATCACTCCAAACAGAAAGAAAGACTTGCTTTCAAGCTACAAGTGTAGAACCAACAATATTCTTTTCTCTAGTTTTCTTGTCTACAGTGATCTGTTTGTTTTACATAGCTTTCACTCAGGAAAACCCACACTTTCTCAGCCAGAAGAAGGGGTTATCAACCTGGGGTGAGTCAAGATGGCATTTTCAGATGCCTTCTGATGCCACTGTAGGCATTTCCTTAACATACCTGACCTAGTTACTGAGTTCACCCATTCACTGAGTGTACACAATACATTGAATGAACCAAATAGGCCCACTTTGCAGAAAACAGTCAGATTGCCAAGGTTAATATCTGCCAAACTAAGAAGTTATGTCTGTGGTCACTGGGCCTGTAATTGGCCTAGTTAAAGAGGTTGTGTGAACTCAGCTATGAAGTCTTGGGTCTAAGATTTCTGGAAGCAAAGCAATATCTCTTCCGAAAGGGGGCAGGTCATAGCTCTGAATGTGTTTTCATGAGATCAGGTGGCACAAGATGGTTGTTGATAGGCAAAGATAATTTACTGGTGGATTTGCAGAACGTACACCATTTATCCATATCAGTTAGAGAAACAGGCACAGGCTAACAGCCATCTCAAAGTACTTCATTTCTGTCCTTTAGTGGGCAGAAAAATACAATCACAGTGTCATAAATGTCATGTACAGTTGGAAGGTACATTTTAGTCCAGCACTCAGCAATGTGCAGGAAAACATTTATGTATTGGGGATTCAGGCGTCACACTAAGGCACATTGTGAACAACAAGCTTCTTTATTGATCTTCTCCTTACAATAAGCAAAACAGCAAAAGGCACTCAGGCCTTTTATAGTGTCCTGAACCTGGACAACAACAACCAATAGGAATCTGGCTATTTCATGTCTTGCCATGTGGCATTTCAGGCCATGATTGTTGGCATACTTGGCACCCATGCACCTGGGCCTTGATGTCTTTATCGAGCCCAGGCCACCAGAGATGGCTGCGCACAAGCATTTTCATCCTTACTATTCCTGGATGTCCCTCATGCAGAGAGAGCAAGACTCTAGACCTCAATTAGGCTGGGATGACTACCCTACTACCCCATAACAGGCACCCTTTGAATGTGGAAAGCTCATGCTTCCTTTGCCAGAAGCTTTGAAACTCAGTATTTGGACATGTGTCAGGCCATCCTAACAACACCCATGTCACCATGCTTGTAAACATGTGATCAGTGGCTGTTTCAGCAGTCACATCCCTAGCATTGAGGGGAGATTCAGGCAACTCCTGAATGGAAAGAATATTGATAGCAGGAGCAGGATCTGCCTCTATCTGTTTTATAGGTAATCTGCTGAGGCCATCTGCATGGCCCATCTCTTTTCCAGGTTTGTGAATTAGCGTGTAGTCATATGCTGACAGGAAAATGGACCATCTCAGCATACATGGAGAAATGATATGTGGTGTCTGTTTGTTAGTGGTAAACAAACCCAGCAGAGGCTTATGGTCTGTGTAGACTGTGAAGTGGTGGCCATATAAAAAATCATGTAATTTCTTTATGCCAGCCACTATGGCCACGGCTTCTCTGTCAATCTGAGCGTAATTCCGCTCTGCAGATGACAGAGTCCTTGAGTAGTAGGCCACAGGGACTTGTGTCCCATCAGCCTTCAGGTGGCTAAGTACTGCTCCCACCCCATAAGGAGATGCATCGCATGCGATGCACACAGGCAGTTGCTCATTGAAATGCACTAATACAGCATTTGAAGAGAGCAAGGCCTTATCCTCATTGAAACTCCTTTCATGGACTTCAGTCCCTGCCATGGAGCCTGCTTGTCTAAGAGCCGATGTAATGGCTCTGCCACTGCAGCCTTATGTGGGAGAAATGCATGATAGAAATTTAAGAGCCCCAAGAAAGCTTGCAGCTCACTCTTGGCCTTGGGACTTGGGGCCTGCTGAATCACTTGAAGCTTGGATTCAGCAGGGTGGATGCCTTGAGTATCAATTCTGAATGCTAGAAAGTCAGTAGAATTGACTCCTATTTTACATTTGTCTTGCTTCAATTTCAGGTCTGCTTGGCGGAAATAAAGCAAAGCAGCTCTTAGTCTTTCAGCTAGACTTTGAGAAGTGTTGCCGCTTTAAGGCCATGTTCCCTGATTTGATTAACTCTCAAGTAGTTCTCCACCCTTGCTACATACGAATTCCAACATTCTGGGTGGGAGACATCAAAGTCCGTCAAGCGGCCAATTTTCGACGTCGTAAATTTTTACTGCCTTCGCTAATTGCCTCCTCTGCAAGCTAGTAGTTGGGGAAAGGGTCCATTTGCCGAGCTCACCTCCAGTGATGCTATACTGGCAGGCTGAGTCGCGAATGCAGGATGCCGTCTTCCCAGTCTTCGGGACTTTCTCGGTGAGCCCTATTTGTTTCTCTTGTTTGCAGGGATCCCACCTTCATTGCCAGTTTTATGTATTGGGGATTCAGGCATCACACAAAGGCACATTGTGAACAACAAGCTTCTTTATTGATCTTCTTCTTACAATCAGCAAAATAGCAAAAGGCACGCAGGCCTTTTATAGCGTCCTGAACCCGGACAACAACAACCAATAGGAATCTGGCTATTTCGTGCCTTGCGCATGCGCACAAGGCTGGCACCAGCTAGTCTGGTCCCGGGCAGCTTTTGGTTTGCCCAGGACCGTTTGCAACATTTCTAAGCTTGCTGATTCAGCAGGCTCAGGACACAACAAAAACCAGCAAGCAAATATTGATATACCCTGATCCACTCTTGTTATAATTTTATTCTGCAAGTTACTCTGGCTCCCAGTACGCTTCTGGGTGCAATTCAACTGCTGGTATTTACTTACAAAGCCCTTCATGGCTTAATGTGTTCAGAAACCACTCAGAATTCAGCTCTCAATTTTCCTTCTGACAAGCTTTTCTGGACAGAAAAAAAACCATTTCTGGATTTCCCTCTCCATCTGCTCCATGTATTTCATTTTTGTAGGCCCTGACTGGGAACTGCATCATCTTCTTTGTCAACAAGATGGACCAAACTCTCCACACCCTTATGCATTATTTCCTTTTTATGCTGGCACTTTTGGATCTGGGCTTATTCTTTGCCTCTTTGCCCACCATCCTGAGGTCCTGTGGTTCAACCATTGTGTAATCCATTTTGATGCCCGCTTGATCCAGTTATTTCTTCATCCATGCTTTTGCCATTGATAAATCTGGTATTTTACTTTCTATGTCCTTTGATTGCTTGGTAGTTGTCCATAATGTTTTTAGACACACAAATATTTTGACCAATAAAACCATTATCAAGTTTGGGATGGGAGCAGATTTATCATTGGTCTATCCTATCATATTAGGATCCATCTTATTAAGGTAGTTAGAATATGGAAGAATAAATGTCCTTTCCTATTCTGGGTTTGTATTCAGATCTCCTAAAGGCAGTTCACTTAGATAGGATGATTCTTAACTGAAAAAAACTATAGTATATTAGCTTTAGGTCCCATATGAAATGTTCTTTATGTTTACCAATGAGAAGTTACAATTCAAAGTTTATACTTAGCAATTGGGAAAGAGTCTAACCAAAACAGATGGAACTCTTCCTTGCCATGATTTGGAAGCTCTAATTCTGCTGATATAACCTAGAATTGTGTTCCTTTCTTTCATGTATTTTACCCTGTGGAACCATATAGGGGTCAAAATTGACTTCTATTCCAAAACAGTTGTCATTAATATCATTATTATGCTAACTATTATGGTTCCCTGCAATCATCTCTTCTCCGGTATCTCTTTCTGACTCCCCACTTGGAGTTACTACTGATGAGCACTCTCTGAGCATCATTTGGAGCCAATTTTGGAAAGAAAGAGAAGATCGCCAATAGTAAGGTGGCTAAACTCAGGAACTGATGATCATGGTGAAAATCTATATATGTGGTCAATAAGAGTAAACATAAACTTGATGTCATATAATCATTCAAGATTCCACCTAATTATCATACTATCCAGCTCATACCTTTGTAATCAATTTATGCTGAATTTGCTGAGGATCAAGAAATGTCTACAGCATTCCAAGAATCTACTAGGATGTTCTCTGGAAAAACCAGAGATCAGTCTGGTCTGACAACACTGTTCGTGATCAATCCCTGCTGACTCTTGGTAAGTACCATTTTGTCTTCAAGGGACCTCCTGATTTGCTTAAGAAACATCCATGCCTTGATGCCAGACTGACTGGCTATGGCTGGCTGGATCTTCTTTTTCTCCTTTCTGAACATGAACACCTACCCTCTTCCAGTCATTAGGCATGTCCACTTCTGAGATTCCTCAGATATTTAAAGCTTTGGCCAGATTGAATCAGCCAGAAAATTCCTGCAATATCTTCCTTGAACACCTAGTGTGAAAGTGGTACAAGCACATCATTCAGACATAAGAAGCCCATAAACATGGATAGAGCAGCCTGCTCAACCCAGCTGGGGAAACAACTCCTGTGGCTACCAGAATTGGGTGATGGAGCAACCTGACTCCTCTCATCAAGGAGTTTGAACTCACAAAGCCATATTAATGTATGGCTTTGCAAAGGCCAAAACTGTTTTGCCCCAACAAAAGCTAGAATTTCAATTTCTTTGGTTGCCCACCATAAAGATCTGCTAGGATTTCCAATGGCATCAGGTCCATTCAAGTGAAAGTAATTATGCAGTTTGTTCCTTTTAGGTGATGCCATTTCATTTGCCTTCTTCAAATCTTCTTCTCCCCTGTGAATGAGCAACTTCACTCTTCTCCAATCTGCTGCTTCCCAGAATGTTGGTTTGTTGCCATGGATTGGGGGTCTCAGGGAAGCCATCCTGTTGAGGAAGGCTGTGCCATCAGGCAAGTTTCCTAGATGTAGAAAGAGCACTTCCATATTTTTAGTGGAGGCGGGACCAGCTGAGGTACAGTGATATACAGTAGAATAAGATTCAGACTGACCTCAAGAAGCCACACACATACAGACCTTTTATAAAATTTGAAGAAATTGTGTAGTTGCACCTAGAGGAAGAAGATGAATTCAAAGAAACAGAAGGGGAAGAAAGGAAGAGGAAGGAAGGAAGGAAGGAAGGAAGGAAGGAAGGAAGGAAGGAAGGAAGGAAGGAAGGAAGGAAGGAAGGAAGAAAGAAAGTCCTTGAATAAAGAAAAGAGAGTTCCTGCCATAGGTATTCATTCAGGATGGTTCTGTTCCAAACCCCCATGGCGACTGTGAAGAAGGACTTAAGGCCATGTAACTTCTATTTGGGATCACTGGCATGTTTCTTAAAGACCACTCTATTCTTCTCATGCTTTCACACAGATGCAAACAATTGCAAGGTAGGAGGAAGAACTCTGGGGCTATTCTAGGCTTACCAACAATAAAATGAAAGCTCTGAAAACTTATATAGCTGCCCATCCATTAACCAATTCTGAGTGCCTCCCAATCAAAAGTTAAAACAGCACATATGAAATCATATTAAAACTATAAAATTAAACAATTGAAACATTAAAAACAACAAAGACCAGTCAAAGTTCTATTGTACAATTATCTAATCTTCTCTCAGTACTTGGAGGAAGATCCAGATTTTTGATGCTATAGGGAAGCATGTCATGTCATGTCATGTCATGTCATGTCATGCCATGCCATGTAGGGCTTTAAAGGTGATGACCAACACCTTGAATTGCACCCAGAAAGAAACTGGAAGCCAGAGCAGCTCTTGCAACTGAGGTGTTACATGGGCAAATCCAGGAGCCTATTACTGTGTACACTGCTACATTCTGGACCAGTTGAAGTCTGTGATGCACAGAAATATAACAATCCAGACATGCACATCTCTGTGTAGGATTCCTTTTTCCTTGTGAGGAACTTTACACCCACTTGACCACAGTTTCATTCCTCTCTTTTCAGCCCTTTATCTAGTCTAGTAAGATCATTTTGAAGTTTACTTCTGTCCTTTCCTTCCCAACTTTGCATGCTTTCATCCATAGCACTACAAAATCCAGTCTACTTTTCTTAGAAAGGTGGAGTTCACTACCTGAGGCACTAAAACATTTTGGAACACAAAGTCCATCAGTTGCAACCAGCTCACAAACAATATCGAAGAACTTTATCCAGAAAGATGCAGTGTGCAGAAAAACCAGTTAAACCATTCTTGAGAGATAGCTTACTTGTCTTTTTCTTCAAAACCTTTGGAGATGGAGAATCCACAACCTCCAGACTTTCCCTGTTCCTCTAATGTACAGTACAGATCTTTCCATCAGGAAGTTTTATACCTGTTTAAACTAACTGGGAAAGATTGAGGGCAATAGAAGAAGGGGATGACAGAGAATGAGGTTGATGGATGGAGTCACTGAAGCAGTAGGCATGAGCTTAAATGGACTCCAGAAGATGATAGAGGACAGGAAGGCCTGGAGGAACATTGTCCATGAGGTCACGATGGGTCGGACATGACTTCACAACTAACAACAACAACAACAAAACTAACTCTGCAGTCACTATTTATATCCATTTGCTTCTCATCCTTGTTTCTATGCTAATGCGACTTCATTTATTTTAAAATACTTATAGAGATGGCTCCACATGACCTGAAGAAGGAGATCAAGAGCCCAGTATTCTCTTCAAGTCAAAGAAAGTTTGTTGGTATTTCAGCCATGCAGCTACTGTATTAATGAATGAATGTGATTAGGTAAATTGGTTTGAGGGACTTATAAAGGTGCAATGCATGACTCCATTTAGTAGGAAATATGTACACAACACCTACCCCATAAATGGTTAAATTCACAAAACAAAGAGAATAGGCCTTTGGAAAAAGAAGAACCAACTGATTGTCTACCAGCCACTGTACCTGTAAAATGTTACGCTCATTTAGAATGGCTGGTTGCAATCAGTGAGAACAGAGAAATGAACTACTGAAGTTGGATGTGGAGATCCATTCTGAAGTTGTGGGAGAGTCTGTGGAGATCCAGTCTGAAGTGGTTGAAGAATCAGTCAGTTCATATTTTCCCTGATGGATAAAGGCTTCCATATCAGAATTAGGGAGTCAGTTCTTTAAGTCAGGGGTCAGTTCAGCCTTGAAGCACACTAGGCAGGGGCAGAATAACAGGGAAAGTCCCATGAGGAACTTCCTGCTGTCCAGCTTTGGTCTCTGAACACTCTCTATAGATTCACGTGCAGCTGATTCCAGGAGACTCTCAAAGGGACACTGTATCTTGAAGGTCTATAAGCCCTCTTCTGTTTTTTTAGACAAAGGTAGAGACTGGCTGGCAGGGATTTGGCTGATCATGAACAGGTGTTTTCTGAGCTCCAACACATCAGTTTGCTCCTTTAAGGAGGGGCACCTGCCACTAAGATGCTGCAAAAGAGGAAACTCTGTGTTATGTGTGTGACAGTTGAGTTCTGAAGTGTGAACAGGTCCAGCCAAAATTTGATTCCTGCAGTTTTGTTCTCCAAAGGCTGCATTACAAATTGGGTCTGGATACATGAAGGAGCAGCAGCTGAAAATGCAAAGGTATTACATGAGAATGTTTTTAGGGATGCAGCATTCTGTCTTGATCCTTCAGCTTGTCTGCTGCATACATTTTGAGCTTTCCAGCCAATTTTAGGAAGTATGGATCTCTACTCAGATGATTTCTCCCCAAACATTTGGGTCTAGTGAGTCACATTTGGGGTGCTTCTGGGAATACATCATTTTAACCATTGCTTCATTTGTGTCTCTTATGCTCTAGTATTTTTTAAAGAGATCCCTTTGGTTGGCTTTCCATAATTTTGCTAATTTGTATTTGTTGGTGCATATCCCCAGGAAGAGATAGTAAAGTATATACAAAACTATTGTATACTATGTTTGCTTTCATTATAAATCCTAAAGCAAGATGTGTAAAAATGTGCATTAAATGGGTCAGAAGCTCAAGACTGCATCAGACAAATAAATAAATGAATAAATAAAGGCATTCTACAAATTGTGACGGTTATTAGAACAGCCTATATAGTCCACTTCCCCTTAAGCTTTCAGAGCACAGATGTTAGATTATGTCATGCCTGCATGTACAGGACTTTATATGACTTTCATTAATCCTCTTGGAGAACAGGGTGAAAACCTCTTTATTTTTGCACAGTGTATATATCCTGTCTGTTATTTTTAGTTGTATGACTACCACAGTTACCAGTTTAAGCCTTACTAAAAATCATCAGACTTGGAAATCTCTCTGTATCTCTGCACTACAAAAGTCTTGGAAGGTGAACTGAAAAGACCCTTCTGATGGCTTCTAAATGTCTTTTCCTGCAAGCTATTCAGTACCAGGATCTAGACAGATCCTATAGCTAATACTCTGTTTATTGTTATTCAAGTGCAAAGGTCTGCAAGTTTAATTCTCAGAAGAAGGTTTGAAAGCCATTGAATAACGTCAGGCTGATGGTTCTCAATAAAGATGAGACTGGTGACATGGATTGTCATGATGGACAGTGGAAGTGCCACATTAATGTTTGTGAAAGTGAGAAAAATTGTTTAGAAAAGATATTATTCTATTAAAGTGTTTGGAATGAAGCCTAACACTAGTTTGATGGATTTCTTCTTCTGTTTCTTTTCTCAGACTTTTTAAATTCTAGGTTGAGTCATGTACCCTTTCTCTTCCCATGATGACCATAGTGAATGAAACTGACTATGGCCTCATGCAGTTTTTCTTGAAAGGGGTCCCAGGACTGGAACACACTCATCTCTGGATCTCCTTTCCATTTTTCTCTATGTATCTCATTGGCATGTTGGGGAACTGTGGACTTCTCTACATCATCTGGGCTGAGGAAGCCCTTCACAGGCCCATGTACTACTTCCTCTGCATGTTGTCTGTCACAGACATAGTTATGGGAACCTCTACGATGCCAAAAGCATTCTGCATTTTTTGGCTAAACCTGGAGAAGATCAGCTTCAGAGCCTGTCTGGTCCAGATGTACATTGTTCACACTTTCACAGGGATGGAATCTGGAGTCCTCATGCTCATGGCTTTGGACCGCTTTGTAGCTATCTGTCATCCATTGAGATATGCTACTATCTTGACCCACCCAGTCATTCTTAAGGTAGGGATCCTCACCTTCCTCAGAGGAGCAGTTCTCATCCTCCCCTTTCCTTTCCTAGTCAGGAAAATGATATATTGCAACAGCAGGGCTATTGCTCACACCTATTGTGACCACATGGCAGTGGTAAAGCTGGCTTGCAGCAATATCCAAGTTGATGCTATATATGGCTTGACAGTTGCCATGTTGATTGGGGGCTTTGATATCTCCTGCATTACAATGTCTTATTTCATGATCCTGAAGGCAGTTGTGGGCCTTTCCTCTCCAGAACAAAGGAGCAAGGCATTTGGCACCTGCACTGCTCATCTCTGTGCCATTGCTATCTCTTATACACCAGCCTTCTTCACCTTCTTTGCACACCGTTTTGGTGGCCATCACATCACTCCTCATGTTCACATCATTATGGCCAATCTTTACCTTCTTCTGCCTCCCATGATGAACCCCATTGTTTATGGAGTGAAGACAAAAGAGATCCGTGAAAGTGTCCTGAGGTTGTTCCATAAGGAAAAAAGTATGACAACACCTAGCCACTGATGTGGAAAATTCATCCATAAGTATGCCATCAGCAGAATAAATAATCCTGTATTATGGGTAAGACTTGCACTTAAATTAACATCTACTTCTGTTGAAGTAGCAAAGCTTACATCACTAGCTGGCAAGGAGGAAAATCTAACCGTCAATCAAGATGATCACAAGACCCAACCCTTCGATCTTTTCATATAATTTTAGAAATATCCAGAGAAGATTGTACTACTTCCCAATGATTTTGTAAACTTTCTAGAAGAATTGGCATAAATAACCATGCTTAAGAAGGACCTTTGCTGAGAAGTTTGGGGCATGATTATTCTCGCTGAAAGTAAAGTTTTCTATTCTCAGGATAGGTCTTTGTCTTATATTATATTCCAAAACATGCAAGGAGAAGGTGGGAAATGGGTCCCATAGGATGAGACCTGAACCAGAATGGAAACTCAAAGGGATCTCTTGGGACGCTTTTCTCTCAGAAATCTCCCTTACCAAATATCCATGTACAGAGAAAAGAGTTAAGAGTTTTCTCTTCTGCTCTGTCTTATTTACTGGTTGATGTTTAAGCTTAGTAAGCCACTCTAGCATGTTTTCAGGCAGTTGGAGAGTAAGTCATGCAGGTCATTAATTGGGTCACCATTTGACTGACCCAAGTTTACATTTTAAGCAAATGTGGCAGTTGTAAAAGAAAACACTACAACTGAAACTATTGCTCTCAATGGGCATTTTTGTCAGAAACCAGAAGTGAATAGTGGTTTCCAGCAAAAAATAAAAAATGAAAACCTCAATTGTGGTCACATGACCATGTATTTTATCACATTTTTTACTATGTCATAGGGATTTTTGACATATTTTAAGTTAACCCATTTGATTCAAATATTATTGCCCTATGATATACCCTTTTTGGTGACACACAAACAGAAAACTTTTAGTAGTATGTGGTGATGGTATATACAGTTGGTCCTCGATTTATAACCATAATTGAGCCCAACATTTCTGTTGTTAAGCAAGATGTTTGTTAAGTGCCCCATTTTATGACCTTTCTTGTCACAGTTGTTAAATGAATCACTGCAGTTGATAAGTTAATAACCTGGTTGTTAAGTGAATCTGGCTGCCCCACTGACTTTGCTTGTGAAAAGGTCGCAAAAGGTGATCATATGACTTTGGGACCCAGCAATGGTCATAAATATGAGCCAGTTGCCAAGCATCTGAATTTTGATCACATGATCATGGAGATGCTGCAAAGGTTGTAACTGTGAAAAACGGTCATAAATCACTTTGAATGGTCACTAAATGAACTGTTGTAAGTTAAGGACTACCTATAGCAGGGGTTCTCAACCTTGGCAACTTTAAGACTTGTGGACTTAAACTCCCAGAATTCCTCAGCCAGCAAAGCTGGCTGAGGAATTCTGGGAGTTGAAGTCCACAAGTCTTAAAGTTGCCAAGGTTGAGAACCCCTGACCTATAGTAAGAAGGTAGATTCCCAGGAGGGAGGGAGTATATTCCAAAGGAGTAAGAGGCAGCTCATTTCAGATACTTTGTGTGAGAAAAAAAAAGGGTGAAGGAAGCTCCTTCCTAATAATTCCTAGACATAGGATTCATGTGGGGAGTAATTTGTTTTAGTTTGACCAACATATGTCAATAAGTATGGTACAATAAAGAAATCTACCTGAAAGATTCATTATATGTCTTCCTTGGTTTGGGGGGAGGGGCTGGTGTATATATAGACAAGATTGAAAGTTGCAAACTTATAATAACTTATAGTAAGACTTTGCAATAAATAGGTAGGAAAATGGAACCAAGCAAAGAATTAGGTTTAGATATAAGGAATAATAATTAATTGTTCTACAATTAAACAGGGGTGGTTTTTGGGTGGGACAACAAATTCAGTCTTTGTGTCTGTGACCTGTATCAGGTTAACAAAAACCCTAATAAACATTATGTGTCATGAGAAAAAGAGCTGCAGCCAAAGAAAAAGATCTCTATGGCATTCAGAAAGATCAAACCCCAGAATTTTCTTGAGTGCATTATAACCTTGAATCCTGGAAGGTCCTTCTCAGGCAATTCTGTGGCATGACCAGGTGACTCTGCATTGGATCTCGTTGGTCTTCATTTCATATATGAGATGGCTCAATACTGGAAGTACCAGAAGATATAGGTTGGCCAGGACAGTATGGCTATTGGAGTCATGGATCTCCTGAAAGCTGTACTCCATTGACAATCCAATGAAGGGATAGAGGAAAGAAAGACAGCAGAGATGTGGGAGAAAAAAGTTCCCAGGGCCTTCAGTTGTGTCCCTTGGATAGATTGAGGGCAGTCTTCAGGATAGTGTAAAAAAGAGAAATGAGGAGTGAATGGCAAAAAATGATGACCACCAGTCCATAGATAGCATTGAGTTTAATACTGGCACAAACTAGCTTCACAACCTCTTGATGCAGGCAGTAAGAATATGAGAGAATATTTGATTGGCAAAAGGGCAGTAAATTGGCAAGGGTATCATCAAGGCTGCTTCATGGATTACTGCCACCAGGCCTATCTTAGCTATTCTGTGGCCAGTGAGGATAAAAGAATGACTCAGTGGATAGTAATGGCAATGTGGTGGTCCAAAGCCATAGTTAACAACATGGTTGGCTCCATACCAACTCCATGTTTTCTGAGTTGTTTTTACTTACTGTTTGTCCAAATTTTAAATATTTATACTTATTTAATACTATTTTAATTGAATTGCTAGATGTTATGAATGACTGGGGGGGATTGACTGTTTGTGGAATGAATCGGGTTGAATGGATGAATGGATGGTTAGCTCATTGTTTTTAAATTGTTTAGTTTATAGGGTGGTTTTTGGGAGGGATAAATTAATGATATGGATGGAGCTGTGGTCGAGTGGAATGAATGGGATGGACTGGCTAGCCTGCCTGGCATGGCAGAGGTGGAGGGGGAGGGGGGCGCTGGCTCTGGGGTGATAGAGGGCCAAAGTATACCGGTCTTGCTGGGGAGAGGCAGATATGGTGGGAGCCATAGGGTAGGCCATTCCCGGGGAACAAGAGCTCGCTGTTTAAAAGCGATCCCTTGCTCCGACCCTGTGAGTTCAGCCCGAAGTACTGGTGATGGGGGAAATCCGGACCCTGGGCTCAGGCTGCTGCTGCTCAATGCCAGGTCGGTTGTAAATAAAGCTCCCCTCATCCATGATCTTCTCCTGGATGAGGAGGCCGACCTTGCATGTGTGACCGAAACCTGGCTGGGCCCGGAGGGAGGAGTTCCTCTCTCTGAGATGTGTCCAGCCGGGTTTCAGGTATGGCATCAGCCACGACCCCAGGAAAGGGGGGGGAGGAGTGGCTATTATAGCCAAGAAGACCTTTAGCCTACACAGGCTCGCTGTTTCTGAGATTGTGGGTTGTGAGTTGCTCCTTGTGAAGTTGGACCTAGGGGTTCAGGTGGGCTTGTTGCTCGCGTACCTGCCTCCCAGCTGCGTGTCAACAGCCCTGCCTGCGCTACTCGAGGAGGTCGCTGGGCTGGCGGTTGAGTTCCCCAGGCTTGTTGTCTTGGGGGACTTAAATCTTCCGTCGCTCGGCGAATCCTCTGGGTTGGCACAGGAGTTCATGGCCACCATGGCAACCATGAACCTGACTCAGGTAGTTCAGGGTCCGACTCACGAGAGGGGACACACTCCCGACATGGTATTCCTCTCAGAACAGTTGAGCAATGATCTGAATTTAAGGGGCTTAGACATTTTGCCTATGTCATGGTCAGATCATTTTCTGCTACGGCTTGTTTTTAAGGCTCCAATCCTCCCCTGCAGGGAGGTGGAACCGATTAGGTGGTTCCGCCCCAGACGTCTGATGGATCCAGAGAGTTTTCAGAGGACGCTTGGGGAAATACCGGATTCTCTCATTCACAGTTCGGCAGAGTCCCTGGTTACGGCCTGGAATATGGCTGCGAAGGGGGCTCTTGACCGGATTGCGCCGCTGCGACCTCTCTGTGGTAGCAGACCCAGGAGATCTCCTTGGTTTACTAAGGAACTCAGGGGGATGAAGCGCCAGAAGAGACGCCTAGAGAAGCGATGGAGGAAAAGTAAATCCGTATCTGACCGAACACTTGTAAGATCTTATATCAAGACTTATCAGGTGGCGCTCAAGGCGGCAAGATGCGCGTATCATTCCGCCTTGATTGCATCTGCGGAATCCCGCCCAGCCGCCCTGTTCAGGGTAACTCGCTCCCTCCTTAATCAGGGGGGGGGGTTGATGCACCCTTGCAGGGTAGTGCTGAGGACTTTAATAAGTTTTTTGCGGATAAAATCGCCCAGATTCGGATGGACCTTGACTCCAATTGGAATGCAATATCGGCTGATAATGATTCAGTCGAGATGACAAGGACTCGTCTTGATCCTGTTGTGTGGGAGGAGTTTGACCCGGTAGCACCTGATGAAGTCGACAAGGCCATTGGAGCTGTGAGCTCCGCCACCTGTTTATTGGACCCGTGCCCCTCCTGGCTGGTTTCAGCCAGCAGGGAGGTGACGCGGGGCTGGGTTCAGGAGATTGTCAATGCTTCTTTGAGGGAGGGGTCCTTTCTGGCTCCCTGCAAGGAGGCAATTGTGCGCCCCCTCCTCAAGAAGCCTTCCCTGGACCCAGCTGTTTTAAACAACTACCGTCCTGTCTCCAATCTTCCCTTTATAGGGAAGGTTGTTGAGAAGGTGGTGTCACTCCAGCTCCAACGGTCCTTGGATGAGCCGATTATCTGGGCCCTCAACAGTCAGGATTCAGGCTCGGCTACTCCACGGAAACTGCTTTGGTCGCGCTGACAGATGATCTCTGGTGGGCCCGGGATAAGGGATTATCCACTATCCTTGTGCTACTTGACCTCTCAGTGGCTTTCGATACCATTGACCATGGTATCCTTCTGCACCGACTGGAGGGGTTGGGGGTTGGGGGCACTGTTTTGCGGTGGTTCACCTCCTACCTCACTGGTCGGTCGCAGTCGGTGTTGGCAGGGAGTCAGAGGTCGACCCCTAGGTTCCTCCCTTGTGGGGTCCCTCAGGGATCGGTCCCCTCCCCTCTGCTGTTTAATATCTACATGAAACCGCTGGGTGAGATCATCCGACAACACGGGGTGAGATATCATCAGTATGCTGATGATACCCTGCTTTACATCTCCACCCCGTGTCATTTCAGTGAAGCAGCGGAAGTGATGTGCCGATGTCTGGAGGCTGTTAGGGTTTGGATGGGTGCCAACAGGCTCAAACTCAACCCCGACAAGACAGAGTGGCTATGGGTTCTGCCTCCCAAAGATATTTCAATCTATCCATCCATTAGCCTGGGGGGGAGCTTTTGACCCCCTCGGAGAAAGTCCGCAACTTGGGCGTCCTCCTCGATCCACAGCTAAATTTGGAACATCATCTTTCGGCTGTGGCGAGGAGGACATTTGCCCAGGTTCGCCTGGTGCACCAGTTGCGGCCCTATTTGGACCGGGAGTCTCTTCTCACAGTCACTCATGCCCTTATCACCTCAAGGTTCGATTACTGCAATGCTCTCTACATGGGGCTACCTTTGAAAAATGTTCGGAGACTTCAGGTAATGCAGAATGCAGCCACGCGAGCAGTGTTGGGCTTGCCTAGAAATGCCCACATTTCGGCATCACTCCGCGAGCTGCATTGGCTGCCAATTGGTCTCCGAACCCAATTCAAAGTGTTGGTTATGACCTATAAAGCCCTACATGGCATCGGACCAGGTTATTTACGGGACTGTCTGCTGCCTCATGAATCCCAGCGGCCGGTTAGGGCCCACAGAGTGGGCCTTCTCCAGGTCCCGTCAGCCAGACAGTGTCGCCTGGCGGGGCCTAGGGGAAGAGCCTTCTCTGTTGCGGCCCCGGCCTTCTGGAACCAACTTCCCCCGGAGATCCGTGTCACCCCCACCCTCTCTGCCTTTCGTAAATTGCTTAAAATGTACTTTTGCCGGCAGGCCTGGGGCAGCTAACACCTTGCCCCTAGCCAGTGTACGTTTGTGTGTATGTTTGTGGATGATTGGTTTTTCCTTTTTTAACTTAAGGGTTTTTATATTTATGTATGTTATTGTAATTTCTATCATGTTGTGAGCCGCCCTGAGTTCTCCGGAATAGGGCGGCATAGAAACTAAATAAATAAATAAATAAATAAATAAATAATAATAATAATAATAATAATAATAATAATAATAATAATACCCAATAACTTGTGGATGCAGAACCCCTGGAGCAAGGAAGTATCAAAGATAATGCTGTAGAGTTGAACCCAGTTATGGCCATCAACTTGAGCATAGTAGATAAGGACAGCATGATGTCAGTGAATGCCAGCATGCAGAGAAAAAGATACAAAGGTTGGTGGAGGCTATGATCAACACTGACAGTGTAAATAATAGTACTGTTCCCAAGGAGAATCAGGGCAAACAAGAAACTGAGAAGAAAAGCCAACCAGAAGTGAACTTCTAAACTGGGGAAGCCAATAAAATAAAGACCGAAGCAGAAAGTTTGCCTTGATGAAAAGACAGCATGCATCTTGTGCCTCCAAGTTCCTTTTCAGGAAAAACTGGAACCAAAAGAATTGTAATCATTTTCATCTTCATGTAGCATTTTCTATAGTGTCAGGGTGCTTGAGCTGCCTATCTTGCCCAAACTGAGCCCTGTAGATAATGCAGGGTCTGTTTCCAACTCTTTTTACATGCACTGCAATGAACAATATAAAAGTGAAAGGAAAGGAAGGAGTGTTAGGATCCTTGGCAAAGCCTAACTCCTAAGGTAGGCAGACTTTTCTTATGCCATGACTATTGCCATGGAATGATCAGCAGGCAAGGAAGACATGAGGATTTGCTCCCTGTCCCCAGAGCAAATCTGACACAGATATTGTCAATCAAAATGATTAGAAGCTTGCCCATTACAGACAATAGATTTGCTGCAGACCTCACTTTAATATAAATTCCACTGTGTCTAGACCTAGAATGATTTTCATTAGAGAGTCCCCTTAGTGAGAAAAGAAATATACAGGGAGGACAATTTTATGGAAATAATATAAGCATGTACAGCATCATCAAACACTGTCTGATTTAATTTGACTTTCTTGCTTTATATTTTTATTGCAATGTTATGTTTGATATTATAATTATGAATTATATTTTGTGATATGTGTGGTCTTCCGGGTGCGGTTCAAGGTGTTAGTGACCACCTTTAAAGCGCTCCATGGCATTGGACCCGGATACTTACAGGACCGCTTACTGCTAGCAAATACCTCCCGCCGTCCGGTACGCTCCCACAGAGGGGGCCTCCTCAGGGTGCCGTTGGCCAGACAATGTTGACTGGTGACCCCCAGGGGGAGAGCCTTCTCTGTGGGAGCTCCCACGCTATGGAACGAGCTCCCCCCGAACTCCGTACGATGACGGACTTGCGCACCTTCTGTCGGGAACTGAAAACTTTCCTTTTTCAACAGGCTGGCCTGGCATAGAAGCTCCGGCTCCAGCCGGGTTAAAATGTTTTAGGGGGATTGTGTAATTTTATGATTTGTACATATTGGGTTTTATATGGGGATTTTATGGCCTAATTTGTTTAATTCATTTTTAATTATTTTAATTCTGTATATTTATATGTTTTTTTAAATTTTAAGGCTGTGCACCGCCCCGAGTCCTTCGGGAGAGGGGAGGTATAGAAATTTAATAATAAATAAATAAATAAATAAATAAATAGTTGCATTGTAAATTGTGATGAGTTGGTTAGAGGATGTGGTACTTTTGTTAGTGTGTAAATGTACTTTTGATTAAAGACAATATATAGATAAATCAGCTATCGATAGACACAATAGACATTAAAGAGGGGCACTATGACCTAGCGGGTTGAAGACAGTGAGCTTGTCAGTTGGAAAGCTGACAGCCAGGTTCGAGACCCAAGCACTGCGCAGTGGTGTAAATTCCTGTTACTTGCTTCACCTAGCAGTTCGAAAGCATGCAAATACAAGTAGATAAATAAGTACCACTTTGCCTTTTTATATAGTCACACGAGCCACATGAGCACAGAAACGTCTTCGGACAATGCTGGCTTCCTCAGCTAAGAAATTGAAATGAGAACTGCCTCTTAGAGTTGGAGATAACTGAAAAGGGGAAACCTTTACCTGGATGTTCCTCCTTAAAATTCTCAAGAAGAAGTTGACATTTTTAAAATTATTATCCTATAACTGGTTCATCAGCATTTTCCAGATGAAACAGATCTAATCTTTTTCATCTTTCCTCACAGAACTTTGCCTCTGGGCCCATCATTGTTTCTATGCTCCTCCAGACATCTTTTAGTTTGCCAATATTCTTCTGAAACAGGGATCATATACTTCAAAATGTTCCCATTGACATTCTTGTTGACAAGGGGAGACATGAATCCTGTCCAGTTTCTTCCATGTTTTTATCGTCTTCATCCCTCTTCTCTATCTTCTACCTTACTTCTAGGGCCATCTACCTTACCTCTTTTCTACACTCTCTCCAATGAGTGAGGCTTATTTTTCTAATTAGAAATAAATCTGGTCTGGAACTCACTAATCTAATTTGGAATATCCAAAATGTATTTGTTTTTAGCATCTGCAAACAAGATTTTTAGGAGAATTTAAGCTACATGCAGTTTGTCCAATTGCAAAAGGTCTTTCCCTTCTCTCCCCTCTCCTCCCCTCCCCTTCACAGCACAGAAAGGATGTAGCTCAGGAATGAATTGTGGAATCCTTGGTGCTCTCTGAGCTTGGTTGTTTGCTTGCAGATGTTTCATGATTCAACTAGGCAGCTTCGTTGGTGCTATGAGTATAGGCAACTATCAGAATTTCAAATCTGGATCATAAGTACCATCCAGGTAGGTCCATCATAACTTTGAACAGTTACTAAGTATATTAAGTGAAGGACTACCTGTATGTATTTGACCATTCCCTTGACAGCGTCTCCCAAACTCATTTTCACATACCATTACAGTTACTTGGCAAGCTTGGCCATTGGGACAGTGCAGATTAGGCTATCAGGGCAGCAGGAGATGAACAGTGAGGAAACATTGTCCCACTAGGTGTCAACTTCAGATGTGATCTGGTGTGAGCCATCTTATAGCATGATTCACTTGAATGAACATGAATGGGGTCCACATTCTTTAGAAACATGAATGATTCACTCAGTGAGAAGTCACAGTAAAGATTGTTGTAGGGTGGTGGGGGAAAAGGCATGGATGTTTCTTTTATTTTGGCAGGAGTTAAATGTTTGGACTACAGGATACAGTTTTTGTTTTGGAAGTTTCATTTAGTTGAATATTTGAAAAAGTTTGCCTGAAGGAACTTGTCAGCACGCTGTGTCTGTATGTCTTTTGGTCTCTAAGTGTTGGGAACATAACAAGCTACACAGGGTATAAGCTCCATATGGCAGTTGATGAAAGTAATCAAAGGTTTTAGTTGCTTTTCCAGGTACAAAATCAGTGAAATAATACTAAGGAACTTAACCTCTGAGAAAGAAATTTTGTGAACAAATGAATGACTGTGGGAAACATTTAGGAATTCATTTGACAGGATGAAATGCAGACAGATTTCAAAACTATTAAAATAAACTATGGAAAAAAATAAAACAAGATCTTGAAAGAAGGAAAAGCTTAACTTTTTCTGGCTATGACTTATTGTGTTAATAAAAATGAACATATTATCAAGATAAAATTCTTGTTTCAAATGGTTTGAATTCAAATCTGAGATTAAAACATTGCTGTATTGATTAAAAACATGATGGGACCCCTCATTTCAACACTGAACTATAAATATTCTCCTTTATTGATAAAGAATCAAAAATTTCAAGAATAAAATTCACAATATTGTAATCAGATTTTCCCAATCTCAGATTATATTATAGAACAAGCTGCCCCTCATGGATAACAGAATGGATAAAATTTCCTAATTGCAGAAAAAATCAACAACATAATAACTTCAAGAGTAAAAGGAGCATGATTAGCCAATGAGTTTTACAGACATGTGTAGTATAAAAAAAACAAAAGAAGATAAGATACATTAAAAGAAGATAAGGAACATATTATAAGAGAAAGTCTGTTAAAAATTTGGAATTTTTAGAGTAAGTCCAACAATCTTGCCACTAGCATCATCAAATGTTTTCTCTTTCAAAGATGATTACAGCAAAATTGATCGCATATGCTGATACCGAAACAGACTAAGGATATACACAAATGTGACTTTTGAGGAAAGAATAAATTAGCATGTTAATGTCTTTGCAAATAAGTAGAAAATTAAAAAGGAGGCATCCTGAAAATTTGAAATACTTACACAGAATCAAGATATTTAGTTAGTTAGTTAGAATTATTTCTAATTTCTACACATGGTATAGAAAACCCATTTGGGGTTCCACTTGAACTTGAACTTCCTCAGTCTTGTTTGCTCTTCCAGTTTTCTCACTCATCGAGTTTAGGATTCTTCAATTTATAAAAACAAAAAAAGAGAAACATGTTAGAAATGCACACTCTTCCAAAGAGAGAGGGGGGGAGAGAGATGATATAGATGATAGATAGATAGATAGATAGATAGATAGATAGATAGATAGATAGATAGATAGATAGATATAGATAGATAGATGAGAATGAGAGAGAGATGATAGGTGATGATATAGATGGTGCAACTCTACATGACAGATAAAGATATCATGATGGACCCCAAAGCTTCAAAAGGGCATGAAACAAATTCATGGTGAAGGACTTCCACTGCATTTTTATATTATCTATAGGATCACAATGTACAGGTGAAGCTGCTGCCCTTTCCATGTGATCCTCACTTTACAGACATCTAGTTGACCATGGCAGAACAAAAGACTGTGTTAGCTGAATCTTTGACTTATTCCAGCCCAGCTATTTCTCCACTCCTGTTTTGTCACTTTATGTGACTTAGGAGTTCATGTTTACACAGATCATTTCCATGCCCAAGCCATTACCTGGAGTGACACTCCCTTTTCTTATGTCTAGTGATGCAGAACTCCATGTATCTTCCAAAATGATGGTATCTCAGCAGAAACTTCAAGATGATCTTTCTCATTGACAGACAACCAGGTATACCATAATTCCTACAAATACCAGCAGTATTGCCAATTTTAAAGGTAATTTAAGATACCTGCCTACCTCTGAAGTTGATGTCCAAGCATGGAGAAAGTAACAGATTATGGTGCAGTAGAACTGGCATTTCAAGTACAGAACAATCATTAATGTTGCCTCCACAAACTCAATTCAGAGATGCTATCTGGGAAGATGACATGATTGATGCCATTTCACTCATAAATTATTTGAGGGGGTGGTCCATCAGTAGGAAAGAAATGCTGTTTATGAGAGATAAGTTCCCATATTCTTTTCTAGGAATGGAAGCACTTTATTTCAGTAAAATCCAAGTCCTTTTTTCTTATTCTCAGAATTTTCTACCATCAAATCCTGGTTTGCTTCCTTAGAAAAATGTTGCATATTTTCTGCCGAATCTGTTGGGTCTTCATGCTATACACAATAGGATTAAGGAGAGGTGGGACCACAATGTAGATATTGGCCATCAGCATGTGCACAAGGGGAGAAAGGTGTTTCCCATATCGCTGGAGCAAACAGATACTGATGATTGGGACATAAAAAATGAGGATAGCACAAATGTGAAAAATACAAGTGTTGAGTGTTTTGAGTCGTTCTTGATGGGATGCAATGCCTAAAACAGTTTTCAAAATCATGATATAGGACACAAGAATGATGGCAACATCAAACCCCAATGTAAAAATCATCACAATCAAACCATACAAGATATTGATCTTTATGTCTACATAGGCTAGCTTCATTACATCAGGATGAAAACAGTAGGAGTAAGAAAGTATACTGGATCTGCAGAAGCGTAGACGTTTAATCAGAAAAGGAGCTGGGAAACAGACACAGATACGTCTAACTGCAGCAGCTATTCCTATTTTTGCAACAACAGTGTTTGGGAAGAGTGTTCTGTATCTCAGTGGCTCACGGATTGCAACCACATGGTCAAAAGCCATTGCCACCAGAATGCCAGACTCCAACCATTGAAAGGCATGGATGAAGAACATTTGGGTGAGACAAGCACTAAATGTGATTTCCTTGGAGTTAAACCAGTAAACTTTCAGCATAGTTGGTAAAGTGGACATAGAGAGACCCAGATCTGAGCAAGCCAGGATGGAAAGGAAGATATACATGGGTTCATGAAGACTTTGGTCAGTCTTAATGACAAAAAGAATGAGGCTGTTTCCAAGCAGTATGAAGACACAGAAAACAAACAGAAGAAAGGCTATCAAAGCATTCTTCTCTTCCATCCCAGGAATGCCAGTCAGGACAAAGGTTCTCAGGTTCAGGCTGCTATTATTGAATGTCTTGACAGCTGACATGCTTCCCACAGGAACATCTGATCAGTCATACTGAGGAGACATAGAGATGAATAAAGAGAATCTTATGCTGTTATGTATTTTGGAAACTATAGTCATTCTAAGCTGGTGTGTGTTTCAGTTTACTCAGATAAGCTAGGTTGTGAAACAAATTTAGAAAATGGGGTTCAGCTGATAACTTGTTCAGCTTTCATCTTCTCAAATCATCAGTGTTCTTTCCTCTTTCTAAAATGTAATCCTGTTCATTTTATCAATTCTTGGCATTATATGCAACCTAGAAATCTCAATGTTTTGAAACTCCTGGTGGCTTTGAGTTTGAACTCTGAATTTAAAGACTTCCTTTTTTTACCTAGGTATCAATCAATCATATATCTGAAGACTGCTATCACATCTCCCCTCAGTCATTTTCTCTGTAGATTAAATGTACCAGATCCATGGTTTGCAGATCCTCATTTATCTTGCTGGCCCTGCTCTGAACGTGATCTATCACTGTCCTGGACACCACATTTCAAACAGGACTCCAAGTGTGATCTGACCAGCACAGAGTAAAAAGCAACAATGACTTCCTATGGTCTGAAATCTATGTTCATTAGACTTTTTAGTAGCTGTATCATACTATTTGATTATGATTATCTTTGTCTAAATAAGGACACTGAGAACTTCTTCACATGGGCTAGTGCCAAGACAGGGACTCCCTTCCTAAACATGTGCTTCCATTTTTCCTATCCAGATGTAAAACTCCATATTCTACATTGGGCTGCCCATTAAGAACATTTGGAAGTTCCCGTGTTAAAACATTTATATGTGACCTGCACGGGTTCCCAATGTTTGTTTGTGGTTTCTGCCTATCCCAATCAATATGTAGGTAGGGATGGACATGCTCTAGATTCTTCTTGAGAAGCAATGAGTGGGACCTAGGAAGTGGGTCTTCTCTTTTGTGGCACCTGCCAGAGAAAATAACTTCATCTTTGACAACCAGACAGCTTTGACTTTATGGCCTTCTGGAGGGTCTTGAAGTCTTTATTTCCTTCACAGTGCTGGGATATTAGTGGAGCCAGCAAGTGTGCCTTTGTTTTCTTTTAAAGAAATGTTTAAGGGGACATTAATTAGGATTTTATAATTGATTCCATTATGTTTTTATCGTTTTGTTTGTCATGCAGGATTCCATTGATTACTATGGGCAGCCATATATATTTCTTATAATAAATGAATACAACTTGATATTCAATTCCATCTTATACATTTCAGCCCCACAGCTTTAGCTAGTCTAGGTATTTTCAGTCTTTTCTTTCTCATCTTCTCTAACATTTGGAGACCTCTCTGAACTTTGGGTCATTTGCAAGTCAGTATTTATTTATTTGCTGCATTTATATGCAGCCTCAATCTAACAGATTGAGATAATACATGCCAATAATTCCCACTATAGAAAAAAGAGTTAAACATTAAAACCTTAAAAACTGCTAAAGTATAACCCTCAAACTTGATACAGAATGATGAGCAGCCCCATATGGGGCACTCTATACCCCACAAGCTCAGCAGAGAAGGATCCTAGATGTTAACAGAAAGGGAGCTGAAAATCTCACAGCCGTCGAAATAGTAAGTGATGAATATGCCCTACCTTTGCCAAGGCAGCAGGATCCTTCTGCTTTTCAGCCGCCTCCACTCCAAAATGGTCAGGAAAAAGTCCCAACATCTGCTGCCAAACATGCTTTTAAATAAGTATTTCCTTTGAGAGAAATTCTCACTGGACATCTTGTGACCAAACTTTGTTCTTCCCCTGATAAAAGTCCAGGAGACTCACTTCCTATATTAACTCTTTCTTTTCTAAATGTGGCTCAGCTTCTGCTTCCACCAGGGACACAGCAGAATCTTGGAGAAACATTATTTCTTTACTTCTCTACTAGTACTTTATATTGCCAGCTCAATAGGACTCCTGATGGTTTGCAATAAATATAAAAAAGAGCCTCACTAAGAAGGTAATATATAGAGGGTCACCTCACCAGCCAAATTCCAAGTCCTGTTTCAAGGGATACAGGCTTAATCCCTACAGGGAATGCCAAAAAGAGTATGGACAGCTCACCTTCCAGGGTACAGACTCCCCCTGGGTGTTCAGATCCCTTGGAATTCTGGCAGGGGTGATTTGCTCAGCATTGGAGTTTTATAATTTATTCTAACCATACTACTTGAACAGTTTTTTATTTATATTTTTAATGAACAATATTTGTAATTCACCACACTCCAAAAGAACTTTATCTAGGTAACTGCAAAGCACAAAGCCTACTAAAGCCAAAGGAGAGAAATAATACAAATACCATAAAGCAAAAATACTTTGCTAAATTCTTTCTATAATGGTACCCACAATTAGTTAGACACAAAAGCATGCTGAAATGGTACTACTTTTATTGGGATATGCAACAAACATTGGGACAGCACAATCCTCAGGAGAGAGGGGAAGAGCCCATCATTTGAACAGAACATAATAACAGAGTTGGAAGGGACCGTGGAGATCTTCTAGTCCAACTCCCTGCTCAAGCAGGAGATTCCAGACAACTTCCAGTGTTGGAGCACCCAGAACTTCTGAAAGCAAGTCGTTCCACTGGCTAATTATTCTCACTGTTAGAAAGTTTCTCCTTAGTTCTAGGTTGCTTCTCTTCTTAATTAGTTTCCATCCATTGCTTCTTATTTTGCCGTCTGTTGCTTTGGAAAATAGATTGGCCCACTTTTCTTTGTGGCAGCCCCTCAAACATTGGAACACTGCTATCGTGTCACCCCTAGTCCATCTTTTCATGAAACTAGACAACCCAGTTCCTGAAACTGTTCTTCATATGTTTTAGCCTCCAGTCTCCTAATCATCTTTGTTCCTCTTTTCAGCACCCTTTCTACAATCTCTACATCTTTTTTATATTGTGATATCCAAAACTGGATGCAATATTGCAAGTGTGGTCTTACCACGCTATTATAAAGGAGTAATAACACTTCACGTAATCTTGATTCTATCCTCTGTTAATGACTGCTTCAATCAAGATCTACCCTTTGTTAAGGTAGCCTAGGATTGCCTTGGTTTCTTTGGTAGCTGCCACACACTACTAGTTCATATTTAAGTGATTGACCATTAAGACTCCGAGATCCTTCTCAAAGTTACTACTATTGATCCAGGTACCGCCTATTCACAGTTACTACTATTGATCCAGGTACCACTCTCAGGTATAGCGTGAATGATGACAAATGGCTGGGAAATCAGGTAGTGAAGGAGATGTCATGGAATTAAATTAAAATATCCAGATCATGGTGGGCAAAATAGTGGCAGTTCCTTGCTAGGTTAACTCTCTATTTAAAGATGTCTTACTATGTTCTCAAGATCTCTGACACAAGAAGCTATTTCTAAGAGGTCATAGCTGACTCTTTACTTTTCAGTAGATTTTTAAAGATTCTGATCCGAATTTGTTTGGTTTTTATACTGTATACAATGGGATTCATAAGGGGTGGTACTAAAAGATAGACATTGGCCATGAGGATGTGAACAACCGGGGAAGCATTTTTCCCATATCGATGAATCATGGAGAGTCCAATCATTGGAGTATAGAATGTTAGGACAGCACAGATATGGGAGATGCAGGTATTCAAGGCCCGGAGGCGCTCTACCTTAGAGGCAATACTTAACACAGTTTTGAGGATCATAACATATGACAAAACAAGCAATATAGAGTCAAGAACCATAGAAGACACCACTACCATCAAGCCATAGATGCTGCTGATTCTTCTGTCTGAGAGCACCACCTTCAGAATATCCTGGTGCAAGCAGAAGGAATAGGAGAGGACATTCATCCTCCCATACTCCAGACGCTTCAGTAGAAAAGAAGTTGGGAACACAAGTAAAGCAGCTCGAAGGGTCACTCCCACCCCAATCTTGATGATCATCTCATAGGTCAACAGATTAGTGTATCTCAGAGGGTTCCAGATGGCCACCAAGCGATCAAAGGCCATAGAGAGTAGAATACCAGACTCAACAATGGAGAAAGTATGGATGAAGTACATCTGGACCAAGCAGGCATCAAAATAGATCACACGGTGATTGAACCACAGGACACTGAGCATGGTGGGCAAAGAAGCAAAGGATAAGCCCAGGTCTGAGACAGCCAGCAAAGAAAGGAAATAATACATGGGCTCATGAAGGGTTTGATCTGTCTTGAGGACAAAGAGGATGGCGCAGTTCCCTATGATGGCCATAAGGTACATGGAGCAGATAGGGAGGGAAATCCATAAGTGGTGTTTTTCTAGTCCAGGAAAGCCTGTCAGGAGGAAAATTGGGGGGCTGTCAGTCTTATTAGAGGATGTCATAATGCTGTCCCAAGACATGTCTCCTGTAGTCTTTGATGTATGCTGTAAAATAAAAAATAAAACAAAGGAAAAGAAAGAAAATAAGCCATGGGCTAAATGAGCAGCTCAAAGATCCTTACTTCTTTAGCTACCCAGCTAAGACTTTTCTTCATATATATTAATTTTAACATATTACAAAAATACTCAGCTCTCTGGAGAAGGCTCTAATACTGAGAGAAGTGGAAGGAAAGAGAAGAAAATGACCGTCAGCAAGGGAGATGGACTAAGATACAAAAACATGAAGGGTCAGGTTGGGGCTAGATCATCATGGAGGAAATCTTTCTAATGGAGTCACTAAGAGTCAGACACCAATCTGATGGCACATAATCAATTGATTTATTACATGTTTATATTACCTGACTTCCAGTGACTCTGGGAGACTGCAAAAGCATGAAGGGATATACCCAAAATCTATTTTCTCAAAACTTACAGTTTTTCTCAGAATATATTTTATTAACCATGGATGTATTACCCTTCACAACTATGCAACAACTATTTAAATTTTAAAAAGGAGAACAATGAAAATAGTTCCTGGATAATTATATAATAAAATGAAGGTAAATTACTTGTGTTACTTGCAATCTAAGATTAAAAATAATAGTGGGTCAAGGTGGGGATCAATAGTTTTTTCCTTTTTCTGGATGAGAGGGACAATTGGTCTCCTCTAGTATCTCCTTGAGAACCTGTTTGGCATTCTGGTGAAGACACCTGGCTAGAAATCAGAGACTATTCTAGTTCTTAGGCACAATTCTAGTTCTTAGGCACAGCTGGATCCTCCTGGGCTGGTCTCCTCTTTCAGCCTCAGGAATGAGACAATGACAACCACTTTGGAAATCTTGCCATGAAAAGCTGCTGCAGGGACTTGTCCAGGATCAGACACAATTAAGAAGAATAAAAAGAAGGAAGGAAGGTTGGAAGGAAGGAAGGAAGGTTGGAAGGAAGGAAGGGAGGGAGGAAGGAAGAGAAGGAGGAGGAGGAGGAGAAGGAGAAGGAGAAGGAGAAGGAGAAGGAGAAGGAGAAGGAGAAGGAGAAGGAGAAGGAGAAGGAGAAGGAGAAGGAGAAGGAGAAGGAGAAGGAGAAGGAGAAGGAGAAGGAGAAGGAGAAGGAGAAGAGGAGGAGGAAGAAGAAAAAGAATAGAAGAAGAAAAGAAGAAGAAGAAGAAGAAGAAGAAGAAGAAGAAGAAGAAGAAGAAGAAGAAGAAGAAGAAGAAGAAGAAGAAGAAGAAGAAGAAGAAGAAGAAGAAGAAGAAGAAGAAGAAGAATACCTCCTTAGTTCTTCCAGAGTCCTGAAAGTTTCCAACAGCTCTCCAGGCAGTTCTTTTAGTATCCTGTAGGAAGAATGTCCTAAATAATTTAAATTCAATTCAAGACCTGGGACCTGAAGGCACTCAAATTAGCTAGAAGATCCTTTTTCACATCTTTTCTGAGCTGTACTTTTTTTTTTCCCAGTATCACAGCAGTTCATCCATCCATGTAGAGCTCATCAGCTCAGCTGCCTTGATTAAGATGGATGCACGGACACTTCTCATAGGAGAATTCCAACTGATTTAAAGAGCTTCTATTAGAGTCCTTGGAAGAGGCTGATTCAGGCTATAGCCTGGAATTCTTTGACCTTAGCTAAGAAGGCACCAAAGAAGACAATACTCCTCCCTGGTCCAAGAAAAGACCTTGCCATATCTACCAGGCAAGAGTTTATACCAGGGAGGTATTGGCTGCTTACATCAGAGAAAACTGCCTCTGGGAGCTGCTTAATGCAATGTTTTTTGTCCATGTCGTCTCTAAAAAAGTCTGGGGACCAACAGTGAGGAAATATGTAGTTTGGGTTGAACTGTAGATCCCTTGGTGCTCTTGAGCTTAGTTGTTTTCCTGAAGAGGTTTCGTTATCCAACTAGGTAATATCTTCAGTGGTAGCTAGAATTCCAGGGAACCCAGCTAATTATCAGGCTTCTGCCCAGCAGAATGAAGAGAAAACACTGGAGCCAGCTCACCTGTGCTTTTTTTCTAAAAAAAAAAAAAAAAAGGTGCCGGAACTCACACATGTCATACAACTTGCCTTGCCTACTCTACAAGGTTCCATCCAAAAAAGGTGGTGGAACTCCGTTCTGAGCGTTCTATGAGGAAAAAAAGCCCTGCAGCTCACTATCCAGAGCAATTCTGGGTGGCTTACAATACAATAAAAATAGAAGTATAAAAATAATTATAAATATAGGACAATCAAAGTAAAAAAAATAAGTAAATAAATTTCTTGGCAGTAATGCTGAAGTGGCTCCTTGTCATTCTTTTCTTTAAGAATGAAGGCCTAGCCTATATCCTGGGCTTCCTGGGGACGTGTGTCTCCTATCCAAGAATTTTGCAAGCCAGGAAAGCTGTTTTTTTCAAGGTCAGATAAAATTGGTAGGATGACTCCTCCAACCCTCCACCCCCTTGGAATATGTTCTTCTCCAAACACAAACACTAACAAGCAATGGATAAGGAAGACATATCATTTCAACTTAATTGCTGGAAAGATGCAATTCTTTGGCAGAGCATCTCTCTCAACTTGGGGAAACAGACCTGAAAATGCAGCAGAACAAAGTGAGGCAACCATAAATGAGGCAGGTGTCACATTGACAGATTAATCTGAGTATCATTTTCCATGCATTTGTTGTTACTCTATGAAGTGCAAGTTTGTAGTGTATTTTTTAATTGCTAATTCTATTAGTGTTGATAGTTGATCCTAAAAGCTAGAAGTTATCCACCACTTAAATGCCTTCATTGTCAATTCTGAAATTGATTACTACAGTATACCGATTATCATCTTTCAATTTAATTATGGTCTCATTTTCCCTATGCCCTTGACTTTTATTACAGGTATAGCTTGCAGGTCATTTGTATTTTCAGATCATCGACATAGTACATATTATTGATTTTTTTCCCCTCCAATTTTAAACTACACTTATCTTCCAGTCCAACCTCTTTCGATATATATTCTGCATATAGTTTGAATTGATAAAGGGAGCGTATATAGCCTCACAACACTTCTTGACAGATCTTTCTGTCCTGCTATGTTCCATCTGGACTATGGTTTCTTGTCCTGTGTGTAGGTTTTATATGAGAACAATGAGTTGTTCTGGGATTTTCATTTTTATCACAACATTCCAGAACTCAATATGGTTGACACTATCTGCCACGCTATAGTCAATAAAACAGATATTGACTTCTTTATAGTATTCTTTCTGTTATCCAGCATGCATCTGTATTAGCTGTGTCCCATACCCAGAGAAGTAGCAAGATCAAATTATGAAAAGAAAACTGTGAAAATGCTTAGGAAACATGTTTCACTGCAATATTTTCAAGTTACTGGCTTAATCTGCAGGCTGATGATCTGTACTGACTTGCTTAAAGAAAGTTCCAAAATCCTTCTCATTTAGTGCCTTACTATAGACTCCGTGTATGGCCTGCAACCTGGTTATGGCCAAAACATACTTGATTTATAAAGTGATGTCTTTACAAGTAACAGCTATTTGTTTATATCAGCTGATCTAAAAAAATAGCTAAGTCATTGGAGCCAATGAGTATTTTGGTAACCAAATAAATTTATACAAATTGTATTTTAGCAGTGTCCATTATTCCCTGGCAATACATAATGTCATATCTGCTAATTGAAGCTTGGTAAATTAATTACAAAACATGAAACTATGGTAGCCATTTCAGGAACATTATTTCAATCATCTAAATGCTTCCACCACTGCATAGTGAAAAGAAATTAACTCTTCTGACAAGCTTTTAAGAAAAAAAGTATAATGAGAAAAAACCTTCTAAGTATGCAGAAGAAAATAATAGGAAAAATAATACTTGTTAATCAATCAAACTGGATTAGGATTTCTTGAGATTAGAGCTGAAATCAAGATTTTTGTAAGCAATCATCTTAATATATTTACAGAGGGCAAAGGAACACCAATTGTTCAGGGAAAAAATCAATAGCAAGCAACTCAGCTACTTTTGTGAATCGAATAATTCAGAATGACAAAGGATATGGTTGTCACAGAGTCACAAGATCACATTCAACTAGAAAGGACCTAACACAAAATATTCATTTTACCCGTTTAAATCCACAACCAACTTTCTTTCTATTAAATTTAGTGAATCTATCAGCATATGGCAATACCAGTACTTTGTTTCAGCTCACAAGGTTAATAGGTTGAATCGGCTTAATACTTGGGTGTTGAAAACTATGGAATAGCAAGATCATATGCTAAACTAAGAAGCCTTCAAAAGTCCACTTTTACATTGTTGCCAAAGTGACTAATGGACATGTCCATGAACTTCTTACGCATCAAGATCCAGAATTGTTTAGGGCTTTATAAGTATAGTAAGTACCAGCCACTTCCATTATAACAATAGAAACAGTGATAATGTGCACATAACTTCCAATCCCAAACAGTACAGTGGCTACAGTTTTCTGCACCAATTGTAATCTTTGTATCTTTAAGTGCATCCCTTATAATAATCCAATGGAGATGTTTTGATGTCTATAATAAAAACATGACTTTTTCATTAATTTTCCTTTGGTTTCTGCCCCAACATTATACATCTCAACATTGCAAAGCACTGACATCTTTCAATACTGTTTGAATGAATGGAATCCTAATTCCCAACATAGTGGTAAATAAAGGCATTATCTTCTTTGTTATTTCTGTGCCTTTGATGAAGAAGCTATGAAGGGATTTCTTAGGAAGGAACAAATATTGACCAGTAAGTGAATAGGAGAATTGAAAAATAAATATGAAAGATGCTCAAGAATCAAAGAAAGTGACTGTCATTGAGATGGATCAAATTAAATGAATAAAATAAATAATACAATATTGCATATCTCTAGAGACATTAAAAGTAAATACTGCATTTACAATGAAGGTGCAAAGCCAACTATAATTTAATCATATAGCTGTTTTAGTAGGCAAGAAGGCAGAGTGCTTGAAAAAGAATCTGCCTTAGTCTTTGGCTGTTCTCCTTATGAGTTGAATCTTGTTCTTAATTCTGGAGCAGACTTTTTGCTTCACCAAAGACAAATCACTAAATCACTTTTTATCTCAACTGCTCCATCTGTTACTGAAATGGAATAGCACCACTGAGAATCCCAATTTTGAAATTTCAGATTTTTGTTACAATGCTAGATCTGCATTATTATTTCTGCAATTATAGACATTAAATATTTTCAGTGGAACAGTTTTTCACAATTGCAGTAATCATCCCATATTTACAAAATTCTTCCTTTTTTTGCTTTAAATTGCATGCAGTTTAATAGAATAAAGCACACACTGTAGATAATACAGATAGCCCTCATTTAGCCAATGCCTCATTTGGTATCTGTTTGCAGTTATGACGGTAATTAAAAAATAACTTTTGACCAATCCTTATGTTTACAACCTTCACAAGCCTGTAAAGCAAAAGAAAACTAAAGTAAGATTGTAAGCATAGTCGCAATTTCATTTTATTATTTACTTGTAAATTTTGAAAGGGTAATAGCACATCTGTCATCACAAAAAGCTAACTAAAAATCCCCAAACTTTTGATCACATTTTGAACCACTTTTTTACATGCTGGAGATTTTCCAGGACCAGATTCCCAGATCTTAATCAAGACAAATCATTAAAAAAATAGTTGCTACAAAAAAGCAGAATGAAACATTCAGCATTTTCTTTCTTTCTTTGGCATGAAGAAGTATGTGTTGTGGGAGGACTGGACTACAGACTCAGCTCCAAGCAACTCATATTAAGAATTAAATTGTCTGTTCCATTTTTGTTATTTAAGCTAAGGGAAACGGAGTGACAGCATAGACAGCTAAAGTTCCTATTAACTCACAGAGCAGATACAATGCAGGCAATTAAAAACTTTAGCCATGCTGTTCACTTTGTTCATTATCCTTGAGGGGACAACTCTAAAGAGAAGAAGAAGTCTGGCCTTTACTTCTACTTCTGCAATTTATTTTTATGTGAATGTGGATTACAAATATTGCCACCAAATTATGTCTTTTTACTGTTGTGTTTTTCTATGTTCCCTATTTATCATACTTCTGATGGGAATAGTTCTAGGTAGGACTGGCTTTCAGTTTACAAGCATACAAGATCCACAAAAATATAATAAAACTAAATAAAAAATAAATGGCACTGTGCAATATAACCACCAGTTCTATGTAGCTATTAAACAGCAAAGGAGAAAGACCTAACTTTGGGCCTCTACAAGAGAGTACCCACTAAGCCAGCTTCTCATCCCCCTAATCACCAATTGTGCATTTAGGATTGGGTAGACCAATATGCCTGTTCCTCACAGGCAATCAAAAAGGCTACCATGGACAATGGTATAAAACACCACTAAGACAGTCTCCTGAACCTTTCCAATTCTGCAGACTGGCACCGGAGGCAACGGTGATGGGGGAGAGTATATGGTTTCATGCGCGCGCCTGCAAGCTTGCACAAATGGAGCTTTGCGCTCTTGCGTGCTCATATGCCACTTGTGTGGCCTAGTTCCCAATGGGCTGTGGCCCAGTACCAGACCATGGACCAGGGGTTGGGAACCCCTGCACTAAGAGATCCAGAAGGGAGAAATCGCCCCCCATCTGTGTCCCAGAGAAAGCAATCAACCAATGCTGTTTGCCTCTTGTACCTATCCATAAATCTTGATTGAAAGGAATATAGATAACCTACTTCCTCGAAAGCCTTTTGTGACAGAAGCAGTAATATGTACACACATTTTCCTTATAGCTAGCCCACTCAGTGCAATTCCATTGAAGAAGCAGAAAAACAGAGATCTGTCAGCTAGACACATTATCAATTAACAAGTTTATAAGCACTTGGATATTCTATAATTAACATGAGCCAGCATGGTTTGTTGAAAATAAATTGTCCCAACTAATCTTATCTCCTTCTTTGATAGAGATAATAACATAATAGATTAGGGGAATGTCATACATAATGTACCTGGACTTTTGCAAAATCTTTGAAAATCTCTTATGATGCTCTGCATAATAAACTGGTAAAATATGGGCTAGGTGATAATGTTGTTAGATGGATTTATAGTTGATGGATTAACTAAACCTGAAGTGTGTTACAGTTTATCTAGAGAAAGTTCCACAAGATCTGTCCTTTGACCACTGCTATTCAATTTTTTATTAAAGATTTCATGGAGATTATTAGGAGAGAGTTGTGGAAAGCCTGAGCAATGGACTGAAATGAACAGGATGGAATTTAAAGGAAGAAATGTAATATAACATGTAATATTTTGCATCTGAGTAGGAAAAATGTAAGATAAATATCATAGTCGTGCATGTGGGAAGGATCTAGACATGGCACCAGTACATATGAAAAGGATATCTCGGTACCCTTGTTAAATTAAATTAAACATAAACCAGCAGTATGATGCAGCTGTTCAAAGGGAAGTACTAACTTTAGATGCATTATCAAAAATATAGAATCCATATCAAAGGAAATAATTATTTCTCTCTGCTCTGGTCAAATCCCATCTGGACAAATAAGTCCAGTTCTGGGCACCACAGTTCAAAAAGGACACTGGTAAATTGGGGTGAGTTCAAAAGAGGCCTACTAAGAGAATAAATTTGGAACCCCAATCATATGAGCTTACCTATGGAAGAGATGATTGAGGGACAAAATGACATCTCATGAAGTGGTGATTTTTTTCTTTTTTGGAAGACTTCAAACAGTGGTTTAATGTTATTCTGTCATAAAACCTGTAGATGAATCCTGCCTTGAGTTAGACTAGATGACCTCTAAGATATCTTCCAATTCTATAATTAGAATAACTAGAAGGATTACACTATGCCTTTCTTGTGGGTGTGGTAGATCATCACACAAAGGCAATTAAGTGAGAAATATAAAACATATAAATACACAGAAACAATTTTCAGATTTCAATTAGTTTAACATCTACTCTGGAAAATGTATAAAATTATTCTACCATATTTCATATCTATGGTTAAGATATTTAAAATTTGTTCTGTTCCATATTTCATCACTTCACTGGCATGTAGTCTAAATGTTATAGAAGTTAAATAATATTTAATGCTTATCTTTTAATTAATTTAATCAGTTAATCAATAAAATTGAAATTACATATTTAATCAGTTCTTAACTATGCAATAAGTATTTCTTTCTCTGTCTTAATGCAATAAACAAATATATGTTAAATAGACAGCATTCTTTTGCCTTAAAATTAGTACTCCCACTGAAATAATTTTCTGCATATTGGCTACATTGTATTTTATACCAGAAAAAACATATGTATTGAAAATGTTACACAACAGTGTCAAAGTCTACAACTACTTATAAATTCCAATTTTGAGTTTTTTTTAAAAAAATTATCCAAATTTTAAATGTTGTGCTTTAATTATTTAATTTTAATTGTATTAAAATTAATTCTGATTCTAAAAGGACAGAATTGCTCATAGCATTTATCAATTGCTTATCAATTGACAGAATTGCTTATCAAACTTCTTTGAAAAATCACTGATCTCTTTTAAAATACCAGGAAAAAATTGAATTATAACAGAAAATTTGAAGAACTGATTCAGAACGTATCAGAATTAAACCCCTGAAACCTGCCCAAATCTCAACACCACTTTAAATTGCTTCTGTGAAAAGCAAAGCAAATATTTCGTTCACAGGTCTAGCCTTTTTTTATTATTGAAGTTTTTCCTTAAGAAAACATGTTATTGTGAATTTGTATTCACTAGATATCCCAGCTAATGAATTTTACAAGACAACTGCTTTGTGCATGTGTTAACAAAGATACTAGACATTCAGCTTTAAAAATATATGAGGAGAGGAAAGTGGTTGAGAATGCAAGTAATATGTAAGACCAGAACCACATGGGAACTGCTTGGAGAGAGGGCAACTTTCAGTATGCTATCAGCACCAAGGACAGAGATATGAGCAGCTTGGTTTATGGTGGCTTACAGAGATCTTCACAAAGCTGCTGTATAAAACCCTACTGTAAATACTATCTATAACATTATAAAATAGCTTGGAGGCAACATGGGGAATTCCTGTTTTCTTACACACTTCCTGTGTTTCTGGAGGAAGGGTAAAGTTTCGCATCTCTGTGACGTATGGTTCCAGAGCCACGTGAATCTACCATATTCTCTGAATTCTTTCACAGCATAATCAGATCAAGAAGGGTAAGTCATGGTTTTCCTGTTTTGCATTTTAATGCTAAGTTACTAGGTTTTAGCATGCTGCCTATAGACATATTCAAATATTAAGAAACTTGGGATGGAAAGATGATTAAAATCTATAAAGCCAATAAGAATCTGTTTAGAAAGCAGAATTTTAAAAAATATTCAGTGGCTGCAAACATAAAGAAGATAGGAATAAGAAAAGATTCATTTTTTCCTCAATATTCTGCCTTTCTTAATTGAGAAAACCTTGGGTTTTTAAAAAAATATTTTCATCTTTCTAAAAGTAAATATCTGATTTACTAATTTACTAATATTTTTTTTAAAAAATAGAAAGATGCATATGTTTTACTTAAATAGTGGCAAAGGGACACTGATAATGCTGAAATAGTTTTATCCTGAAACTATATTTTTCAATGCAACCAAAAAATAGATTGTCTGTTTGAAAGAATCATGTATTGGAAAGTGAATATTCTAAGTAGAAACTTCCACTTCCTCATTTCAAGAAAGAACTATGAAAAGGAAGGACTGATGGTGAAAAAAAAGTGAGTATAAGAATCTGTAGAGGAAATAAATAGGCTGGGAATGAAGTAAAAGATAAAATGAGAGTGAAAGATGAAGAAATTAAGAAAGTATAGAGAAAGTCTGTGGAAATTAGTGAGCTTTTAATTGCAACTTTCAGCTAAGGGGGGGGGAAACAATCCCTCCCTATTGTAACAATTATTCAAGAAAGAGGTTCTAAAAATCACATAGGTTTTTCATTTTATCTGAAACCAACAAAAGTATATATATCTGAAAGCATGGCCACAAACAATATCATCCAGTAGTTATTCTTGCACTAAAGACAGTTTCTTTGAGGTTTTTCAGGCAGACTGATATTCTGCTATCAGGAAAAGCTAAGAGTTAAAAAGTTGAAAATTGCAAACAAAAACTGTAATTAGGAATCTGATTTGGAGTTCATATAGAATGATGAAGAAAATAATGTAGTTGATATGGTTGTATTGTTTACAGTTTTTTGCAGACTGCAGTTTTGATAAGCCATTTTAGATCTATATACACAGATGCCAATAAATCTTAACATTTATTTAATTACCAAATTGCGATTTCAGCAAACTGAAAGGATAATATATTGTAGCAATGTCTAGTATATGTAAAATAGCTTTCAGAAGACTACCATAATCAAAAGCTTTATGTCTTCTGCATCATAATATATGCAAAATGTACCAATGTCCAGATGTTTAAAGGTATTTGTGCAGTTCTGAAAGTTTTTATCTTTGCTTTTGGAGCACAATGCAGCTTGGGTCCATTAATAATATTAAATGAAGCTATAGTTAGAAATAATCTCCGACTCCATGGAGCTCTTGGACAAAAAACCCAACAACTCATAATTTTCACTTATAAAAAGCTACGATGATGTTGTCACAAAGGACTTTTTAATAGAATAATTCCTTTTGCCTATCTTGGTTTCATCTGGGAAAAATCCACCAATTTTGAGAAATGTTATTTAATCTCTTTAGCGATGTCCCCATGGTCAGCTTGGTTTTCAAACCTCAAACTTTCATTCTAAAGAACTGCATGTGCATGTATCCTATCAATTCTATGAAATCTGATCCAAAAATTCAATGGAATTTTGTGCTAGGTTGAGTAAGTCATTGCTATGCCAAACCCATCAGCCTGCAAATTCAAAAAACAAGATTAAAATATAGAAGAGAATAATGATGAATATACTTATTATATAACTTATACAACTCTTGGCCAGGGTTACTCTTTCCGAATCATGGGAGGGAGGGAGGGAGGGAGGGAGGGGGAGAGAGAGAGAGAGAGAGAGAGAGAGAGAGAGAGAGAGAGAGAGAGAGAGAGAGAGAGAGAGAGAGAGAGAGAGAGAGAGAGAGAGAGAGAGAGAGAGAGAGAGAGAGAGAGTTCAGACTCTTTAATGCCTTCTTCATGTCTTAACAAGATCAACTTTTCTTACTTTCAGAGAAAGCAGTCATAGCTTGCAGATGCTAAATTGGTGGACATAATCTTACAAATCTCTTCATTATTGCAGCTAAATCATTAAGAATAGCAACTAAATTCATTTAGAAGATGATCAAAGCTAAATTGAATATTTTCAGAAAATGATCATTAATTGATTGGGAAGAAGAACTTTTGAATGTCCTGCTGTGCACCCCGTGCTGAATGCTGCCTTGAACTTATGGTTTATAGTATATAAAAGATGTCTGATTTCTTTGAAACTTTTAATAACTTTATTGAGATGCTTAGGGATCTGAGGAAGGAAGGAATGGTTCCTAGCACAGAATTTTGCCTTTTGCAGAGCTTCTGTATTCAGGTAGTCCTTAACTTCCAAGTATTCATTTAGCAACTATTCAAACTTACAAAGGCACTGAAAAAGTGACAACCAGACCTCATCACCTTCATAGCATACTCACCACAATGACATCATCAAAATTTGGATGTCTTGCAATCAGCATTTGTAAGCATATGATTGCTGCAGCTTGCCACAGAAAACACCAGCAATCGGTACTAATTTAGCAAGCTCAATCTTCACTAGGTTTGCTTTGCAACTTTCACCTTACAGAGGTTATTTGCCCTTATAATACTTTTTTTAATATTTGGTTTTCCTATCTTGACAGTAGTTCTTATCATGTGTGAATGCAGTAATGTTGACTATAATAAGATTTTTAAAATGTTTTTTTAATCTACAGGATTCAGCATATGTGTTCCTGACAGCATACTTACATAAAGAAACAACTAATGTTTAATTTCTGAAATATATTGATAGAAGGCATGAGACATGTCAGCAAAAAGCGTTCCTTCCTGGTTTCACATTATCTCTATAGTCCATGCCATGTTTGAAGGCTTTAACTATAAGCTAGAAGGCTCTTAGGTCTCAATGTGTTGAATATATACCTTTCTTATGTTCCAATATGATTGCTACAGTTTTAGGGAATATCCATATTAGAAACTGCCACCACTGAATATTCTTAAGTCCTATGTAATTCAATGACTAGCTGTATTAAGATGATACACTGTAGTCATACACTTGATCATATGAATTAGCAGCACATAAATTCAATAAATCGGTTAAATGGCATTTTTAATTACTTCATCAGTTATTCCCTACTTTATGCTTTTCATATATGCTGGGTCCACTAATTAAGAGTTCTGTGATTTGAACATCCAACATAGCTGGAGAGTTGGGGGAAGATAATTGATAATGAAACTGTGGCAAATAAGATTTCAGAGAGTTAGAATTTATTAATTAAATTTACATGCTACCCATCTCTCTCCAATAAGGCAACTCTGGGCAGCTTGTATTGTATGCAAAGAACTGTAAGAAAAATGTGAGTTTTTATTTAGGCTCAATTGAGCAAATCACTTCTAGCACCTTTTCAAGTTGCATAGATGCCATATTTTTGGAATTTGGTTGCCCTTAACCTTAGCTAATATGGCCTTTAAATATTCTGAGAGTTAAGGATTTCTGGAAAAAGTATAGAAAACTGAGCAAAAGCAGGGCCAATAACCACAGCAAAGAACAAGGAACCAGTGAGTAGAATGGTTTCTTAGAATCTCTCTGGATTAGGGGAGGATAGAAGATAACCCACATGTGCTCTGGAAAACTGCTTCTTTCAGAATGGTGGCTTTCTGCAGATTTAAGTGCTGGGAGACAATGAGATTAATCATTTTACTTAAGTGAGTAAATGAGACTAAGTTCACAAACCTCACTCACTGATCATTTTTGGAAAATGTTCATTAACTATTTCTAAGCTATTAGAAGTCTTCAGAATGACAAGTCTGAAAATCCAGTTCAATCCTGAAAAGAGAAAATTAATTATAAGCTTAAGAATTTAAAGTATCTGAAATAAACAGCAAAAAACTAAATAAAATTTTGATCTTAGAAAGTTGTAAGTGGACTAAGTTTCTAGGTAAATTTGGAATATTGAAACATTTACTATAAGATTTTGAAATTAATTATAAAGACAAACAACTTAGATACTAGATATAACAAAGATAAACAAGATATAACAAAGATAAACAGTTTTGTATTTCAGAAACTGGACAGTAAAGGGGCTAAAGATTTTAGATACAGGAAAGAGGTACAAGCCTATAAGATGGTGCAGAACATTATAGCAATGAAAATATTGAAGAAGACTTTTGAAGAACGGAGCTATTGGTAGCCACAATATCTACTGTGATGTCTGCTTCTATGGATATTCTATGTCCAAAAGTTATTACTGAAGAAATGACAGATGTAGGACAAATTTTATCTGATAGGATAGAGATGGTTTTGAAAGTGGATTTATAACTCATAGGCCAAGAGACTTAGAAAAGGATATTTCATTGGATTTACAAAAGAATCTGGCTGAGGTTTTAAAATGTAAAAGGGAAATTCAAAAGATAAACCAAGAGAATGACCTGGATAATTTTTTCCTCTTAGATTTATAAAAGAGATTTGTTAAAGCCTTGAAGAACTCTATATGATGGGACCAAAAAAATGAAGAGAAATTGAATCTTATGACAATATTTAAATGAAGACTGTTACAAGTAAAAAAAATAGATATAAAGTTGGTTTATTTCATATCTTAAAACAAGATATGTTATTACTTCTGGAAACACTTTTGTGCACATTCTTCTGACACTAGGACTGAAAATATTATCTTTTATGGAATTGTTTATAGATAAGTCATGAGATATGGGATGAAGAGCTAAATGTTTGTAACCTCAAAGGGGGAGGGTAAAACATTGCTAATTTTTTCAATTTGTGGTGAAGTTTGGAAGTCATTTCTTTATATATTTCTTTTCTCCTTTTTCATTTTTATTTGCTTTTTCATTTGATTTTTTTACTGCTTTCTACTATTTTCTTCAAGTTTAGTTTGGATTAGATTTTACTATTATAATCAAAACCTGTAATAAAATTATATATAAGAATTCTGGGAGCTGAAATGTATAGAGATCATCAGACTGGGAAGTCTATATTTTAGTAAGAATGCCACACTTTGCCCCCCAAAACAGTAATTAAAAGATAACTTAAATGCTTATATTGCTGATAGGCAACCTAATACAAATGCTGGTAGTTAATTATTCATATCATGTCACACTAGCTCAAAATAAAAAAATGAAATAATATAATGCAAATCCAATTATATTCATGCAATGAAATGTGTACCAATATACTAAACTGTTCTGAAAAAGAAATTATCTCTGTAAAATTGCTGAAAAACCATAAAGTATATTGACAAAAAGAAAAGGACTTTTGTGAATATAAGTGGGGATATTAACAGAGAATAAGATCTGATTTAAAGGCTGTAATCTTTTGTACCCCAGAACATCTTTCATCTCAAGAATTCAAAGCAACTGCATTGTTATCAGGTCCTTTCTACTTATCTCTGAAGAGAGGAGGGGTGTTAAGCTTTTATCATTCAATAATTGGTAAGAGAAGATTATGCTTTAGCTAATCTCTTATTCAAAGGATGTAAATGAACCCTTTTTTTAAAAAAAAGTGAGAATTTGGAAAGAATCAACAAAGAAATGTTCAGTAGATGTATTTAGAGGAGCTTGCATAGCTACATCTGCTAATGTTTTAATATAAAGGATAAAAAGTGACTTTACCTTCTAAAGACCGATTTAACTAAAAGATCTGTGGCTGAACCTCTTAACTGAGCTATCATATTTTGTAGTAAGGTACTGGTGGACATCCAATAAATGAATTTCAATTTGTCAGAAAATTCTATAATCCTATTCCTTTTAAATATTTTATGTCTATGGTACATAAAACACTGTCCTTTTTCCGGCTACAGGTTTAGAAATAGATGAGCCAAAAGAGAATACAAGATATAATCATATGCCAGTGAACTATAGAAACAAAAGACAGTTTACAAGATGCTGCATTTGAAAGTAAACATTTCCCACAACTGTTCTAGGGAGTGATCCTTGCAGAAATCCTCATATTTAAAAGTTCTAGGTTGTTTTGTTAATGCTAATGTTGGTTGTTCTATAGTCCAAAACATTGCTTATTGAACAGAAACTGATATTTTTAAAAATAACAATATCCAACTTTGTAATATAAGGCTATAGAACAAAATTCTGAATGCAAGTTATGAATATCAGTTTGACCATTAATGTTTGATTGTGTCTATAAAATGTAGATGAAGATATCTTCAGCATATTGTGAAGACTTTCTCCAGATTGTATATCTCCAGTTCATTAAATAGTATATTTTGCCAAGAGTTGAAGAAGTAGTGCCCATGAATGGGACATCTGTGAATGACATATAAAAACATGGAGAGGGCTTCTCCAGAGAACATATAAAACAGTTATTTAAATGGTGAATCACATAAAATATATCTTGCTTTGATGTCAGCACAGCATGTAACCCATGTACAATGCAAGATTTATTAATCTAACAGCAACTGATGAGCTACAAATGGTAGTTGTTAGGGATTTGGAATTTGGCTGTCCAATACAAAATGATATATTTTGTGTTAGCAATCTACAAAATCTTCATTCCTCTCTAAATGTAAACAAATTCATTAATTAGAACAGCAAATGTAGAATTCATGACTGTATAAACGGATGCTGAGTGTGTAACTGTTTTAAGTAACAGTATTTTTTAAAAAAAATTGCGCATGACACAGGTAAAAAATTGTAATTTATGTATTGGAATAAAAACATTATCCATAAATATGGAAAAGCTCATACTTGAAAGATGACAAAAATCGACTAAATTAACATGGCAATGAATTAAGTATTTAGGGCTTTAAATGAAAGTCATATCTTGCTTAACTGTGCTATAAATTAATCTATTGTGGGCTCTGATTTGTATTTTTCTAAAACTAAGTAATTAAAATGGACAAATATATGACTGACATGAGATAATGTATGAAAGTCACTAGTGATACTTTGCTAAGCTTATTAGAGGCAATAACAAGATGAAACCTCAAACAGGAAACAACCTCAAAAGCTCAAGAAGGTATAAAAACTCACCACTCCCAGCTTTTCCAGAGCCACTTTTCTGTCTGGCTTTGCTCTTCAATAAACCACAACCTTCTTTCTAAAGCAGTCTCCATTTTGTTTATTCCCAGCTTGGACTAGACCTTGATGAAGATATTTCTTTCAACACAGTGGATGGGCCTTCACTTGTTTGCGCAGCCCAGTTTCTGGTATGCCACAGCCCAGTGCTTTCCATGGACCAATGGTTGGGAACCCCTGAGTTAAGGGACTGTTAGCATCAGACACTGACCTGGCTGGCAGCATCAAGAGCATATCTTTATTCCTGCCAGGTAGGTGTTCTTTCTCCTTTGCACTGAGAGGTACATAATATTCCAAGATCATTTTTCCCAGGTACTACTGCCAAACCAGGAATCTCCAATATTTATATCTACTTTTAACTTCTGTAAAGAAAGCTGAAATTATTTTGGTTACATTTCATTCTGTAACTTTCACTCTATTTATCTAATCTTACAAAACTATTCTGAATGTAGTAGATCCCAAGAAATGGGGCCTTCTCTTTTGCTGTGGCTTTAGAATAGCACCTCCATGGATATCTACATGGTCCACCCACTGCCCTCTCCATCAAAATTTATTAAAAACCTAGCTTTCCCCTCAGGCCTAAGTTTAAGATGGATTGATGAGCTCTTTAAGGTAGGAAAGGATATGGAGGCATGGTTTCATTCCCTTGAAAAATTTCTACTCTATGGAAGTTTGATGTTCATATGGACTCTTCTTTTAATTTTGTGAAGCTACCCAGAAGCATTTGAAGTGCGGAGGGCTTAGAAACTTAAATAAGTAGATTTAGTTCACATACCAAACTGAGACCTAAAATAGTTAGGTTCTGACATAGTTCAATGTGGGAACTCACTCATTATGCATTAGCATTAACCATTAATTAAACCATTAGAGCTTGTTCTACAAAACATGGGTAAAAATCTTGGTTTTCTGTTTCGGTAAACACCGACTTAGTAAATGATGAAAAAGACTCTTTTAAAATCGCTCCAGAGGCAGAATACTGAGGCAGAATACTGACCCTATGAAATGAGATAAATTAGAAATCATACTCTTTCTTACAGATATGCGCTCTCATTATTAATATAATTCAATTTATAAATTGATGTGGGTCTTAAGGCATTACTCTTCTGAGTGCATTTTTGCTTATCAAAGGTATTGTCAGATATTCAGCTGTGTCCCCAAAAGGATAATAAAACTTTACTTCTGAGGAGAACCATGACATTTCATTTATTAAGTTCATTTTTAAAGAAAGCTAAACAGTTGTTATTGGAAAATGCATCATCATTGTGGTGTGCTGTAGTTCAGTGCAATATAATACAAATATCTTGTAATAGATAATCAGGTAAATGGAGGTGTGTGGAATTTCAGCCTTGTCTGTTATCATATATTTGTAACCATGTATGTAATGATATGTACAGCCAGTATTTTAAATCTCTGTGCTATCGGTATTGATGGGTAAGATTCCAAATAAACAACAAGAAATCTGGATGAAAGTGAAACATTGTTCGATTAGCCAAAAGAGGGAAATGTAATAAATGTGAATATATTACTGTGAAGTTTAAAACAGAGAATTCATCCAAGAACTGTACACCGTATTATATTTTTACTATGTAAATCTTATCAGATTTATGCCTGCTCCCTTGCATCTGAGAGACCATGATACTAGTTAAAAATAAAATAAAATAAGAGGGGAAAATATATTGCATTCACATATATGTATTGGCATCTCAGTATGCTCTCTCTCTCTCTCTCTCTCTCTCTCTCTCTCTCTCTCTCTCTCTCTCACACACACACACACACACACACACACACACACACACACACACACACACACACGGGGGGGAATGTATTGCCTGAAAAATACATTTAATTTTTGTGTTCCAAACATCTATTCCACTCTAGAAAAACTCCAGTACTTCAGAAAAAATAAAAAAGATATAGTTGTACCATTTCTATTAATTATTCTTCTCTGGACACAACACTTCCACAGAAAATCAGAATATTCACAAATTGCATTTCATTAATAAAGATGCCAGAGCACCATCCCAAAATATCATTTAACAAACAGAACATGCAATAATAGTATTATAAAGAAACACATGTGTAAAGTGTATGACATCTTGAGGGAAAAATCTACTTCTATCTTACTATATATGTGTTTGATCCATTATATTTTCTTAATTTTGACAAAATATATATCTATTTTTGTTATTTTTTCACTCTCTGTCTCTTTGATTTTAATCTCAAACTATTATTGTTAATAATCTCAGATTATTTTTCTCTTCTCCACTGTGATTATATTCATTCTGACTTCCTTCTGTTCTTTCTCTGGTTTTTCCTTGACCTTTTCCTAATCATTTTTCTTCATTTCTAGTATATTTTCTATAACAGCTACTTCACCATCCATACTTTAAAGCTGATTTACTTTGCAGATACTCTGCAGTGGTTATGCCTGTACCTTACAATACAACACTGGCTCCAGTTCTTGCTGGAGAGTTTCTATTATGATAACAATAGTGTGGTTATTGGCATTTGCTGTTTCCTGCCCTCTTCTCTTTGGCTTCAGTACCACAGGTAAAGAACAGCAACCGACCATATGCTTAACTATGAGCCACTCAATTATAATTTGAAATCATTAATCAATGTTTTAAACAAAGTTTATCTGGAGGGGATGTTGGGTAGATTTAGAATTTTGTAGAAGTGTCATGGTTGTTGCCAAGAAAGGTTTCTCAGGAGATCAATTACATTTGTGAAACACCTGCTGTAGTTTGTGATCAACCACCAAGGGCTAGTAAGTCTAAAAGTTAGATAGGAAGTCAGTGCCTCCATAACTGCAATTTGAGATGGGATTTGTACCTTCAGAATCAAAATATGTCCCCATTGAAAATGCACAAAGCCTTTTTCCTACTACAATAATGTCTTGCAGCACCTTCACCTACTATCCTGAAATGAAATAAAACCTGCGTGTCCTCCTTGCTATTATTTTGGCAAGGCAATGATTAGTTTAGAACAGGTCTGCACACTCATAGCAGGGAAAGCACCGTATTGATAGCTTACAAATAATTGCAGGCCACAAAGGAATAGCTGTTACTGTTATCAGCCATTCGGCAACTATCAGTAGCTGGTATTAGCAATAGAGCTGGCTGGGTTGGTGAAGTCTGGAGATTCTGGAAACACTTTGCAGAGTGTCTTTTGGGGTAGAAGTAGTTATGAAAACCTAAGTAGCAGTGGCAGATTCTTCTTGGTGGCAGCAATATTTGGCAGGAGAAGATTGGTTTTCAAAAAATGCCAGCAGGCTGCCCAAGGCTACCTAGCAGATCACTTGTGTACCATTGGCTGTGTGTTGTGCAGGCTTGCTCTAAAGGTTTTTAGTGGGGAAATGACCTTTATTACTCCTCATACATTTAAAATATTTAGAGTACATACAAAACCTCCACACAAAATTCATACAAGGGAATTCTACTTTTTCTTTGCCTGTAAAGTCGGGCCTGTTTTTCCTTCTCTTGGTTACTCCAATACTTCCAATTGGCATATGAACATTAGTGACAGCTGGTGGCTACTGAGGCTGGTGTTCCAAAGACAGTCATTGTGGATGACTCAAAGTACACATTGATAAAACTAAGGATATATAGATTTTCTACTCATAATTCACTTTTATAAATCTCAAAAACACTAAAACAATATACCCAGGGAACAGGAAAATATTTAACAATATTTCACAATATTTCTGAAATATACCTTCTCACACAGAGACAGGGACAAGATTTAGCATCATAAATATATATATATATATATATTACTTGCCAGATGCATAGGAAAAGAGTATTTCAACTTCCAGTTGGCTGACACGGCCGCTGTGGACGCTAGGAAGACAACTCCATCTTCCACATCCACTTTTCCTTCACTGGGGGACCCTGGAAAGGGTTGAAAGTTGCCCTGTAGGGGCGATGAGCAAGGAGGGGACCCCCCGCTTGATGGCAGGAAGGTGGCAGCCCTCCAAACTGGTGGAGAAAAGACCAGCCATACAATATGTCTCGTCATTAGGCTGCAGATAGTCAAATCTACTATCAAGCACTTTGAAAGCAATGTGGATGAAACTGGGTGAGATCTTATCTTCTCTTTACCCTAAGTACCTTCTTTTCCTGTAAAGGCTGTTTGAAGTATCTTCCCCCTGTGAGGAGAGAGGGAAGGGAATTTCTATCCCACCCTGGCGTCTGACTACCCAGGGGAATCAAAGCATTAAAAAGAACAACTTTAATCTAATTGGCTTTATATGTTCCTGAAACTTGGGGACCAAAATTTTGCTATTTCTACTGGAGACTTTTGTTTTTATTTATGAAAAAGAAATAAAATTGGAAAAAGAATTATAAAAATTCGGGACTTAAAAAACTCTAAATGGCATCAGTGACATCTTGTGGTAAAGCTTGGTATTGGAATTTGTTATTTCCTAAAAACGAGTCTTGGCTCGATTAGATAAGATCTTCCTGACCTTAGTGCCATCTGTGAGAGACTTACCTGCAAAATTGGCCTACTTGAACTGTAAATGTAAACCGTTACTGACTTTTGCTTAACAAACAACTTTTAATAGAAAGACTATTTACAAATAAGTGAAAGAGATGAATGAAGACCAGGAAAAGATTCTTTCTATGTTGAAAGCAATAGCTTTCAAGCTTGTGATAAAATAAGACCTAAAATAAAAGATCAAAATGCCAGCTTAGATACACAAAGCCAAATTTTAACTACAACCAAAGAACCAACAATGCATAAGATAACAGAAGAAGTGGGACAACCAAATATTAAGACCAAGGACTCAATTGACCAACAAATACAGCTGATAGAAAATCCAGAAAAGGAAGTGACAACATTGAAAATGAAAATGACTTTCTATATAAATCAGAAGAAATTTGAGAAAGAACAGATTGAATTGAAGACATATTAGAGTAAACATGGGGAACTGGACTAACAGGGAGACAATTTAACAAATACAAATGGGCTAGTCCTTCCAGAAAACTGGCAATCAAATGGTCTCCTTTAACTTAAATAACATATATAAGAATAGAGGGAGATCTATTGGATGATTTAAAGGCACTGATATGGAAGCCTAGTTGGGAAAGGAAGAAAGCTAGAATGTGGTTGAAAAAACTGGGATTTTGACTCATTAGAGGGGATTTTATATTGCCAATTAGAGGGTTAAAGGGAGATGTTGAGATAAGGGGAATTTTGGTTATTAGATTTAAAATATTTAGAAATTGGTTGAAAATAAGGATTTTATCGGTTTAATATTTAAAAATTAGACTTAAAAGGGAAAAGAAAATTAAATATTATGAATATGTTTGTTTTATTAACCCAGGCAATATATATAATAGTTTTGATTTATTAAAGGGGATATTGTGTTATTAAGTAGATAATTTAATATGGTGGGAAATAGATAACTCTTAGGAAATAGAACAAGATTATATACAAATAGATAAAATGTGTATTTTGAATATTATAGTTTGTTATGAAGTGAGATAAAGGAAAATTTGGTTCCCCTAAGTCTGAAAATTATAAATATCAAAGGTTAAATTGGAGTATTGATAAAAAATTAAAAACTGAGTAAAATCAATAAGAGGATATGGATTGTTTATTAAGATTGAATGTAATTAAGATATGTATAAATGATCTTATTGAATTGATATAATTAGAAATATACTAACGTGAATATGAGACAGTAAATGTTAAGGGAAAAAGAGAAGAAATATTTGATGTTGTAACCTGAAATTTGACTAAGACTTTGTTATTGAACTATTGATTAACCCAGTCACCATGTTGCTTTTTAAATATTCAAATGGAAAATTGGAAAATTAATAAAATATCATAAAAAAGGAAAGGAGCATTTCATCAATCTATACTTTCCTTCTTTGTGAATGAGCCAAAGTGGCTAGTTTATGGTCCAGTTTATGGTCCAACCACAATTTCTATTCTATGTGATTATAGAATATGCTACCATAGCTGAACTTAATGCACTAACCAATGTTTGTTGTTTCAAAATGTTTGTTTTCTCTTATTCTCAGGTGATCACAATATTTGCTCCATTTCCAATCCTGATTTTATTATCTATTCTCCTTTTATATTCCATTCTTGGTGACCCTTATGCTCTACATCCAGATGCACATGGTTCTGAGACAAAGACAGAGAAAGCGAACACTCACCAGACAAGGCAATCGTAATATTAAAGCCTACTATAAACAGCAGGTATGACTCATTTTTACATTAAGTAAGCTTCCTCCATTTTTCCATCTTCAAAAGCTTATTAATTGTATCTGCCTGGTTAGATATAGTTTTTTCCACCGTGGTCTGTCCACTCTTCAATATCAGAATACATTTTATGTAGCATATTTCATCCCTCACGTTTCTTGCATTCTACAGTCTATCCATGTGCACTTTTTAATCTTCCGCTTGGATTTCTGAATATGCATTAATCATTGATTGCTAATATACAGTGCTCATTCTTCTCCTTCCCCAAGAAGTGCAAACTCAGAGTAAGCGAATCTATGCATAATTTTGTTTAATGCTGTGCAGGAGGGTATTTAAATAATATGTAAACAATGGTTTAAAAGTTTAGGATTTATGTATTATTTCTAATTGCTACAGTAGACTCCATTATGCTGGAGCAAGTAATAATTTGTCATCATAGAAAAACACTAATCACATATAACAGAATCTGTTGATTAAAAAAAAATAAATAAAATCCCACAACATTTGTTTTATTCAGACGACTAGATGGAAGGGGTTACTTCATACTGTTTTTTTTTCTGGCCATAGCCATTCATTTAATCAATCAATCAATTTATAGAGTTATCCATCTCAACATATAACTCTGAGAAGCTCACAATTAAAAACACCAAAACAATATTTCATGTTAAAACAATATGAAGCCATATATAAATCTTATAACAAAATTCATGGCTGAGGTAGTCACATCCATTCACCACTATCAATACTGGCACAGGCCCTACCGCATTTCTGGGTCCCCATGACTGTTGACAAAACCTTGTTCTCAGGTCCTTGGGAAAAGACAGAAGGATCCTCTCTTTATCCTATATCCTATCTATATCCTTATCTTTTCTATCTGATATGGAGGCAGGACAGAAGGTGGACACTTTAGTCAAACAGCTTTCCATATTTTTTTCAGAAACACTATACAGTGATCCTCTGCTAAATGTGTTATGGAAAGAAGTATCGGGAGAGAAAGAATGAACAAGGATGCACCTATTATTTACAAATAACCTCCCTCACTTCCTACCCCCCACTCCTTGTCAGTTGTGATGCGCTGCTAGTATTATTACTATTGATAATATTTGTATAGATATCAATAGTTCTTGGAAGAACTACCCCATGTCCAAGTGTGTTTATATCCAATTTTTACCCTACACTCTAAAAGCTCCAGATAATAACACCTATCAGTTCCAGTCATCTGGCTGGGAATGATGGCAACTGAATGCTCCCTTCTCCGCTGGAAACAAGAACATTAAGAAGAAAGCTGCTGCTGAAATCTTGCCCTTAGAAAGACCAGCTGGCCTCCAGCGACATGAAGGTACTTCTGAGAAACGGTGTGTTTTGCCCAGCTAGGTGGTAGCAGTTGCCTTGACAATAACAGTAGAAAAGTCTGAGAGTTTTTGTGAATCTCCAAAGTGAATCTCCAAAGTGGTGAGCTTGGTATTATGTTCAAAGGAGTCACCCATGTCTGGATTGGGGTCTGGTCACTGCTTTCTGCTTGCTTATTATAAAAACTGACAATGACCACCTACTTTGCACACAACTCAGGGTGGCTTAGAAATGTGACTCAGGCTCCTTCCTTCCTGCTGCTCCCAAGGTTTTTTGCTTATGCTTCTAGCCTTTTAACCCTTCTGGCATCTACATATTTCAGACTTGTCCTCAGATTTGCATACAACATCCACAGGACCCAGTTTAAGAGCTCCATCTGATAGGAATGATTTCTTCAGCAGTGTGAAACACTGTCAAATAAATGATGCTGCTTTTAACATTCTAATCTTATTTCTCATCTTGTGAGGGAAACATTCTATTTACAGTTTTAGATTTATAATCCTAAATGACATTATTGCAGTACTAGAAATCTCAGTTGGAAACACAGAATGTCATTGGGAATAATCTCAGTCAGTCTGCCTCAGGCAATATAATAAAGACGAGATGGTGGATATTTTTGACTGCAGCTGTTAAGTTATATTATGAACTTTATAACTGGTAATTACACTAGAGACACAAATTGTTCAGAATACTAGTTTTTTAAATATCAGAGTTATTAGCCCTGCGCTGATGCATTAAAGATCTGTATCATCAACAACACTCTGTGCATCAGCTTAATATTGGCCTTATACTAACTGATTGCCAAGAATAGTTACCAAGGTAAGAGCTGAAGCAGATAGTATATTTGAATTGGGAGATGTTTTTGAAAAAAACATTTCAGATCCAAGGGCTGTAGTGGCTGTGATGGTGACCGAGTGATATCTTACAGGAAAAGATTACCAGTTTTTTAATTTTTTTTTTAAAAGGCCGAAATCTTTGGTCATGGGAAATGTATTATCAAAGATTAAAGTTTATTTTACATGATTTCTTTTAAAAATATATATTAAGCAGAAAGCTATGCAATTATTCAGTATTGTCTTCAATTGCTGCAAGAGGTCACCAAAAAGAGCTACAAAGTCTGTGTTGGCCCCTAAGTCCAGGGCTATATGTGACTAGATCTCTGTCACTTTCTGTTTAACAAAAGAAAACTTGCTTTTTCTGACTGGGGAAAAGTATATACTGCGCACCACTTTTGCTCTTAGCAAGAGCAACAAGGCAAGGTCTATAGTGAAGTTCTTTTTCTACTAGTGGCATTTCTTAGGCAACAATAAAGACACTTTTGTTAAGTCCAATAGGAGAAAATTATCAGGACATTCTCTTGATTTATCATTAATATTTCCCTTTGATTTTAAAACTTTAGGCAATTTCTTTTGTAAATTCATCCTTTGCGGAGTCATTCTATTGGCCTCTCAGTTGTAAATATACTGTTGATACCATCTCTATCTTGTCAGATAAAATACGTTCTACATCTGTCATTTCTTCAGTAACATTTTTGGACTTAGTCTATTTGTAGAAGCAGACATCGTTACGGACATTGTTGATATTGTAGCTACCAGTGTTAATTTCAGACTCCATTTTTCAAAAGTATTCTTCATAAATAGCTTTTAATTTTCTTGCATTTTTGTATATAGCAATCTACAGGTGCACAGGCTCAACAATGGCAAAACAAAACAATGGCAAAACATCTTTGGAGCTACCATATCAATGACACTGCTGAATACAATTTAGAGAAGGAAAAGCCACTTAGATGCTTTTGATAAGTAGAAGGTTTCCACTCTTTTAGAAATGTAATTATTCAACATCAGTATATAAAGGTAAAGGTTTCCTCTGTCCAGTAATGTCTAAATCTAGAGGATGATGCTCATCTCCATTTCTTAGCTGAGAGAGCCAGCATTGTCCAAAGACACTTCTGTGGTCATGTGACCAACATGACTATACACCAAGGCACACTGAATGCTGTTATCTTCTCACCAAAATGGCACCTATTTATATATTCGCATTTGCTAACTACTAGGTTAGCAGGAACTACGGCAAATAATGGGAGTTCACCCTGTTGTGCAATCTTGAACCAGGGCTATCAGCTTTCCAGGTGACAAGCTCAGCTTCTTTAAACGCTGAACCATTGTGTCCCCTCCATATCAATATGTAGCATATTACTACTACTGTGGTATGAAATGACACATTATTCATAGTTTTGTGCTTTGGGTGAAGTATGTAAAGACGTGTATGAATGGTGGTGTGTATAAGACCCAGTTAAAGCAAGGAGAGACTATTTTGGTACATGTCAGCCAATGGAGTGTGTGAGATAAAATAACAGAATCATGACTTCTAAGATTCCTATAACAAGGGATAGTTCTTACAACCAAAAGGTAGTTCTAAAACAGCAGTTCTCAACCTGTGGGTCGCGACCCCTTTGGGGATCGAATGACCCTTTCACAGGGGTCACCTAAGACCATCAGAAAACACACATTTCCGATGGTCTTCGGAACCGAGACTCCGCTCCGCATGGCCTCCTCCGCCATTTGCAGAGAGAGAGAGAGAGAGAGAAAGGCACTTTCACTTCCCTTCTCTCTCTCTCTCTCTCTCAGGCGGATTTACCTCCTGCAGGGCTTCTGATTGGCCCTGCGCCCGGGTGCCCCATCCCCTGGGAGAAGCGCGGCCAGGGCCTCATGGCTTGGAGCCGCCTGGGGAAGCCCCGGGATCCCTGCTGGGAGCGGCCCGCTGGAGGCTCCGCTGAACGGGCCATCCCTCCGGAAAGCCGCGGCCCAAGGAAGACCAGCCCCTGCGATCCCCAGCCATTGGACCTGCTGGCCGGGAAGGTGCACCGGAATCCAGACTTCCGGGAAGGAAGAAGGAGATTCAGCAAAGGTAGGAGAGGAGAGCCGCCTCCTGGGGCCTGGCGCTGGCGGCGGCTTCCTTGCCCTCCCCTTCCTCCTCCCCTTCTTCCTCTTGCTGCCCCCAAAGCAGCAGAGGGGTGCTTGGGGGGGAGCAGCCGGGCTGGCAGAGGGGCTGGTAGGGGCCGTGCGGCACCAGCTCCCACCGTGGCTCCATTGGATGGGCGAAGGGCGAGGCCGGGCAGCACGGAGTCCTGGCTAGGGCGACTACTTCCTCGCCCTCCTCCTCTCCTTTCTCCTGCTGCCCTCCCAGGTGGGTTGAGCGGGTGCTGCCTCCATTGCAGCTCCATCGATGGGCGGAGGGTGAGGCCAGGCAGCACGGAGTCCCAGTGGGGGCGGCGGCTGGGCCGGGGGCAGTAGGGACCCTGACAATGCTACCCTGTTGCTGCCGCTGGAGCCGCCGCCTCCCGTCCTGCTTTCCCTCCCCGCCCATTCATCTGAGGATGCAACGGCCGGGCCGGGGGCAGCGGCGGCAGCGGCAGTGAGGAACCCCAATGATGCTGCCGTGCTGCCAATGCTGCCACTGGAGCCACTGCCTCCCGTCCTGCTCCCCCTGCCCGCTCCTTTGGCTGAGGATGCGGCGGGGTGGTGGCCGGGCTGGCGGTGAGGAACCCCAACAATGCTGCCATGCTACCACCACCACCGCCAGAACCGCTGCCTCCCATCCTGCTCCCCCTCCCCGCCCATTCGGCTGAGGATGCGCAGAGGCCAGGGGCGGTGGGGACCTCCGACGATACTGCCATTAGAGAGAGAGAGAGGAAAGAGAGAGAAAAAAAGGAAAAGAGGAAACAGAAAGAGGGAGGAGAAAGAGAAACAAGAAAGAGAAAGAGGAAAGAGAGAAAGAAAGAGGGAGGAAACAGAGAAAGAGAAAAGAGAGAGGAAAGAGACTGCCTTCCCAGTCACCGAGAAAGGGAAAAAAGCCGTGAGCGAGTTCCCCTTTCTGCCTCGTTGCTGAAAGCTTTTTTTTTTAAATGACCGCTCGTTCAGAACTCCTTGGGGCTTGTTTGCACGAGCTTGTGGCAGATCAGTAAATAAAGGGGTGGGGGAGCCAAACGGTCCAAGGCGTTTGCACCCTGAACGTGTGGATGCTACTTTCATGACTTGCCACCACCACCCCCTCTCTTCCCGCCCTGCTCGGGCAACGTACTGCTGCTGCTGCTGGCTGAGCTGGGATGCTGAGCCGATCCCCATGCCTTCTGGTTGATCGGCCGTGCTCCGCCCCTGGCAGTCCTAAAAAGCACTGTAGGAGAGTGGGGAATGCTGGGAGTTTCAGTTCATCACCATCTGGAAAAAAAACCTTCCTTCCTTCCATCCATCCATCTCCTTCCCTTCCCCTTCAATCTCTCCTTCCTTCCTTCCTTTCCCCTTCAATCTTCCTTCCTTCCATCTCCACCCCTTTCCCTTAAATCTCTCTTCTTCCTTCCTTCCATCTCCTTCCCTTCCCCTTCAATCTCTCCTTCCTTCCCCCCTCAATCTCCTTCCTTCTCCATCTCCTTCCTTTCCCCTTCAATCTTCCTTTCTCCGTTCCATCACCTTCCCTTCCCCCTCAATCTCTCCTTCCTTCCTTCCCCCCTCAATCTCTTTCCTTCTCCATCTCCTTCCTTTCCCCTTCAATCTTCCTTCCTTCCATCTCCATTCCTTCTCCTTCAATCTCTCTCTCTCCTTCCTTCCTTCCTTTACCCTTCAATCTCCTTCCTTCTCCATCTCCTTCCTTTCCCCTTCAGTCTTCCTTCCTTCCATCTCCATCCCTTCCACTTCAATCTCTCTCCTTCCTTCCTTCCTTCCCCCTTCAATCTCCTTCCTTCTCCATCTCCTTCCTTTCCCCTTCAATCTTCCTTCCTTCCTTCATTCTCCATCCCTTCCCCTTCAATCTCTCTCCTTCCTTCCTTTCTTTCCCCTTCAATCTCCTTCCTTATCCATCTCCTTCCTTTCCCCTTCAATCTTCCTTCCATCTCCATCCCTTCTCCTTCAATCTCTCTCCTTCCTTCCTTTCCCCTTCAATCTCCTTCCTTCCATCTCCATCTCATCCCTTCCACTTCAATCTCTCTTTCCTTCCTTCCCCCTTCAATCTCCTTCCTTTCCCCTTCAATCTTCCTTCCTTCCATCCATCTCCATCCCTTCTCCTTCAATCTCTCTCGTTCCTTCCTTCCTTTCCCCTTCAATCTCCTTCCTTCTCCATCTCCTTCCTTTCCTATTCAATCTTCCTTCCATCTCCATCCCTTCTCCTTCAATCTCTCTCCTTCCTTCCTTCCTTTCCCCTTCAATCTTCCTTCCTCCCTTCCATCTCCTTCCCTTCCCTTTCAATCTCTCCTTCCTTCCTTCCCCCTCAATATCCTTCCTTCTCCATCTCCTTCCTTTCCACTTCAATCTTCCTTCCTTCCTTCCATCTCCATCCCTTCTCCTTCCTTTCCCCTTCAATCTCCTTCCTTCTCCATCTCCTTCCTTTCCCCTTCAATCTTCCTTCCTTCCATCTCCTTCTCCATCCCTTCCAGTTCAATTTCTCTCCTTCCTTCCTTCCCCCTTCAATCTTCCTTCCTTCCTTCCATCTCCATCCCTTCTCCTTCAATCTCTCTCCTTCCTTCCTTCCTTCCTTCCTTCCTTTCCCCTTCAATCTTCCTTCCTCCCTTCCATCAACTTCCCTTCCCTTTCAATCTCTCCTTCCTACCTTCCCCCTCAATCTCCTTCCTTCTCCATCTCCTTCCTTTCCCCTTCAATCTTCCTTCCTTCCTTCCATCTCCATCCCTTCTCCTTCCTTTCCCCTTCAATCTCCTTCCTTCTCCATCTCCTTCCTTTCCCCTTCAATCTTCCTTCCTTCCTTCCATCTCCTTCTCCATCCCTTCCACTATAATCTCTCTCCTTCCTTCCTTTCCCCTTCAATCTTCCTTCCTTCCTTCCATCTCCATCCCTTCCCCTTCAATCTCTCTCCTTCCTTCCTTCTCCATCTCCTTCCTTTCCCCTTCAATCTTCCTTCCTTCCTTCCATCTCCATCTCCATCCCTTCCACTTCAATCTCTCTCCTTCCTTCCTTCCCCCCTCAATCTCCTTCCTTCTCCATCTCCTTCCTTTCCCCTTCAATCTTCCTTCCTTCCATCCATCTCCATCCCTTCTCCTTCAATCTCTCCTTCCTTCCTTCCTTTCCCCTTCAATCTCCTTCCTTCTCCATCTCCTTCCTTTCCCCTTCAATCTTCCTTCCTCCCTTCCATCTCCTTCCTTTCCCCTTCAATCTTCCTTCCTTCCATCCATCTCCATCCCTTCCCCTTCAATCTCTCCTTCCGTTCCCCTTCAATCTCCTTCCTTCTCCATCTTTCCTTTCCCCTTTTATCTTCCTTCCTTCCTTTCATCTCCATCCCTTCTCCTTCAATCTCTCCTTCCTTCCTTCCTTTCCCCTTCAATCTCCTTCCTTCTCCATCTCCTTCCTTTCCCCTTCAATCTTCCTTCCTCCCTTCCATCTCCTTCCCTTCCCCTTCAATCTTCCTTCCTTCCATCCATCTCCATCCCTTCCCCTTCAATCTCTCCTTCCTTCCTTTCTTTCCCCTTCAATCTCCTTCCTTCTCCATCTCTTTCCTTTCCCCTTCAATCTTCCTTCCTTTCTTCCATCTCCATCCCTTCCCCTTCAATCTGTCTCCTTCCTTCCTTCTCCATCTTCTTCCTTTCCCCTTCATTCCTTCCATCTCCATTCCTTCTCCTTCAATCTCTCCTTCCTTCCTTCCTTCCTTCCTTTCCCCTTCAATCTCCTTCCTTCCTTCCTTCCATCTCCATCTCTTCCCCTTCAATCTCCCTCTCCTTTTTTCCTTCCTTCCTTCTCCCTTCAATCTCCTTCCTTCTCCATCTCCTTCCTTTCCCCTTCAATCTTCCTTCCTTCCTTCCATCTCCATCTCCATCCCTTCCACTTCAATCTCTCTCCTTCCTTCCTTTCTTTCCCCTTCAATCTCCTTCCTTCTCCATCTCCTTCCTTTCCCCTTCAATCTTCCTTCCATCTCCATCCCTTCTCCTTCAATCTCTCTCCTTCCTTCCTTCCTTTCCCCTTCAATCTTCCTTCCTCCCTTCCATCTCCTTCCCTTCCCTTTCAATCTCTCCTTCCTTCCTTCCCCCTCAATCTCCTTCCTTCTCCATCTCCTTCCTTTTCCCTTCAATCTTCCTTCCTTCTTTCCATCTCCATCCCTTCTCCTTCCTTTCCCCTTCAATCTCCTTCCTTTCCCCTTCAATCTTCCTTCCTTCCATCTCCTTCTCCATCCCTTCCAGTTCAATTTCTCTCCTTCCTTCCTTCCCCCTTCAATCTTCCTTCCTTCCTTCCATCTCCATCCTTCTCCTTCAGTCTCTCTCCTTCCTTCCTTTCCCCTTCAATCTTCCTTCCTCCCTTCCATCTCCTTCCCTTCCCTTTAAATCTCTCCTTCCTTCCTTCCCCCTCAATCTCCTTCCTTCTCCATCTCTTTCGTTTCCCCTTCAATCTTCCTTCCTTCCTTCCATCTCCATCCCTTCTCCTTCCTTTCCCCTTCAATCTCCTTCCTTCTCCATCTCCTTCCTTTCCCCTTCAATCTTCCTTCCTTCCTTCCATCTCCTTCTCCATCCCTTCCACTTCAATCTCTCTCCTTCCTTCCTTCCCCCTTCAATCTTCCTTCCTTCCTTCCATCTCCATCCCTTCCCCTTCAATCTCTCTCCTTCCTTCCTTTCTTTCCCCTTCAATCTCCTTCCTTCTCCATCTCCTTCCTTTCCCCTTCAATCTTCCTTTCATCTCCATCCCTTCTCCTTCAATCTCTCTCCTTCCTTCCTTCCTTTCCCCTTCAATCTTCCTTCCTTCCTTCCATCTCCATCTCCATCCCTTCCACTTCAATCTCTCTCCTTCCTTCCTTCCCCCCCTCAATCTCCTTCCTTCTCCCTCCTTCCTTTCCCCTTCAATCTTCCTTCCTTCCATCCATCTCCATCCCTTCTCCTTCAATCTCTCCTTCCTTCCTTCCTTCCTTTCCCCTTCAATCTTCCTTCCTCCCTTCCATCTCCTTCCTTTCCCCTTCAATCTTCCTTCCTTTCATCCATCTCTATCCCTTCCCCTTCAATCTCTCCTTCCTTCCCCCTCAATATCCTTCCTTCTCCATCTCCTTCCTTTCCACTTCAATCTTCCTTCCTTCCTTCCATCTCCATCCCTTCTCCTTCCTTTCCCCTTCAATCTCCTTCCTTCTCCATCTCCTTCCTTTCCCCTTCAATCTTCCTTCCTTCCATCTCCTTCTCCATCCCTTCCAGTTCAATTTCTCTCCTTCCTTCCTTCCCCCTTCAATCTTCCTTCCTTCCTTCCATCTCCATCCCTTCTCCTTCAATCTCTCTCCTTCCTTCCTTCCTTCCTTCCTTTCCCCTTCAATCTTCCTTCCTCCCTTCCATCAACTTCCCTTCCCTTTCAATCTCTCCTTCCTACCTTCCCCCTCAATCTCCTTCCTTCTCCATCTCCTTCCTTTCCCCTTCAATCTTCCTTCCTTCCTTCCATCTCCATCCCTTCTCCTTCCTTTCCCCTTCAATCTCCTTCCTTCTCCATCTCCTTCCTTTCCCCTTCAATCTTCCTTCCTTCCTTCCATCTCCTTCTCCATCCCTTCCACTATAATCTCTCTCCTTCCTTCCTTTCCCCTTCAATCTTCCTTCCTTCCTTCCATCTCCATCCCTTCCCCTTCAATCTCTCTCCTTCCTTCCTTCTCCATCTCCTTCCTTTCCCCTTCAATCTTCCTTCCTTCCTTCCATCTCCATCTCCATCCCTTCCACTTCAATCTCTCTCCTTCCTTCCTTCCCCCCTCAATCTCCTTCCTTCTCCATCTCCTTCCTTTCCCCTTCAATCTTCCTTCCTTCCATCCATCTCCATCCCTTCTCCTTCAATCTCTCCTTCCTTCCTTCCTTTCCCCTTCAATCTCCTTCCTTCTCCATCTCCTTCCTTTCCCCTTCAATCTTCCTTCCTCCCTTCCATCTCCTTCCTTTCCCCTTCAATCTTCCTTCCTTCCATCCATCTCCATCCCTTCCCCTTCAATCTCTCCTTCCGTTCCCCTTCAATCTCCTTCCTTCTCCATCTTTCCTTTCCCCTTTTATCTTCCTTCCTTCCTTCCATCTCCATCCCTTCTCCTTCAATCTCTCCTTCCTTCCTTCCTTTCCCCTTCAATCTCCTTCCTTCTCCATCTCCTTCCTTTCCCCTTCAATCTTCCTTCCTCCCTTCCATCTCCTTCCCTTCCCCTTCAATCTTCCTTCCTTCCATCCATCTCCATCCCTTCCCCTTCAATCTCTCCTTCCTTCCTTTCTTTCCCCTTCAATCTCCTTCCTTCTCCATCTCTTTCCTTTCCCCTTCAATCTTCCTTCCTTTCTTCCATCTCCATCCCTTCCCCTTCAATCTGTCTCCTTCCTTCCTTCTCCATCTTCTTCCTTTCCCCTTCATTCCTTCCATCTCCATTCCTTCTCCTTCAATCTCTCCTTCCTTCCTTCCTTCCTTCCTTTCCCCTTCAATCTCCTTCCTTCCTTCCTTCCATCTCCATCTCTTCCCCTTCAATCTCCCTCTCCTTTTTTCCTTCCTTCCTTCTCCCTTCAATCTCCTTCCTTCTCCATCTCCTTCCTTTCCCCTTCAATCTCCTTCCTTCTCCATCTCCTTCCTTTCCCCTTCAATCTTCCTTCCTTCCATCTCCTTCTCCATCCCTTCCAGTTCAATTTCTCTCCTTCCTTCCTTCCCCCTTCAATCTTCCTTCCTTCCTTCCATCTCCATCCCTTCTCCTTCAATCTCTCTCCTTCCTTCCTTCCTTCCTTCCTTTCCCCTTCAATCTTCCTTCCTCCCTTCCATCAACTTCCCTTCCCTTTCAATCTCTCCTTCCTACCTTCCCCCTCAATCTCCTTCCTTCTCCATCTCCTTCCTTTCCCCTTCAATCTTCCTTCCTTCCTTCCATCTCCATCCCTTCTCCTTCCTTTCCCCTTCAATCTCCTTCCTTCTCCATCTCCTTCCTTTCCCCTTCAATCTTCCTTCCTTCCTTCCATCTCCTTCTCCATCCCTTCCACTATAATCTCTCTCCTTCCTTCCTTTCCCCTTCAATCTTCCTTCCTTCCTTCCATCTCCATCCCTTCCCCTTCAATCTCTCTCCTTCCTTCCTTCTCCATCTCCTTCCTTTCCCCTTCAATCTTCCTTCCTTCCTTCCATCTCCATCTCCATCCCTTCCACTTCAATCTCTCTCCTTCCTTCCTTCCCCCCTCAATCTCCTTCCTTCTCCATCTCCTTCCTTTCCCCTTCAATCTTCCTTCCTTCCATCCATCTCCATCCCTTCTCCTTCAATCTCTCCTTCCTTCCTTCCTTTCCCCTTCAATCTCCTTCCTTCTCCATCTCCTTCCTTTCCCCTTCAATCTTCCTTCCTCCCTTCCATCTCCTTCCTTTCCCCTTCAATCTTCCTTCCTTCCATCCATCTCCATCCCTTCCCCTTCAATCTCTCCTTCCGTTCCCCTTCAATCTCCTTCCTTCTCCATCTTTCCTTTCCCCTTTTATCTTCCTTCCTTCCTTCCATCTCCATCCCTTCTCCTTCAATCTCTCCTTCCTTCCTTCCTTTCCCCTTCAATCTCCTTCCTTCTCCATCTCCTTCCTTTCCCCTTCAATCTTCCTTCCTCCCTTCCATCTCCTTCCCTTCCCCTTCAATCTTCCTTCCTTCCATCCATCTCCATCCCTTCCCCTTCAATCTCTCCTTCCTTCCTTTCTTTCCCCTTCAATCTCCTTCCTTCTCCATCTCTTTCCTTTCCCCTTCAATCTTCCTTCCTTTCTTCCATCTCCATCCCTTCCCCTTCAATCTGTCTCCTTCCTTCCTTCTCCATCTTCTTCCTTTCCCCTTCATTCCTTCCATCTCCATTCCTTCTCCTTCAATCTCTCCTTCCTTCCTTCCTTCCTTCCTTTCCCCTTCAATCTCCTTCCTTCCTTCCTTCCATCTCCATCTCTTCCCCTTCAATCTCCCTCTCCTTTTTTCCTTCCTTCCTTCTCCCTTCAATCTCCTTCCTTCTCCATCTCCTTCCTTTCCCCTTCAATCTTCCTTCCTTCCTTCCATCTCCATCTCCATCCCTTCCACTTCAATCTCTCTCCTTCCTTCCTTTCTTTCCCCTTCAATCTCCTTCCTTCTCCATCTCCTTCCTTTCCCCTTCAATCTTCCTTCCATCTCCATCCCTTCTCCTTCAATCTCTCTCCTTCCTTCCTTCCTTTCCCCTTCAATCTTCCTTCCTTCCTTCCATCTCCATCTCCATCCCTTCCACTTCAATCTCTCTCCTTCCTTCCTTCCCCCCCTCAATCTCCTTCCTTCTCCCTCCTTCCTTTCCCCTTCAATCTTCCTTCCTTCCTTCCATCTCCATCCCTTCTCCTTCCTTTCCCCTTCAATCTCCTTCCTTCTCCATCTCCTTCCTTTCCCCTTCAATCTTCCTTCCTTCCATCTCCTTCTCCATCCCTTCCAGTTCAATTTCTCTCCTTCCTTCCTTCCCCCTTCAATCTTCCTTCCTTCCTTCCATCTCCATCCCTTCTCCTTCAATCTCTCTCCTTCCTTCCTTCCTTCCTTCCTTTCCCCTTCAATCTTCCTTCCTCCCTTCCATCAACTTCCCTTCCCTTTCAATCTCTCCTTCCTACCTTCCCCCTCAATCTCCTTCCTTCTCCATCTCCTTCCTTTCCCCTTCAATCTTCCTTCCTTCCTTCCATCTCCATCCCTTCTCCTTCCTTTCCCCTTCAATCTCCTTCCTTCTCCATCTCCTTCCTTTCCCCTTCAATCTTCCTTCCTTCCTTCCATCTCCTTCTCCATCCCTTCCACTATAATCTCTCTCCTTCCTTCCTTTCCCCTTCAATCTTCCTTCCTTCCTTCCATCTCCATCCCTTCCCCTTCAATCTCTCTCCTTCCTTCCTTCTCCATCTCCTTCCTTTCCCCTTCAATCTTCCTTCCTTCCTTCCATCTCCATCTCCATCCCTTCCACTTCAATCTCTCTCCTTCCTTCCTTCCCCCCTCAATCTCCTTCCTTCTCCATCTCCTTCCTTTCCCCTTCAATCTTCCTTTCATCTCCATCCCTTCTCCTTCAATCTCTCTCCTTCCTTCCTTCCTTTCCCCTTCAATCTTCCTTCCTTCCTTCCATCTCCATCTCCATCCCTTCCACTTCAATCTCTCTCCTTCCTTCCTTCCCCCCCTCAATCTCCTTCCTTCTCCCTCCTTCCTTTCCCCTTCAATCTTCCTTCCTTCCTTCCATCTCCATCCCTTCTCCTTCCTTTCCCCTTCAATCTCCTTCCTTCTCCATCTCCTTCCTTTCCCCTTCAATCTTCCTTCCTTCCATCTCCTTCTCCATCCCTTCCAGTTCAATTTCTCTCCTTCCTTCCTTCCCCCTTCAATCTTCCTTCCTTCCTTCCATCTCCATCCCTTCTCCTTCAATCTCTCTCCTTCCTTCCTTCCTTCCTTCCTTTCCCCTTCAATCTTCCTTCCTCCCTTCCATCAACTTCCCTTCCCTTTCAATCTCTCCTTCCTACCTTCCCCCTCAATCTCCTTCCTTCTCCATCTCCTTCCTTTCCCCTTCAATCTTCCTTCCTTCCTTCCATCTCCATCCCTTCTCCTTCCTTTCCCCTTCAATCTCCTTCCTTCTCCATCTCCTTCCTTTCCCCTTCAATCTTCCTTCCTTCCTTCCATCTCCTTCTCCATCCCTTCCACTATAATCTCTCTCCTTCCTTCCTTTCCCCTTCAATCTTCCTTCCTTCCTTCCATCTCCATCCCTTCCCCTTCAATCTCTCTCCTTCCTTCCTTCTCCATCTCCTTCCTTTCCCCTTCAATCTTCCTTCCTTCCTTCCATCTCCATCTCCATCCCTTCCACTTCAATCTCTCTCCTTCCTTCCTTCCCCCCTCAATCTCCTTCCTTCTCCATCTCCTTCCTTTCCCCTTCAATCTTCCTTCCTTCCATCCATCTCCATCCCTTCTCCTTCAATCTCTCCTTCCTTCCTTCCTTTCCCCTTCAATCTCCTTCCTTCTCCATCTCCTTCCTTTCCCCTTCAATCTTCCTTCCTCCCTTCCATCTCCTTCCTTTCCCCTTCAATCTTCCTTCCTTCCATCCATCTCCATCCCTTCCCCTTCAATCTCTCCTTCCGTTCCCCTTCAATCTCCTTCCTTCTCCATCTTTCCTTTCCCCTTTTATCTTCCTTCCTTCCTTCCATCTCCATCCCTTCTCCTTCAATCTCTCCTTCCTTCCTTCCTTTCCCCTTCAATCTCCTTCCTTCTCCATCTCCTTCCTTTCCCCTTCAATCTTCCTTCCTCCCTTCCATCTCCTTCCCTTCCCCTTCAATCTTCCTTCCTTCCATCCATCTCCATCCCTTCCCCTTCAATCTCTCCTTCCTTCCTTTCTTTCCCCTTCAATCTCCTTCCTTCTCCATCTCTTTCCTTTCCCCTTCAATCTTCCTTCCTTTCTTCCATCTCCATCCCTTCCCCTTCAATCTGTCTCCTTCCTTCCTTCTCCATCTTCTTCCTTTCCCCTTCATTCCTTCCATCTCCATTCCTTCTCCTTCAATCTCTCCTTCCTTCCTTCCTTCCTTCCTTTCCCCTTCAATCTCCTTCCTTCCTTCCTTCCATCTCCATCTCTTCCCCTTCAATCTCCCTCTCCTTTTTTCCTTCCTTCCTTCTCCCTTCAATCTCCTTCCTTCTCCATCTCCTTCCTTTCCCCTTCAATCTTCCTTCCTTCCTTCCATCTCCATCTCCATCCCTTCCACTTCAATCTCTCTCCTTCCTTCCTTTCTTTCCCCTTCAATCTCCTTCCTTCTCCATCTCCTTCCTTTCCCCTTCAATCTTCCTTCCATCTCCATCCCTTCTCCTTCAATCTCTCTCCTTCCTTCCTTCCTTTCCCCTTCAATCTTCCTTCCTCCCTTCCATCTCCTTCCCTTCCCTTTCAATCTCTCCTTCCTTCCTTCCCCCTCAATCTCCTTCCTTCTCCATCTCCTTCCTTTTCCCTTCAATCTTCCTTCCTTCCTTCCATCTCCATCCCTTCTCCTTCCTTTCCCCTTCAATCTCCTTCCTTTCCCCTTCAATCTTCCTTCCTTCCATCTCCTTCTCCATCCCTTCCAGTTCAATTTCTCTCCTTCCTTCCTTCCCCCTTCAATCTTCCTTCCTTCCTTCCATCTCCATCCTTCTCCTTCAGTCTCTCTCCTTCCTTCCTTTCCCCTTCAATCTTCCTTCCTCCCTTCCATCTCCTTCCCTTCCCTTTAAATCTCTCCTTCCTTCCTTCCCCCTCAATCTCCTTCCTTCTCCATCTCTTTCGTTTCCCCTTCAATCTTCCTTCCTTCCTTCCATCTCCATCCCTTCTCCTTCCTTTCCCCTTCAATCTCCTTCCTTCTCCATCTCCTTCCTTTCCCCTTCAATCTTCCTTCCTTCCTTCCATCTCCTTCTCCATCCCTTCCACTTCAATCTCTCTCCTTCCTTCCTTCCCCCTTCAATCTTCCTTCCTTCCTTCCATCTCCATCCCTTCCCCTTCAATCTCTCTCCTTCCTTCCTTTCTTTCCCCTTCAATCTCCTTCCTTCTCCATCTCCTTCCTTTCCCCTTCAATCTTCCTTTCATCTCCATCCCTTCTCCTTCAATCTCTCTCCTTCCTTCCTTCCTTTCCCCTTCAATCTTCCTTCCTTCCTTCCATCTCCATCTCCATCCCTTCCACTTCAATCTCTCTCCTTCCTTCCTTCCCCCCCTCAATCTCCTTCCTTCTCCCTCCTTCCTTTCCCCTTCAATCTTCCTTCCTTCCTTCCATCTCCATCCCTTCTCCTTCCTTTCCCCTTCAATCTCCTTCCTTCTCCATCTCCTTCCTTTCCCCTTCAATCTTCCTTCCTTCCATCTCCTTCTCCATCCCTTCCAGTTCAATTTCTCTCCTTCCTTCCTTCCCCCTTCAATCTTCCTTCCTTCCTTCCATCTCCATCCCTTCTCCTTCAATCTCTCTCCTTCCTTCCTTCCTTCCTTCCTTTCCCCTTCAATCTTCCTTCCTCCCTTCCATCAACTTCCCTTCCCTTTCAATCTCTCCTTCCTACCTTCCCCCTCAATCTCCTTCCTTCTCCATCTCCTTCCTTTCCCCTTCAATCTTCCTTCCTTCCTTCCATCTCCATCCCTTCTCCTTCCTTTCCCCTTCAATCTCCTTCCTTCTCCATCTCCTTCCTTTCCCCTTCAATCTTCCTTCCTTCCTTCCATCTCCTTCTCCATCCCTTCCACTATAATCTCTCTCCTTCCTTCCTTTCCCCTTCAATCTTCCTTCCTTCCTTCCATCTCCATCCCTTCCCCTTCAATCTCTCTCCTTCCTTCCTTCTCCATCTCCTTCCTTTCCCCTTCAATCTTCCTTCCTTCCTTCCATCTCCATCTCCATCCCTTCCACTTCAATCTCTCTCCTTCCTTCCTTCCCCCCTCAATCTCCTTCCTTCTCCATCTCCTTCCTTTCCCCTTCAATCTTCCTTTCATCTCCATCCCTTCTCCTTCAATCTCTCTCCTTCCTTCCTTCCTTTCCCCTTCAATCTTCCTTCCTTCCTTCCATCTCCATCTCCATCCCTTCCACTTCAATCTCTCTCCTTCCTTCCTTCCCCCCCTCAATCTCCTTCCTTCTCCCTCCTTCCTTTCCCCTTCAATCTTCCTTCCTTCCTTCCATCTCCATCCCTTCTCCTTCCTTTCCCCTTCAATCTCCTTCCTTCTCCATCTCCTTCCTTTCCCCTTCAATCTTCCTTCCTTCCATCTCCTTCTCCATCCCTTCCAGTTCAATTTCTCTCCTTCCTTCCTTCCCCCTTCAATCTTCCTTCCTTCCTTCCATCTCCATCCCTTCTCCTTCAATCTCTCTCCTTCCTTCCTTCCTTCCTTCCTTTCCCCTTCAATCTTCCTTCCTCCCTTCCATCAACTTCCCTTCCCTTTCAATCTCTCCTTCCTACCTTCCCCCTCAATCTCCTTCCTTCTCCATCTCCTTCCTTTCCCCTTCAATCTTCCTTCCTTCCTTCCATCTCCATCCCTTCTCCTTCCTTTCCCCTTCAATCTCCTTCCTTCTCCATCTCCTTCCTTTCCCCTTCAATCTTCCTTCCTTCCTTCCATCTCCTTCTCCATCCCTTCCACTATAATCTCTCTCCTTCCTTCCTTTCCCCTTCAATCTTCCTTCCTTCCTTCCATCTCCATCCCTTCCCCTTCAATCTCTCTCCTTCCTTCCTTCTCCATCTCCTTCCTTTCCCCTTCAATCTTCCTTCCTTCCTTCCATCTCCATCTCCATCCCTTCCACTTCAATCTCTCTCCTTCCTTCCTTCCCCCCTCAATCTCCTTCCTTCTCCATCTCCTTCCTTTCCCCTTCAATCTTCCTTCCTTCCATCCATCTCCATCCCTTCTCCTTCAATCTCTCCTTCCTTCCTTCCTTTCCCCTTCAATCTCCTTCCTTCTCCATCTCCTTCCTTTCCCCTTCAATCTTCCTTCCTCCCTTCCATCTCCTTCCTTTCCCCTTCAATCTTCCTTCCTTCCATCCATCTCCATCCCTTCCCCTTCAATCTCTCCTTCCGTTCCCCTTCAATCTCCTTCCTTCTCCATCTTTCCTTTCCCCTTTTATCTTCCTTCCTTCCTTCCATCTCCATCCCTTCTCCTTCAATCTCTCCTTCCTTCCTTCCTTTCCCCTTCAATCTCCTTCCTTCTCCATCTCCTTCCTTTCCCCTTCAATCTTCCTTCCTCCCTTCCATCTCCTTCCCTTCCCCTTCAATCTTCCTTCCTTCCATCCATCTCCATCCCTTCCCCTTCAATCTCTCCTTCCTTCCTTTCTTTCCCCTTCAATCTCCTTCCTTCTCCATCTCTTTCCTTTCCCCTTCAATCTTCCTTCCTTTCTTCCATCTCCATCCCTTCCCCTTCAATCTGTCTCCTTCCTTCCTTCTCCATCTTCTTCCTTTCCCCTTCATTCCTTCCATCTCCATTCCTTCTCCTTCAATCTCTCCTTCCTTCCTTCCTTCCTTCCTTTCCCCTTCAATCTCCTTCCTTCCTTCCTTCCATCTCCATCTCTTCCCCTTCAATCTCCCTCTCCTTTTTTCCTTCCTTCCTTCTCCCTTCAATCTCCTTCCTTCTCCATCTCCTTCCTTTCCCCTTCAATCTTCCTTCCTTCCTTCCATCTCCATCTCCATCCCTTCCACTTCAATCTCTCTCCTTCCTTCCTTTCTTTCCCCTTCAATCTCCTTCCTTCTCCATCTCCTTCCTTTCCCCTTCAATCTTCCTTCCATCTCCATCCCTTCTCCTTCAATCTCTCTCCTTCCTTCCTTCCTTTCCCCTTCAATCTTCCTTCCTCCCTTCCATCTCCTTCCCTTCCCTTTCAATCTCTCCTTCCTTCCTTCCCCCTCAATCTCCTTCCTTCTCCATCTCCTTCCTTTTCCCTTCAATCTTCCTTCCTTCCTTCCATCTCCATCCCTTCTCCTTCCTTTCCCCTTCAATCTCCTTCCTTTCCCCTTCAATCTTCCTTCCTTCCATCTCCTTCTCCATCCCTTCCAGTTCAATTTCTCTCCTTCCTTCCTTCCCCCTTCAATCTTCCTTCCTTCCTTCCATCTCCATCCTTCTCCTTCAGTCTCTCTCCTTCCTTCCTTTCCCCTTCAATCTTCCTTCCTCCCTTCCATCTCCTTCCCTTCCCTTTAAATCTCTCCTTCCTTCCTTCCCCCTCAATCTCCTTCCTTCTCCATCTCTTTCGTTTCCCCTTCAATCTTCCTTCCTTCCTTCCATCTCCATCCCTTCTCCTTCCTTTCCCCTTCAATCTCCTTCCTTCTCCATCTCCTTCCTTTCCCCTTCAATCTTCCTTCCTTCCTTCCATCTCCTTCTCCATCCCTTCCACTTCAATCTCTCTCCTTCCTTCCTTCCCCCTTCAATCTTCCTTCCTTCCTTCCATCTCCATCCCTTCCCCTTCAATCTCTCTCCTTCCTTCCTTTCTTTCCCCTTCAATCTCCTTCCTTCTCCATCTCCTTCCTTTCCCCTTCAATCTTCCTTTCATCTCCATCCCTTCTCCTTCAATCTCTCTCCTTCCTTCCTTCCTTTCCCCTTCAATCTTCCTTCCTTCCTTCCATCTCCATCTCCATCCCTTCCACTTCAATCTCTCTCCTTCCTTCCTTCCCCCCCTCAATCTCCTTCCTTCTCCCTCCTTCCTTTCCCCTTCAATCTTCCTTCCTTCCATCCATCTCCATCCCTTCTCCTTCAATCTCTCCTTCCTTCCTTTCTTCCTTTCCCCTTCAATCTTCCTTCCTCCCTTCCATCTCCTTCCTTTCCCCTTCAATCTTCCTTCCTTTCATCCATCTATCCCTTCCCCTTCAATCTCTCCTTCCTTTCCCCTTCAATCTCCTTCCTTCTTCATCTTTCCTTTCCCCTTCTATCTTCCTTCCTTCCATCTCCATCCCTTCCCCTTCAATCTGTCTCCTTCCTTCCTTCCTTCTCCATCTTCCTTTCCCCTTCAATCTTCCTTCCTTCCTTCCATCTCCATCCCTTCTCCTTCAATCTCTCCTTCCTTCCTTCCTTTCCCCTTCAATCTCCTTCCTTCTCCATCTCCTTCCTTTCCCCTTCAATCTTCCTTCCTTCCTTCCATCTCCATCCCTTCCCCTTCAATCTGTCTCCTTCCTTCCTTCCTTCTCCATCTTCTTTCTTTCCCCTTCAATCTTCCTTCATTCCTTCCATCTCCATTCCTTCTCCTTCAATCTCTCTCCTTCCTTCCTTCCTTCCTTCCTTCCTTCCCCCTTCAATCTCCTTCCTTCTCCATCTCCTTCCTTCCCCTTCAATCTCCCTCTCCTTTTTTCCTTCTTTCCTTCCCCCTTCAATCTCCTTCCTTCCTTTCCCCTTCAATCTTCCTTCCTCCCTTCCATCTCCATCCCTTCCCCTTCAATCTCTCCTTCCTTCCTTCTCCCTTCAATCTCCTTCCTTCTCCATCTCCTTCCTTTCCCCTTCAATATTCCTTCCTCCCTTCCATCTCCATCCCTTCCCCTTCAATCTCTCCTTCCTTCCTTCTCCCTTCAATATCCTTCCTTCTCCATCTCCTTCCTTTCCCCTTCAATCTTCCTTCCTTCCATCTCCATCCCTTCCACTTCAATCTCTCCTTCCTTTCCTTCAATCTCCTTCCTTCTCCATCTCCTTCCTTTCCTTCAATCTTCCTTCCTTCCTTCCATCTCCATCCCTTCCCCTTCAATCTCTCTCCTTCCTTCCTTTCTTTCCCCTTCAATCTCCTTCCTTTTCCATCTCCTTCCTTTCCCCTTCAATCTTCCTTCCATCTCCATCCCTTCCCCTTCAATCTCTTCCTTCCTTCCATCTCCATCCCTTCCTTCAATCTCTCCTTCCTTCCTTCCTTCCTTCCCCCTTCAATCTCCTTCCTTCCTTCCATCTCTATCCCTTCCCCTTCAATCTTTCTCCTTCCTTCCTTCTTTTCCCCTTCAATCTTCCTTCCTTCCCTCCCTCCCAACATTTTTGAGCAAGGATGCATAAGCTTCTCCAGAGAGCATTGCTATATTGTTTTTGTAATTAATCACTATGCTTTAATTATGTTCAAGTCGTAACAATGAAAATACACCCTGCATATCAGATATTTACATTACGATTCATAACAGTAGCAAAATTACAGTTATGAAATAGCAACGAAAATAATTTTATGGTTGGGGGTTACCACAACATGAGGAACTGTATTAAGGGGTCGCGGCATTAGAAAGGTTGAGAACCACTGTTCTAAAAGAAGAGATGGTTCCCATATGTAATGATAATACAATGGAATTCTAGTGGGAAAAGTTCACATGTTGCATGACAAGAAGACAAAAGCTGGAACTGGCAAAACCTTGTCAGAAGTTTTAAAAATCAATGGTATCCAGCCTGGTCTTGGTTTCACATGGCAGAAACCTTTTAGATACAATTCTGCAAGAGTAGAATCATTATTGAAGACTTTAAGCCTGATACTGGATTGTCTACAGCAGAAACAAATTCAGAACCTTAATATTTCAGTTCACCTGGATGGTGATATTTTTTTTTTAAAAAAGGTTTTTTGGTTGTCATTTTGCCAGTTTCAGCCTTTACAGAACTGAAGTACTTCAGAGCTATCATGCAGAACTGTGCCTTATATGAGTTGTCTTGGAGTTGAGCAATGTCTACATTCAGTAAATAACAAACTTGAGGACCTCTTTATAACCCTCCATGTGACATTAGTAGATGGTACCTGAATTTAAAATCACCCAAATCTCATGAGATAGTCAAAGTTTGTGTAATCTCTGTTTCCATATGAAATCTCTTAAGATTTGACTGACTAAATTATTAATAGTCAAAATAATTTCAATATTATTTTTCATGTTTAAACATTTTTAAAATTAAATGTGTACATTGCTTAAAAATAAGAATTTTTTAAACTATGCATTTTTATTATATTTTTAAAAGTTATATTTTGGCACTCATAAGATGGTGTGAAAATTGTACATTGATGCCACTTTCAGAAAAGATCACTAAGGCTTATTTTAAGGAAAAGTAGATATAGCAGGTTATGAAGCCAAAGAACCAGGTACTTAATACTGGTTTTGATTCATGTTTTTTCCCCATTTTGTTTCCAGCCATAGAGAAAAAATAACCACATGTTATCTCAATTCAGATTACCAAGAACTTTGAAGTACCTCACTTCAAAGGGGAATAAATTAACAAAAAAAGATTCACATTTAAATAGCTTTTTCCATTATCTTTTTTAAAATAAATCTACTGTTAGTTAAAATTATAGTCTTATATTGCTTTGTTCTTTGCTTTTAATAAGACATGTGAACAGACAATCAAGAATCTCCAGGTATTTTCTAGAGTAATGTGCAGTTACCTTAAAAACAGATAGAACTAGTTTGACCTTATTCACCTATTATCTTCAGAGTGGCAGCTTGCCTTTATATGAGGGCCTTTTGTGTGAATAAAGATTTAGGTCCACAATTAAATACTACTGAGCAACAGTGTGTTGCTTTCTCGTTTTCTTTTACATCTTAGAGACTTTTATAGTCTGCTGGCTGCCTTTCTTCGTGACACCTATATTGAATACTCATTGTCAAGTCTGCCACATTTCCCCAGAACTTTACAGTGCTACCACTTGGCTTACATCAACAGTGCCCTCAACCCTATCATCTATATCAGTGGTTCTTAACCTTTTTGAATGAATCGCCCCCTTGAGCCAATGAGGAAGTTGTCATCGCCCCCCTCCCCCAACGTAACTTCTCAATCACAACATAGGAAATAATTCTTCAATTTATCCAAACACTTTTTTTGTTTTCTTTAAAATTGTCATCAGGACATATCGATGCAAATAATTTATTTCCAGTCCTTTTCCCATATCTCAACTGTGTGAAAAATTTTGGTGCTTTATTCCCAAACTTCGTGAAACATGTATTTCATTATTATCTTATTTATTCAAGACACTTAAAGGTAATGACCACTGAAAACAAAATTCAATTGCAAGAACGTGAAATGCCCAAAAAGAAAAACAGTGATTTAATGATTGAATTACAAGTGAAATTTAAGACGCAAAAAGAAATATAAAAATATAAAAAGGGCATAAGAGCAAACCACAATGCAGGAATGAAGAATGTCAAGACAAAAACTCTGAAACTAAATTAAGATTCAGGAAAGTATATATAGTCACGCACACAGTAAAAAGGATTAAAAAGACACAAAGAAAATATAATATCGAATTGGAGTGCACGCTAAAAAAGTACAATACAAAAAGACGCACAAAATGTTTTACAGAGCACAACAACAATTAGAAAACGAAGCCCATGCGTATTCACATATGTACAGCGTTCTGTACTGAAGCTAGCTGGAGGAACATTTGAAAACACAATTCAATCCACTAATAGTGAGTGATCTGATGTTTTTTATGACAGATATACAGCGATTCACTGTACGAAAAAGTCTCAAAAGTGTCCCCAAAGCCTCTCGCTCCATCGCCCCCATATCGCCTTTTCATTCCTTTGCCCCCGCGTTGCTCCTTTTCGTTCCATCGCCCCCCTGAAAAACAAAATCGCCCCCTGGGGGGCAATATCACCCAGGTTAAGAACCACTGATCTATATCACCTTCTACAATGAGTTCCGTAAAGCTTTCCTCAAGATTCTGTAGTGCTGAAAACTTGGAAAGTGCCTCAGCTTTATATTCCTTGCAGAAACAGTGAAGGAAGGTATAGCTGAGATTGGTTTATGTACATCAGGATGAATTTTCTCAATTATTGGTGAATTTTGAACCAATTTTTCTATGGCTTTTCTCTATCATCTAATGTGGAAAATATTTTTGTAATAGTGAGATTCATGAATTTTGTGATTTGTGGTAAAGTCCTCAAAATTGTACTACCACAATATTTGGTACTGTAATATATTTTCATTAGTTACAGAGTTCAAGGAACACAATTTGATAAGCACAGCCGGTGCCCTGGAATTTGCATCCCTGGCAAACACATATTCTGACATTGTTTCAATGGTTCCAATGTGCAATATTATTATGATTGCTTGCTGAGCACTTTAATAGAATTACACTTTTAAGATATCTCCTAGCATAAATATTTAGGGGCGATATTCAGATGATTTGCCACTTAAAATGGGAAGACCTTCTGTACTCTTCATTTTTTCTTCTGTATGCATATTCCATAAATTTCTTCAGTACCATCACTGGCTGCCTATAGACATCAATCTGAAGATCCTGAGAACCATCTTATAATGTGAGGGCACTTTCATAAGGACACATATAGGGCCATTGGTCAAACAGGCAAGTTACTCTAAAGACTATTTTTCATGAAGCACAATAAACTATTTGTTTAATAAATCCACTTGTCCCAATCCACCAACCAAATTAGTTAATTCTTTTCATACAAAGAAGTCATTGTAATTACTTGTAATATATTTACTAGGTCAAGAAATTGAATTCAAACAGACTTCTGGAGTAAGTTGTTCTGGAGGTTTCAGTATTGCAACCACAAAAAAACCAAATCATCATTCTAGGCTTAATCATTAATAACAATAATGACATACACTACATACGATTGTTTTAGCAATTGAGTTCCATCAGGCACTTTCTCCCTCTGATTTGCTCTTTGTGAATCTTACCTTGAAGCAGATGATGAAACTTGGTCCCACCTTGCAGCTAAATCTCACCTTAAGGGGAAGCTTTCATCCTGCCTTCAACCTTCGCTTTCTGGGGAAGGTTGTCAAGAAGGGAGTGTGCTGCAGCCCCAGAAGATCCTGGAGGAAATGAATTTTTTTGGGCCCATTCTGTTGGCATTCAGGCCTGGATATGGGATGGAAATGCCATAGATCATGTTTTTGGTGATCTCTGTCAGGAGTGGGATAGAGATAGTGCAGTGTTGTCCTAGATTACCTTCCTCCTCTGAGGCCGTTTCTAGTCAGTGTTGATCAGGAGCAAGAGCTATGACCCTCAGCATCTGCTTTAGATGATCCAGTCTCTCTCTGCTCCTGTTTAATATCTACATGAAACTGCTGGGTCATCATGGGGTGAGATATTATCAGTATGCTGATAATACTCACCTCTACATCTCTGCCCATGGTGAGCTAAGCAATGCTATAACTGTCCTCTCTTGGTGCCTGGAGAGTGTTGAGGTCTGAGTGAGGAGCAACAAGTTAAGCTGAGCCATGGCAAGATGTAGTAGTATTAGATGCAGGGCTCCTTGATTCTTGGGGACTTGCCATCTTGTGGATTAGATTGCACTACCCCAGACACATGGTGCATAACCTTGGAGTTCTCCTGGACTCACAACTCCTGGTGGTAATAATGGCCAGGAGAGCTTTTGCACAACTGTGTGTTGTGTGCCGGTTATGTCCATTCATCACCAGGCCCTTCTCAAAGTCACTTGTGTCCTGTTCACCTCCCCTTTGGACTATTGTAATGTGCTTTACATGGGACTACTCTGAAGAGTATCTGGTAATTTCAGTGGGTTCAAAACACAGTGGCCCACACAACTTTGTGCAAGCCAAATCTGTGTACCTGTCACCTTTTACAGGAGTTGCATTGATTGCTGATTTGCTTCTGGGTGTAATTGAAGATGCTACCTATCACATTTAAACCCTGACATAGTTGAAACCAGGTTATTTAAAGGACTGCCTCCCCCCAGTTACATCTATCTGGCCCACCAGAGTGGGAAGGAAGGGCATTTTGTGAGTTTCATCTATTAAGGAAATACATTTGGTGGTACCAAGAAAAGTGACTTATCTGCAGTGACCATCCTCAACTGAGGAGAATGCTCCAGAGGATAAGGACTATGGCAGAAAAGGTATGTCTCCTAGGCCCCGCCAGCCAATGTTCCTTGGCTGACAAGACCCTTAACATTCTCAACCTATCAGACAAATTTGGACAGGTAGAAATCACTGCAAGGTGGTTTTATGTAATCTGGTCCCAAGCCCGAAGAGCTTTAAAGGTGACAATCAGCACCCTGAATTGCATCTGAAAACAACCAGGCAATCAATACAGCTCACACTGTAATGGTATTACATGTGTGAATCATGTAACATGAATGATCAAAACATGAAATAAGGTAAGTCAGTTAAGATTTGTTTTTGACAAATTCATATTGACCACTGATAATTACTGTATTGTTTTCAGTAATGCTTAAATCCAGCTCTTTCTTAATTAGACTTGGCTCTTAAAAGAGAGATTGGGACAATTTATCACTCCAGGCTTCATATTGGCCTTTTGCAGGGTCATCTTGCTTGATCTTCCCTCTCCCACAGTATTTCTCTATTTTATGAGTTCCCTTCTTCTCTTTTTTTCCCCACATTGCTCACTGCATTTCCCAGATAGAATACAAAAATTTAAAGGTTTTATTAAAGTTCCCCATGCAGTATAATAAATTTAATAATATAAAAACTTTTAACGTTCAAATATAGTAAAAAAATCCAGTAAAAAAGAAAATTGAAGAAATAATATAAAGAAACCTGAAATATATTATTTGCTAGATTTTCTTTTACTATCAAAACCTTACTCATCCCCCTCTCAAAACACTACCGTAAAAGGATATTGTTGAAAGAGTGCAATCCATACCCTTGAGATAAACAGCCACTTTTTGTTATTATTAAAATCAGGTTCTCTAATAGGCAACTTACAACGTATGTAAAAAGCTCTCTATTCAACAAGAAAACAGAAGACTTTAAGGAATGCATTATTTTAAAATGTTCCCACCATCAGAAGTGTCCAAGTGAGACATAATTCATAACAGGAACTATATTTTTCCTATGATTTTTAGCTACGGTATGTCATCTCTTCCTGATATTTTTTTTAAAAAACAAAACAAAATAAATTAATATACAATAATAGTACACTTGTATCTCAAACTGATGTGGAGTTGTTTTCCCATTCTCCTGATTAGTTGATGTTCTTTTCTTCTCACTGCCCTTCAAATGTCCATAAATTATTAATATCATTAATACAATTCAGAAAAAATATGTGAATTCTTCTAGATAATATCCTTATTTTTATCTTTTTCAAAGATTAATACCTCTGAAAAAAAAATCTCAACCTTTCCCAAAATTATAGGGACTAAGAACATCTCATACTCAGATATGAGATGTTAGGCAAAATATGGATTTTCTTCTGTCATGGTATCCCTCATTATATACCAGCTCTTCTCCATAATATTGATCCAGAAGGGTAAGCCAGGTTGGTGAAGCAGGTTTTTTTTTTTTTTACATATCTAACCTCAGAGGGCTTGCCTGCTGATAATCATGCTCAATTGATCCAACTTATCTTCTTTCAAAGCATTTCGGATAGAAGAAAAGAAGCTAAAGTAATGCTGAAAGTTATGCATCGTAAGAAGCACATAAGCCAGCAGCTCTTTGGTTAGGAGGAGGTGATGAATATAGGCACGACTGTGGTTTTGACAGCAATAGCATGAGCATCCATTTACTAAAGGACTAAAATCATCCTGGTACCTAAAAGAGAAAAGCACATTCATGAATAAGAAGTAAATCATCCATGCAGCTAAGCCTACACTTTGGGACCAATGTGGTAACTCTAAAAACTAACTATAAGTTGTAGAATAAAGCATAAACACTTAATGATCACTAATATTATCATCATTATATACCATTATCCATATACATGGTTCTTCAAAAAAATGTCAGAACCGGTCATCAGTTTAAGGACCTTACAATCTAGAGACCTGCTATCATATTGTGCTGTAATGTTGTGGTTGAAATTAACAACAGATATTAGATCAGTTGACAAAAGACTTATCAGTTAAGAGAACACCAACCGGAATGTTAAGAAATTTAAATATATATGCTGTCATGATTCTCATAACGAAAAATCTTAGCAACTTCTTTTTAGTATGAATTACTGCTGTTCTCTGTACTTTATACTTTTATTCAGACTTATTTTTGATAATGATTATATTATTTTATTGTATTCCCCAGTGGTCCAACCTGCATAAAAAATATAAAAAGAAATGTTTAATATGGGGAACTGCCCCTACAAGTTTGGCATGCTGGATTTTTTTTTAGAATTTTTTTTTAATACATGACATGATTAGAGCAGGACCAAAGTAGTAGGGGACAAGCAACAAGATAGAACCAGCAAGCATGACCCTGTTGTCTTCTAAATAATGTCATTCATGGAGAAAAAAGACTCTGAGAAAGCTCTGTGATATTTTTAACATTACAAGAGATCCATATAACCAGACTGTTAAGCACATTGTTGCAAAAACATCATGATGAAGATATCTAGGTATCCTGTTAACCCTATAAAATTATATGGCTCAACACATCATATAATAGGACAGTTATGGTTTCATGAATGTCCCTAACTATAAGATCATCCCCCAAGAATGTCTAAAGCACAGCATCAAATCCCAAGCCATGAAAAATGTTCTTTTTTAAAAAATGATTGTGATCTAATTTTTCCTTCGCCCGGACATACCTACAGTTTTGAAAGCATCAACAATATTTAGTAGCAAATAGGAGACAGGATATTTATTCAATAGCAACTAGGAATGAATGATTATTGGCATTTTGCAGAATTACTGATCAGCCATGACTTGATACAGTAAATTCATTTGCAAAATGACTTAACAGTTCCTTTAAATTCAATGGTACTTGTTTTCAGATAAATAAAGTATAAAAAGGACCCTTTTGACGACAATGGTTTCCATGTAATTTGTCAGATCGTGCAAAATTTGAAGAGCTAAGGTTTTCTCAGAGAAAAATTGAGAATTTTTCTTTTCAAATGCTAAACATCTATTAGGGCTAAAACTTCATTTTTTGAGTGAAATTGGTAAACAACCACAATAATAATTTTTAGCAACTGTAATTAGAAGTAGTTCTTAAGATGGCAAAAAAAGGTGGGAGTGGGGAATATTAAACAACCACCTGTTTATGAAATTAGGCACACAATGTTCAGGAGAACTTATTTCCCAATTAATGCAAAGACCACTATAACATTACTCGGGACCCACCTATAGGAAAAGCTGGAATTTTAACTAAACAGAAACCAACATACTTTATTTCTTTTAGATATATTTCAAATGAAGTCATTTCTTGAGCTTCACTGCATGTTTCATCTTTTGTTTTCTCCTCATCTTTCCTCACTTCTGTTTTTTCATCTTCTTTTATACCTGCAAAAAAGTAGAAGTTCATACTTAAAGGCTATGGCACTATTTAAAATGTTTAAATAGTTGTCACAAAATGTGGAATCAAATAGTCTTGATACTTACAAGGCAGTAAAATAGGTTAAAGGGAGACAATCTAATGTTAAAAACTTGAAATGTAAATGGCTGCATTTCTCATTGTTTTGTAACTATCCACTTACACAAAATAAGCAATACAACTTTTTAACCAAATTTTATTAAATGCAATGTGGACTTGTATTTATTTTTAATTAAAACATTCATGTTCTATCAATTTACTCTTACAATTTAATCAGAAAAAGGAGGTTGAGCCATCAAGGCAGTGATATAATGTTAAAAAAGAAAATATCCTATTTTCCAACTGTAAATGTCTAGCAGGATGAATCTTTCATAATCATGATCAGGAAAAAAGATATACAATACATAGAAATCCTCTTCATTTTCTGAATATTCTAAAACTAGATTATGAGTTTGTATATACTTTAATAAAATGCACAGAGACCTGACAGCTTGTTTTACAATGGTGAGCAAAATAATAGATTATTTAATATTTGCATGTTACTGTAGAATCTGTATGAATTGTTAAATTTTGAGAAGCTTCTAAAAAATGTAAAGACAAAAGATATAAAAGATCTGAGCTGTCAAGGCATGAAAATCCTAGCCATTAAGTACAAAACAACAAATTGTGCACGTATGACTCTGATTAACATATACATTTTTTTATTTGCTTTTTTAAGAAAAAAGCAGCACAAGAAAAAATCCTTAAAAAGTATCTTGCTTTCTTCACCCGATGGGGTTGAAATGAGGAGTTATTTAAATCTTCTGATTTAAAATGCTAACCATCAGCAAAACCTTGTTTTAATAAATGAATGGGGGGAAAGAGATGTCATTATTCATAAAAAGTTGTCAAATATGAAATCACTGGGGTGATTTACATCATTTGCAAAATCTCATTACCAATATGATAGAAATTAGATCACATGTACTGTATCTACATATCATTTATGCGATGAAATTATTACAATAATTGTATAAACTGTTGTAGAACTTTAGTTCACTGAATGCAAAATCTGCTGTTCTGAGATCTGCTAAACTGAGGTTTTACTATAAATAATAGTGGTCTTAATGTAACCATAAGCCTCAATTGGAAGAAGCACTTCTAATATAACAAGTGAGGTTTTGTTTACAGTGCAATAGGACAAAAAAGGAGAAAGTGATTAACAACATAATTAGAACATTCTCAGAAGAATGTTAAACAGAGGAATAGGTCTACAGATTAGAATCTAACAAATTTAAGGAAATTTTACAGAACTTTAAAACTCACATTACCAACATTTTATTCAAATGTCCCAATAAAATACACAAAAGATTATCAAGACCAATACCTGCTGATTCAGGATTCAGTTGATAATCATAACTGAAGGACAAAGCACAGCCTCGTTCTGTCACTTGGTAAGGAAAACAACTATCGAAAATATCTATTCCTCTTTTAATGCACTCCAGAACTTCATCTGGCTTACCAATTCCATGGATTAGTCTGCAATAGATCAAAACAAAAAGTAATAATTGATAGACATTTTTGCAATTTATTTTGTTCCCATTCTATTCATATACTCCTTTCCAATTTTACCTTGGTAAGTTCTGGAGTTATACTTACAAGTTCTGAGTTATACTTACAAGTAATTATGCCTAATAATGAAGTTGTGTAGATATTTATAACTAGTCCCAAACATCCAACAAAATTTCTGAGTAATAGATGAAGCATGTCCCATAAAGCCTGACAGAAGTCCTCTGTAAATACCTTGGGATTCATATACTCTGATTTATCAGAATTCCAAAACAGCCTTGCTCCAAGATTCAGAAGTAGATGAGAAAAACCTCAAAGGCTAACTTCCTATCCTACTTTATGAGGTAATTTATGTGAAAGTTACTTGTTATATAAGCCATTCTCCCAAAATGGGAGGTCTCTAGAAGTGTTGTACTTCTTCCAAAATCTGTCTACAGAAAAGGAAGATTGGATGGAAATTCTGGGAATCATCTGAAAGGCACTTAGTTGGGGGAAAAAACTGCTGTAAGGATCGATTAGTTACCAACCATATCTTGAACATCTTGCGCACCTGAAATAGTAGTTGAATCCACTAAATTTAATCCAAACTTTCTCTAAAATGTAAGAGGGAAGATACAACATAATTATTTTTTGTTTCTAAGTTCTTCAACATTTCCCAGTGAATATCAAATTGCTTTGCATCCCAATGGACATTATATTTGACTAATGACAGTAACTATTTTAGTAACATACTGGAACAGATAATGAAATTGTAACAAGAGAATGTGCTTTTAATTTCTTAAATATGCTAGTTTATGCCTGTTGTTGATTCATATGTTCTCTTAACAGTGAAAGAAAATGAAAAAGGGAACACTCTCGTCGCCTAAAACTCTGAAGGATATATCATACTTATGTGTGTAATGTGGCCCTAAACGTTCCAGCTGCAGACTCCAGTATCCTCGGATTCTTGATGGTGGTGTTATATTTCCAAAATAAATGGAGACAAAATCCAGCCATTTTTTCAGAGGGTATTTTAATGATATTTTTGCACTGCCAGAAGCCTCTGTACCATTCTGGAAGTATGAAAAGCTGCACTGGGCTCCTGGCATTACATCACTACAGAACTATATGTAATGATAGTATTGTAATATACAGAACTTCTTAAAACCGAGGATGCATAAAAATATACCTGAAAGCTCATTTGATCTAATGGCTAATGTACTGGACTTGAAGCAAGTAAACTTAAGTTCTACTCTTGCTTTGGCATGGAAACTAACTAAAGGATTTTGTACCAGTCATCCTCTCTTAGCCCTAAAACAAGCCAATGGCAAACCACTTCTGAAAATGTTGACTAGACTTTTTCCATACAATCATCCCGAGTCATGTTTGGTTGAAGCAAAAAAAAAAAAAATCCAACTACACTCTAATACACAATACACACATTTTTTAGAATTCTCTTGTTATCATGGAAAACCAAACCAAAGCAAAAGGGATAAATCACAGTATTAGTATATTGCAAAACTGACTTTCAGAATTTCTAATTCAATGTAACCTTGTTGTGATCAAAATGTTTTGAAATACAAATGAAACAATGTTTTCCCAACAGCATACACCAAAATGTCTCCCTGGGGCTTGAAAATGTAGCTGGATTTACCAAGTTTCTTGCACTATTATTAGGGATGCCAGACTCTAAATTCATTTGGCACATCTGACAAGACTGGAAAAATAAAGGAATAGCAATTTTGCTCTCCACAGGAGTAATGTACTGACAACTATATAACCTAATTTAGTTTTTAAGCTTCCTGAATAAGATAATTACATTCTGTTAACAAAACAATTACACAATTCACTAACATCTGTAGTTCCTTAAATGCAACCTTTCTAATAGCAATCTAAGTCTGTATCTAAACTTGAGAGAACAAAAATGATAATTATTATAAAAATCACCTGTTTATCATGAGGAAGGCAAACTGTGCTATTATTCAATATCAATTATTTTTTGAAAGAGTTTTTGATGAGATTAAAGAGAATTGGGTTCTCTTAAGGAACATTGAACAATAGGATTCGAAGCTGAACTAGACAACTCTGAAACCAATTCTTGTTCTTTTCATGTACAAACACATACCCACATGCACTTTAAAAACTGGAAAGCATGTTGTTTTCCCAAGCTGATCCCTGGGTATACTCCAGGTGAAGTCGGGTGGATGGGTCCCATTTATTGGTTGAGTCTTTGTATATACAATGTATTGCGTGATGAGATGTTATCTTATTTTTATTGTATTGTGTTTTTTGTCTTGTTTGTTTTATATTGTATACTATGTAGAGTCATTTTGGCAGTGCGTAATCAAATCAAATAAAAAAATATTCAGAGCTTCAGTTGGCAACATTCTTTGCTCAAAATGGTTATTTGCAGATGGCTTCATAAAATAAGGATCTGCAATTCACAGAATGAGATTTTGACTGAGGCCTCATTGTCAATTTGAAGTAGTACTACAATAGTTGAAAAATACTAGTATCATTTGTCACTTGGTAATTTTTTAAAATAATAATTTTATGGTGCTAAATGAATTTACAAAAATAATGTATAACTTGTATGTATCTGTATTAATGATACTATAATAATTTCAAACTTAATAATCATAAATAATGGGATCATAAATTCCAACCTTTTCCCCCTGATTTTGAATGTAATTGGGTGAATGACATAACTTTAAAAGATTCCCAAATTGCTTTAAAAATGGCCATTTTCTTACTTCCTAGCATAATTGTGGGTGCTGTGGACAATAAAACAAAGGGACAGGGGCAGCTCATGCAGCAAACATTAGCTAAAAATTTTCCAAGACTGTCTTAAATTACTAAAATCTACTTTTGCAATACCACCCAATATAGTAATTCCTTTAAAAGTGCTCTGAGTTTCTGAAAATCCATCCAAGTGCTGTATTAGGTATGCTTAAATAAAAATCCCATTTAGCTCTGACCTTGGTTTATCTTCTGGCAGCTCAGCTGTAACTGAGGATAAGAGCTTCAATTTAGTTTCTTTAGTCATGGTATTTCCTTGAAAGGCATCCAAAAGAAATCCAGCCACTGGTCTCTTGGCAGTCTCCCTGGCTGACCTTAGTCTTTCCTCCAGCACATCTCCACCTTCAATAACTCCAATCATTAAACTCTGTTGCAATTCCTGGTATAAAAGAAAGTCATATACTTATATAAAATATAAATACATCTTTGGCTCAACAGATGTTGGACAGAGTTGGAATGGCAAGTAATCTGCTTTCCTGCAAATTGTTGCAAACAATAAATATAGGGTGAGCACAGAACAAAAAACTTAAAATAAGCTGGCATTTATTTTTTCTTCCATCCCCATATCATTAATATTATGATCTCAGGCAATACTTTAAATTCACGCATGATTCATAGTCTTACTATTGATGGCTCTAGTTAAGGATATTTTAACTATTTTTAAACTATTTTTCCTAGCAGATTGAAATTTTCTTCCATCAGAGACATATAATTTCCCATTCAGATTTAATTGCCACTTCTTTATAAAAGACTTCTGGGCATTATTTTTCCTACCTGAAATTTAAACTAGTTTTTTTTTTTATTTTGAAAGGCCAAACGACTAATACTAGAGCAATTTTTGTTTTGGAAAAAAAAGATAGTGTATATACCGGTACTAGTTTCTCAATACATATATTAAAGTTACTTTTTCATTATAACTGGCATTTCTGCCAACACAAAGATAGAGACTCCATATGAAATTTATTTTGTATTATTATTATTTTAAATATTTATTCCAAGCTTCGAGGGCTTTATAAAGACAAGATATAAACATTTTAAATAAAATGATATTCACAGATTCTGACAGAGAAATAAAGATTCCATTTGAGAAACTGAAATGGCTCCAATTAGAGTGCTGTGGTATTTTTGCAAAAGGGTTTGTGGAAGAGTGCACAACAACACAGCCTTAAAATAATTTGGTTTATTAATATAAAATTAAATTAATAATACAAAGGGGATGAATCTTATATTTAGTCCTCTACAACAGAAAATAACACAGAAAGAAAGAAAAAGACAGTGTACTTATTCTGTTCTATAGATTCATAAATATAGGAGTTGTCAGAAACAATGCAAAAATTTTGCAAGTTGCGTTTACCAAACTATCTAAAAATTAGCAAGTAACTACAATGTGTATATACACCTCAAAAAGATTTAACACTTACTGGAGAATTTTCTTGCAGCTGCAGACATTCATCCAAAAAGCACAATGATCGATCTACAGATTTCTTGGCTTTCCTTCTAGAGATGTCTCTTGAAACAGTGTCTCCATCTGATAAACACTGGAACCAGTCTGGTTGGATAACTTTTTGGATGTCCATGAACTTTGATGCTGTGAATTCTTTCCGTCCTCTATTGTTCCATATAGATACAGCCTGCCAGAAATAAGGAAGAAAAAAAATTAGATGATTTTATGAATTAATTCCACTCACCTACTTGTTTTTCATCTGGCTATGCAGGAATCTTCAGTTGCTGCCACTACTACAGTACTATCATTCCTTAAAAAATAGTAGGGGAGGGGAGTGAATAGCTAAGACTGAAAAGTCACTAAATACTCAAATTTACTATACCTTCATGCTGTTGTAGCCATGAGGGGAGCAAACAGCAGGGTCTTGAAGGGAGCAATATAATATAGATTCTGGTATACCTGAGTCCAAAATAAAATGTTATCTTTAATATAGAGAATGAATTTTTCTATCATAAGACTGTATTGTATCACTTAAATAAATTATTAATAGCCAAAAACTCCAAAAACTATAACATTCCACTAATCATTTCTAGTTACTTTTCAGGAAAATGTAAGAGAAAGATCTATCTTGTTAGTTTATGGTAACAAAAAAATCAGAAGGACTCTGATAGCAACTTATCCCAGTAACATTTTTTAAAAAAAAAAAAAAAGAGCATACATTTTCAGGAGCTAAAGCTCACTTCAAAATTTGCACATAATGGCTAGACTGTTGTATGATATAAGTGGTGCAGAATTTAAGGATTTCAAATTTAATAATAAAAATTGAAAGGCCTCTAGGTTTGACACATCATACAGACTACAGTCAAAAATTATATTAAACTTCCAAATAAATCCTAGGTAATTTAATGATCATCCTTTGCAACAAGCAAAAGTCAATCACCAGTGCCATCTCTATCCTATAATTTCAAATGGATCATGTCTTTATCTACCTCACCCTTATTTAAATCCAAAGGCATATCTCCTGGATCATAACTGATCAAAAATTAGCAAACAAAGGTTGCCAAAAGCATGCTTTATGGGGATCGCTCCTAAAAAGTATTAATTTTATTTCCAGGAATTCAGCTCCTTAAGCTCTCACATGGGAGTATCATATTTACTGATTTCACTTAGAAAAAAAGATACTCTTTTGCAATGTCAACTAAACATTGCAAAAAAACCATCAGAATTTCTTACTGACTCTTACAATTAGTTAAAATGCAAGAAACATACTACTGCCAATAAAAGAAAATATACGTAGCTTTTAAGAGTTGAACTGTGGAGTCCTTGATGCTCTCTGAAAAATCACGCTGAGATAGCACTAAGGATTCCACATTTGTTATTGTTCCCATCATGAGAGCTGGAGCGTTAGGAGGACAAATAATTTCTGCTCACAGACATTTTTTCTTTCTCCCCTATTCCTCCTTCCTTCCATCCCTTGCCTAAGTGGTTGCTGCTAATTGAGGGAGCCATAATTCCTCAGAATAATGCAAGCAGCCTGGAAATTATCACAGAATTGCTGAATTTCAGGTTCACACAGCAGCCCGGCAGCACTGAACCAGTTACAACAGATTCATTCATTTCATTTCTTCAGGAGTATTGGGTCATGGCATTCTGTAAGTTAGCTCATTTGAGGAACTTTGTTGACATATTTTTGCCCTATGATGCATCTTTTTGCCCAGTTTAAAGTTAGAAACATAGAGGTTTTAGGGGTATATGGATAACATGCTATTCCAAATAGTTTTCAATGCAATGACACATACTTTAATATGCTCCATTAATGATTGAAAAGCCATCCCTATACTTTTACCTATGAATTTTCCAATTCCTTCTTTATATTCCTGCAAGACCTCTTGAAGATCTGCTCTGCACCCAAACAAAAAACATGTTAGATATAGACAACTATCTAAGTGATGCATTTTAGACATAAGACATAAATGGACAAAATGTAAATAATGCATTTTGAAAAGCATTTCAGCATATGAATTCACTGAAGTCTGAGGTAATAGCTTCTCACTATCCAATAAATATCTTTTATCTAATATAGTTGAGGAATTATAATGCAAAGTACTTCTTAAAGTGCAAAAACCGCTTCCTCAGAAGCGATTAGTGTTGCTATACATGACCAGTAAACTAAAAGATTATGCAGTTTAATGCTAGCACATAAAACCACTGTATCATTGGAATCTCAGGCTGCAATCCTAGAGCTAACTGAAGAATTTTGAGAATGAATCCTGCTGAAATTAAAAGGTCTATATTTGCACAAATAGGACAGCAGTATTTGAATGTAATTATATCAGGAGTGCATAAATTAATATATTACATACATATATACATATGTAAAACATACTCACATCTTAAAAGAAATCAGATCAAAGTCTGCATTTGCCACATCTCTTTTACCTACAAAAGCTGAAATTGCACTCACAGTGTTGTAAGTGGAATCTGGCGAACCACAGGAACACCTTGAACATTCTCTAGTGTATCGTAGGTAAGGTGTGGTGCTGATCCCATTTTGGTATAAAGCAGACATCCTGGAATTTCCATCGACTGATCCCCTTTCTTGCCAATATTCGTCAGTGTCCCAAGGCGACAGCCATCAATTATTTTGCAGAGATTTAATTTCATCTTCATCAACACACCTGAGACAACAGCAAATGATCAATAAGCAGAGCCTTTTGTCAAACAAATGCGGCACCTCTCTCATTTTTACAATATTCATTCAGAAAATTGAGAAAGCCCCTTCTGAGGAAAACTGTACACGTTTACAGCAGTTGTAGCAAAGAACTTATTTTTTCCAATAGCTCCCATTCCATTTTATAATTTTATTTTATCTTATAAAATATAGAGCATCTATTGATTCTTGTAAAATATAAGTTATATTCCATACACATATGGATTTCTAGTGTGATGTTTAGCTAAGAAAGAAATATGGTATGCAGTTTGGAAGGAATTATAACATAGAGAATGTGGCTGCTGATGTCATGAAATCATTGGAATGAGAGAGGCTAACATTTTGAACATTTGTGGAGTTTGTGATTTAAGACATTTATTCATAACACTTCCCCAAATCAAGAAAAATAGCATAGTAGTAAATTTTTAATATAATCTTTTATTTTATTAGATATTTTTTTAAAAAACCATCTAGAAAAAATGGAAAGGAAAATAAGAAAAAAATAGAAAACAAGCTGACAAACTTTACAATCCTCAATAAAAATTTCAAAGCAACATTTGATTGGTGCTGCATATTAGAGCAACTTATATCAATTAAAATATTTACAAATATTTTCATAATATCAAGTCAATGTGCAATAATTAACTACAACAGCGGTTAATGGCAATCATGTCAAAATGAAAAATTACAAAATTTCTGCCTGATTTAAGAATTTTACCTTTATTTAGGAAACCAAATAAAAACTTAAATATGGAAGCCGTGTATTAAGAGAAACTCAAAGTATGAATGCAATAAAAGCCTATATGTGAGAAGATGCACAGTGTTACAACATATTTTTTCTATGGAGGGAATTATATGTGATTTCCAATTAAAAGCATATAGTATCCTGGCAGCTGTTACCATATGCAAAGTCAACTAGCTATACTTTGTACCTTGGGTACCTTTAACAGAAAAATGGCTATCAGAAAAGGAATTCAACATTTAGAATTTGTTTTCATTCTATAATAAATTATCTTCCAGAACTGATGGACTTTACAACATTGTCATCAAATATGAAATGTTTCAAGATAATTATGGCATTTCTAACAACTTGTAGAAAATGAGTTATTTTAACTATCAATACTGAAGCAATATAGCATCAATAAACATCTTGAACCAGTTATCTCTAAGTATAATGATCATGATATATTATTTATCTTACACTGATATTGCATGAAATTTTGTATCATGGAGGGCATTACTATTTTCCCTGCATTCAAATAAAAGTAATGAATTATTATGCATGTTTTGTTTTCAACTCTCATAAGCACCAATGAGAATGGACTGCATGAACTAGAGTCCAAATTATGTAGAAGACATCAGGATACCTTACTTAATTTATATACCAAAACATGCCACTTATATGGACTAGGAAATAATAAATATTTATAACACTGGTAATGGACTGGAATAACACTCTGTGGTATGGCTACTAAATCTAGGTTTCATGCAAGTCTATAATGAGCACTAAAGGGATGGCAAGGGGTATATTTTCTTGTCTCTTTGTACTGACATTTTGTGATCCTTCAGATTTTTGCAACCACGATTTGGAAGGCCTACACTAGAGTGAGAGCCTCAGAATGCTGAATGCTTTAATTCCATTAAATGAAAAAAGGTTTGTATTATTTTTTTAAAAAAAAACTTGTTAATTTTCTCTAGATCAGTGGCTCTCTAAATTATAATAGTAAAGCAAGTATACAATAGAAACTTTTCATAATATATTTTGCTTACAATGTACAGAAAACCCAATCCAACACCCTCCAAATATGCTCCAAAAGTATTTTTTCCAAAGGCAACTGGACTTTGTCACAACTAAAGAAACTTCTTGGAGAAGCAAAACGTTTTCAAGAAAAAATAAATAAATAAAGCCCAGTTGCCTTTTGAAAAAGCACCTTTGGGACAACCATGACCTGGGTGATTGAGAATCTCCATAGATCTCCAAATGTGCTGTGACAGCATCTCCAGAATCAAGTGCACTGAGGGATATAGAAGTCATGATTATGATACAACTGAGGCACCAGGGTTTTTCTTGGGGGGGGAAGGGGTTATCTAGTCCTATGGACAGACTAGATAAAAGAAAGCAGGAGACGAAACTAGCAAACCCCGTGTTTCCACAATACGGTACCTATCTATGGAGATTCTCAGTCATCCAGACCGTGATTATCCCAAAGGTGCTTTTTCAGGGGCAACTGGACTTTCTTGTTTTTCTTTGAAGACGTTTCGCTTCTCATCCAAGAAACTTCTTCAGCTCTGACTGAATGGTGGGGAACGGAAGGATTTATATTCCTTGCACAATGCAAATGACCGGCTGCCTGCAAGGAATATAAATCCTTCTATCCCCACCATCCAGTCAGAGCTGAAGAATCTTCTCGGATGAGAAGAGAAACGTCTTCAAAGAAAAACAAGAAAGTCCAGTTGCCTCCTGAAAAAGCACCTTTGGGACAATACGGTGCTTGCTTTTGGCCAAGAGTGTAAATAGCAATTGAATCACGCGCAACTATACTTACACATCACCCCCCGCACGCGATAAAACGCCGTTTCCGTTATGGCCTTTGATTTTTTTCGTAACACTGGCTTTCCAATGGAGAATGTTTACGTCATAAAAAGTCGACGGCCGCGGATTTGATAGGAAGGAGGGAAAAAAGCGCCCACTACTTGGCGGAAATGTTGCCATGACAAAGCTTGAGGACGCCAGTGACCGCTTTTGCTCCGAAGCGTACGGCTTACGCGCTTTGCCTTCGACGTCGGTTGTCGGTTGTCGGTTGTCGGTTCGGCTTTAAGGGAAGGACTTCGCCTCCCAACCCGAACTGCGTGGGTAACAAGCGCAGTGAGAGGCGAAGAGAAAATCGAGGAGTCGGAGAGGAGATCGAGGAGTCTTTTTTTGGCTTTTTCAATGGCGGTCGTGCGATCCCGTCCTGAACTTTATCGTTGGCGTCGTTTCAATCAGCCAGCATCGCGGCAAAAGGTAAAAAAAGAAGCCTGTGACGTTGACTCGGTCCGCTGCTTATTGCTGAAGTGAAGTCGCTTTCCAAGCAGTCTTTTTTTGGATAATGTTAAAGCGTACCTTTATTTAATGTAACTGAATACCAAGGAAGCGCATGTACTCACATAGTGCATACGGAACTCGTTGCCACATGATATGGGGAATTCGACCAATTCATGGAAAGAGTACCAATATCAGGATAGATAAAGTGAGATGTACCAGTTGCTAGGCAGCAGAAGACTTCCAATCCCCAGGGGCTTTCTTTATCATCTGGTTCTTGCTATGCAACCTGAGCTTTTTCTTATTCAAAGGGCCCTGTTGCACTGTGATAAAATTCACGGAGTGCCTTATTACAGAAAAGTCTATTTCAAGTCTACCTCAGTTATTGTAGACACATTGTTTTCTTGGGAGCAATACAGAAGCACTTGTATGTGTAGCCAGCATCTGGGTTGCTTTTTTGACTTCTCAGTCTATCCCACAGCTCTAAGATGTCTTAATGGCTTCCCATCTAAAAAAGTAATTAAATCTCATCCTATGTAACTTTTTGAAGTCAAAACCAGCTTTGCACTGCCATTTAAGTGGACCTTCTTATAGAAGTTATGAAGAACCACTAGAGCCCTTTGATCAATGAAAGAACAGAAGAAAGCATTTTTCTGTAGACACCTAAGTATGTGTATTTCCATCATTTCTTTAAATGTGCTTGCCGTAATAACTAATATTTTGTCTCATTTATTTTGAGAATATTTACTGTACAATGAGTTAATGTAAATCAAAGACTATGCCTATTGAATAGCATTACATAAATATATGGTAGTAAATAAAAATATACTAATTAATTTCATTAAAGTTTTACAAAATAAATCTTATATAAAGGCATCCATAGAGATTTCTTAATTTTACTTTCATTTTATCTTTAACTGAAAATTAAAGTATTTTATTCTTTAATTCCCAGCCACAGTTTGATGCTGACAATATAGAGCACTGGATAAAGGTAAGGAAAAATAATGTTCAGTCTTAAATATCTGAAAAAAAATAATTTCTTATTCAATGGGAAGAAATCTTGAATTCCCTGGTAAGATTCCTTTAATCCAATAAGACTCCTTTTCTGAATAATGTATGAACAATACTGAACTGTTAATTGCACAAATGTTAAAGTCTATTACAATTATTATTAGAAGAAAATAATAAATACATATAAATAATTATATTGATAAATGTGTATAAATCTATAATTTACTGATAGAACCAGTGTGACATAATGGTTAAGAGTTGGACTAGGACAGTCCAAATTCATGCCCCTCTTAGTAATGGAAATTTTGAGCCCCAGTATATATACACCCCATACACTGTACGTACATGGGATATATACATATGTATATATGCTATATATATGTGTGTCATATATATATGATTTTACTTAAGCCTTGTAATTGCAGTTAATCATATTTTTCTAGACTGCTCTTCTAGACAATTGAGAATCAATTAGGTGTTTAAAACCTGGATTTATGGAATTAAAAGTGCCTTATTTTGAAGACAGCAACATTTATTCACTAATACATATTTCTAGTACAGTTCAAAGTACAACTATTAAGTGCTAGACTTCCACTAGTCATACTAGGGCTGGAAGAAAAGCTCCTCAGGCCAGGATAGATGAGAATATATGGTTTACATAGTCTTTTCTTAGCAATTTCCTTATGGAAATTCATCCATTCATATGGCATTTCTAAAGGACTCTTCATATGTATCAAAAGAACTCATGTGTATTGCTGAGACCACTCAATTCTAACATCCTCTAAGAATTACAATTGTTGTGGGTTGTTTTAAGCAAATTCACTTAAATCAGTGGGACAGATAATTTAAATTCTAGTCATTTTAGTGGATGCTATTCTAAGTATTAAATATTAATATGCTTCTCAGTTTCAAAAAACTGTCTAACAATATTAATATAAAATAATGCATCAATAAAAGAGATACCCTCCAATACATAAAAAGACCAAAATTAAAAAGATAAAGCCAGCAGAATAAATACCATGTGCTTCCCACCTTAGTGCCAATCAAAGTATATTCTTTTGTGCTAGACAAAATAAGTGGATCTTAATAACTTTTCTATTTTTTAAAAAAAAAATTCAGCGGGTGGAACAAGCCTCCGAATTTGCTGTTTCTGAAGCTTTTTCATTAAAAAAGACATCCCATTCTCATGGATTTCATGGTCCAGTACTGGATTTGGAAACAACAGATCAGCTGCTAGATCATGATGAAGCATATGTAGAAGGTATTTCGTAAACATTTTGCTGTGGACTCCAGCTAATCCAGAATAATTGTTTTTTTTTTTACTATATTGTAGAACATTGAGCAATAGATTACCCATCCCTAGAAAAGCAGGGATCTCTTCTCCCATCTCCCTTTTACAATTTTGTAATTTTATGGGAGATGGGAGTTGAAACATCCTGTTATGCCAAGAGATTATGAAAATACCTGATGTATGTATGATGGTGGAAGGGAATATATGTTTAACTTTATAGAGAAATTTGAAGAAGCATGTCTCAATTATTCAAAGTGATGATTATATGTAATTGATAGCTTTAAATTTATTGTATAGATGTTGTTAAATATCTATGTATCATTTTAACGAATGAGATTTATACTTTCCCAATTCCTCCTAGGCTTGTGAGCTTCCAAATATAAGATCAACTGTAAATAATAACAAGAATTTTTAACAAATCAGAATAAAAATCTTGGATAAATCTCCTTGGGACTAATAGTGCAGAAGCCAGTTTGATTTGCCTCTAAGCAGAGTTTAGGTTTGGGTTGAAGATTCCTTTTCATATTTTAAACTTTTGCTTATTGATAATTTTGAATCTAGTAATATTTTTATTGCTTTCATTCTTGCAGCTCAAGAGTTACTTAATGATTGGATGAATTCAAAATTGAAATTGGAACTGGCAAGTGATGAAGACAACGATGTTCAAAATTCAGCACCTAACTCTGTTCCTTTACAAGAGCCTGTTGCTGGCTTTCAGAAATATAAAAAATTTGATGGTGAGACTGATTTTAAATTTATTTTAAGTATTCCCATGGTAGCAAAAAGTCTCCTGGTACACTATTATAATAGCAAGTACTGGTAAAATTCACACAAAACAATTAAATTGAAAGTAAAACACTACGGTATCTAATAATCTAAATAGTCAATAAAGCCCACTCTGAGAAAATTGCATTGTTGTGGCATAACTAAGCCCAAAAACTATCCTTTTCCAGAAAGACAGGACTGTCATGGAAGAGCCCTTCTCTCATTTGTTGTGTTCCTTGTAGGCAATCTTACAAAGAGAAATTAAAATATTTTTTAGAAAATGATGTAACAAATATTACTTTGATCTTTCCACCCACAGAACAATCAAGGAAAGTAACTATTAAAAAAATAGCCACTCGTGTTTTCAAAGACTTAGTACAGACATGTCAAACTCGCAATGTCACGTGACATCGCACAATGTATCAGGACGGTTTTGCCATTGCTGGCAATGGGGTGGGCGCGGCTTCCAGATGACACGTCCAGCCCGCGGGCCGGCAGTTTGACATCCCTGGCTTAGTACCTGTATTTTCCACTCTTATTTTAACATTCTTAAGTTGAAAATCATGCTACTGGAAAGTGATATTTTGCTACTAAATTTCAGAGTTCCAAACTCAGAGTAATTGGGCTGTGTATGGAGAGATTTTAAGGATAAAAATAAGTGTATTTTAGCTCACAGAGGCTTATGATTTCCACTATGGTTTCACCGTTTCTAAATATAAATGCCTTCATGAAACAAACATTTGTAGTTCATTTTTGGTGTTGTGGAGTGCTCTGGGAAACACAAATAGGACATTGGGGATGGCACATGTGGAGATTGCAAGTTGCAACTCCTGATTTAGGACAGAAAGTTTAAACATGCCATTTTACATTCAATCTCAATATGATTTATGTTTTCTAGATTTCTATGGTTATTTGGAGCAAGAGGTGGAAAGCACCACGGTACAAGATTTTTTACAGCATCTATTGCAAAGTGAAATTGTGAACAGTGGTATACTGGAAGGCCTTAAAACTAAAGGCATCAGAGAGAAAAAGGAACCCAGAGACTTACGAATTAACATGGAACTAAGACATAAACAAGTAATAATATAATGTTTATGGAAAACCTTCTAAAACTCACTTTATATTTCTAAATATAAATGCCTAAATATAAATGTGCTAAGTCTTGATATTGTTTAAATCAATCCCATAGAGGAAAGAAAGAAATGCAATATGAAAATAATAAATTGAAAGTATAATGGCCTGTAATGTGGTTTGTTGGGTTTTGGCTTCCAACTATAATGCTTAGTCTTCTTCCTAGTGGTATTTCCATGCTATGGCAATTTCCACTTTTATCTGAGGAGCAAGAGAGTCTTAGGTAAAGTCAAGACTCTGTGCATTAAGACTTTGTACAGGAAAAAAAAGTGCACTTTGCTCCAGAAGAAAAATGGAATGAGACATTTAAAATGTGAGCCATGCCAGAGATAGTCAGTACAAATTGCTATTAATGTGATTGGCTGGACATTTTGCACAAAAATTAGTGGAAGGCTGCTCTCTCTTTTTACTTCACTGCTTGGTTCTGATTCCTTTCATTTACCCAGCACATCCATTTAGTGATATAATGGCTTGTTCAGGAAATCATGAAGCAAAAATTCATAGCATTTTTGTGAGTTCAACCTTTATTGCCCACAATCTTCTAAAAGTGCAAACTTTTGCTGTTCTTCACTTTGAGGGGGAAAGAACATTTTTCTATCTCTTTCAACCTTTGACTCTGCCTTCTAAAGAGCACCTGCAGAATATAAATCAAACAAATTTTAGTCTTTTACTTCATTTTTCTTCTTCACTCAAGAAAAGAAGCAGGACAAGAAAGGGTAACCACATAAGACACAAAAGAAAGAGCAAGGCTAAATGAGAAAAGGAAAACTTCAGCAGTAGCAGACTCTGCTTGGATTTCTCAAAAGTATCCAAGAATCCAGAGTTCAAAAAATGACTTCTGTTTTAGTCTATTCTTTAAGAAAAGATTTCACCCTTATTTCAGGGGAGAGAGCCAGGGAAACTCTCTGCTCTTTAGACAAGGGTTATTTCAGAAAAGGAAGAAGATAATTTTTCTTTCAAAGATTGGAGTGTTTCTTGAATCCCAGGCTGCTAAGCAAATTCATCAGGCACTGAACCTCCAGAATGGAGAAATTAAGGTCTGTATCAGAAGCCAACATACTGGAATACTTCCAGCCTCAATAGACTTATCAGAAGCCTACCTGCATATTCTAATCAGAATTTTTAACTGGTGGAAGAGTCAACTTTCTCCTGTATAAATCCATCGTCTCGTGATTAGAAGTTATTTGGCAATTAAATTCAGTGATTGGTCTGTGCTTTAACACTTTTTTGGTTCTTGTTTTCCAGGTAAAAGAAAATCGCTTGAAGAAGCAGAAAGAGCTTGAACTTCTAAAACAACAAAAAGCCTTGAAAAAGTTAGCAGTATCAGAGGCTCAAAAGCAATTGCAAGAGGAGATGAAGAGGAAAGATCTGAAAGCCAAAAAAGAAGAAGAAGAGATCAAAAAACAGATGGTAATACTGCGGAAGGAGTTGGGAGAGAAAAGATATCTCATGGAAGAAGCACGGAAAATGTAAGTTTTGGTGAAAAATTAGTTCATTCTGGATCCTAAATCTAGGAGTTTGAACAACCGTAATAGAGCAAATATATTGTAATTAAATAGATGAAAGATCGTCTAAAAATCATTTGGAGTTCTAAGAAGTGAGGGTGGATATAAATGTAAGACAACTTAGAATCTCATCTCCAAAGACGCTATCGAGATTGATTAGGTTCCAAGCATAATTAAATTTGAGATTTGTAGACATGGAAGAAACTGGTGAGTCTTCTTTTCCAAACCATCTCTGTATAGTTTTTAAAACAACTTACTAAGTAGGTATCATGTTATATGAACTATAAAAATGAAATCAAAAATCAAATTATTTTTCTTGTGTATCCTTATTTGATTGCAATTATTTCTTCAAATTGTCAGTTTCTATAGCTGCGTATGACATTAATATGATTGAAAATCTCTATAGAAACTTCTTTAGGCATTATGGGAACCTACTGAGGCAGTTTTCCTTTTATGCCCCTATATAATTCTTTAAGTGCTAGTATCTTAGTTTACTCCCTAACAGCTACGTATAAACATATATTGTGTAATACTAGCTTGTGAAATGGAGAACATAGCAATAACTAAATGTATTATAGCAGTGCTATAAAACTTGCTCAGCTGAAATAAAAAGTACATCAAATAAGGATTGATCAACATATGCCTCTTTCTCTATTATTTTTCTTTAACCCCTCACTAACTGTCTTATTTTAGGGAAAGAAAGAGACACAATTTAAAAAAAATTCAGAATCTGATAGAAGTTGGCCTGCCTCTTGCTGACCTTATCGGTCTGAATTGTGATAATGAAAGACAAAAGAAGGGGGAACAGGACAAACAGCTGGAACTGCTAAGCAAGGTCAACACTGCTGATCAGAAGGTGAGGACATTCATGATCTTGGCTTCAGCACTTTGAGATGGATTGTTTTAGCTTTAGCTAAAATTGTTAACAATCTCACTAAATAAAGATACTCAAGATGTTATTTATGTTAAAATGCACTGAGGGTAAATGCATAAATTTGAGGGCAGATGGATGTCAAAATCTGGAACCTGCTTTGAAAAATGCTTGATGACTAAGCTTAAACCTAAGAATATACCACAATGTTATGTCAGCCCAAGTTTTCTTATAAACGTTTTTCTTCCTTCTTTAAAGCAGGAAAATCAAGAAATTATTTTTCCACTTGCTAAATGACAATTGCTATATACAATGTGTATTTATATTTATTAGCCACATAGAAGCTACTAATCAATAGCAATGCAAAAGATTGTAGTATATTTGCTATTTGAAGACTTATAGCTCTCTTGCTTTAACTTATTTTGATTCAACTAAATATAAGTTCACACTAGCTAATATTTTATATGCATGTCTTAAGGGCCATTGTATAAGTGTGTATGTGTTTAATATTTGTTTAAACAATTTTGCCTTTTCATAAAACATGTAGCTATATGAGTGATCTGTTAAAATAAGTGAGCAAGTTTTAGGTCAAAAGGAAATAAGCTCTTCAAGCACTTGGTGCTTTCCAGAATAAAAATCTGAAAAATTTTACAAAAATTTATACAAGGACATTGAGCTCTCAAATGGGAACATTTCAGACATCAAAAAAATTATTTAATTTGAAGGGATTTGTAGTTGATTTTAGGGATATCACACATGCTTAAGCAATTAAGATCAGCACATCCTGGATCACTTGCTGAGATGAGATGTAGGTTCTCATTAAAAATGATAGTTATGTGATCAGTTATGATGGCAATACATATGAAATAATGTTAACACGTTAAAGTTAACTGAACAAGTAGGCAATTGATATTTTCTTTAAAAAAAGAGATTTTTTTTAATGAGAACTTACCACATATGAGTTTGGATGGGGAGGATGAGAGCTCTTTACTTCTAAATCTACATTTGAAAAATGCCTATTTCTACTTTTTCCAGTATTAGCAATATTATGGAAAGCACAGAAAAAGAAAGTAGTAGTAAACAAAAGAAACACAAAAGAGAAAAGAATCTAGATTGCACCAATACCATTTACTATACTTCTTAATACATTTCAAATCTTGTTTTCCATACCACTTCAACATATATTCTTATATATTTATTTTCTGTGATATCAACTTCATCCTTCCCTTGCTTTCTCAAGTCTGCTTCTCAACCTTCATATATTTGTTTTACATATATCAATCCTCATCCTCTCCACATAACTAGTGTATTTCTTTCATACTTTTCTATTCATTCTGACATATCTAACATTTACTTGTTACTTTGTACTGTAACAAATCATTACAATTTATAAAAGGTGGTACAGTAGTCAGTGAACATTGAAGGCACTTAGTGCAATACTCCAACATTTTACATTATCAGAAATGTAAATATGACACAATGGAACATGGTTATTTGATTCCCAATATAGTGCCTCCGGAAGTATTTTTCTGCCTGGTACAAGTTTATTCTGGATCTCAGAATTAAAATGGGAAAAGCAAGAGCTCTTGCAGACTGGAAGTGCCAGCTGAAGATTTTGCGAGCCTGGAGAGAATATTCATGGTCTCACAAACTGGAGAAGGAGACTCAGAAAATGGAAAATCAGCTTCGAGATCAAAATAGGTAGCAATATTAACACAATTCCTTCCTGTTAAGTTGAAAGTTTGGTTTAATTATTTTGATTTTTGTTTGTTTATTGGAGTGCTTTTAAAATAGATAATATAAGATGCAGCTCAAAAGCAATTATGATGGTATATTTTCAAACCTTTCACCTGGGCTATTGCATTTCACTTTTTATGAAGAAGACAGCAGTATTAGTATTCATTAACATGTAATTAGTGCCATTGGTGTGTAAGATGTTTTCAAAATACTGTGCTGCTTATATAAACTCATAAGGACAATTCAACTGGTAGAATTAATACTATGGTTATTAAAGTTTTTCAAAGTGTTCTCTTCCACCACCACCACTACTCAGTTTATTTATTTCTTGACTCTTGCATCATAAGCATGACCCTATAGTTTTGATGAGTAACCATTCCTGGATGAATCTATTATTATTTCATTAAATTCCAAGAAATTACATTAGGAATCCATTAACCTAATGCAGGGAAAGCAAAGTACATTTTATCTGTCTCAAGTACATTTGATCTGCATCATAGCACAATCGTTATTGAGTAAAAAACTTGTTAGAAAAAAAATATTTCAATAGGCTTGTGAGAAGCCTAATGGTTTCCCTTAGAAATATGGCTCTTACTAACAGTAATTATATTATGCTTGACCCATATTATTGAAAATATAGTGGAAACTACAACAAGCAAAACAATATACCAAAATAAGTCATTACAATAGGAAATACACTATATTTTTTTGTCTGAGGGCTGCATTTCCTACTAGGGACTGCAACAGCCATGGTTGCTGATGTCAAGATACTTGGAGGACTGAAAGTTTTAGTCTGTTTGGGTGGAGGTGGAGACCAAATGGATGCAAGACTTAAGGCATCCATTTTATCTTTTAAGCTCCAAGAGAACCTTATTATGTAAATAAGTCAGTTTTGCCTACTGCAGAGGATCTAGGACCTGCAAATAGGATACAAGAGGGCCACATCTAGTAATGCATGCTCAACTCTTTTATAAGTAAATAAAAGTCAAACAGTTCTACCATGGATTCTAAAACTATTGTTAAAAATATCTTAATTTAGGAAAAACCAATTGGCTGTAGAGTTTAACAGGAAATGCATTTTGCGTCATTTCTTTGCTGAATGGCAATACTGGAGCAGATTAGAGATGGAAAAGAGAGACCTAGAGGCGAAAAAAGAAAAAATGAAAAGAAAAATGGCAACGCTCTTGGAAGAAGTATCGCTGGGGCAACTAACATCAGATTTCTCAAGACCTACCAATAAAATTCATGAGACAGAGGTTGCCCAGGATAAACCTGCAAGTGATACAGATATAAACCAAATAGAGGTTAACAAGCTGACCGAAGTACCATTTGTTCAAAATAATCCCACAATTGCAAAATCTGAAAGAGAAAATTCCTACTCTCCAGGGACAAGTAAAAAATGCAATCTCCATTCACCAAGTCAACCAAAATGGCCATGGCAAATCACCAGAAAACATGCTGCTTTCAATCTTCAGGACCATGCCAGGTTTGGGAATCAAACAAAGCATTCCTTGCGACATCTTGATCTATCAAAACAAAAGAAATCTGCTGCTATTTTGGACCCCCTGGAACAGCAGCGTCTGATTGAAGAACAGCAACAACAGCTCCAAGAGCAGCAAGAGCTGATCTGTAAACTTCAGGGCCTTCAGAGTCTACACACTGCTTGGGAGGAGGTTGAGCAAACTACAACTGCTACCACAGTACTTAACATTAACACTCCAAAAATTAAGAAAGAAAAGCAGCTGAGAGAAAATCAATCAAATTACAAGAATATTAAACCTGAAAGGTACAATAATATCACCGGGATTTTGTTGTCTAACAGCTAAGGAGCATCTGGTTCATCTGCCTTGAAGCACACTTCAAGGCAGCACTATGATGTTTGTAATTGTAATTAATAGCTCAGTATCAGATATGATAAAGGTTGAATACTCACTATTATCTGACTAAGTTTAGTTAATAGTTTATTTCCATCGCTTTAATAATAATAAAACAATAGTGACTAGTCTAAGGAACTTTCAGTCCAAAATAATTACAAGAAAACAATAGAAATGAGCAGAGGAAAACTATATTTTTATTCATTTACATGTGGCTTGCTGCCTTACAGTAAATAAAAGGAGGATATTTGTAATTTTTATTCCTATCGCTCAAATACATGGCTACGAAATAAGATGTCTGTTGTCATGCAAAGGACATTTTTTCTTATAATTAATAAAAAGAGGAGAGGAGGAATAACTAGATGAACAAAATCATACACCATGATGTTTACAAGCGTTTTTTGTAACAGAATCAGAAATCTTAAAATGCTTTCATTTTTAATTTTTGTAACATAATTTATTTAAATTGTTACAATTTATTTAGCAACCCCACCCACCCACCCCCGAAAAATTGTACATACTATAAAGTTCTCCCCCAAAAAACACCAAGGCTACAAAGTATAGTGGGGCTGGGGGCAGTCAGTGAATCCATATATAGTCATGGAGTATGTAGAATTGTGAAATAAAAGGACAAAGTCCTGGTATGATATCTTTAATAGGTAGTCATTCTAGTTATTTTGAGTTGGATTTCTAGCCTCATAGAATGTAGCAGAAGATAGAGATCTAATAAGTGATCTGGTCCAACCATCTTCTGAAAATAATGAACTACTAAATTATCCAGAACATATGCCTGTTCAGCCTCTAGTTTGAGCAAGTCCAGTTGTTATGGGTAGAACTGCTTCACTTTTTACAATTTTTACTGTCAGAAAGTTTTTCTTAATATATACTGTAGTCTGAATCTCCTTTCTTTTAATTTCAACTGGATGGTCCTTATCCTTTCCTTAATTTAAACAGAAAGCATCTCTTGTATGATATGACAATCTTTAAGAAATGTATAGGCCGTATCTTCTCCTCAGACTTCTCCATAGCACTTTAAAGAGTCACAGATTGTCTAATGACCCTCATAAGGCTTAGTTTCCAGATCCTATCTAGGATAGGATCAGGAAACCAAGCTTTATAAGGGACCGTTTATATATTTTAATTTTAAATCTCATGCTTCTGCCTATAGTCTACGTTATTTGCAGAACATTTTTTCTACTTGAAGTCTTTGCTTCCTAGAATGTTAATCCCAAGTCCCTTTCTGTTCTATTGTCATTTTTTCCCCTCTCTCCTACGCTTTGGCTTATTTAGGTCAGATGTTCAGCAGTCAGTCACTCAAAAGAGAAGGATTTTGAAAGCACTAGTGACACCACATCCCTTGCTCAGAGGTATGTACCTAAACTTTTGGAGTCTTTCCTGGATGGTTATAAAAAGCTTTAGTAAAATATATGATTGTTACAATACAAATATTACAAATAATACAAATATTATATTATAGCACAGGAATAGTCATGAAATGTGTAATAAATATAGCTGAAGGGCTAATTTTTTTATTGGCCTTCTTTGCAAACTTTTTCAACTCCTATATGTGAATTATTTCAAACCCTAAATTGTGTGGTTTTCTTTGAATTAAACAATTAAAGTTTTCTTTTTTTTCCTGGACACTATGTTAAATAATATTTTAACTGGACAGGGTGAGGTCACTAGCATTGTGACAGTATATTATAATTCATACACTTTATATGACCACTGACAAATAATGCCAGTGTATTTCAACCAGTCTCAGAAAGATTCGAACAACTACGGCAAGACACAATTGTAAATATATATATATTTCTTCCTGAAATATACACACAAAAGTGTTTAAATGTTTTCTTTAATTAAGTTTATGTGTGTTCAGAATCGCATTACATGTAATGTGCATTGTAATAAATAATTTGTTTCTCTTAATGTCTTATGTTGTAAGTCTAAGTACCCTTTATTGTTTATATCAAATTAGTTATTAGTTATTAATAGCCTATACCACATAAGACTAGAGCAAAAATATTCTTATTAGTTATAAAAAATGGCATAGACTTGTCCAACTTCTTTAACTGGTTAAATACTTGTAGTGCTTGACTTACAATCGCTTAGTGACCTGGAGAAGTTACACGACCATTGAAAATAGTGACTTGTGACCGTTTTTCACATTATGCCGTTGCAGCATCCCCATGGTCACATGATCAAAATTCAGATGCTTGGCAACTGGTTCATATTTATGATGGTTGTTGTGTCCCAAGGTCGTGATTGTTTTGTCCCAGCCTGCGTGAGTCCTTGTTAAGCTCACAAGGAGAAACCCCTCTTCCAACAAGCAGGCTGGAACCACAGGAAAAAACAAATCCCCTTTTATTATTTACAGACCTGAGTAAAATGTCCAAAGGCAAACAAAACACAATTCACTGAAACTTGATTCCTTAACACAAACGGTTGCCTTCAGCAACCAGCACCTCCGTGGCTTCCTAATGCCTTCCCCTTTGCCTTTGGAGCCGCCCCATTGCATTCCTCTGTCCAACTCTCTTTGCCTGCCAGCATTTATGAGCATCCAGGATGTCTTCCAGCTGTGAGTCACCACTATCCAACTCAGCCTCCCAGCACAGCTGTGTCTCAGCCTGAGCGCAAGTGGAGGGGCCAGGCTGCTCATCAGATAGTAAGTCTTGGAGCTCATCAGAGCCTTCCTCTGACTCTGATGTCACTCCAGGCCCCTCCTCCTTCTCCTCCTCTGATTCCCCAGATTCAGCTGCCGGGTCCACTGGCTGACGAGGAATCACAACAGTGATCACCTTTTGCGACCTTTTGATAAGCCAAGTCAATGAGGAATCCAAATTCACTTAACAACCATATTACTAACTTAAGAATTGCAGTGATTCACTGAACAACTGTCGCAAGAAAGGTCTTAAAATGGGTCAAAGCTCACTTAACAATTGTCTCACTTAGTAACAGAAATTTAGGGCTCAATTGTGGTCGTAAGTCGAGGACTACCTGTACTGTTGGTAGTCAAGAAACAGCAGAAACAAATGTGGGTGCTGGCCTTTTAGATGATCATAAATTCCAGTTGCATTCTAGAGATTGCCCACTTATAACTATAGTATATAGTCTCTTTAAAATATTTCAGACTTATCTGCCAATCTCAGAATCATCTAATATTTTTTCCCTTGAAATGCAAGATTCGGTTTGAATTACTAGCTAGAATGTTAGAATAATAGAAATATAATTAGAAGTTGTAACTAAGAGTAAAAAATTACAGTGAAGCTAAGTGGAAGACTGCAACATCTAATGCTGAATTCCTAAAGTAGAAATTCTTAATTAAGATTAATATTCTATGGTGTTCCCTTTTCCATTCAAAATTATTTGCTATTTTTTTATAAAATATAAATTACATATTCAAACTATTTCTTTTCTTCCAAGTGATCCTTAAGGTGGTGAAATTGATTTAAATTATTCTCTTGATGAAATCTTTCATAATTATCATCTCCTGAATCTCTGTAACCAGCATAACTTCTACTGAAACTAAGATTGCAAATTGAAAAAAGATAAGGGTACAGACTGAAAAAAAACCTGAACATTTATTGGGAGAAATGAATGCTAGTAGATTTTATTCTTTTGGAGAGAGTGTCGGAAGCCATTAGCCACTGGCTGTAGTCCCAGCAAATATATTAGCACTTTACAAATTCAAAAAAAGTATTATACCAACCACTTAACATTGTGTAAGTTCTACCTTAGATAGTTTGCTAGCAACATGAGATAATATTGCTGGGAAATAAATGGTTCAACAAAATGAAAGAGAGGGAGGGAGGGAGGGAGGGAGGGAGAGAGAGAGAGAGAGAGAGAGAGAGAGAGAGAGAATATTGAGTTAGTTGAAAAATCTGGCCATATTTAGTTCGATATGGATCGGTCAGAAACAAAATTTAAAGCAAAACTGCATTTTTCAGACCTCAGAATTAATTTATCCTCATCATTATGCACCTTTTCCTGAATGTTTTAGCTATGGAAGAGAGAGCAATTCAGCGAGCAGAACGGAGGAGGCAATTGGAAGAAGCAAAACAAAAGCGAGAAGACAAAAAGCTGGCATGTAAAACTAACTTTTGACTTAAACATCCAGTAGATAGACAATAAATATCAAAAGGACCAGTGTAATTTTTTAAATGCAAACATGAAATTTTATTTATTAGTCTTTTATTTTTTAATCAAATTTCTATGACAACCCCCCCATCTATCCAAGGAAACAGGCATAAAGCAAATTGCAAACCATTTAAAATAAAATCTCATCCAAGTTGAGGCTTTATAAACTATATACACATGCCAGAGCTTTAATAAATTAATACCCTGTCCCCTGAAGTTGGCTTGCCTTAATAACATGAAAATAACATTTTATACTGAAGAGCAGTTGATAGGTTTTATAGATGAAGAGAAACTGTATGCAAGCAAGGGAGCACATTAGGGAGAAAGGCACCTCATCTTTTTCTTCTTCCCAGCATAGAAACCAAACTGTCTGAGAAGATGGATACAACAGAAAGTGTATCAGATGCATTTAAGATACCCCTATTTTTCCTCAACAGAACAGCAAACAGTTTTGAAACCCACTAGTTTAGATTTAAAAAATTAAACTTTTTATCTAACTAGACTACATCTCTAACTAATAAGTTATATTGGTTGTTATTTGTTTTTGATATTTACATTTTACAAGGAAAAACCTGCTTTGAAATGTATAGGTTTCCTGGCTAATTATTGCTGGTAAAGCTATTCTTTACCGTTACTGAAAAGGATTCTGAATAAATATTTTTTTACCCTCTTTGTGTGTAAAACATGTACAATAGTTAATGTATCATTATTTAGGTAGGCATCTGCTTTGGAATTTTTGCATTTCTTTAGGACAGGGATTTAAATATGATTTAGCTTGTCTTGTCCTATCCCATCTAAGGCTGAGATGCAAGCCAAAGAAGAAGAACGTGAAAGACAAGAAGCAGCAGAAAAAGAAGCTAAATTAGAGAAGAGGCGAGAAGAGAAGAGATTGCAGCAAATAGTGAGTGGAAGATTGTGCTACCAGCTATCTCACAGATCTATTACAGATTAAACTGGCTTTTCAATATGATTTTGTAATGGCAGTAGTCTAATTCCAGCAATGTCAAAGCTGCTCAGGAAAAAATATAATATTTAAAACATCTATTTATCAAGGCTATATTAATGGCTATAACCTAACGTATTAGCTCCAGTCCTGTGTTCTAGAAGTACATTAGCCTAGCATTATTGCTTAAATGATATAAAGGTTCTGAATGGCTTGATTTGAGATTGTGTTCAAACAGTTGGTGGCAGATTGGGAGGAATATTTAGACAGTATGCCCTCAAATGAACCTCCTGAGGTATGAATGAATGACTTCCTTGCAACTGTCATTTGATGCCCTTGCTCTTTCAATCTTATTCTGTCTAGGAGGAAAGGGCAAAGCAAGCGAAAACTGCTGCTATTGTTGGTTGTTGTTTTTAAGCCTTAGAACTGACAAGAGTAAATAGTAGATAGATAGAGAAAGCAACAACAGAGGCAGAAATAAGGCCTGGAAAATCTAAGGCTCAAATGATAATGCTTGAGGTTTTGCAACTTCCTAAACATGATATTCATGAAACTGCAGTGGTCATTCTATGTCTATAGTCCCTAATAATAAAAAAGATGGTCTATTCAAAAGGGTGCAGACTGGCATGAAGGAGATGCTTTTGGCAATGACATTTGGAGCAATGTAGATGACCATAACAATATCTCCATTTCATGCAATTCAGAAAGAAGTCAACAACTGAACACATGGGTTATACCTGTTTGCCCAAGAAATAGTAATATTTTTAATGAACTGGCCAAATTCTCTAAACTGCTTTTCTGATTTATTAATTACAGAAAGAACTGGAAAAACAGAAAAGGCTAGAGAGAGAGCAGCAACTTTTATCCAAAGCTGAAGACCATTACATTAAGGTTCTGCTCAAGCAGGGGTTAAAAGCCTGGAAAAGTCTTACAGAACAATCTGAAGAAAATATGGTGGTAAGAACTAGAGTAAAAATGGGCATCTAGAAAAAAAATTAGTTTCATGTGCTGAAGATGAATCCTCTGCTATTTTCCAGTGTGTGAAGTGTTGCTGAATGAAAAGGTTTTTTTTCATCAAATCAGGTTTCTGTGTTGTGTTGATGCAGCATGGACCAACACATCGAGAAGGAACCACTCTCGAAGTCTAGTTTATAAAGCCTTGATGGAAAAGCTTTAAAAATCCTGTATTTCCAACCAAATATCTGAAGACAAGTTTAAAAGAAAGGGGAGAATATAATAGCAATCCAGAATGAATATTACGGCTAGCGTCCCCGAATGCTTTGCCCCAAAAGGCAAATGTCAGATTGTGACAGCATTTGCAGAAATGGCTTGTATAGCCGGGGTGATTATTTCCAAAATTGGTGCTGTGGAGCTCATTTACTAACATTTAATTTAGTATTTAAATAAATATTTTACTTAATATATTTTGAGTGGTTTTTTAAATATATGAACTACTCACAAATCAAATATATGTATGAACCCCCTCAGTTCAAAGCTTATTTCCAACTAAAGTAAGTAAAGATGCAATTGTGCTGTCAGACTATAACGTTGAAATGGAGAAAAAAGAATGTGCTTGTTCTGGGAATCTGTGTATTTAGTCATTGGACATAATAAAAGGGCCAAGTCAATGATGTTCCAATGACACAATCTTAGTTACAGGACTCTTCTTGCATCCATTTATACCAGTAACTACGTCTTTTCTTGATCTGTGAATTTAGATGGCGCAGAGGCATCATTATACTAGGTTGCAGCAGAAGTGTCTTCTTGCCTGGCTTCATCATATGCAAGAAATTCAATCAAGAAAAATAGGTCAAGCTGAGGATCTCTATTGCTCTCAGTTGCTTAGAAGGTCTTTCAGGAGTTGGATAAAGGTGAGCAAGAGGGAGGATTCTAATCTAATCTAGACTGGAGGCCAGTAGCTTGGAGTAATGAAAGGGAGGGAGCATAAAGCAGTATTTTTTACATTGTGTTCCTTGAAATGCTAGTATTCCCTGAATAACTTGAGGTCGAAGACAAATCTAATACTAGAAAGTGAACTTTCAAGTGGAAAGACACTGAGGGTTTTACTGTATTTTCCATCTCTGTGAAAATGGATTTTCAGCAATCACTATGGTTGGTCAGTAACAAATACTGAATCAAGCTGAAAATTTACACCAATACTATGATATTCTTTTAGCAATTTTCATTCTAGATCAGGGGTTCTCAACCTTGGCAACTTTAAGACTTGTGGACTTCAACTCCCAGAATTCCTCAGCCAGCTTTGCTGGCTGAGGAATTCTGGGAGTTGAAGTCCACAAGTCTTAAAGTTGCCAAGGTTGAGAACCCCTGTTCTAGATGTTGATTACTTGTTGGTACCAGTAAGTCTTCAGTTAATAACAGCAGTTGGGGTTGGAATTGCCACCGCTAAGCAACACATAAGTAAAACACAATGTCATATGACTATGCTACTTAGTAATAGCAATTTCGGCAGACCCTATTGCCATCATTAAGTGAGGTTGTTAAGCATAGGTTGTTAAGCAAGGACTAGTCAACTTTCTAACTTCCAGCTGGCTTCACCTTGACTTTGTTTCTGGGAAGCTGGCAGGGAAGTTTGCAAATTGTGATCATATGACTGCAGGATGCTCTGATGTCATAAATGCAAGCTGGCACCAGGAGCCCAGATCATGATCATGTGACTATGAGGACTCTGTTGCAACTGTAACGCCAAGGACCAGTTGTAACTAGCAGTTGTTCAGTACCATTGTAAGTTTAACAGTCTCTGAATGAGAAGTCACTAAATGAGGACCACCTGTACCGGCAAATGCACACTCATATATCCCATTATGATTTATAATCAGCAAACCACATATAAATGAATATAAAACAAGTTCTAATAATATTCTTTATTGAACTATCCATTTTTTTCAGGAAAGAACAGGCTCTCCCCCCCTTCTTAAGAGAAGTATTGTCTTGACTTAGAAATTTTTAAGAATTGCATCACATGCTAAATTGTACATTCACATGTGTACATTGTTAGGTTTTTTTCCTGTGACATACGCAGTAGAATATTTTGTTTCTTCCAACTACTTCTTTTGGTATATTGTTGTGTAAAATGTAAACATACAGTAATTAAGTGACACTTTTTTCCTTTCATTGGACTTCTTTCAGTATAAGGATTACATACTTACTCTGGAAGAGAGTGCAAGCAAAGTCCATGAAACTGCCTTAAAGAAGAAGTTATTTGGGTCTTGGTTTGATTTGGTAAATGAGGAGAAAGGTATATTGTGGGCAAAACAAAAGACTGCTGATCAATACTTTAACAGGTAAAATTGAATATACTAAAAGCGTTTTCATTTAGATTGTATTTATTGCAAGAATTATGCAATATGTTCCTTGTTCTTTAGTTTCCTTTGGAATTATCTGAACATTGTGTGCATGCATGCATACATTTTTTAATGATTCTTTGTCCTGGGAAACAAGATGCAAATCATGCTTCTAGGATATATAATTTAGATGTAACTTATATGTTAAACTGAACTTTGTGTACAAACCAGCCAGAAACCATATAACTATACCACTAAATAGAATGAGCCATACCAGTTAGAAAATCTGGTTCTTCCCTTCTTCTAGTAATGTGCTTAGGCTGCTGGCTGTTATTGGTTACTGTTCAGCCCATACTTTGCTCTACAGAAAGCTAATACTCCTAACAATACAATATTATTCAAAGGTATCCTTTATACTGAATTCAATGCTTTTTTTACATTTTAACTTCTGCATAACACAATGTAGAAGTTTGGTTCTAGTATACGTCTATCCTCTTGTTATTTGGCGCAGATGCTGAGAATCACCACCATTGAATAAATTTGACAGAGAAAATAATGGACCCAATAGCATGGTGGGGAAAAATTAAGATTTAGTAAACTTAATTTCAGTCCATTATATGTATCAACACTTCATCTGGAAAATCTATATTCAATTATCATCATAGAAAAAAATTCTAAGCAACAGCCTTTATATAAGACTTAAAAACTAAATAAAGTTCCCGTAGAATTGTATATAACACTTCATGGGAACAGCCATGGACTTTTTTTTTTGTAACAGAACAAATGTAGTATGCCATCACTGCAAAATGCTGAGGTTTACTTATCAAAATTTGTCTTGCATTGTTTAGAAGGCCCATTCCCATTTGGGCACTGTGTTTAATGTTTGGCTAAGCATGTGTCTAATGGTAGATGCTTTTACTAATATATAGGTTTTGCTCAATACTAAACGGAACACAGGCTTATTTTAGACTGAATAAAATCAGAATCTTATTATTCCGAGGAAAAAGTGGTATTTCAAAAAAGAGACAGAATTCCAAATGCTTTTCTTTTAAAATTTAAAACTAAAAAGGGGATTAAATGATTATCAGAGCAAACCACAGAGAAAACTAAATGTATGTCTCAGTCTATTTGAGTGTATCACTTACTTTTAAAAAACCACAAATAAAAGTTCTAAATGGAAGAGAAGCATCTCTGCATAAGGGTTTTTTGGAAGGCAGTGTGATTGATTAGTGATAAGCTGAGTTGGGAAGAATCCAGGTTCATATCCTCACCTAGTCACAAAGCTCATTTTCTGTTTAATTTACCTCACAGGGATAGAAAAATGTGGCAATAGTACGTTTTGGGAAGAAAAAGTGAAAGGCAACCTAATAATTAAAAGCTATTAGGAATACATTCCACTCATTAGGAATGATGTGCAATGTAAAAAGAAAAGTGTTCTGATAATATTTAACAATTTAAGTACCTGTTTTTCTAGAGTAAATTTAGTTACTGCTCTCCTGTCCCTATCTATGAGGTATAATACAGAATGCTGGATTACATAGGCCCTTGACAAATATTCACTTCACTTTCATGAAGATGAAACAGCTGTTATGTTTGAGATACCATTCCAGACATAAAATCTTGGCAACTAGTTTTCTACGTGGATAGGGAAAAACTTTCAGTATCTTTTATAATGATTATAAATATTGAGATACTGTGGTTTCTGAGCATGAATAGACTACCTTACATTTGTCTAGAGATTAGTGACATTTAGCATCTCTTTTCTCTAGGGAAATTACCTAGCCAATAAACTGACATGTTCCTGAAAAATAAGGAGGAAATAATATATTGTTGCATAATCACCTCTGCCTCAATATAATAGCATATTTTTAAAGCTGTTTATTAAATGTGGGACAAGTATGAGAATAATTTATTTTAATAAATTATTAAATATGATTTTGATAAACATATGCGTGCCTGCTTACAATTCTACTGCATTTCCCCCCTTTTATACATTGTGTGATACAGGAGAATGATACTACTTGCATTCAGAGCCTGGCAACAGTTCCCCGCTCAGATGAAAGAGGAAAGAAAAAAAGAAGAAAGACTAGACAAGCTAAGAAAGAGAGTATCTGAAATTTTGCCAAATTTCCAAGCATGACAAAAGGATTTCAGAGCAGAGGACAAATGGAACTTGGAAAGGGAAAAAAGTCCATGTGACCAATACTCTCTTGAGACTGACTCTGTAGCACCATTTCAGTAAACTCATTCCTGTGTGCCCTTTTCCTTCTATCAACAATTATGGCAGCATCTTTGGTTTGCAAGGAAATCCTACTGAATGTCTTCTTTGTAATCAGAATCAGCCTTAAGAACAGAATTTGTCTATTGCTGTTCAGCTGTTAAATGCCCAGTGTGAACATAGTAATAGTCCTTACTCTTTACCTACATTAAGGCATTTTCTTGTTGTCTATGCCAAACAGCTGTAACATAAATGCAAAAACAACCAGTTAATACTAGCTACCCTTGGTCTTATCCCTAGTTGCTGAGAGGCAATCAGTTTCCACAATACAGGGATACACTTCTATGGTCTCTGGTAATACAAGATCTTCTCAAGGGAAATAGCTTCAGCCCCTTCTATATGTAATTGTAAAGGAAGTCTAGAGTTGGCAGAAAAAACTAACAGTGATTTCATTGGTAAAATATGTTTACAATGGAAATCTTGCTCATTTCTGAATCTCCTTTCCTCCTTTCTAGATAATGGCCTTATTGCATGCAGCTTTTTTTTAGTTTCACATCTGTCACAAAACCAGATCATACAGGCAATTATTTTATAAAATGCTTACTCAGTTTAAGTATTAAAGGTATGGAGGGTTTCTTTGTCCATTAGTGATGCAAATATAATTTTACTCTCAGATATATAAGGTCCATGTTGGTCCTGGCTTTCAAATTCAGCTACTACACATACATTTTTGGTAGTAGTCGGTTTGGAATAGAAACTTTGGCTATTCTGGGATTGTTTATCAGAAAAATGTTATAGGAATTTTTATAATTAAGACACTCAGTCATCAGACAGCAGGTTTCAGGAGTTACAGTTCAAATGCTCAGTGCAACTGAGATATATATATATATATATATATATATATATATATATATATATATATATATATATATATATATATGTTTTCTGAGGTTTTCACGGGTGTTTGTATGTAGGTCTTTGGTTATTCGGGTTTTCTCCCGCGTAAAATTGGAAGTGTCTTGGCGACGTTTCGACAAAGTCCCATTTGTCATCTTCAGGCTGGTGTTTTCAGCTTCGTGCTTCTAGGAGCAATGTGTGATCATAGCTGTTTCTTCCTTTTAACTGCCAGTGGGGGTATGAACTGATTGGGTGGGAGCTTGGCTGTGTTCTGATTGGGTGGAGGTGTTCTGATTGGTTAGGGGCTTGGCTGTGCTCTGATTGGATGGGGGTTGGCTGTGCTCTGATTGGATGGGGGAGTTACATCCTGAGTGGTTTTCGTGAGTGTAGGTCTGGTGTCATTCTTTGTGTTAGGGACTCGTTTGTCAATAAGGACGGGTTTCCAAATGGCTGTTAGGCGGGAGGTATCATCTCATTTATTCATGTTGTGTGGGCGTTTTTCTATCTCGATGGCTTCTCTGATTATTCTGTTATTAAAAGTGTTCAATTTTGGCGATAGTTCTGGTCTTTTTAAAGTCAATTTCATGTCCTATGGCTTTAAGGTGTTGGACCAGGGAAGAAGTTGGTTCCTCTTTCTTGACTGAGTTCTTGTGTTCTTCAATGCGTGCACTTATTCTTCTGTTGGTTTGTCCGATGTATGTGGTGGGGCAAGCGGTGCATGGGATTTCATATACTCCTTGATTTTCTAACTCCCGCCTACCAGCCATTTGGAAACCCACCCTTATTGACAAACGAATCCCTAACACAAAGAATGACACCAGAGCCACACTCACGAAAACCACACAGGATGTCACCACACATCCACGCAAAAAGCAAACCCAAACACACACCGGTGATGAGGCATGACCATAAACCAGAAGCCAGACCACAGCTGCATCATTAGCCACTTCAAACCCCTCCAATCCATACATGAAGCAAACTGACACCCACCAGGAAGATGAGGCACGACCACGAATGCGAAGCCAAACAACAGCAACACAGCTCACCATCTCAAATCCCCCTGCAACTCAGACTAACCTGAGCACAACACCCCCACCCAAACAGAACACTCCCCCATCCAATCAGAGCACAGCCAAGCCCCTAACCAATCAGAACACACCTCCACCCAATCAGAACACAGTCAAGCTCCCACCCAATCAGTTCATACTCCCACTGGCAGTTAAAAGGAAGAAACAGCTACGATCACACATTGCTCCTAGAAGCACGAAGCCGAAAACACCAGCCTGAAGATGACGAATGTATATTCGTGTTTTAATTTCTATAAATGCACTTGAAGGCCTTTCTCTGCTGAAGAAGTTAATTGGCTGCATCCAAAATTGTTCCAATATTATAATTAAACTTATTATATATATATATATATATATATATATATATATATATATATATATATATATATATATATATATATATATATATATAAAAATCTACGGACGCAGGTAAGAAGCCCAAATTATGTCAACCCTATACTAAAAAATAAAATCATTTAAGTAGCCCACTTCAAAAAGAATACAGTAGTAAATAAAACTTAAAAGCTATGGATAAAAACCTCAACAGTGATCATCCCAATCAAAGCAGGATCAGTATTAGAAATCTGCAATAAATCCAAACTAAAATGTAGTAGGAACATTTCTTATAGTTAATATTTTGTTGAAATAGTATCTTTTCCCTCTGAACAAGTTGCTGATAATCTTGGGTTTATATAGCCTACTTAGAAAATACCACATCAAGAGATTTACAAAACTAAATGTACTATTTGCATTGGAAGTTCACCAACTCCTAAGGTAATCTCCAAAGCCAGGCAAAATATTTTGACAACTAAGGTAATTCATACATGCCTTTCACTGGCACAGTGTACAGTAATAACTATTGTTTCAGCATTCACAACACACAAAATCAGCTGCCTGAAAGGGTCATTGTTCAATCTATTTTAAAAAGTGCAGTAGTCAATCCCAGATCTGAGGCACATGGTAAAGATATGTGCGCTATATTTACACATTTGTAAATTAGACACTTTTAAAAGAGAAATTTATGTTTCTCACATTCCTGTGTATCCTTCAGCCATCTAAAGCCCTGGGAATTTGCCAATTGTCAGTCTGAAAATCCTTTGTTGCAAGCCAATCATTGACCTCAACTTCTTTATCAATGTGGTTACTAAGAGTTCACATTAGCCTGTTGGTTCACAAACAATCCATGTATAAGTCCTTTAAATCTAAAGAGCCATTTGCTGGTCATCCACAAGTTTGCTTTGCCTCAAAAAAATATTCGTTCTTTAAAGAATAAATAGAGACAACCTTAAATGATACTCTTCTAATTGTAGTTCAAATGTTATTAGAAATCATACACAAAATAAACTTATACAGTTTTTTTCTACAGTTTATAGGGAAATTTATTCTAGGGCAGGGATGTGAAACTGCAGCCCTGCGGGCCGGACGCGTCACATGGAAGCCGCGCCCACCCCATTGCCAGCAATGGCAAAACCATTGCGTGACATCACGTGTCGTCAGTTTGACATGCCTGTTCTAGGGAGATTACTTCCCTATTAGTACCCTAATTTTTTTCAAGTAATTTTTGACTGCATAGTTAGTAATAATTACACTTTTTATTTCTAGCTTCAAAAATTCTGAGTATAAAACATCAGTTTAAATTCCCTCCATTCCCTGCAACCTATTAGCAACTAGATTTATCAATATACATATAAAATTTAACCCACCTTCCCATCACCCTCATATTAAAAAAAGATAAAAAGAATAAATGAAAAGGATAGCCACTGTGGTTTATTGAATCATTGTTTTTAATGGTGAAATTGTGCTATAGCTTTATTCACTTGAGTAATTACATATATTTTAAACATTTAACATTGTATTAATGTCAAACATTAAAGTTATAAAAAATAAATACTGCACTATGCAATCAAATTTATAAAATATTTCAAAATTAAATAACCAAATAATTCAGATAGAAGCAATTTTGTAATATTTATCAGATATTCCTACTTTGAAAAAAATCTAAGAATTGTAAACCAACAAGAAAGCAAATGTCCTGTTTTCTTAACATTCTCTAATGTAAAGTGAGATGGAAAAAAGATTTTGGAAAAGATAGTTATTTATATATAAGCCAAAAAAACATTCATGATTTGATTAAAATCAGAGAACATATTAGATGTTAGGCACTTATTACTTGCTTTAGAAAACATTTTCATCACAAATTATTTTAAAGACAAACTAATTTGATACAAAAAAGCACCATTAAAATAGTTTGTGTGTGTGTGTGTGTGTGTGTGTGTGTGTGTGTGTGTGTGTGTGTGTGTGTGAAAAGCTATTGATCCACTGAGATATATATTACTTAAGTCAGAAATATGGCAATGGGCTTATAATTGCATAAATGCAAACTAGCAGCTTCTGCTTCTCAATGAGCTCACAGCAAGTTTCATATTACTTGAAATTTGATCTTCATCAATGAAAGCAACACAGGAAGCCTACTCCTTAAAAATTCACCATAACCTCTGGCCTAAAATTCACTGAGTAACACAGAAGAGATTTTAAATAGAAAATGCTGTTATACAACCTTAATTGTTTCAGAATTGTAGAATTCCAAAGGCTAGTTGGTATTTATTTATCACATTTAGGCACTGCCCATCACAATATCTAAGTGACTCTGGGTTCACACTAGATTATATTCTACTTTGTTGCAATACACAATAAATGCTTAGAAATCTTTGTCAGCTTAATTGTAGCTACATTGAATTGTCTTTACATGGTAACTCTTCCTTGAAAAAAATGTGCTTTATGTTTCTGACATTCAGGAGACAATCCTTTCAACTTTCCCAAGGAAAGCTAAAAAGTTGGGGATTGTGATTTTTTAATACATTCTATTGTTCCTTGCAACATTCCTTCGTATTGTCAATGTCTAACTTATCCAGATAGTGTTCTGACAGCACACATTGCGACATTGCACATTTTAGTGCTTTGGAGGGAGAGGGAATCCTCTTGAGCATATATCAGACATGTCAAACTCACAATGTCACGTGACGTCGCACGATGTATTGGGATTGTTTTGCCATTGCTGGCAATGGGGTGGGTGCGACTTCCACATGATGCATCCGGCCTATGGGCTGGCAGTTTGACACCCCTGGCATGTATCAATAATTTTTTCAGGTATGGCTATCAACACTAAAACATATTTTGGTTGTATAGTTAAATATGTACATTTCACTATTTCAAGCGAATATTAAAAAGGGAAGCTGGAATTATATGCACGTTTTAAAAAATTGAGGATTTTGGTTCTTGTTACTGGCTGGCTACTCAGAAGATTACATTTTTATTGGACTTTAGCATGTACATAATCCTATAACGGTTAATATCATCTTAGTATACGTATGTTATATATACAACTGCTTTTCTCAGTATAATTGGATCTTTTTTCACAATTTGATTGCACTGTAGTTTATACAAATCATATTTGTATGATTTAAAATGTTTAAAATTCAGCTTGATGGATTTTTTTATAAGGCCCTAAAATAAGAAACTACATTTAGGTTGAACCATAATCAGCTGTGATTTTAATCATGTGCAATTTGCAATATCCTTTTTCAATCAAAAGTAGTTGTTGATTTTATGATTTTGAATTTGGGTGTTTTAAGGGCTTGCTTTTACTACCTACTTCATTTATTTATTTACTATATGAGAGCTTAGAGCAGCGGTTCTCAACCTATGGGTCGCAACCCCATTTGGGGTCGAACGACCGTTTCGCGGGGGTCGCTGGACACTGTGGTCCACCATTTTTTTTCATCACGCGTGCGCCGCGCATGCACAATTCGGGCCGTCGCGCGCGTGCCGCGCATGCGCGAATCGGCCCATCGCGGTCCGCCATTTTGTTTTTTGTCGCGCGCGCCGCGCATGCACGGTTCGGGCCATCGCGTGCGCGCCGCGCATGCGCGGATCGCCCCGTCACGGTCCGCCATTTTGTTTTGGGTTTTTTTTGTCGCGCGCGTGCCGGGGTCGCGCCGCGCATGGGCGGGGCAAGTGGGGTCTCAACCTGAAAAAGGTTGAGAACCACTGGCTTAGAGTTTGCTGTTGTGGTTAAGACATCAGGCTAGAAACGGGAGACTGTGAGTTCTGTTCTTGCCTTATAGACACAAAGCCTGCTGGGTGTCCTGGCTAATCAGTATCTCAGCCCTGGGAAGGAGGTAAAGGCCACTGAAAAAAACCTTGCCAATAATGTTGCAGGGACTTGTCTAAAAAGTCTTCAAAACTCAGACACAAATAAATGAAGGGAAAAAAATATTTATATGCCATCTGACTCTCGGCAACTCTGGGCAGTTCATATAAATTTATAAACTACTTAAATTCATGCAGAAATAGATTTTGCAATTCTGATCTTACATTGTTCATTATGAGCCATTTTGAGGCAAGGAATATTAATTAAAAGCAATTGTATTCTCAAAGTAAGGGAGTAATGAAAAAAAATACTATGCAACTCACAGCTTTAAAACAAGCCCATCCTATAGGCACTTATATATATATATATATATATATATATCTCTGTTCTAATACGAAGATATTAAGGGGTACAATATTGGAGAGCTCTTCCTTTTTTCTGGTAAAAGCATGAAAATGACAGAAGTTCTCTTTTTAATTTCTTGTGCCCATTAACAAAATTCAGGATTTATAACAACAAAGTTTTAAAAATTCAAATGCTTTGGCTACAATATATCATGATTAAACAACACTGAGAACTTTCTCCACTATCCAGTTAATAACTCTCTTTGCGTGAGGGGCACATGACATGGATTTTGTAATTTGTTATTTTGTATTTTAATTTGACTTATTTTCTCTTTTAAAATAATGTTCAGGTTCATTAGTTTGGAATGTAGGAAAGCTTGTATCCTATGGTTGTAAGGATTGACTAGATAGTTTTTAACATTCCTAAACTGAAAAGATAATTTACAGAAGATACTATCTGGATACTATCTCCTGATAAGAAAAAGTTTCTTAGTGTCAAATAGTGTCTGGTTATCTAACTTCAAACAAGCTTTGTAGTTGATTTACTGTGCAAGGAGGGGTTACTCTTATCTTATCCAACCAACTTTCCTCTTTCATTTTTCTTTGTTAACTATAAAAAGGAATGTAAAATGGGTCTCAGGGTTCTTCTTTTTCAGAGAAATCCCAGTTTAACAGGGTACCCTAATAAACTGCCTTTAAATGATTTTCCAATATGGTTGCTTATTAGGAAGGTAAACCGAGGCAGAACCTATGGCCAGATTTGGCTATCAGCATCAGAGAAATGCATAAAATTAAGTATGCAGCCTGTTAAATTTGGGGTATGAATCCAAAGAAGACAGGAATCCCAACAGAAAAATCAGAACCAGAAAATAACATATTAGGATCACTCATATAAACAACCTGCTTCTCCACAATTCATAACTGACATAGGAGATTTGAAAGTTGTGGTGTGAAACTCTTGTGCTCAAAGCTGAATACCTTTGCCTTCACAATAAATGGTCCCCTTTTGAATCTTTAGTCAGGTTTCTTGAATCTTTCCTGGGAGATGTAGGGGGCTGCCCTACATATGAAGAAACCATGTATTAAAGGCAATTCATTCTGTTGTAACTGTATGACCATGCCTTCCTCAAATCTACGGCTTCCCAGCATAATACTCTGATCACGTGATTCATATGTCCATATATGCCATAGAATGAGCTGAGAAGAGGAAGTATGAGCTGCCTTCAAAGAAATGCTAAAACCTCAAAGTCATAGCAACCTGAACAGGGAAGTCTCTGCTACTTTCACTTGTGATGGTTGTTTTTATATTTCTATTCCCTGACCTGACACTAATATGTATCAAGTGAAGAATATAAGCAATCTTGATCATACTGAGGTCTTCCTACAAAACATTTGGTATGTGTATATTTCTGAGAAAGTGGTATTGCAGTCTGCAATATGGCTTTAAACTATCCTCATATTCCAGTCTTCATTTGCACTAGATGACAGCTATTTGCCCAGAATGCCTTTAGGTACATATGATAACATTAATAATTAAAAACTCCTTCATACAACATTTTCAGCAGTCTGCTGATCAGATGAGCGCAAAGTGAAAAACTGGATCCAATTGTATAGAAAACCTCGATTATATTGATCCGTGTCCACCACCATACCCCATAACAACTTCTGCCCAATATTCTCCCGTAATGCAATACGAGCTTCCCTTTCAGTCATGTTATAGCTGATATTCAAGAGCTGAAGAAGAAAGATGTAGCTCATACCAGAAGTTACAATGGCACAATACCATACACAGGTGAATGTCAGGGCCGAACTAAATGAGGAAGAGAAAGCAAAAATATTCTGTTTAATATAGGCATGATTAATACAAAAGTTCATGAACAAAACTAATTTTCCAATGATAGTCTGGAGCATTCTCCTGCTTTTGGTAAATTTCAGTAGCAAGTAAACCATGTGAGTAACTTTAAAGCAGTGACTCCCAACCTTTTCTATACCCTGCACCTGTAGAAGGCTTCCAATATATTCTTGCACCCCTTACAAAATATATGCATATACAAATATATGCATATACACTATAATTTTGAAACTAAACCCAAGTTTCCCCCCCCCTGGAATATTGTCTCGCATCCCCAGGGAGAGCACCCCCAGTTGGGAACCCCTGCTTTAAAGCATCTAACTCTATATTTGTTAGATTAAATATGGGAATAGAATGGATATTCTTATTCTATTCTAACAACGTACAAGATGGAATTATTTGTAGTGACTCTCTGCCACCAAAATCACTTCTCCCTCAGAAGATGTGTTTGTTTCCCTTGTTTTAATATAAAACTGATCTAGGAGGATACTTCAGTCCTTCGGTATGCACATGTTATCTTGCTAGTGGCCCTATTAATGCTATTGTCAGTGACTTTTTATTAATATTATCTTACTCTTTTTAGCACACGTGTTTATGACTACTTTCGGGATGAAAAATATATTTAAATGACTGCAAATGAGTGGTTTAATTTTTTTTCTCCAGAAATAACTTAAGTGAACTCAAGATTTTAACCCAATACAATCCTCAATATGCTGGAAATGTGGAGAGACTGTTGGGAATTACTACCACATGTGGTGGCAATGCCCAAAGGCACAAAAATTTTGGAACTTATTAAAGAAATGGCTGGAAGAAATTTTGCTAATAGATATAGAGGCCAAACCAGAATTTTTTTATTGAGAATTATAGAAAGAAAATATAAGAAAGATACAAATTATTTACTACTGCATATAGTAACAGTGGCACGAATAGCCTTTGCTCAAAAATGGAAAGAGAAAGATACTTCAACCAAAGAGGAAATATTACTGAAAATTTTCAGTTGCACTCAAATGGATAGACTTACATGGGAACTCAAGGATAAAAGTGAAACTAAGTACTACAAAATCTGGGAACAATTTTATGATTGGATAGACAATAAGAGTGTAGCCAAGACAAATGTATAGTGTTAGAATAAAATATAGATTATAGACAAATGTATATTTAAAAGATAAATAGATATACAGAAATAAGGGAAAAAGTGTTAAAATTATATTATAAATAGTGAGCAAAGCTCAAGAACTATATGTCTATATGGGTACTAATACTACTGTAAAATGTCGGAAGATGTATGGAACCAGTGACATCATATCTATGTCCAATGTGTTTTTAATTTTGTATTATTAATAAAAAAATTTTAAAAAGATTTTAACTCTATACAGAGTATAAAAAAGGTAAGCCAATGTGAAAGCACACCCCATATAAATGAAGCTAGAGAAATATACCCTTTTCAGTTAAAAAAAGGTAACAAAGAAGAAAGTATGAAAGCTCTCGCTAACAGACAAAAAGAGACCAGGACATTTGAGATAAAGGAAATGTCCTTGCATCATCTTGGAAAGCAATTACATTTTCCTTATGAAAGTGCAAAATTTCTTTAAAACTGCAGCAATAGAAAGCGCACAAGCAACTATAGTGCTTGGGTGGAAAGATGCGAAGAAATGGAATATACAAAATTGGTGTAAGTACATGGTAGATCACATTCACTATCAAATAATGGAAATTAGATTACACAATTATAATGAAGGTAAATTGGTGGCAACGATGAAGCGGTGGGAAAAGGTAAAAAATTATATGTTGAACTTAATAGGCGATGCAAAAATAAAGAATAAAATTCAGTCACTCTATAAAGTATGAATAATGTAACCCAGAGTTGAGAAGTATATATGTAATAGAAATTGAATCTTCCATATTGGTGGTGGGATTAATGTTTGTTAATGTTTGTATTTTGTCTGGTGGAGGGCACTTTTCATAGTGCACTGTTTTATGTGTTCAATTAATAAAAAATTTAAAAAAAAAATGAAAGTGCAAAATTTCTCATGTAAATGAACAAATAAAATTATCATAGAATTCCCATTGATTTTCTTTTTTAGGGATTATCTTGACTTCATCCTATCAGTTAGTAAGCATTTCTCTCACCTGTATTCTCCATAGACACCAGGACAGTAGAACAGAGCACTGAGGGTGTTTTTTCCCGTACAAATAGTATCCAAAGTCAAAGAAATACCATATACTGAAGTGAGCAGAAAAAGGAAGAGAGCAAGGACAAAAGCTCGATGGTTCTGTTCTCCAACACAGTTGTTAATCCTCCAAGAAACAAAGGGAAAATGTGATATGATAGTAACACGATTTAGAAAAAGCTAGAATCTAAAACGGGTTCTCAACCTTGGCAACTTTAAGACTTGTGGACTTTAACTTCCAGCAAAGCTGTCTGAGGAATTCTGGGAATTGAAGTCCACAAGTCTTAAAGTTGCCAAGGTTGAGAACCTCTGATCTAAAGTGCCCATTAAGTACTTGGCTTCATTTTTTTAAAATCTGAAATGTCTAATCAGTTTACAAAGTAAACACAACTACTTTGCTAATTTGGACAAAATAAAGGTACAAGTTTAAAATCATAAAAGGAAGATGATCTTTCTTGGGGGGGGGACAGGGTTCAAGAGACACTTGTATAAAAATAACTCAGGAACAGCATGCTGTACCCCTTAAGAGCTGCTAGGAAAAAAAACCCCCTCATTGCTGAAACAGGAACAGCCTCAATCAATCATAAAAGGTGAGACCAGAATTGTTTATGATCCATATTCGAAAAGATTGTAATTCTATTTATATGCTTCAAAGACTATGTGCTTACTATTTAACAAATGTCTTGCACTAATCTTTATAAAATAAACTTGAGTAAGAATTGCCCAACTTAGCAGATGCTGCACACCATTCACTGTCTGCTTACCTTAAATGGCCCAACTATTTCTTCTGTTCACCTCTGCCAAGTTCCATGTCAGATTTCTTTCTAAGGAAATCATTCCAAATCTGTGATAGCCTTATATCCATGGAGGCAATTTAAATCATAGAAAACAGGCCCAAGATGATATGTGCAGATAACTCTGATTTTTCACCTTACAGAAGCTCTGTAAGAAATCATTCTGGTTTCTTTCATGTGAATTGGAAAATTAGTGATAATGCTCTGATCTATTATATCACCCTGTTTACATCACTAAACAGGGTGATACAATAGATATTCAAAGTCCCTTAACTCTTACATCCTGATGGTATGATTTACCTGCAAAAATCCTATATTTCAATTCTGCCACTTCTAGGTAGTAATGGGAATGCTACTATTTGTAATTTTGAACAGAAATTCTCCAACTAATGGCGAATGCAGGAAAGCTCAAAGATAAAGGCTTTTCAATCTATTCAACAGAGATAACAAATCAATGGAACCACTCACATACAGATAAAGCCTAAGTAGAGAAAAATATTTCAGAGAGAACTACAGCTTGCTGGTAATAGAAGTGTAAGGAAAAAACAAAGGCCAACTAAGGAACGTACCAGACACAGTGATGATCCAGTCTCTTCACACACCTGCCACATATTCGGCAGTGCCCGGCTCGAGCTGGTCTCACCAACTGACATTTGGTGCACCAGTCCTTTGCGCCCTGACCTGTCCCTGCTTCCAATGTTGTGGAGTTGCTCTCAGTGTTATTGTGTATAGCAACATCACAGGCAGGTACTCTGCAAAGCCCACTGGAGTTTCCCAGGCCATTCTTATTGAACATGTTATTACTGCAGCTATCTTGGCAAAGTGTTTTGTCACTGCTCATTTGGCTGAAAAGGTAGCCAGGATCTTCCTTGGCTTGATGTAAGGCTGCAAGCATCAGGATTAACCCACAAGTAAGAAGAGCCACCTGACTGTATTCCACATGGCCCCGGGGAACCACTTCCAGGAGAAATACATAGTACATGTAACCTAGGGAAAATAGCCCCAGGCTTAAGAAGAAGAGAGTCTGACCTTTCTTCCTGTGTGTGAGGTAGTAATACCATAGTACTAGTGTAGGAAGTGATATCAGAATGACGAGGGCCAAAAGAAAGTGCAAAGCTGCTATGTGAAGGGAAAAAGGAAGCAAGATGATTGGCGGGAGAAGGCTGATATCGATCTTTACAGCCCCTCGAATCCATGGAAAACGGAAACGGTCTTTGAAGGTTTCTGTGATTTTCTCTAATATTCCAGGAGGTAAAGATTTGCAAGTCATCCACCTGTTAGGAAAAAGCACAGACTCTGCTCATATTAGACCAAACAGAGCAAGAAATACATTTTTGCTGTCACATTAACTCGTACTGCATCAGAACTTTAGATTCTACTTTTACAGGAGATAAACACCCAACTATGCTATCAGCAAACATACAGCTGGTGAGGAGTTCATCTTGTGCTTTAAAATTTTAACCTAGGCAAGGCAACAGCATCCCTAGCCAACAAAGTTATTTGTGCAGAAAGAAGGGACTTGTAGATCCAGTGAATCAGAAAGGCACCAAGATGGGAAGGCGGAATCTTTTTTTTATCCACCTGGACTACCAGCCATGTGGGTTGGACCGACATTCTATCCCAGGGGTTCTCAACCTTGGCAACTTTAAGACTTGTGGACTTCAACTCCCAGAATTCCTCAGCTGGCTGAGGAATTCTGGGAGTTGAAGTCCACAAGTCTTAAAGTTGCCAAGGTTGAGAACCCCTGTAATCTATCCTAACAGGTACTATATATTCTAAACCACGGAAAATCCAGAGCCATAAAATCAAGGCCAGTGAAAGGCCAACAGCAACGAATCTCCCCGCCTCCTCCCAAACGAAGTCCCAGCTTGAGGAAATTCTCCACGCCTTACCTTTCACAGCACTCGTCGAGGTCCTCACATTCGCAGAGACACGCCGCTAGGTGGCTCCTTTGGCCCTTCCGATCGAGATACTCGCAGCAACAGAGCGTATCTTCCAGCTCCGCGGCTCTCGCTCTTCTTCCCGCCCGTTTGGCCATGTTTCAGCCGCGTAGCAACAGTAACAGGACCTTCCCCTGACCCCGGTCCGCATCGAAAAGGAGCGTGAGAGTGGGTGGGCAGAGACCCCTACTTTCCAATCAGACCGAGGAACGGTCAAGTCCAAAGAACTCTGGTGAAGGTAAGCCGCCGAAGGCTGAATTTCGACAAAAAAAATTCGCCCAGACAAAAGACGCTCACGGGCGGAAAGACTCCCCCCAGGTTAACTCCACTTGCTGTTAACTCCATTGAACTACCTGTGACCGAGCACCGAACAATACAGGATTCTTGTAGGGGTGGATTAGATAAAAAAGACAGGATTCCTCCCCGGAGGACACGCTACTGAATCACCCTGGCCGTTCTATCCAAGCAAAGCCCCGCCGCTGCAACCTTCACAGAAGCAATTCCTGCCAAGTCCGTGACTCTCCCGCCCCGCGATGCTCGTTGCCATTCTGACTTCCAACTCCCTGAAGGCAAAGAAGGAAACGAGGAGAGGCTCCCAGCCCCGCCTTTTTCTTGGCCACGACGATTGGTGGGATTCTCTAGACGGTCCGCCTCGTTTTATTTTAATCGCTCCTGCTTAAAAGGCACGAGCCCTCCCTTCTTGCAGTTCTCCCTGAAGTGGCCTCACGGCAACCTGAAGCTTCCGGCTTCCTTAGAACGCCCGTCTTTTCCTTTCCCTTTGTGACGTCACGGAGATCGGCCCAATGCCGGGAGGAATAGCGAAGGTGTGGTTTACCTTGCAGGGGTTCTCAACCTTGGCAACTTTAAGACTTGTGGACTTCAACTCCCAGAATTCCTCAGCCAGCAAAGCTGGCTGAGGAATTCTGGGAGTTGAAGTCCACAAGTCTTAAAGTTGCCAAGGTTGAGAACCCCTGCCCAGAGTGCCGAGTCTTGCTTTCTGGGAACAGCTGTGAGCGCAGACTTCAGAGAACACGTCCGCGATAGTGAAGCGTCCACCGACTATAAATAAGGAGAGCGGAAGTACAGTCTATGGCCAACTATCTTTTGGTCTGGTGTTCAGATCCAACCCATCTACGGTAGTTAAATTACGTCCTTAGGAGCTAAAATACGTTGAATTACTCCACGATTCGGCTCTTATTACTTTCGTGCTCCAAAAGTTTTTGCTCCCGAGTTTCGCCGACCGATCGATTAGGTCCGCTTATTTTGGCTGTCTTGCATTCCCCCCCCCCATCAAATGAGTTAGGTTTATCGATTGATGCTTAAATTACTTCAGCAAATTTATATACTATGCCGTAATTACAAGAAGGATATTGGACCGATCGATTACATCTGTGACAGGCAAAAACTTTTCAGGCATATTTTGCTAGCGGCTGGCAAAAAAGAAACAAATACTGTAATTATAAGGAAGAACACAATGCCATAATTAAAAAAAAACCTATTTATATCCACTCAGTGGTCAAAACATGAATTTATTCTCAGTTCTTAATATTCACGCATAAAGGCAAAGCTAGTGGTATGTCTGCACTTTGTCCATTTCCTGCCACTAAGATGCAACTAAAACAGAAAAATCAATTTCTTTTAAAACAGTTCAAATTATAAACTAGTGATAGTTTTAGCCATGCCTTTGATAATGTAGGTGGATGGGTAAGATCTCATTTCCTATTTTATTAATCCTTTCAAAATAATTAAAAAAGTCTTAATTACAGGTTAGTTGAACAACCATTATGTTTATACAGGTAGTCCTTGGCTTATGACCACAGCTGAGACCAGAGTTTCGGTGGCTGAGCAAAGCAATTATTAAGTGAGTCACACCCAATTTTATGAACTTTTTTTGCCATGGTTATTAAAGTGAATCACTGTAGTTAAGTGAATCATGTAGTAAGCAAATCTGGCTTCCCCCATTGACTTTGCTTGTTGGAAGACAGCTGGGAAGGTTGCAAATGGCAATCACGGGACACCAGGATGCTACAACCATTGTAAATACCTAAGGTAATTTACAACAGTCGTGTCCAACTCTAGGGATTAGGGTTAGCTGAAGAAGCCAGCGTTGGCCAAAGATGCTTCCATGGTCATGTGGCCAGCATGACTATACAACAGGGGTCCCCAACCCCTGGTCCATGGATCGGCACTGGGCCACAGCATGCCAGGAACCAGGACACACAAACAAGCAAAGCCCCATCTGCGAGATGCCCACCTCCGATTCGCAGAAAAACCTCTCCATGGAACTGGTCCCTGGTGCTCAAAAGGTTGGGGACCTCTGCTAAACAACAAAGTGCACCGAATGCTGTTAACTTCTCACCAATTATACCTGTTTATCTACTCAACTTTACATGCTTTCAAACTGTTAGGTGGATAGGAGCTAGGGCATGTAATAGGAGCTCCAGTTGCCAAGTCCCCAAATTTTGATCAGATGATTGTGGGGATATTGTGAGGAACAGTTGTAAGTCATTTCTTTCAGTGTTGCTGTAACTTGAAATCGTCACTAAATGAATGATTTTCAATTAAGGACTACCTGTATTCTGTTTTTTAAATTTCCATGAAAATGTTTCTATTTACCCATACATTTTGGGAAAGATAAACAATATGACAATAGATCCGTGTAATAGAGGTAGTTTATCAATATTTACTTACAAAATAACTGATCGCTATGAGTCCCTGCCCCTATTATGAAATGGCAGTAAAATAAATGCAAGTGATCTAGCTTTCTTTCACCTGTTCTTAATACAAGACAGCTATTTAATACTGGTCGATGGAATATGGAAATGTTTAGCCTAGGTCCATGATATAAAGTAATAATTACATGAACAAATTCAGGATTAGCTGGCTCAATAATGTTTCTATATTTACCAAGTAGAAGCCTCATTTTCTAATTGCTTTTGGAATGGAATGGAATTGGAATTGGAAGAAACCCTGGAGGTCTTCTAGTTTCAACCCCTATACCATTTCAGACAAATGACTGCCCAATTTCTTCTTAAAAACCTCCAGGTATGGAGAACCCACAACTTCTGAAAGCAAGCCATTCCACTGATTGATTGTTCTAATTGTCAGGAAATGTCTCCTTGTTTCTAGATTGGATCTCTCCTTGATTAGTTTCTATCCATTGCTTCTATCATGTCACCCGTAGTACTTCTTTTCATTAGACTAGACATACCTACAGGTAGTTTCTGCAAGTGTTCATGTGTTTTAGCTTCCAGTCTCTTAATCACCTTTTTACTCATCTTTATACTCTTTTCAGAGTCTCAATATTTTTTTTCTCATGACAATCAAAACTGGGTGAACCACTGAACCATTTCTTTCAAAGATCCTGGAGCACCAGGGAACTACCAATGCCTGGAAAAGAACTGACATGGTTCCTATCTTCAAAACTGGAAAAAAATGGATCCAGGAAAACACAGACCTGCTACCAGCTTCTTCAGAACCCTAGGATATAATCTATCTGGACCTGCTGATTTCAACTTGTCTAGAGTGGATAGGTATTTTCTTACCATTGCTTGCGTATTTGAATTTGTATTCCTAATCTGTCTTTTATGGTACTGTTTTTGAAAGGTTGGACTGTTTTTTCCTTTTGTGTAAAGACAGATGCAAAGAATGAGTTAAGCAGTTCTGTTTAACCAAAAACAGATAACAATAAACAATGTGATATACTATAGAACTACCGGTAATTACATCGTCTAAAATCAAACAGTATTGCAAAAGGAATGCCTTTGGTTGGCCTGAAAATATCACTTTGTTGTTCCTTAGCAAGGATTTTTATAAATACAAGTTGGGCATAAGAAGGGCATAACTGAGAAGGCTCTATGGCCATTCCTCTATATTCGGGTAACATATTTCAGTAACGTACTATAGTAAGGACAGTTGGCAAAGATGATTTAGGTGTCCAGGCAGATATATCTTGGAAGAGATACTCCTTTAGAAATTCTGATTGTAACTGTTGAGTCTTCAAATAGACTGAATGTCTATGTGACAAACACAAAAACGCCATCATATGATTATATGAACCTGTTTTAGTTGGTATTATAACAGTTTGATTTTGGATTGAATTTTTCATATCATTTAGAACAGTAGTTCTGCATAAATACGTAATAATAACACAATTAGTATATTATCAGAGCTTTTATAACTGATGCCAGATGACTGTTTCTAGACAACATTACAGTTGGTATAATGAACTAATTATATTATTTTACTGACCTGTAATGTACTCAAGATATTTCCAGGTTTCCCACAAATTCTGTCTCCATGTTTACTTACACACTCATAATCAATAAAGTGTTTATTTCAAGTATAAAAATAGAATATAAAGAGACGTTTACACTATCATAATATATGCTCAATTTAATTGTCTGGTTATACCAGAGGTAAACCAACCTTGCACAAGAGTGGGCTATTTCCTAGAAGGGAAAGCAAGGGATGGATCTTTTAGTTGTTGTGGCTCTGCACAATCAACTAAAAGTCATTTTTTTCATATTTTTTTTACATTTTGACCTTTTAAGCAAGAATAGGAGGTAGATGTCAAATATGTGCCTCTGAAGATAGTGACTACAGGAATGATTAAGCCATGATCCCAATGCAGAAGGCAGGACCAAGATTGAAATCTTCTAGAAAGATGAGGGTTGGTAACTCTGCATAGGAGCCCCAGCTATTCACTACACCACAAAACTTCAATTAAGGAGACTAACAGAATACTTACAAATATTTCAGGACTCATTTTTGTTTGCTTTGGTGCCTTCAAACCAATTTTGTCTCATGGCGACTGCCTAGGCAAGTCTCTGATGTTTTCTTGGCAAGATTTCAGGAGTGGTTTGCCATTGCCTCTTTTCTTGGGCTGAGTGCGTGTGACTGGACCAAGGTCATCCAGCTGGTTTGGTGCCTAAGGTGGGACTAGAGCTCACAGTCTCTTGGTTTCTAGCCTGGTGCCTTAACTATTACCCCAAACTGGTTTTCTGATAACACCCTTCATTTAGAAGCAACTGTTTGTTATTTTATTAAATTATAATCTAAGAAATTGTGTAGTAGTTTACCCTTATTAATACATTGCCATCCACATTAGTACAAGTTGTACTGCGATTAATAATTTTCAAAATCCCTTGGGTCTTTCCGGTTCGTCAGTTAAAACTTGTTTTATATATAAGAAATAAAAAGGCACCTTTGACAAAAGAAAAATGAAAATTAAGGCTCATAAGCAGAAATCTTAAATAAGATTACTTCCTCTTAACCGAAAGATACATAGCATAATCAAAACTACACAGTACTGTATGTTCATCATTTTATTTGCATCACATTTTCAATGTTTTTATTTTTTCTCAGAAGTACAGTAGTGGCCAAAATTGTGGAAATCTTTTGGGAAAAGTGTATTTTTGAGGTTTGATGGCTAATAACACCACTTTTGTTTGGAGTAGTACCATAAAAGTATATATCAATGGAAAGATAATTTAATCAAGAATGTACTGCAGCAAAGTTTGTTCAATTATCTGTACTGTATTCTATGAAAAGTTATAGCCAAATAACCAGAAAAAGGAAGCACAACTTGCTTAGGTTGATATCAGGTAGTTTTCCTTCATCTGATTGTAGCCAATGAGCATGAGTGTTTAGAGAGCCAATCAGGTGTCATCTTGTTTTGGCAATGAGCCAATCAGATCACAGTAGGATTCAGTTATTGATGTCATGTATTGAAGCTGAGAGGAGGACATTTGTCAGTGTGTTATGTGATTGCTATCAAGTTGGTTGGGTTTTTTTGTGTTCTTTCATTTAGTGAGCTTGTAAAACATAATAAAATTAAAGTAATGGTGCAAAGAGTTGACTGGTTGCCCAGAAAGCGATGTAAAATAGTATTATTAAGTGAACAAGGCTACAGTTATAAAGAAATTAGAAGAAAATTGGTGGAAACTTAACCAAAAGTTTCCACAATTTTGGCCACTACTGTACAATTAGAACATTTTTATGGGATAATTTTCTTAATCAGAACACTTACATACATTTTTATGGGATAATTTTCTTAATCAGAACAGAACACTTACATACATATCACAGTCTGTATCTCTAATTGTTATAAGAGACATGATCCCCCAGGCCTTGAAAGCTATAAAATTATAAATCTATTCTTACAAAGAACTCTCCAAAGTTGTAATATGTAAATCAGATTATACATTAGTTACTTTTTAAAGATATGTAGAGTTGGACATTTTTAAACATGATGTCCAGGCATGAATAAAAATTCCCTGAGAAATTCTGAGAATTGAAATGATAGTGACTAAGAGGAAGAAATATTATAGTACATAAAACAAACTCCGTCCCAAACAGAAAAAGCTACATGTAAAAATTAGATTTATTCATAGATATTTGGAACCAATAAGCCAAACATTGCAACAATTTATTTTTGAAGATTTGTTACATAAATACAAGGAAGAAGATGAGAAAAACTTTGCATGTGATAAACCAAACATTTTGTATTGCATCTTTCATAACACTTAAGATTGTTCCCATCTAAATCCAGTGTTTATTTCTTTATACAGTGCAGTGCTTTGCTGAAGTGTATATCTGCAATGTACATATAATTATCAGCTCTCATTGTATTCTCAATCAGTCATTTCCATCAATATTCACAGTTCAAGAAAGTGTTTTCACACACACACACAAACATAAGAAACACACATATAAGACATCAAATGGGTCAGAAACATTCACAAAGATTCACAAATTCACAAGAAAATTCTTTTTTAAAGAAGCTTATTCCAGAACAATATTTATTATATGTTAAAGTATTGTGATGAAAAAACTGTAAAGAAGCAGCTTTACTATCACAGCAATATATTTTTTATTGTATTTTCATTTCTTAGTAGCTGATTTTGTTGACATCAACTTTCAGGCTTCCCGTCTTTGGTTGTGTTTAGATGATCAAAACTACGCTGGAGCATAGACAATGAGGTCTTCAGCTGGAGTGATAAAGATTGCACAAGGATACTTTAAATCATAAATCATAAATTATACTTTAAATCAGAAATGCAATTATTTCCAACCCAAAGCAGTTCTAGGTTTCACAGGAAAGTATTTTTACATTCTATTTTCAGTGCTATTTTAATTATCAAGTGTCTCAGACTGAGATAACATTATTATTGTCCATCATATATAATACCAATGAAGGTCAGCCAGCATTTATTTAAGTGCTAGGTTTCTTCTGCACTATTATTGGTACCAAGGAAATTGTCTATTAAGAGTTCAGAACCTTTTAAGAAATCTCCCTAATTCTAACCAACACAAAATGAAAAAGGGAAAGGATAAAGGCTCTGCCATCACTCTGATTTTGGCTTTACCAATCTTAACCTCTGCCCCCACTGTCCTGCTATTGATAGACTCTCCAATATTCTCTATGCTTAAGGACTTCTCTAGATCTGCTTCCCTAGCCTGCCTTCTTATTTGTCAAAAATAATCAGAAGGAAGACTTTTGATTGTTGCAAGATCACTATATTGATAGTTGATCACCTCATATCCAAACTACTTTTAAAAGCTGTCTCCTTCTGATAATGATTAGTTCTATGCCATCCAATTTTTTTAGGGTGGATCACCAGTCATTAGAGCACTGAGCTTTTCATAATCCTTTTCTGCCTTTCACCCAAAATCACACCCTCCATTTTATCAGTTAGGCAGGCATCTGCTGAGGTCATTTGGCCTCAGATTTTAGCAACTATTATTGAACCATAGGAACTTTCCTCCTGTTCATCCCCAAAGAAGATTGTACAATGCAGCCTTCAACATTATTCTCAAATCAGCGGATTCAGTACAGCAGTTAGTTCATAATGTTACAGCTAGGCCATTATTGCTAAATATAATAAGAGACTTCTGAACTAAGACAGTTTTTATGCCATTAATTTACTATAACCATCAAGAATTTTTAGAAAATAAATGAAAAGATATGTTGTTTCTTAATCCTCTAGATCAGTGTTTCTTAAACTTGGCAGTTGTTAAGAAGTGTGGACTGTAATTTCCAGAATGCTAATTTGGGAATTCTGATAGTCCATACATCTTAAGGTTGCTAGGATGAGAAAAGCTACTGTAGTTATTTATAATGATCTCTGTCCTTACATATACAAAGGCTCAAAACAATAAGGACCAGAATACTTACCTGTTCAAGCAATGCTATAGACTCCTTTATCACCCCTTTCATTTGTTGGGCTTGATTCATGTTATGATGAGTTTTCTCCTTTGATGCCACATTAAGGGCTAGACTGAGGAAAGAACAGAACATTGAAATATAATATATTTGCTTCATCAAGCATGTAATTTAATCATGCGCTCATCTCCATATTAATTTTACTAGAAAAATCAACATTGAGACAGTTGCTAGATTATCACATGGTGGATAGAATTTTAGTTTTCTTATCAAAAATATTAAGGCTGAAAACTTTCAAAGAGAGAATATTACCATTTTGCACATTTTTTTCAAACCAAAGATACCGTTCTATTATGAGTACCATATGGGTGCACCATCATTTCCCATATTGCTGTGAAAATAATTGCTTATAGGATCATTCAAAATGACAGTCAAGTGATTTCCCAAGTGAAGTGCCAATACTGCCATAAAAATAAATATTATTTATTCAAATCTTCCATGCATTATCTAGTGAATTTATGTTAATGACAACAGTTGTACTCTCTAGCATGACTTCCTGGCTTTCCCCATTACTAAGGACTTTCTCACTTGTGAAAAAAATACAATCCAAGCACTCTAAGCATGCAAGTTTTCTTTTTTAATAAAAACAAAGCTTAACTGAAAGGAAATTCCCCTTAGTACTGTTTCCTCAGAGTTGGGTCATTTGAGTGTGGCTGAATCAGAATTTACTTATATATTTTGACACTATTTCTTCACTATCTCAATTTCTCTTAACTAAGAGCAATTTACAAAAAATAACAAATCAAAATTAATACAATAAAATACACAAGTCGGTCCCAAAAGGTGACTGGAAAAGAATGGTTTTCAGAGCTTTGAAATGTGAGCAAAGTGGACGAGACCCGTATCCTGACAGAAGAAAGGTCTAGATAATGGGTTTAGAATCTTCTACAGTTAAAGTCCCAATACTTTTTCAAATTCTTTTCCCCCAAATGGAAGGTTAGAGATTGTGGATGCTATTTAAAATAGCTGTATCAAGAGATAGTTACTTTAGGAGAGGACACATCTCTGCTTATTCAAGATAGATGTACCTACTCTCTCTCAAAAAGGTTTAGATCACTGCTCAAATCCAGGCATATGCATACTATCTGGCATTAATTTTCAAATGAACGCAAGTCCTTTCATCCATGAAGAACCTCACATAAATATCATAGTGGCCGTTCTTTCTCCTTTCTACCAATAAAGGTTAAAGGTAGCATTAGGGCCACTAAAAATCTAAAAATGCAGTAACAATGGAGATTAGTAAGAATACTTTGCCAATATTATTGCCAAAGAATATTAATAAACTTGAGTACATAACCATGTTAATTGCAGTCATAATTCATTTTCTGCCAGCATTGATCTAAGCTTCATTTTCTGGAACTCCTTAGAGCAGTGGTTCTCAACCTTTCTCAGGTTGAGACCCCACTTGCCCCGCCCATGCGCGCTGTGACCCCGACCCGGGCGTGCGCGCACGCGCACGCACCGGAAAAAAAATAAAAATAAAAAATAAAAAAATTTAAAAAAAAAACAAAAACAAAATGGCGGCCATGACGGGCGGATCTGCACATGCGCAGATCGGCCCGTCGCACGCGCCGCACATGCGCGCATCCGCCCGTCGCGGTCCGCCATTTTGTTTTTTTATTTTTTTTATTTTTATTTTTTATTTTTTTTATTTTTTTTCCGGCATGACGGGCGGATCTGCGTGTGCGCGGTGCGCGTGCGCCAAAAAAAATAAAAAAATAAAAAAAATTAAAAAAATAAAAAAAAATAAAAAAAATAAAAATAAAAAAACAAAATGGCGGCCGGCGGTGCCCGGCGACCCCCGCGAAATGGTCGCGTGACCTCAAATGGGGTCGCGACCCCAAGGTTGAGAACCACTGCCTTAGAGAAATGAGGAATCCCTTTGGTATCTGTAATCTAGGACAGATGGCTTGGGGCAATTAGTCACCTCTGAGTTCCAAAGTACAATCTGGTGGGCAGCTGGAAAAAAAATCTAGACATCCCCAAGATACATCTGAACTGATTAGGGGCCTTCAGTGAAATATTTTAACTGGCCCACCACCAATCAAGCAAAGTGGCAATATACAGATGCATCAGGGAATATTAACAGTTTTCTGCAGTGGATGGATCAATGTCCTCAATTTTTATGATAAATCATCAACCAATACCAAAAATTAACAAAACTCTGCAATATCAGTAAGAGAATATGGTAGTATTAAAGGAGACTTAATGCTTTGCTTAAATGACTGCACAGCAAATCTCTGACAAATAAAATACCATCCAGAGGCCATTTCTGTTGAATCTCAGTGGAGAAAGTTATCCATTAGATATCCTGATTGAAGAGCTTGATGAGCTTAATATGTCTAAAACCACCTGGAACTGGTTTGGTAGCATTCCAACTTCAATACAGATCATCTGAACAATTTTGAAGTATTTTTGTTAAGTTGTTCATTTTTCACTAGCTTCACTTTTCAGGTGAACTGCTATTTGTAAATCTAATGTTTCCAGTAACTAGATATTAGCCCACTGTGAGTATGGAGGAAGAGACAAATGACAAAACAAAACAAACAAAAAATACTCACGTTGTCGACACTTCTTCCTGAAGTTGAACATGGTACAATGACTGAGCTGCATGTTCGATCTTTGACAATTTCAGGAACAGTGCCACATTCAGAAAAACCAGTAGAACTAAACTGAAAGAAATCCAGACATAATGGACACTATGGGCACTATCATTTCTAATTCTTGCAAAACTGTTCTTAATAGTAAGAATAGTATAAATATTTACAGCTTCATGACCAATTTAGCAAGATGAATAAAGCTTCTGAAGCGTAAGGTGTATATAGTACTATAAAAACAATAGAAACTGTGTTCTCACAACACATTTAATCATCTCACATTAAATTATGGATAAAGAATGTAGATAAAGAAAACATAATCACTATTCTGAGAGTTGTTTTGTCATGATTTAGTTACTTACTCTGGACTGTCAACTGAATTGTCCAATTTGTGGTTAATCCCTACCTAATTCCCCATCCTGCTTTTCAACCTCTGGATAGAAAAATAGGGGGTTGGAAAGACCACAGAATAAGCTATATCCAGCTGCAACATTTTTTTAACTTTCTCTTCCCCCCCCCCAATAAGGTAAATAGACTGAGAAAGCAGAGACAACTCCAAGCATTCCCATCCCAGAGACTCTCTGCTCATAATCAAGGGTTGCTTTTTTAAAAAAAAAAAGTATTTAGAAAAATAGGGAGGCCAGTAAATAAATAGTTATGAAGGAGCCTGAAACAATGGACAAAAATGTGAGTTAACAAATGAAGAACAGCTAGTCATAATAATTGTCTTTTTCCCATAATTAACACTGCATTGGATTTAATTATTCTGCGAACATGCTAATAACATAAAGAGTTTAAACAAACAAGTCTCTAGGTGAGCTATGAAGCATTTAAAGCATTCTGTAGATGCATGGGTTGATCACATACTGTGCAATCTGTTTGCAGATCATATAGAATAGAATAAAATTCAGTCAATTAAATATGTCTCCCTCCATCTTCCTGGACCAATCCACCTTATTATATGCATTGTCAGGATAATATAGGACAACCATGACTATAATCAATTTTGGTCACTTTGGAGGAAAGACAGAATGCAAATCTATATAGTATGTGCCATACGATAATGAACATGAAGATTAAATGATTGTATGTGTGAAATTGAAGAGAGCTCATTCCAAAACATTCTGCATTTTCCTTTGTACAGCTTTTAGGTGCTCTTTATTTCAGTATTATGTTTTTGTTCAGAAGCTCAAGGAAGTATATATGGCATTCCCTCTTCCCATTTTTCTCATAATAATCGCCATGTTTATCTAAACAGGACTGAGAATGACCGGCTCAAAATCATCCACTATACAAGGTTTCCCTGTATAAATTGTTGTGATATATAGACAATTTTTCCTGTTTTTTTTCTGGCAAGCAGGGTGTTTGCATGCAGACCTTTTATAAGCAGTCTTTAGTTGAAGAAATTGGGAATCCCTCCCTTTTGCAGAGACTTTCTATAGCCTGAAGAAAACACCTTCTCCCAAATCAAACAAACCAGTACATCTGTGAGAGATCTGGAAGTAATTTTGTATCTTAATTACAAATTCTCAGGTTCTTAGTTGGGGCAAGAAGCAGGATCCTGCAGATAAGAATGGTGAGTAGTTAATTATCAGACTAATAAATACAAACCTTTCTAGGCATTCCAAACACTATTTGAAAAGTATGGGGAAGGACGACACAGCCTATATTTCCACTTTCACCACTATCACCATCCTCATGTCCAGTGAATGTTTAAAGCACAGAGCTTCTTTTACTTCTGATGCCTTTATGTACAACATAGGACTCTGTATCGTTTCTTAAGTGCACTATATCCACAAAAACAAGCTTATCTTTTCTGTTCTGTTCTCCTGGCTTGAGAAAGGGTCCATATACAATATCAATCTTCATATGTAATATGAATATCAGTGGGATAAATTAACTTTTTCTTCATATTTGTTTGTTAAACAAACCATAAGCCATGGTAGATGGTATCAAAGGCCTCTGAGAGGTCAAGGAGAATGAGCATGGTTGCACTACTCCCATCCCATTCCCGCCAGAAATTTTCAAGAGGTGCAAACAAGGCTTTCTGTGTCCCATAGCTGGGCCTAAATTCTGACTGAAAGCAGTCCAAGAAATCCATTTCATCCAGGACTCCTGGAGCTGCCAAGCAACCACCAATTTCATCACCTTTCCCAAAAAGGAAAGATGACAGACTGGATGAAAGTTGTCCAGGCAGGTGGGGTCGAAAGATTGTTTTTTTTTAAGGAGAGGACAAACCAGAGCCTCCTTAAAAGATCCTGGGAATGTCCCCTCTTGCAGTGAGGAATTTATTAGTGCATGAACCCACCTACCAGTCACCCTCCTAGAGGCTCTCACCAGACAGAAGGGATAAGGGTCTGATTGACAAGGGATTGCATTAAAATTGCAGAGGACTCTGTCTACTTCTTTAGGTCCAACAAGGTCAAACTGTTACCATATTACTGGGCAAGATATCTCCCTAGGCATCTCATATAGATTTGCACTATGAATCCAAGCAATCTTATCTGAAAGGGTTCAACAAATTCTTCTGCACAGCCCTTAAAATGATTATCTGAGCCCCTCTGGCCTAGGAAGGATTGGGTGATCCACAACAGGGTTGATGGGTAAATACTCTGCAGATGCAATAGGAGCAGAGATAAGTGTTTCAGCACTTTTATCGCCATGTGATAGGTATTAATAGCAAAGCAGCTCTAAAAGTCAGAGTCAACCTTCGTTTAGCTGCTGTAAGAAGGGTTAAACCAAAAAAAGTATCAAGCAAGTACTTACAAAATACTCATTCCCACTATGATGGTGATGGTTTTATTTGTAACATTCTTCTTTGTTCCTGTTAAGCAAGGAAAATATCTTTACAACATTCTAATTTTGAAATTCAATTAACCTGATTTTACTTTACTGAAGATTTGTCTCACCCAAAGCAGGAAAACAGTTCAAGGTTTTGCCTGACCTGGATGCTTTTTGAACACAAGAAAGTAAAAACTTGCTTGACTTAAACTTGAATCTGGTGACTATATGGACAGGCCCGTGATATTTTTTTGTAACAGTACAGAAAAGGTTTGTCTCTGTCTTTTTCTATGTTGTGTTTTGTTTTTAAATTTCCTACTCTAGCCTACAGCTTTATATTTTGGTTAGTCTCCTACCCATAAATTTTTCGGAGCAGCCAAGATCACTAAATGCTGCTACTTAAATTGTCTAAAATTAGAGTTGAAGGGGCAAAGAGAGATGGTACATTAAATTATGCCATATGGATTTCAACACATTCAATTATCTTTTAAAGCAGTTAATACATGGCCTAGTCTCTTTCAATCTGCTATAACCCTTATAGCAAGAAAACCTTCAGTATTCTGAAAAGTAAGTAAAACATCTTTCAATTTGACAAAAATGTTCACATTTCAGAATTTAAACATGGTGGTACTAGAAGGAAAAATACACACATATCTACATAAATAATATACCAAGTAGTTTATGTCAATTATTCAAAATATAAGGCTTTGTAGCCCAACAGCATTTTTCTTGAACTTTATTTACAGTTAGCTGCCCTACACATACTTATGTTGAAATATTCTGGATTTTTGCATAGGGATAAGCAAGAAAAGCCTGTATGACACTTGTGCGGAAATACTATGACTTCTAGTACTAAAATGAACAATGCCTTCAGTTTCATAAATTTCTGGAAAAACAAGTATTTCTACTTGAACTCACCTACATTCCTAAGAGCTATTGTTGTTTTGTCTTCTATAGAATCTTGTATAGAGTGTTTAGGAAGTATCTCTTCTGCATTCCGCTGTAAAATCCATCTTCTTCTTCTTAGGACTTCAAGTTTTGCAGGATCCTCAATAGGTTTGTTTATTGCATATTCTTCCATTAGTAATTCTGATTCTACAAATGACAGAATCGGTTTATAGTTTCTATTTTTTTATTATTTTAAGCTAACCTTTTGAAACAACATCCATGTGTTGAGATTTCTGTTGCCAGAAATCATAGCTAAATTTAATGCCAGCTAAGAATTGTGGGAAATTGGTCTGATAACATCTGGTGAGCAAGTGGAAGGAAAGTGTTTTATGACATTTACAGTTAGAATCATGATGTGTTCCATTTTAATTATATTCTATTGAATTGCAGTTGATATTTGTAAGTCAAGATACTTTTTCCCAATCTCTATTAGCTACATATGACTCTGTCATCTCTCTTAAAAGCTGCTTCCATGGCTTAGTAGATCCTCTGAAAATGAATGGGATAGGCAGGAGTTCGTAGGCAGTGGAACAATAGTGTTTGTAGATTGTGAGTAGAGCTGAAGGGGATTAGAAATTTGGGAGACTTGCCCATGCAAATCCAGATCATTGTGAAAACGTGGTCTCACTTTACTTATAAAAAATGACATCCAGCAAGGTTCTATCTTTGCATATATAAGCCATGTCCAGGACACACTGGTATCTATATACACTTCCTATTCACCTGCTTCTACACAGAGGGTTTTAGAACCTGTACCAATCTTGCATGGGAAATGAGACAGCTGACTGTCAGAAGCAGATCACTGGATACGGAAAGAGAAAAGCAGTGTTTGATGTTCTCTGAACTTAGTTATTTGTTTACAGATGTTTCATTACATGATGATGTTACCTAGCTAGATAATGGGCTCTGGAAATAAAGGTGGTGGGATGAGCTGATTTGCAGCGTATCCTTGGAAGCCCTTGTTTTTTTCTTGCCCTATTCCTTTCAATGATCCAGGATTTCATGAGCCGCGAATTCAAGAAGAATGTTTCTGTCATGGATTAACATCTCATGTCGGAGAGGAATAAACTATTCTCATGGCTCATTTGTCATGGCAGAAAATGTTGGTACAGTAGTCCCTATTTGCATAATGTACTTAACTGTGGAAACTTATAGTTGCTGCTTTTTTGTAGCAGCCCAAATAATGTGGAATAGCATCCCATTAACTGAAGTTGGCCCCTATAGTTCTAGCCTTTCCAAGCGGTTGAAAACCTATGGTGACTTATGATGCCTAGGAAGGATGAGTATGGTCTGAGTTTTATAATTCTATAATTAGATAATTTTAATTTTTTATCTTAGAGGTACACATACACATATTTCATTACTCTAAACCACCAAGATTCTGGTGATTGAGGCAGGTTATACATTGAATGAATGAATTTATAAATTCATGCATGGGGAAGGAAGATTTGCATGTTTGGCTTCTTGCAGCCACTTGCTGTTCTTTCTTTCTGCTTCGTGCCCCAGATGACAGATGATTGGACTGGGTGGGCTAACAAAGCTTTTATTTAATATTTTGGCATGCAGGGATTTCACCCACATGCTCAAGTTTATAAGACATCATCTTCTCAAACTGAAAGGTTGGACATGGGAGATGTACACTCTGTATGGCACTCCCTGCATTGTTCAGTGTACAAATGGGCTTCAATACACAAAGCTGGACTACAGTCAGAGTCCAGTCCTATTTTGTATGGACAAGATGGCAGCAGGACTGGGATCTGGCAAAATTCCAAATTTTTATGTGCTGTGGGGATAAGGAACTATTTGAACCTGAACTGATGGCTGGACCAAGTTCATGACAAGAATCAGATCTGCCTACTTAAATGCAGAAGCAGCACTTTTCACTTAAGAAAAAACAAAAAAGTACATTTGATATACTGATAAATGTTACATTCTAGAAAAAAGAAAATGAAGCCAAGATAAGCTTTTCTGTAAAAAACAAAAAACCTAATTATTTGATTTTGATCTTGAGCTTCATACAGAATCAGCCTGAAAATTTCATTATGATGCACATAAACAATACTGCAATACTAATATGATTTGATTTTATTTTTTGCTGTTTTACCTCAGAATTATCGTAAACTGGTTCAAGGTTTCTAGGAAAGAAATGGGAAACTGAACATGGCTCCATTAAGACCATGATGGAATAAGAGCTGGTAAATACATCAGCTCTTCCTGATTCCTCTCTGGACAAGGAGAGCATTTGAGATCAACCAAGTGCTCCAAACAATAACTCCTCACAATAAGACTGCAAGATCAGTCTACACAGCATGTATAGAGTTCAGAGGAGATGAGGGAATGCCATCTCATCCAAAACATAGTCAGCTTCTTTATGGGTTTGTATACTTCCTTTTCTAATCACTTTTTCTTGAAAGAAATACAAGTTAGATTTAAATAATTCTGTTTTTGGAACAAACTGCAAAAGAAAATTTTAAAACGTTGATTTTGGAAAGTTAAAAATGGATAAATGGTTCAGATGAATTTGAAGTAACATTTTGAAATTAATTATAAAACTTTCACCTGGGAAAATGTTGTTTTAAATTCTTAAAAGAAAAAAATGATAGCTTGGAACTTTGTAGGATGGACACTAGAGGGATCAGAATGGGTAAAAAATTATAATTAAAGAAGAACATTTAAATTTGACTTATTAATACTAAATGGAGCAAAATACTTTAGCATTGCTGTATTGAAGAACATTTGTGAACAATGGACCCAGAAGTTGATTTTAAGAATGTCTATCATTAAAGATAAGCTGTGTTTGTAAGATGTTATGGAAGAGGAACTTGTTTTACTGAATAACATTGAGCTGATGACAGGCTAAAAGAATATATGATAAAAGATGTTATACTAGATATACAAATGAAACTGACTGATGTCTTCATAATTAAAAGAAATGTACAAATAACAAAATCAAAGGCGTGACTTGAATAGCTTTCCTTTTTCAGATTTAGAAAAAAGACTTGAATTGGAACAATTTTGTGAGAAGGGACGAAGAAAATGATGAAAAGAAATAAATTTCTAGGATATTATGTGAAAGGATAAAAGATCAAGATCGTTAAAAGTAAATTTGTATAGTTTGTTTGATCAAGATTAAAATAAATATGTGTTATTTTTGGTAACCTTTTATGAATTTTTGCTCATCAGGATTAAAGAATGGGGCTTTAAGGGTTTTATATTAAGTAAGAGATGAAATATGGGGATAATGTTTTGTATTTTAAGAGAAGGTGATGCTACTAAAATTGTTTATATATTTCTTTATATATTCTTTTTTCTTTATTAAATTATTTTTTTCTTTCTTTTCTATTGACACTTTATTTTTTTCTGCATGTAATATTTTAACTTGTAAGCCATAATGATTATTCTTTCTGAAAATAAAAGCAGAATGTAAACAAAGTAAAGAAATAAAATAAGAGACATGCTAGAGTAGACACCTATCTGAGAATTGAAAGGCAGAGTACGTAGGTCATAAAAAGTTACAAATTACTTTAAATTAATTTGAAAAACTAAGTACATTGTTCTTTGCATTGTTTCTTTTAAAAATACAGCAGTTTACTTCACTATATCTAAATAGCCAAGCTAATTAAATATATAAATATTGTCACGCATGATGGCAAAATACTTACTAAGTTGTTTAAAATTTTCCTGGATACCTCCCCATGTATTCTTCTCAATTATATTCTTGACAAGCCCCCATGGTTTTTTTTTGTATTTCACATCTGAGGAAATCCTATAACAAACAAGAATAAGGCTAGCGACTGATTGGAATACAACTATAGGTAAGGTCAGCATTTTCACCCATTTTGAGAGCAATTTTTCAGGTACTCAGTTTCAAGTAAGAAGCTGCATACAGTAAACAAAGCATGATCACTAAGGTAACATCTTGAACACAAATGCTGAGAACTGAATGAGGAAATAGAGAAAATACTTAGTTGCTTCACAACTCTCTGTTGTAATGTAACTTTGGATGACAGATGTACACCACGATGTAAAAAAGATGTTGAGACTCTAGAAAGAGTACAGAGAAGAGCAACAAAGATGATTAGGGGACTGGAGGCTAAAGCATATAAGAAACAGCTGCCGGAATTGGATATGTCTAGTTTAATGAAGAGAAGGACGAGGGGGGACATGATAGCAGTGTTCCAATATCTCAGGGGCTGCCACAAAGAAGAGGGAGTCAAGCTATTCTCCAAAACGCCTGAAGGCAGGACAAGAAGCAACGGATGGAAACTAATCAAGGAGAGAACCAACCTAGAACTAAGGAGAAACTTCCTGAAAGTTAGAACAATTAACCAGTGGAACAACCTGCCTCCAGAAGCGGTGAATGCTCCAACACTGGAAGTTTTTAAGAAGAGATTGGACAGCCATTTGTCCAAAATGGTGTAGGGCTTCCTGCCTGAGCAGGGGGTTGGACTTGATGACCTCCAAGGTCCCTTCCAACTTTATTACTATTATTATTATTAGTAGACCTACAAATTTTTAGGGCATAATAAATCATATAGCCAATCTTACTTTGTTGAAAAAATTCTACTAAAACCTTCGTAGGGGAAAGAAGTGAAACTAAAAAAATAGCAAACATTTTTTTTAATCAAGAAATCATTTTCCAATCATCCAAGTGTACACATTAAAGTCTGGCATTTCTACACTACCTTGTTCTCCTTAACATATGAAATAAAAACATTGTGAAGAACCAGAATTTTGCCAAACTGAGGAAAGCTGTCTTTTATGGTTTCCAATTTTCCTACTTTCATTAAATGAAATGTCTCACCGGAGTCTGCATTTTTGACTGGACATATGAGAGATACTAAAACTGTTCACAGTGTAGAAGTAATCATGGTAAGGCACATTGTGTGTCACCACCTCTGCGTCTACTTGATATGACCGATCTTTGTGGCTTCGTTTATGCAGCATCTATTAAAGAAGCAAAGAATAACTCTTTTTAAAAAAAATACTGATGTTCAAAAATTGTGATAATTATTGCATCACAATAAATATAGAAGCCCTGAAAGAAAATATACTTTTAAAATGATCACACTATGTACCGGTAGTTGTGTATATCTTAACATGGCTTTTCTCAATCTATGGTCTTTAGTAGAAATTGGACTTCACTTTCTATAATTCCAAGTCAAAATACTGATCAGAAATTATTAGAAGTTCTTGTTGTGAGCCGCCCCGAGTCCTGGGAGAGGGGCGGCATACAAATTTAATAAATAAATTATGGGAATTGTTGCTCAAAGCATTAGTCTTGGGGAAAGCAAGTCTAGAATAAGATTAATGATGCCCAACTTTTTCTATTTTTTTTCCTGATATGCTGTCAATTGATATCCAAAGATAGATATCTTATCTTTGCAATCTTTTCTCTTAAAGCTTCATCTGCAGCAAAATGTGATGACATGAGCAGTGATGGGCTTGCCTCAACATGTCCACATAATGCCTACACTCCACAAACTGTACTGTTTCTAATTTGCTATCAAGTGCAACTCAGGGTGCTGGCTATCACCTATAAAGCTCTACATAGCATAGGGCCCAGCTTTTTGTATACTATAGTTTCTGCCAGTTCAGTGCAATCTGACACAATTGAGTTTTATACCTGTTTTTCTGTTGCAGTTATACATTTTCCAATAAGTGGATTGTTAAGTATAATTGTGTAAGTCAGGGTCCTGAGTTGATTGCCTCTATTATCTTGGTTCCAAGAAGTTGATACAATATCTAAAGCCAAAAATATAGGTCATCGTTGCTATTCATTTATACAGTATCATTTAAACCATACATTTCCATCCATGCAAAGCAAAGTGAATTAAACTATGAAATTACCATAACATGTGGCATACAGTAATGAGTTTTAAATAATTAATCCTCAAGTTTATCTTTCTGAAACTGGCTTGAATCATTATGTTAAAGAATGAGAATTATGCCCATAAATTAGCATGGGTCAGGTTTTCTTCTGATTTTTTTTATATGTATACTAAAATAAAAAAAAAATTCTATGTATATTAAAATAAAATGTATTTATGTACATAAAATATACATGTTTTAACCCCATCAAATTACAGTAGTGGTTAATTCTATATGTGTTGTGCTGAGGCAGGAAAATATACAACAACAAAAGAACAGAAAAGTAAATATGTAACCAAGCAAATAAACAATAAACAAAACAATAAAATAAAATAAAATAAAAAATAAAAAAAACAAAATGATGGTGGTATTTTTAATAGCAGCCTAGGATTAATTGCAATGTCCTAAAACAGCGGTTCTCAACCTGTGGGTCGCGACCCTTTTTGGGGTCGAATGACCGTTTCACAGGGGTCGCATAAGACCATCGGAAAACACATATTTCCAATGGTCTTAGGAACTGAGACACCACTCCACATCCGTCTCAGCATGGCCTCCTCCGCCATTTGCAGAGAGAGGCAATTTCGCTTCTATTCTCTCTCAGGCGGACTTACCTCCTGCAGGGCTCCTGATTGGCCCTGTGCCTTGGTGCCCCACCCCTGGGAGAAGCGCAGCCAGGGCCTCGTGGCCTTGGAGCCGCCCGGGGAAGCCCCGGGATCCCTGCTGGGAGCAGCCCGCTGGAGGGAGACCAACCCCTGCGATCCCCAGCCATCCCAACCATTGGCCCCGCTGGCCGGGAAGGCGCGCCAGAGTTCAGGCTTCCTTCCTTCCTTCCCCTTCCCTCCCTCCCAACATTTTTGAGCAAGGAAGAGTAAGCTTCTCCATCGAGCATTGCTATATTGTTTTTGTGATTAATCACTATGCTTTAATTATGTTCAATTCGTAACAATGAAAATACACCCTGCATATCAGATATTTACATTATGATTCATAACAGTAGCAAAATTAGTTATGAAATAGCAATGAAAATAATTTTATGGTTGGGGGTCACCACAACATGAGGAACTGTATTGAAGGGTCACGGCATTAGGAATGTTGAGAACCACTGCCCTAAAAGAAACCTACTAATAGGGCTACTGTTCCTGCAACAGTCTATTTTTGTCTATATTAGAAAAAGTTCTTTAAAAAAACACAAAACTTCCAATTAATTAGAAAAACATATGAAACATTAATTATAGTAAAATAATTTTAATTAATTAAAGTAAGATCAATCAGTGCAATAACAATTCTGAATATGTATAGTGGTGTTCTCTGATATCAGCTGAACTGAAAATACAAAATAATGGTGTTAATCTTTAGTTGTGTGCAAAATGTTTTGAATGAAAAACTGTTTTAACTTGGAATCACCTATTGTTTGGATGTACTTCTGCTTTCTCTGCCCAGGTGATCAGTACTCAATTTTATAATTCTTCTATCTTCTATCTACAGTATGATAATCTATTTCAGGGGTGTCAAACTGCCAGCCCATGGGCCGGTTTCATCATACTGAAGCCGCACCCACCCCATTGCCGGCAATGCAAAAAGAGTTGCAATACGTCGTAACACGTCATGTGACATGGCGAGTTTGACACCCGTGACCTATTGTATCCAGCTACATTTTGTTAATTCAATATAACTTGCAAGAAATATCAAATTGTGATTTCAGATCCATATATGCTGGTTGCCAATAAACTTTAACTTGTGAACATATTTATATTCTGACAGTGACTGTGTTCAGATAATCACTTCCTAACTTAAAAAAAAGTCAAGATATGCATCTTTCTGAACAGGAAAACAAAATCAAAATACTGCAGTTAAAACCACTTTGCATCCAAATGTTCAGTTATATCTAAAGCTGAATAACCTTCTCTAAAGCCAAGATCTGAGCTAAATTTAAACCATAGTTTGTTTCAGAATGATTATTAGTTATTAATAGATTCTCAGTTCAGATGTTATCCAGAAGATATAATTCCTTATGGTTTTTTTACTTGCTTGCACAGTCAAGCAAAGGGAAAAGCAAAAGAAGTAGCATATAGTTGCATGAAACTAGGCAAGATCTACTCATTGAATGCAACCATGAAAAAAATGGGTTTGCATTATATTTGAACCCAGCCTTTGTATCACTTGATTTTAACACAACATTCATCTTGTTAAAAAGGAAACTAACTTTTTTACTCTCAATGTGGACAGTACAAATTAAAATAGTTTACCTGTTATATTTCTAGTCCTGAGATATGTCTGCATGAAATGGGAATTAGTGAAAAGCATTTCAAACATTTTCTCTGCACCAATACGGAAAATGTGATTAATAAAGAGTTTTCCATGGAGTTCGCTCTCGAGGATGGCTTCCTCAGCTATTGGAGAAGAGTTTAAAACACGGGTTAAGAACTCTGTAACAGTTACATCAGAAAAAATATATCCCAAAAGATGAAATTGTCTGCACTACTTAAAGGACAACAAAGGTAGAATTGTGTGAGACAATCTGATTCAAGATATCAAATGTAGGTAATGGCCATAGTAATTTCTCTTCCCAGCAACTTTCCTGACAAAAATTCTCTAAATGGAAATCTCCAAGTATATTTTAGAAAACTCCTTAAGCATTTATAGCCCTTTAGAATTAGAATACTTAATGAAAATTTGTCAGTTTACTTGCCTATAAAATGTGTAGAATTCTACAAATCTACAGTTATACTTATGAAGGGCTTTAAAAAGCATCGCTTGATGTGGAAGGTAGTGATAGGAGAAAGAAACAAAACCAAAACTTATGAAAGAATAATCAAGGATACTATGAAACATATGTAGAAATAGGGATGAGGAGGAGGAGGAGATTTTTATCAGCTAACCAATTAATCTTAATTCATTAATGGACTGGAAAAGAAAGAAAATGGCTGAGTTGTAACTGTAACTATGGAAGGAAGATTCTTCATCATAAAAAAAAACAATACCACAACAATGGGATTCAGTTTGTAATGCCAGTATGATAATGATTACTGAAATAATAATATAACATAGAGCAATTGAGACGGTAGATTTTTCTATAGTAACAACTAACAAGTATTGGAAATACTTGCAAAAATAGCTGGTAGAATAATTAATAGCATTGGCCATATGATTAATACAAATGAATATAATTCACAAACCATGTATTTTCCCTCTTTAAGTGCGATGTGTTTATTGCTTTAAGAAGCTCACAAAAATTATATATCCACTGGTATTTGCAGAAATGGAGAAATAGAATAACAGAGTTATAAGATCTTCTAGTCCAACACTCTACTCAAGCAGAAAACCCTATACCATTTCAGACACATGGGTTGTCCAAATTGGAATTATTTATTAGAATATTGGAATTATTTACTAGAAAAATAAAGCAAATAGTACTGTAGCATGAAATGTCTTATGTTCATTGCAACTTAGTGCTCTTGTAATGAAAGCTTTAGCGTTAGAAAAGATTTCAGTCTGGAACATTATGTGGGCTGTTACTGAAACTTCACTGTCTGTAAATGGGCTTATGGCAGTATCATCCCTATCTGCATCACCATCATTATGTGTTGAACAGTGCCTCTCATCCATGGCTATAACAAAGGTTTCACTAATACTATAATTGTGGTTGGCCGTGGAGTAGCCAGGGATACTGGGGGGACAATTGATGCCATGTCTGCAGCAGTTTTCTTTCTAATATATTGTGCAGATAACATAATGACATCGCGTTGATGCAAAAGATAAAATAGCAGTCATTGGCAGAGTATGATCTCTGAGTGGTGAAACACCAGGCTAGAAGCCAGGAGAGTGAGTTCTAGTCCTGCCTTGGGCATGAAAACCCAAGGCAGATGATTTTGGACTAGTCATTCTCTCTCAGCCTAAACTCAGTGCACAGGGTTGTTGGGGGGGGGGGAATAGGGGAAGGAAGGAGTACTGTGCGTGTTTATCCTTCAGTTATTTATTTAGCTATTTAATTGATTAGTTATATCCCACCTTTACCATTTTTACAAATAACTCAAGGCAGTGAACCTATCAACACATCTTCCTCCTATTTATAAAAATAATAAAGGCGGGATATAAATAAAACTTTTTAATGATCTTTAGGCAATATTTCCACATTCTTGTTTGTACAGAAGCTCTCCAAACTGATCCTATTGTCCCTTTCTTTCAAACCTAATGGTAATAAACTATCGAAGGAGAAACAGGATGAACAGTTTACCTGTACAGTGCCCTCCAACCTTACACTATCAACTCAAGGTCTTTAGGATCTATTGCTTAAATCAATCACAACACTAAGCCATTTTCTATCAGTTTTACTAGGTGTAAGATAAGCAAGAGCAGATTCCATAGATAAGATGATTTATGTTTTCTTTAGTTGCTGTAATTTGTACTGTATGGAACATTAAGACTGGAACATTATTTACCGTCTTCATCGCTTTCAGAGGCACTGCTCTTCTCCTTAGGAAAATTCTCATTTACATCCAAGGATTGTACTGAAACTTTGTGTGGTACAACATCAGAAAGCTTCCTTTCTAAAGGAATCAAAGAATTTCTCTTGTCTTGTTTATCATAATGACATTCCTCTGGTTCAGCAACCTAATAAAATAGAAAGCCGTTTTATTTAAGTAACATGACATTCACAATCCCAGCTTTCCAAAAAGAAAATACAAAAACCTTCTAAAAGCTTCTAAAACCACTTACAAACTCCTGAAAATACCCATATCTATACATATTTCAAATGTAGATAGTCCTCAACCTATGACCACAATTGAGCCCAAAGTTTATGTTGCTAAGCAAGACATTTGTTAAATGAGTTTTGCTCCATTTTACAACCTTTCCTGTCACAGTTGTTAAGTGAATCACTGCAGTTGTTCAGTTAGTAACACAATTGTTAAATGAATATGGTTTCCCCATTGACTTTGCTCTTCAGAAGGTTGCAGAAGAGGATCACATGAGCCCAGGACACTGCAACTGACATACATATGAGTCTGTTGCCAAGCGGTCAAATTTGATCACATGACCATGGGAATGCGGCAATGGTTTTAAGTGTGAAAAATTGTCATAAGCCTTTTCTGAGTGCCATTGTAACTTAAAACTGTTGTATGTTGAGGACTACCTGTACACATAATTCATTAAAGGGCTTGAATAAATGTGTTTCCAGAACTATGAATACTACAAAACTCCATGCTATTTCCATGAGTCCCACTGAAATCAAAGTTTCACAGTAACTACTTCTGAAGTATAGTTATTCCCAGTCTTTATCTAACCATCCAGATAGAGTATGCAAAACAACCACAACAAAAACCAAACAAAATAGACCTCTAAATGAAAATCATAAGCCTGTTTCTACCATGTCATTTCTGAACGACATGACTGCTAATATTTTGGCTGGTGAAAATGAATTATGATCCAATAAGATCCCATTTCAGATTTTGTAATGACAGAGAATGTTCAGATTTTCAACTTGATTCTATTTTGCCATATTTATAGTATGGTGAGATGGAAGACAAACAAATTTTTAAAAAATAAAATCTTTAATTTATAACAGGGATATTATGTTATTGTCTTAGTTGCACAAATTATGTAAATTTTGTATTGGGTATACTCAAAGTCAGGCCCATAAGCTAATCACAATACGTCTTACTATTTTTCAGAAAAAAAGTATAACTGTACTTAGAAATGCTAGAAGTTCATGTATCAAATGAGTAAAAAAGTAAATGAGTAAAAATGACAAACAATTCAAACAGTTAATATACGTTGTATAATATTATACATGGGGCCTGACATTTGGTATACTATACCATATATAGAGATTTGTGGTTGTGTGTGTGTGTGTGTGTGTGTGAAACATTGTGAAATTAAACCTATTACAAACGTGCGCTTTCTCTTTTCTTTCTTTTCCATTTAACCACACTGAGCCACAGCAACGCGTGGTTGGGTACAGCTAATAAAAAATATAGTAACAAAAATGTTTTAGGAAGTACAGTATGTGCTATTAAATCAGGAAGACTTATTTATGAACCAGCAAGGAATTCATTGAATTACTTTCAGTCTAGAAATCTATTTATTTTATTTATTAAATTTGTATGCAGCCCAATTCACTAATGCTGTAACTGGGTGGCTTATAATATAATAAAAAGTTTTAAAGTGCTGAAAACAATTAAAATTAGAATAAAAATATTTAAAGTAAAGAACCAAGATGATGGGCAGTCTGGGGATGAGAATCTTCTCTATCTCATCAGCCATCCTCAATGTATAGGCCCTGTCAGCCCGCAAGCCAACCAGCAGAGCAAAGTGTTTAGGTTCTTCCAGAAGGCCAGGAATATGGGTGTTGATCTCACCTGTGATGGGAGAATATTCCAGAGGATGGAGGCCATAGCAACTATGTTATCATAGTTTGGATATAGCTTATAACACATTTCATTTAACAAAACTGATTTCTCAAAGAATAAGAAATCTATTAGCGGATAGAAGGCAATATGTGTTTTTGTAAATATGTAGCTTGCCTTGCATTGAATTATTTGAGTATATTTTTATATTCAGTTATGATAAGTTCTAAATATTCTACACAAGTTAAAATATTCCATCCAAGTTTAAACTATGGTGTTTAAACAATATATATTCATATGCAAGAATATAAACAAGTTAATAAAGTAAATAATGCATGTATAGTGAAAAGGAATGTTTTAAAAGCTTACTTCTGAAAGTGAATTTCCAGTAAGAAATTCTGTCTCATCTTCAGTTTGAGCAGTGGATTCTTGAACTAGACCAACAACTTTAGCTGGTTCCTTATCTCCAGATTCATCACTGAGGTTAGATCTATACAAAAATAGAAATTGTTACTTCGTATTTATTCTAGAACCATTTGTTAATACAGTGTTATATTGGATTTAAAGCATAGATTGGAAAAAATCTATCTTAAAATATTCAATCATTCTACCATCAAATGATGTCTTTATCTTAGAGATATCATTTTACAGAACTTGTCAAAAGTACCATTGTGTTATATAAAGATGAATGCTGCTATTTTGTTGCATGAATGAGGGAAAAAAATCCCTTTGCTTATCTATAGTTTTATTTTCCCAAACATCTTCTGTATAATTACTCACAACTAAGATGACTGTTGGTTTTATATAACCATCTCTGAAAAGATTCTGTAAAATGAATCTTCTATATATAACTGAACATTTTGCATATTAAAAAACGTTTAAATACTACTGCTTCATTATATAGTGACAACAAAGATAAAAAGTTTTCACCAACCTGGATAACAAGAATTAATACATAACATATCCCTGACAGAATAATTATACCAAGTTTATATTGATAGATGGTCCTATTAACAAAACACAATCTGCAAAAAAGCAAAAATTACAGTAACAGTGTGGCAATCTATAGGCCAGGGGTTCTCAACCTTGGCAACTTTAAGACTTGTGGACTTCAACTCCCAAAATTCCTCAGCCAGCTTTCCTGGCTGAGGAATTCTGGGAGTTGAAGTCCACAAGTCTTAAAGTTGCCAAGGTTGAGAACCCCTGCTATAGGCAATCTCCCTTACCTTAATTGTCCATTCTCTTCAGATGATGAATAAATGTTTTCCATCTCTTCTATATTCAAGCCAAGCTCAGAGCCATAGCTCTCGTGTACAAGCTGCCAGAATTCCTGTTTGGTTAATTTCTGAGAAACGGGGAAAAAGTACACTAAGAACAATGGCAAGTTGTTCACAAATTAATTATTGATTATTATCTAAGTCAAATCATTCTATTAATCTAAAAAGACTGTTTCATAACAGCATTCAATAAACCCAGTATTAGCATACACAGACAGCTTGTTTTGAGGCTGTCAGAACTATTCGGTTTTGCCATCCCAACAGTCTTACACCCTCCCATCAAATTCCTGAAATAACATCCCAAGACATTTTAACTATTGAGAACAGCTGCAACTTCTTAACTAATGTTAGTTGTACAAGGCCACATTAAGTCAGCTGTCTTTGGGTTGGAAGCTTCTCTCCTCAAATGTTTTTTTTTAATATAAAATTCTTTTATTAAAACAATCAACATTGAACATAAAAACATATTATGCAGCAATCATCATGGCACCTGATATACAATACTAAGTATTAGTCATTGAAAACGTCTGAATTAGTAAGCCTTTTTCCACTCCTCGCGTCTAGCCTCAACTATACTCCTGTTACACTTTGTTTGATTGGTGTTTCTCTTATCTGGTTCCATATTAATGTGATCAACATTAAACCAAAGATCCTATTGCTAAACAATCATCCTAGAACATAGCATACAACATTAGGTATTAATCTTTGTATACATCTGTTTTAGTAAACGGTCTTCCCTCCTCCCTTCCCTCTTCAAGTATACTCCGAGTACCTTTTGTTTGATTGGTGTTTCTCTTATATATGGTCTATCTACTGCATCTAGTCTATTGCATATTGTTCGTGTGCGCTTCTGAATTGACTTCATCCCATTACTAGTGCAATCTTTTATAGTCCCTAACCAGAGATCTTGAGGAAGAGGCCCTGATCAAAGAACTGTAGCAAAATAGCAAGTGAAGCAGAATGATGTAGACGTAAGAGCAATGTCTTCTCTAAATCAGCAACTTCAGAATATTCTACTGTTGTCCTAACCGCTACTAGATTGTTTTCCTCTGCCTCTCTTGTCAGGAGGGACCGGGACCGGCTACAAACAGTGATGGTTGGGTCTGTCATATCCACCCCCCTGAAGCTTGGCACTGACTCACCATAGGGCTGCATGCTTAGCCCCTACCTGTACTCATTGTACACATATGATTGTGTATCATCCGACCCATCCATTGCGATCATCAAGTTCGCAGATGACATCACCGTGGTGGATCTCATTACAGGTGAAGATGAGACAGCATACAGGGGGGAGGTACAAAAACTATCCTCATGGTGCCTAGAGAACAACCTGCACCTGAACATTGGCAAGACGAAGAAGATGGTGCTAGACTTCCGGAGGAAAAGAGAGGAACCTTTTTACTCTCCTACCATCGGGTAGGAGATACAGAAACATAGCCAGCCATACCAACAGGCTGAAGAACAGCTTTTATCCATGGGCTGTCAGGCTTCTGAATGCGACATAACTTTATAACTTTATGCATGACAGACTTGTGAGGCCGGCATGATATGCAATTAGTTCACAGGGTGAAATAAGTTGGGGGGTTGTAATCACTGTGAGTTTGTTGTGAGGGGAGGCACAGAGGGAGGCTCTGCCAATTTCACTGTATATATGTTATACTTTGATAATAAAGGGTTTATTATTACTAGGAGAACATCTGATCTCGTGCTGCAGAATAAGACAGGACATGTATTTGACCTTCTGTAATGTTACATTTATACCAAATTATCTTTCAGTAGTCTTGTCTTAAGATTAAACATATCCAGCTACTTAGGTCCCTTTTCCAATACAGCACTTCATTTTATCTTTAACCACCCTCATTGCTGTAATGTGGGAATGACCTTAGGAGACTTGGAGAAGAGATGCAGCCAAACAAATGGTCAGATAAAAGGCAACTTAGCCCACAACAGGAATGGGATGGGGCAAGCAGCTCAGAAGGGACCCCTAGTTTTGGGGGCTGTAAAGAAGATGTGAGGAGGGCACATGTTATTTCAAATTTTGCAAGTTCCTATTAATATAACCTTACAATAAAGTAGACTTAACTCATCTTGTCATGTTCCCTATCTGGTTTGCCTCTAAAGATGATTGCCTTTCTCTGAACCCATTCTAATTTCTCTGACTTCTTAATAAGCAGAACTAGAATTTGAGCTCAGAGTTGGGGCTAACCAAAGTACAATAAATATTATGACACTTTTGATTCATATTATCTTTATAATATACTATTGTTCCAACTTTTTCCCCAATTACCAATATAAGTCAGTTTTATATGTAACGTGTGTTTTTTTATTTTAGCTTCCTACATGAAGAATTTTGCACTCGCTTCTGTTAAATATCCTTCAGTTACTTTCAGGCTATTTCGCTAACTAATGAAAGTTTTGAATGTTATTGTTCTTTTCTAGGATAGTTTCGCTCTTTTAAAAAACTGATCAGGATTCCCTCCATTTCTTCATCCAAGCCTTTAATAAAAATAGATGTTTACAGGGTCCAGAACTAATCCTTGGGGATGCACACTCAAAAACCTCTCTCAAATTTAATGAGGAATTATTGATGAGTGATATTGAGCTATTGATTAGTACCCTAATTAATACTGAATATACCATGAATGCTAATAGTTTATACAAGTTAAGATCTATTTGAAGACACATATAGTTAGCAAATGTTTAGCATGGATGTTATCATATGTTTTTATGATTGCAACATAATCCTACTATCAGTCATAAAATATTGAAAGCAGAGCAAACAAGCCATAAAAATGACATGTAAGCAAAAATGCAATTTACACAGTACTACACTAAGCCATCTTAGTAGAATTAGCTAGGAATTTTTACAATAAATGCTAATATAGTGGACCTCATTATCTGCAGGTTTTGAGTATCCATGGTTAAAAAACAAAGACTCAAATAAATTGTCTACAGTAAATGGTTTAAGTATATGCATTTTTAGGTTTGCAGTTTTGTTTCATCCATAATTTGGCACATTCACAGAATTCTCCTTAGATTTCCTGGTAATCCTACCAAACTGCTACGTTCTGATGTTATAATGTCATCCTCTTTCTGCAAGTTACTTCCCCACAGTAAAAATGAACAATGCACAGGGGAGAACTCTGCTGAGTAAAGTAGCATATGATCACAGAAAATGTTGCCATTTATCAACAAGATTAAACAGATGATTTTTCCTTAATTATGGAATTTAAACCCCCAATTAGGCTCAAACTCCTGTTATCTGCAGTTGCACTATCCATGATTGCATGGGGCTGCATGGTATGCTGAAGCAAAAACATGCACAATTAGTAGGATCCACTTATAGTTATGTAATAATTACATTATTACACAGAGATTCAACAACAATTTGTCTGAAATGGTATGGGGTTTCCTGGCTAAGCAAGGGGTTGGATTAGAAGATCTCCAAAGTCCTTTTCAACTCTGTTATTCTGTTATTTTCCTGAGATGTAAAAACTGTCCTTCAGCCTTGGAATACAAAGGTCATCAGAAATTGTGATAAAGATACCTTTGTATGCAATAATTAACAATCTAATAGAGAGAGAGACTAAGCAGGACAAATAGGGAGCACTTTTAAAAAATGTATATTGGCCTTCCCATTACAGATTAAAAGTAGAAAAGCAATATAAGAAATAAAAAGAGTATAAAGTATTTATGTCTCTTCTGAATGAAAAGAGAAGCAGAAATACATAAAGTTGAGACTCTACTCAAATTTTGCTGAGCAGGCAACAAATAAAGACTCATTTGAATGCAGGTGGAACAGATTTATTCTTGTGATGTGCTACAATCTTCACCACCCTTGGTGCCCCCTCGATATGATGACTTATTTTGTCATGGTTGAAGGCAGCTATCTTTGCTTTGTTCCCGCAATGCAAATAGTGTGGCTTTTGTTGCCACCTTGCAATACCACACTTCCTGAAAATGGTTTAGTTTTGACTAAGCATGATGTAGGAAACAAACTATTGCCATAAAGCATGTTTTTAAGTTAGAATTACACATGATTCAGGACAATATGGCTTATTCCATAAACCACAGTAAAACCTAACAGTAGCTTAGTGTATTAAATGAACCCAGTAGCGACACTGCTATTATTCTGCGAAGATAACATATAATTAATGCATGACATTCAAGAAGGAGGATGTGATATACCCAGTCGCTCCATAACTTTTTCTACTTTCTTAATTACCACCAACAAGCATTTCAAGCAGAGATCTCTCATTTATATTTGGAGATGTTAAGAATTGAATCTAGAGCTTTCTGCATTCTAAGCATATATCTACTATTAGGTTATGGTCATCTTTTAATGATTCCCTAGTTGCAAAGAAGCAGCATTGCTCAAAGGCAACCTATACCATCATGACAATTCTACACATTGAAACACTATGACTATGTTCATACAACTTGCTTATCTTAATTATTTACCTAATCACTTTCTGGATTTGCACAATCACTAAACCAAAAACTTATTAAATGCCCATAAAAATAAAATTAAAACTAACCGTAATTAATATACAAATATAGCTATGTTAGTAGTGTTGGTTAAACTCAATTAAGCCATGCAAGTATTTTTCTTCAACTCAAATAACAATGATATTCTTTCTAACTTAAGAATAAGAAAATCTAACTCTATAGAAAAAAAATCTATTGAGTCTAAAGAGACTATGGATTTAAGAGCAACAGGTTTCTCATGTAAGCCTGAAATCCTTCTTTCCTTCCACATTCTTTTACCTGCAGTCTTCTGCATGAAAAGAGATCACGTTCATAGATTTGCAATACCAAACTACAGTGAACTTCGTAGTGACACTCAGGAAACTGGACACATCGTCAGAACAAAGTTAACAGAAGCAACTTCAGGGTTGAAGCAACTTTCCGTCATTGGAAATCAGCACTTCCTGAAGTGTCAGAATTCTTCCTCCTCAAGCCATTTAACTAACAAAGCAAACTAGAAGCCGGCAAGGTAGGTAAAATTTAATATAAGCTTACCTTGCCTGCACAGAAGTATCTATCAAATAGTGGCAAAATTTACAGAGGCCCCATTTAAAAAGACTCAAAACAAAATTCCACTTTGAGAGAAAAATGTTGCATTTATACAAATTCTACTCCTGGCACACGGAAAACTGTTAAAAAGTGGGCAGGTCTGATTTTAGTTCTTAAGTTGTTCCTTGTACCAGCCCAGTTTCAGCTCCTCCCATCCAGGAAACAAATCAACAGTCTGTGAAGCACACAGATTAAAATTTCTAAAGATCTATCAACTGAGGCCTTTTTTTCTGTCTCTTGCACAGGTTACCGGAATATACATAAGACTGAACAGATTCAGAGGGAAATTTCTCTTTTGCTCCTCTCCTAAGAACTGCATTAAGTTATTACAGCATCCCCTGGGAGCGATTTTAAAGCTGCTTGTGTGCTAATGTTGCTGATAATTCCACTCAAAACTGGTCAAGCTGTACTTCACTGCAAGAGAAGAACTCAATCTACATTCCTAGGTATAGCCTCCTTATCAGATTTATCTTTAAGCCTTTTGCAAAGATGCACATAGATACCAGCTTGGTATCTGGAGAAACAAACACCTTGAGTTTTCCCCTGAAAATGATTAGCAGCAATAAGATGCCATTTGATGTATCTGTCCCCCACCTCCCCATTTTCTTCCTGGACTGATGCATATTGTTGTTTGTTTATTTTTCATTGTTTTAAATGTGTGTTTATATTCTACGTTTGATAACATTTGCTTCAGAAGTATTTTCTTTCAGAAAACTGCTAACTCTGAAATTTTGTGCAGATCATTTAACAGAATAACAGAGTTGGAAGGAACCTTGTATGTCTTTGAGTCCAACCCCCTGCCCAAGCAGGAGACCCTATACCATTCCAGACAAATGGCTGTCCAATCTCTTCTTAAAAACCTCCAGTGATGGAGCACCCACAACTTCTGAAGGCAAGCCTAATTGTTCTCTGATTAATTGTTCTCACTGAAATTTCTCCTTAGTTCTAAGTTGGATCTGTCCTTGATAAGTTTCCATCTGTTACTTCTTGTCCTGCCCTCAGATGTTATGGAGAATTGGTTGACCCCCTCTTCCCTGTGACAGTTCCTCAAATATTAATCTTTCTTTTCGCTAGACTAGACATACCCAGCACCTATAATTGATCTTCATATGTTTTAGTCTCCAGCCCCCTATCATTTTTGTTGCTCTTCTTTGCCCTCTTTCTACCATCTCATCATCTTTTTTGTATTGTGGTGACCAAAATGGATGCAGTATTCCAAGTGTGGTTTTACCAAAGTAGTATAAAGCAATGCTAACACTTCATATGACCTTATGATTCCTTTGTTGATGCACCCTAGGACCACATAGGCTTAGGGGTTTTTTTTAGTTAGTTTTAGTGAAAGGTAGTTAGTTTCACTGTTAGAAATCTTTGTGGGAAGAATGTATGTGTTTGCAAGCAAGATTGTTATAAACCTGCACACCTTAAAGGATTATTAATTATCTGGAAACATCTGACCCTGAAATCTATTGAAATTTTTCTTTTCCTATTTTTTTCAACTATGAAAATCTTAGAATACAACAAAATATTATAGATTGGGAGTATACAATACCACACAAGAGTTCTTAATTATTTATCCAATTCCATCTAAGTACTAACTTCCTTATTCTGTAACCTATTGTTTTCCAAATATAACCAACCACTATAATAATGACCATTTTTTTTAAAAAAAGGCTGCATTACTGTCTTTTAGAATTCAAGTGCATTAAATGCATAATGCATTTCAAATTCTAGGGTTAGGGTTAGGGTTCACAGACAAGGTATATATATATTGCTCGGTGACCCCTAGGATATGCCCAGATAACCCCTTTGGAGATAATTTCCCACTTCCCTAGTTTTAAGAACCACTAAGGTAGGAGATAATGTTTTTGAAGTCTTTTCTGAATTGGGAAAACCCTGCACACATAAAGGTTTATTCAGGGAAGGTGCATGAACATTATTTTACTACTATGCAGTTTTTATGTCAGCAATCTTTCAAACTTGTGATCGTCTATACACAGAACACCATCTGAAAAATGCAAATTACCATTTTGTTTTCCTCCAACATTTGGATCTCAAAATGTGTTACAGGTAGTCCTTGACTCACAATTACAATTGAGCCCAAAATGTCTGTTGCTAAATGAGACAGTTGTTAAGTGAGTTTTACCTCATATTACAACCTTTCTTGCCACAGTTGTTAAATAAACCACTGCAGTTATTGTTACTAACACAGTTTCTAAATGAATTTGACTTCCCCACTGACTTTGCTTCTCAGAAGGTCACAAAAGTTGATCACATGATCTCAGGATACTGTAACCATAAATAGTCATAAATACGAATTAGTTGTCAAACATCTGAATTTTGATCACATGAAACATGGAGATGCAGCAAGGGTATTAAGTTTGAGAAACAGTCATGTCACTTTTTTCTGTGCCATTGTAACTTTGAATGGGTCACTAAATGAACTGTTGTAAGTCAAGGACTACCCATACATAATTGCAATTGTTAATATGACAGAAGAGAATGTTATTAAAACATAATAAAAGTAACTATAGTAACTATATTTAACTTTAATTACAGGTACATATAAATACATTTTGGGTTTTGATCTGGCCCCATCCATTACTTTTGAAGTTCTATCTTACCTAACCCAGAATAAGCTCTTCAGTCATAATTGTAGGTTGAAATAATACATCTGATAGAAACAAGGCCATGCAATATTTCTGAATTTGAATCAGGTAAAAATTTAGCCTAAAGATGCAAGCAGAGAAGGATAGAAAGCTGCTTGTTTTTGATGAGTGATTCTGGAATTTCTCCAGCTAAAAGCACTCTAAATCAGCCTAAAATAATCTACATAAAAGTGATTAAAATCTATATCAGTCCATGATAAAGGGCAGACGATAGATGTAAACACATAGAAAAACATACAAATTAGCTATCTTGTGCTTTCGTTTTTCTTGAACATAGGTTATTCCTTGCAGAACCAAGTCAAATTGTCAAATCAAGATAAGGTTCAACATTTTCATAGGTTACTAAAACACATTATACATTGAAGCCAGGAAAATTCTCAAACGGATGTCCAGTTTTTAAAAAATAAACTTCATTTGCCCTTATTTTGTCAGATGTTAATTTGTGAATAAATAAATAAATAAAATGTAGAAATTTAACTTTAAATTTAAAGAAAGATTTTAACTTTGGGGGTTATATCTAACTCATAATATTTTTTAAAATAAATATTCGGGCCAATTTCATTTATTTATAAAGTACATCAAGTCTACTACCCTTGCCGTCCATATTTATCCATAAATTATAGAGCTTCAATTTTAAAATAATTATTATGTAACAAAAAAAATCTTAAATAAAAAGCTGTGAAATATCGGTGCAAATTACCAATGTATAAATATAAATGGTAAGGCAACAGTTTCAAAGATATCTGACTGGTACTGTTTTACTGATACTGGTACTGTTTCATTACAGTATCCAAAATAAGTCAGGATCTCAGATATTTCCCAGCTATATAAAAACTTACCTTCTCCAACAATGCATTTTGCCATAATCGAAATATATTAAGGTAGGTTCGGTCTCTGGCACTGAAGGAAGTGAAGAAAAACTGCAAAACAAATGGTAATTTGCATGAAAAATATTAAAAGTTATCTACAAATCAGTCAACCCTATTTCAAATGAAAAGATATTGCATCAGAGCCAATTGATTTTTAGAAGTCTCTAAGAAGGACTAAATTATACAGTGTTCAGCCGTTTACAATCCTATACATATTTACTTATATAAAAGTTTCATTAAGTTCAGTCAGGTTTACTATTATTTATTCTATTTGGTTTTTTGCCTTTCTGGTTACAGGGTATTTACTCCCAAGCAAATGGGTATACTCCAAATATATATTCACACTACCATAAAAGTAAGTCTCAGTAAACTTAATAGGTTCATCAGATATAAATGGTATATAAAAGATATAGCATATAGTCAAGTTTTAACATGATTTGCAAACTATTATTATTATTATTATTATTATCCAATGTATTTGAGGGCCATCTCACAGCAAAGCTAAATAATAGTATTTAAAAATTCATAACTTTCCTTTCCAAGTGCAACATAATAAAGCATTTTTTTGGCTCTTGCATGCACATGCCCATTCACATGTTCTAAAAGCCTAGATGCATTCCTGATTGATAGAGGAAGAGCCTCAATGCAAAGTAAGCACTCATACTTTCCCAAATGCTACTTTATCCTTCCTCCTCCCAAATGTTACTTTATCCTTCCTCCTCCTACTTTCCCCAAAGCAACAATCCCCTTAGATGGGTTGGGCTGAGAGAGTGACTGGCCCAAGATCACCCAACTGACTTTCATGCCTAAGTCAGGACTCGAATTCAGTATCCTGCTTTCTTAACAGCATTTTAACCGCACACCAAACTGGTTTTGTTTAGTTTAGTTTTGGACAGTTTCTCCAGCCCCCTAGACATATAGACTAGAACATCCTTCATCAGGCACATAGTACAGGTAGTCCTCGACGTACAGTAGTTCACTTAGTGACTGTTCAAAGTTACAATGGCACTGAATAAAGTTACTTATGACTATTTTTCACATTTATGAGCATTGCAGCATCCCCATAGTCACATGATCAAAATTCAGATGCTTGGCAACTGACTTACATTTATGACATGATCTTTCCTACAGAATCAACTGCAGTGATTCACTTAACAACTGGCAAGAAAGGTGGTAAAATGGAGAAAAATTCACTTAACAGCTATCTCACTTAGCAACAGAAATGGTGGGCTCAGTTGTGGTGATAAGTTGATAACCTGTAATGGCCATGTCAAATTAGAGTAATGGCAACTGAAGACGTATAACTTTGGAGAGCATGGTGAAAAAAAGATAATTTGTGTCGTGGTTAAGTCACCAGGCTGGAACCCAGGACACCATGATTCTAGTTCTGCCTTAGGCACAAAGACAGCTGGATTACCTTGGGCCAGTCACTCTCTCTCAGTCCAAAGAAGGAGACAATAGCAAGCTACTTCTGAAAATGTTGCAAGAAAACTTCACTGACTAGTCTAGACAGTCACCAGGAATCAACATTGACTCAAAGGCACACACTCACAGGGAAAGCTAACTAACGAGAAAGACTGGCTTTTGTCTGTAGGTAGGTAGGTAGGTAGGTAGGTAGGTAGGTAGGTAGGAAGGAAGGAAGGAAGGAAGGAAGGAAGGAAGGAAGGAAGGAAGGAAGGAAGGAAGGAAGGAAGGAAGGAAGGAAGGAAATTGGCTGCCTCAAGAAATGTCTCCATTAAACAGAGATACAAATAAGAAGATTGTACCTTCTCCCCTTCTGTAGCAATTTGGATAGCATTTGGAATAAGCCGAGCTGTCTTCTCTTTTGTCATGAAGGTTATGTCCTTCAGAGCAATAGAAATCTGAAGTTTGAAATACACATAAAATAAACCACCTAAAAGCTAACGCTGAAACTACAGAAACAACATATAAAATGAATATAATTAAAGCAATAGTTTCCACATAATTTCATTTAATTCAGCATTACTACTCATATCAAAACCCTTCCTTTAAAAAAATTGGAAGAGTTAGAAACAAACTAAACATACTGAGTTTCTTTATGGGTTTCCTTATGAAAATCATACAAACTAATATAGAAATGTTATCATAAAAATGCAAACTTAAAATTCTTAGCATGAAAATATACTCTCTATACCAATACTGTCTGTCCATGTGTATGATTGTATGTAGGTATTTATATGTACACAGAGATATATGCAATATATTTTGGATACACACATTTCTTAAAGCAAACATGCCTTACCATAGTCTCCCATCTGAAGATGTTGCTGTAGAAACAGATCCAGTTTTCAGACAGATATAAGCGTCCTTGAAGGAGGATATCTTTTTGGAGGGCACAGGCATAATCTAAAGAAAAGTATTATATTTTTACAACATTTTAAAAGTGCAGCCAAATGCTTAATTAAGTTCATCAAGAATTATTTTTATTCATTATTTATTTGTTGACTATTTTGTTAAATGATAAAACCATTTCTTCATTGCCTGTGCACTTTTGAACAGCTTCAAATACAGATCCCTGATCTTTACATGCAACTTAAAACATACCTTGATGTTAGCTTAAAGTCAAGATTGCCTAAAGGCAAAACTAATCTTGAATGGAGAGCCTATTATGGGCGCGAACTCATTGGACATTATTATAATGTGCAATCTTCTCTCTCATAACTAAGTTCAAGAGAAACTAGATTTTTTTAACAGCAAATGGTGGGTGTGTACTATAATTGACACTAATGATTCCAAAAAGGTGACTTCACTGAAACTTCTCACTGTTTCCTAAGTAAGTTTGTTAAATGATTTGATTTTCTCACCTTCTTTCAGCTATGGCATTCTTAGACATGTGAGTCTAAATTATTATCAAAAGCAATAAACTAAGCTTTAGAGTTAAATTACCCCTCAAGAAAGCTCCGTAATTTTAATAATTATATTAATTTCAAGAACCTTTTCTCAGCTATATTAGAAAATACTATAAATATTAAGTAAAAGAGTTTTTAATTACAACTTTCAACTTCTAAATTCTTGCTGTGTTATTGTTTGGGAAAATTAGTACTGTGAAACATGATTCAAAGGATAAAGCCAAAGGATTAAAAATACATGGAATAAGACAAAGATGCACACCTGCTTGCATAATTTAATTACAGTATTTGTAGGAAATGGTTACAGATGTACTGGCTAGGAACATGAGTGTGTGCATACTTTGGGATGCAAAAATATCATGTTGATTGAGATTTGGAATGATTTGCAGTCTGTGATTATATCATGTAGTTAGGAACATAAATCTATGGAAGACCAAAATAGTTGTGTTTGACAGGGAAATGGAATGGGTAACTGCAAATTATATACAAATGGTGAAAAACTAAGCAAGTAGACAAATGCATGTTTCTGGGAATATTTATTAAAGATGGAGAAATACAAATGCTGGTAGAAACAGCATTAAGGAAAATGAATGGCCTATGTTGCTGGGAATGTAATGGGAATGAGTTGCTGTGTAAAAGACTCAAGAATGAATTTGCCCTGAAAGAAGGTGGGTTGAATACAAAAGTGAGTAAACCATGTGTGTTTAGTCACAGAGAAAATGAATGCAAGTCAAACACATTTGAAACAAACACATTAAGGAAAAATTATATACAAGGTCAAGATAAAGGGAAAGATTTGAAAACTCATGACTGAATGATGTTAAAAAAGAAAGATCAGCATCTTAAAGAAAAGATAGGAATGTATGTATAGATATGGTGGTTTTCAAGAATGGAAAGATATGGAGAATATAAGAACAGTGTTGGTATAAATTAGATATATTCCTTCTTTTTTCTTATCTCATATCTTTAATTTGTTTGGTTACTATCTCTTATTTGTTTTTTACATGTTGCACAATGTCTTTAACCCAAAAGGGAACAGCATGATGAAAATGTGTGTGTGTATCTTTTGCACTAGATGGAATCTCTGTTTGGCTTCCACATTTTAAAAGTTCCAAAGTGGCATGTTAACCCATCTGTGTAAGTATTGCTAGTTAAAAAATATCAGCTATAAAAGAAAGTTTTCTGCCATTATATTTGACATAGTTACTGTTATGAATAAAACAGGACATCAAACCTATTGTGAGTTTTAAGATACAGAGTCAGGGTTTTAACGAATTGTGGATCCAGAATCATAAACCCTGTCTCCTTTTTCCATGGGAGCTACATAGGTTTTATATTCTTTCTGTGCTGTATTGTCTCTATAAAAAAAGAAATTACTTCTGACCATTACACAAGTGTTAAGAGGAAGGACTGACTTCAGGGAATCCTAAATTTTTCTTATTGTTTCTAAAATGGCTACAACTCTTTTTGTTCTTGAAACTACTTCAAAAACATGAAAATAAATACTTAGAAGTCCTTAGGAATTTCAGAGTATATTTCTCTCTTTTTTTAAAAAAAAAATCACCTGTAATAACCTCAGACTCTGCATTACATGTTAAATGGCTGATGAGTATGGTTGTGAAACTAACCCAGATTCACAACAATCCTGACTGTCAGCTGTATGTCTGGCAGATTGCATGCATTCTCAAAACACATTCACTTATCTCAAATGTAGAATCTAAGAGTGATATGCTTTGAATCATGTTTAAAGTCAAATTACATGAGCCTTTTTAACAAAAAGGAATTCAAGTTGTTGAGGTCTGTTTTTGTTTTAAAAACAAGAGAAACTCTAAACCCAAGGCTGGACATCCTGAAATTCAACATTTCTCCACAGCTTTGAAATGAGCTGATTGGCATTTCTAATGGAGGAAGGGAAATCCAGATACAGTAGAACCAGAAATATAACTGTTTCAAGAGTTGTTTTTAAAGAAATATAGAAAGATTTGGTTAGGAATCTGCAATTAGTCATTTGATTTATTTTGATGTATCCACATTAGTTAACCTTTTATTGACTTTTGTCTTCCTATCTCTGCATAAATTGGGAAATAGAATACAGAGCATTATATTTTGAATTATGTTAATGAATATAGATTTACAGACTTTAATAATTTTTCCTTAGGTTCCAAATGTACTTTTTCAAGAGGCTACTTTCTTGTTTTTCTTTGAAGATGTTTCGCTTCTCATCTAAGAAGTTTTTTAGAGCTGAAAAACTTCTTGGATGAGAAGCGAAACGTCTTTAAAGAAAAACAAGAATATCCAGTTACCTCTTGAAAAAGCATCTTTGGGACAACTATGATCTAGATGACTGAGAATCTCCATAGACATTTCCTTGATAAACTGTAATTCTGTAAAATTTGAAATCAAACAATAAGCAGTTTGTAGCAGGCTAGCACCATCCTGTGGTCTTTGAATAGTATTGCATATTATCTTAAATTTTGTAGTTCTACTAAATTAACAAGTTGTCACCTCTCTGTGAGTTAATCAGATCTGAAAGGTTTTTTCCCTTAACTTTGAATATCTGAATAGTGATATTTATAAATAAGATATGTACATAATAGACTTTTTCTTTTAATAATGGTTGATTTTGTTTCTTTCTTGTGAAGGAAGTTAGCCCAGAGAAGGAAATATTAAAAGGGCAGAAAAATATATTTTTCCTCAAAAGGATTTTTTTAAAAACCAAACCTGGCTCCAAATCAATCTCTCTGCCCCAAGCAAGAGCTAGCCCCATACAAATGCAGATGTAGAACCATCAGAAAGCTGAAGCCAGGGCACTCAAGAAGACAAAGAGAAGATCTGCATGCCCCACCCAAACTCTAGGAGTCATTAACCCCATCACCTGGGAAGCAGGATATAATAGGATTAAACCACAGATATCAAGTCCTAGAAAAACACTCAGAAATAGCCTCAAGGTTCATGCCACAGGAACAGGAAACTATTCCAAAAGGCTAGAGGGGGTATAAAAACCTACTGCCCATGTGCTCAAGTCCTCTCTTTCCTCTCTGCTCCTTGCAAGGACCATCTTTCTGCTTCTTCAATAAACTGTAACCTTCTTCCCAAAGCAGTCGCCATTTTGCTTATTTATCCCGGCTTGGATGAACCAGGATGAAGACTTCTGACACTTGTGAAATTGGCCCATCTGCCATATCTGTGGGGAAAATGGGCTAATATCCTCCCTACATGCCTCAATTCTACAGGGTCAGAGAGGCAGAACTGTATAATTTCTTTTCCTTTTCAACTATAGTTCATACTAATAAATATTTACATGTCAGGTCCAAAACCAAGAATGATACATGGTGATTCTTACAAGCAGAGTTCAGACCGACCATTTTACTAAGTGCATCTACAATATAATTGTGATTATTGGGGGAGGGGGGCTGTCTTCACCCTCTTTTTATCACACATAATACCTGGACTGAGTTGTCTCTTATTCCTCTGGAATGCAGGCCCTGCCTATTGAAAATCCATCTCCTTATTTCATTCCATCACATTATTTAAACTTTTGTATTGGAAAGTTCAGTTATATTTTACTGCCTTTCTACTCAGTAATGTCATTTTTCTTACCCACTACGAGCCTTTCCAAATCTGGCAGGTGTGAGAATTGTTTCTTGAATTCTTCATTCCGATATTTGTAAGTAGAACTTGAGATCTGCAGAAATAATGAACTTTAAGAATAAATCCAGCTTTCCTTTGATTTATTAGAGACAATGCTATATTCAGAGTATTGTCAGGAAGGGTTATAAAAATTATTTTGGACCATGAGTTTTTTTAGTCGATAATTTAGTATTTTCTAATACCTATTTTTCATTTATACTATTGCTATTGAAAGATGATATAGAAAATAAGTTTCAAACATTAGTCCAGACTAAATTTTCTCTTAGATGACAGAGAGAATTAAGAGCATGCACTTATACATTACAATAGAAGAAAATAATTAATTTCCAATATTGCAAGAAAGATTCTTTCAAATTAAAGGTTATTTTATTCTTTTAATAGATTGATTTGGCCATTTTTCTTTGTGTCTGGGGAAAAAATATCTGCCCAGCCCAAGGAAATATAGGTAAAAATAAAAAATCTGGGGAGCTAGTATTCTAGATGTCCAGCTTTGTTAGCTCTTAATAGCTCTATTATAATATATCATACCCTAAACCTTTATAACATTGTGTCTTTTTCCAGTGAGCTGAATACAAAACCATTAAAAAAAAGTTCATTTATATAAGGATATGCTTCTTTTAAGTAAAGAATACAGGTTATCCATTCTTATCTCAAGAAAAGATTGTGGAATGTGAAGTAGCTCAAATTAAGCTTTTGTTTTCTTAGAGACAAGTTACACGCCTTGAGAGTAATCCACAAATTGATTTTTCCATGCACAATAATTTTTGGTAAAAAACCCCATACAGATTGGAAGGACAAGGAAATAATTCTTAACACAACTGCTTGAACAACTAAAAGGCAACTTTTTCATTCCTAAGTATAAATGTTTCCATCTAGCTCAAGGACATATGAATAGAATTAAAATGATGTATAATTATATTCACCCTTTTTTTTTACAATCATAGCCATACAAAAATGAGACCTCCCTCTTCATCATTTTTCCTGATTCTAGTGCACTCATAAACTTCCAATAATCCAAGAAGGGGAAAAATGCAAGCCTCTGTCATTTTGCTTGGAAAATAGGAAATCGCATCCTTGAAATCAGTTTCAAGCAAACTGTCTCTGCTCTGTTTACTTCCACAGGCTTAATATGCTTTTCCTTCAAATAAAAAGAAAACCACAGAATGAACATAAAAACCAGACTAAAGATAATCCTGGGTAAATTTCTCTGACCTCATAGGTGCTAAAAGGGACAGCAGCATCCAGAATAATCTCATGGAACATGTAAAATGGCATTCCACCCCCACACAGCTATACAACATTTATTTTGGCCAGTGCAGAAGAAAACCTATTAAGACATTTGAAACAGAAACAGCAATATGTAACTGGGGTAACCTGACTTTCTTTCAAGGTGTAAATCAATCTTCCCATTTTTTAAAACGTAAGTGTGCCACTCTTTGAAAAAAGCATTAAACACATAATTTAAAGCAGGTTTAATGCTCTTCCAGAAAAATACTAGATATGGATATATAAGGAGCCTGCATAATTAAGCCACCAAGAGTAGTCTTGTGGTGAGATGGGTGGAAAATAAACTTAATAACAAATAATCCCTATATGGTCCTTTGAGAAGCCGGTATGTATGTGTGTATGTGTATATAGTTGTAGGAATGTACCAACTCCTGCCACATCAACCTCAGGGGTTTCCACCCCAGGGTGTGTTGCAAAATATCAATGAAGATTTTCAATCACCAGATCTGAAGATTGTCTGAAGTTATTTGAAGGTTCAACTGGACTAATTTTTTGTTGTTAGTTTGAAAGATGTTTTACTGCCCATCAGCTAGCTTCCTCAGTCAGATCAAGGCAGTTAGGCAGCAAGTTGTTGGAATATACCAAATCCAATGTCTCTTAAACTAACAACAAAAAATTAGTCCAGTTGCAATGATTCAATCTTCAAACAACTTCAGACAACCTTAAGACAATTCTATCTGGATGACTGAGAATCTTCATTAACACTAGAATAAAGTCTTCTGTAAAGGACATTCTATGGAGAGCTACAGGGAATGTGGGGGAGGGGGAGGATACTAAATGTGACATATCACATTATTTCCTGACTTGGCCATCTTAGTGATTCATATTTAGTTTATATCATAAATAGAACTAATTTCTTACCAACATAGTTATTGGACATTATGGATGAATCATGCATGGAGACTTACAATTACTTGATGGCTCATAAACTTTATAATATTTGCTATCAGTATGGAGATTCTGGGAAACAAGCGTATTCCTGAACGATATATCCCACACTTTATACTACTTTCACTTCAGATTTTCCAGTTTAGTGTTCTGTTAAAACTGTGCATATTTATTCCTTGCTTTAGCAACATCACAATTTTGATGTTATGTGTAGGGGTGCTATTTGCTTTGCAATAATATTTTAATATATTTTATTCTTAAGGCTATATTTTAAATTGAATTGCTAATTTCCTTACTGGAATTTGGTGCATTTTGGTTGTGGTGCAAAGAAATCACTTGCTTATTTTGAATGTATTATTATTATTATTATTATTATTATTATTATTATTATTATTATTATTATATTTCGCCCTATTCCGGAGAACTCAGGGCGGCTCACAACATGATAGAAATCACAATAAAATACATAAATATAAATATATAAATATAAAAACCCCGAAGTTAAAAAAGAAAAACCAATCATGTGACATGTGTGTGCTGATCTCAGATCCTTAAGACCAGTCACTCTTTGTAACCTACTAGTTATGGACTAATTATCAATTGTTTGGGTTCTCTTCGGTTTATTACTTTTTTTCATGGCTATTTTTCCAGAACACTAAAAAACATTGTGTAATATGATTTCTCTCTCTCTCTCTTTGTGTGTGTGTATGTGTGTGTATTGTGTTTGTGTGCTTGATTTGCCGCATTTTGGATAAGTAACCGAGAAAATTATGCAAGCTCAGCTAACAAAACTGCAAGAAAATAAATATATTCAGGCAATATTTTATGCAGCACTATAAGATATGTGTTACCTTATACAAATCCACAGTTCTGTGCAACAATGAATGTAATGCCCCACACCCAAACAAAAACTCTTTTAGGCAGTGCTTTTTTTCTTAAAAAAAAAAAAAGTGCTGGAACTCACACACATCATACAACCTGCCTTGCCTACCCTACAAGGTTCCATCCAAAAAAGGTGCCGGAACTCCGTTCTGGACGTTCTATGAGAAAAAAAGCCCTGCTTTTAGATACTTTAGCTTAAAAGAAATAGAGCAGCTCTACCCATCTTCTTCTTGTTGTCTCTAGAAAATAAATCAGAAAGTTTTTTTTACCTACTTATTAAAGATAATTCTCCAAACCATACCCAATTTTTCTATCGACAACATTCCCTTTGGGTACAGCCATCACATATGCTATGAGCAATGTGTTTACTTCCTTGCTGTGCCTAAACAGAGGAATACTTTAGACAAGCTGTCAAATGTTCCCAACTTTCTGGAAATGCTGCCCAAATACCATAGTTCCAAACCACAGTTCTTGCCACAGTTGGCCTCAGGTTACCTCCTTCACCATAATTTCCTTCATTTCTAGCACTTGGTCAAAAAATCAGGATGGTATGTAAAGGACATAGAGAATAGCTTAGAAGGACAGGAAGAAGAGATGATACTAGATCAAGAGCTCAGGCCAAAGAAATTATGTGAACACAGCAAACATCTCAGACAAGCCTTCCTCCCCCAGTTCACAAAGATAAAATGAGGGAGGGAAAGCACATTCAGAGCTGCAAGATTCTGTTACAATAACTGTTACAATAAAAATAGTACTGACCCACATGGCATTGCTTTCTTAGGTTGGTTTGCCTTATTGTGCTAACATGCTCCAATCATGTTTGCTTAAATTCTCCCCATTTATCAAATGGTGAGGGCTGGAACCCAGTAACAATCCACTTGTTGCCATTTGTATATTAAACTGATTTGTAACATCCATCTTCTTCTCAATCACTAATGGAAAAGTGTTTCAAGAGTTCAATCTGGATGCTTTACTTACAGTCATTTTCCATGGCTCTTCATTTCCCCAGAGTTGCTCTGGGAAGAGCAGTCTCCTAAGCAGAAGATATTCTTCCTGTGGGACACTGTCAGACAGAGGTCTGGACATTAGTGAGATTGGGTCTCCGTCTATGGCCCCAGCCTCACTCTTACTTGTAGAGACTGGAGAAGAAAGATTTTGAAACATTTCAGATTAACTATGTACCAGATGGGCAAGCAAGAATTTTTGCCTTCTGTGTGACTAGGGAAAACAATGCTCAATGGAATCAGATACTTCTATGACATTATTTTTCCAAGATGCAGATTATTGGATTAGTAATGCAGAAACATGATTCTTCACCCAGTAGCAGAGATGCAAAATAATTGATGTTGAATTGTAAGATATGGGCATTAGATGTTGAATAAAATGAAGACAAGAAAGAAAGGATTATATATGTGTAATAATAATGGAGAACGGGACATTCTTTGTATATTAATATTAGTATTAGTCTTCTTTCTTATTAACATCCTTACCTGTAGTCCTGTGCTAAATGTCCCAAAGACATCATAGTAATTCCTGAAAATGGATATTTTTAGTAGTACAAATGTGTTAATAATTTGGTTCTATTGTAGAATCCTCCTACTGTGTAGTAAATAAGTGAAAGTCGTAAATAAGACTTAATTCTGGAGAAAACTTTTTGGATTAGTTTCTTTGAATGATTTTTTATGGTTCTTAATTTATATGGACTGTTTTTATAGATTTTTTTCATAGACTCATACAGTTGGAAAGGGCCAGAAAAGTAATCAAATTCAACACTTTCAGTGACAGATCCGCGATAGTTCATCTGACAAAAGACCATCGCGCTTCTATTGAAGACATCTAATGAACAACTCACCACATTTGTGGTAAGCGGGTTCCACTAGCTGACAATGTGTATAGTAGTAGTAGTAGTAGTAGTAGTAGTAGTAGTAGTAGTAGTAATAATAATAATAATAATAATAATAAAGTTGGAAGGGACCTTGGAAGTCATCTAGTCCAACCCCCTGCTCAGGCAGGAAACCCTATACCATTTCGGACAAATGGCTGTCCAGTCTCTTCTTAAAAACTTCCAGTGTTGGAGCATTCACCACTTCTGGAAGCAGGTTGTTCCACTTGTTAATTGTTCTAACTGTCAGGAAGTTTCTCCTTAGTTCTAGGTTGCTTCTCTCTTTGGTTAGTTTCCACCCATTGCTTCTTGTCCTGACTTCAGGCATTTTGGAAAATAGCTTGACTCCCTCTTCTTTGTGGCAGCCCCTGAGATATTGGAACACTGCAATCATGTCCCCCCTCGTCCTTCTCTTCATTAAGCTAGACATACCCAATTCCAGCAACCGTTCCTTATATGCTTTAGCTTCCAGTCCCCTAATCATCTTTGTTGCTCTTCTCGGTACTTTTTTTAGAGTCTCAACATCTTTTTTACATTGTGGTGACCAAAACTGGATGCAGTATTCCAAGTGTGGCCTTACCAACGCATTGTAAAGTGGTATTAATACTTCACGTGATCTTGATTCTATCCCTCTGTTAATGCAGCCCTCACAGTTACTACTATTGAGCAAGGTACCCCCTATACTATACCTGTACATTTGATTTTTCTTGCCTAAGTGTAGAACCTTACTTTTTTCACCATTGAATTTCATTTTGTTAGATAGTGCTCAGTGTTCAAGTCTGTCCAGATCATCCTGTATCCTAAGCCTGTCTTCTGGAGTGTTGGCTATTCCTGCCAGCTTAGTGTCATCTGCAAATTTGATGAGTTATTATTATTATTATTATTATTTATTCAATTTCTATGCCGCCCTATTCCGGAGAACTCAGGGCGGCTCACAACACAGTAGAAATCAACATATAAAAATACATGTAAATATAAAACCTCTTAATTTTTAAAAAAAAAACCAATCATGAGTTCCCCATCTATCCCTTCATCCATATTGTTGAAGAGCACTGGGCCCAAAACAGAGCCCTGGGGCACCCCACTACACACTTCCCTCCATGTAGATGTGGTTCCATTGAGGACCACACACTGAGTAAGACTGGTCAGCCAGCTATGGATCCATCTGGTGGTGATGCTGTCTAACCTGCATTTTTCTATCTTATCAAGTAGTAGGCTGTGATCTACTTTGTCAAATGCCTTACTGAAGTCCAAGTAAATTATATCCACAGCATTCCTCTGGTCCACTAATTTTGTCAATTGGTCAAAGAATGCAATAAGATTTGTCTGGCATGATCTGTTTTTGACAAACCTGTGTTGGCTTTTAGTAATGACTTTGTTTGTCTGTAGGTGTTCACTGATTCGTTGTTTGATTATCTTTTCCAGAATCTTCCCAGGTATTGAGGTTAGGATGATAGGTCTTAATTTCCTGGGTCCTTTTTTTTTCTTTCCTTTTTTGAAGATGGGAACTACATCTGCTCTTTTCCAGTCCTCTGGTAGTTCCCCAGTGCTCCAGGATCTTTGAAAAATATAATTCAGTGGTTCTGAGATCACATCTGCCAATTCCTTGAGAACCTTGGGGTGTAATCTATCTGGTCCTGGTGATTTGAACTCATCTAGGCTGGACAGGTGCTCACTTACCATTTTCTTGCCTACCTTAACTTGTATTTCTATTTTGTTTTTTTATGGCACTATTTTTGATAGGTTGGTCTGTTTTTTCCCTTTGTGCAAAGACAGATGCAAACAAGGAGTTAAATAATTCTGCTTTCTCCCTGTTGCTTGTCACCTTCTTGCCACTTTCACCCACTAATGGACCAATCATTTCCTTCACTTTTTTCTTGTTTTTTACATGTTGAAAGAAGCTTTTTTTGTTATTTTTGACTTTGGTCATATTCCACATTCTTCCCATTATCTATTCCCATTGTGCTATTTTGGATATATAAGATTAGAGTTTGGCCTTATATGAGGGAATCTTCCTTAACAGAATTGAATAGTCTAGTATTTCTCAACTTTGGCAACCTTAAGGTGTAAGTTGCCAACTAAACTGATTGAAAAACTTTGCTTGTTGGGTGAGAGGCAATAGAGTATCCTTACAAGTCTGTGTAGCAAATATCCAAAACAGGAAAAGTTCCCATTGCAATTAATATTATTGCATCTAGCCCTTGTAGAAATTAATCTCAAAGATAATCTGAAAAAGACTTCAATTAATAGAAGCCTTTTATTTCCATACAAGTCCCCACATAAAAGATTTAAATTAGCAAAAGAAGCCTTCTTTAAGTACCCTTTAGAGGTTTCCATCATATAGAAGTTTCATTTTTAGTTCCTTTTTGATATTTTATCCCAATATAGTATGGAAGGCAAAACATTCTGTTTCTACTAGTGGAGGGATAAGCAGCTGGTGGCTATGGAACTTAATTTGGACTCTAATTTTCAAAATGCCATCCATCCCTTATTGTAGTGCATGATATCTGTTTAAGTCAACCGTGGCTGTTTTAATGGTTTATTTTACTTTCTAAAAATGACCTACAGTTGGGATTTACAGTGGACTATAAAAATAATTAATAAATAAATATAAATAATATATTCCAATTATTTTTATTGAGTCTTAGTAGTATTGCAATGACATTTCCTTAAAAATATTAACATATATTAATAATGTAATAATAACAAATTTAGAGTCTTGTTAATATGTAGATTGTTAATAAGTTGTTGACATGTAGATAACATCACAGTAATAAAATGGCTTTTTCAGGAAAAATACCTACCTACATTTTTTGATGACAAGCATCAAGCTTGCCATCCTTCTAGCTTTTTCAAGCTGCATGGTTTTTAATCTTATTTTATTTCTATTGTTATTCTCTGCAATCTATTTTCTTGGGTCTATTTGACCTTATTTGAAGAATAAATGCTTTGAATGTTTAAAATACAAAAAAAAAAAAAAAGATACGCATTCACACGGTGCTTCCTCATTCCTCCTCTACCTGGTGGGTGGATGTTTTGTCTCTTGGTTTATTTCAACCACTTATTAAAGATCTGGATTTGACATGAGAAGATGTAGTGTTTAACACCACCTTAACAGAGAACATAGTTGAATTCCAAAGACTTTCCTGCTGTCTAACCTTCAGGTAGACTTCAGCACCCAAGAAGCTCACAGTGAGTATAAATGAGTAGGCTAAACTAGAGAAGAATTCTGTCTTTATTGATTAGCATGGTGAAAATGTTAAAGGAGATGCCTCTAACTATTCACAGCTGGAGATTAGATTAAAAGATGAAATGTGCCTATGCTGTTGCCCCTCAGCAGAGGGATTTCCCCTGCTATTGAATTATATCATTTTCCATCCATCTTTGACTCAGCTTTACTGCATTGCAAGTTACTATCCCACTGCCAATCTTTATTTGACTCTATAACAGAGGTCTTCAAACTTGGCCCTTTTATGACTTGTGGACTTCAACTCCCAGAATTCCTCAGCCAACGTCCCTGGCTGAGGAATTCTGGGAGTTGAAGTCCACAAGTCATAAAAGGGCCAAGTTTGAAGACCCCTGCTTTATAGCCTCAGTTCTTTGTCACTGCCAGTCATTTGACATTCATCCAAAGTAAGGGGTGACAAAGCCTAACTAATTTTTTATTTCTTAAAGTAATCTTTGCACAGTGTCAGGATAAGGGGGAAAAACATTAAGTCTATCTCACTCATGGGCTGGGGAGAAGATAAAAGCAACAGATAGAAAATGTTCCAAGCCATGCATATATGGTAGTTAGGCACAAGTGGCATAATGGTGATAGCTCTGATTAGATTATAGTTGGCTACAAGTTACTCAGCCCACAGCCATAATGGCTAGCAAAGCTTTATTGTTTCTTGCTACTAGGAGCAGGTTATTTAGAAAACCTCCAAATGTCATAAACCCTATAAATTAGTTGACGTAAAGAGGGGAAAGAAATCTTCCACTCCATTCCCTTTTGACAGTTAGAATAATACTTTATAAATGGCCCTTTTTTCCACTTATATAATGGTAGATTATGTGAATGACATTTTATTGAGAATTGGTTAATTTTTAAAATTGCACAAAATTCTTTGCCCTTCTGCAGAGGTGAAAGGTAGTAGTGAAACTAAATCCTCCATTTTGGAACTTGTCTACTTTCTAGTTTTTCTGGGGAATCATTACTAAGTGTTCACAAAATAACAGATGATAGCATTTTCTACAGAGGGGATTTTAATAAGGCAGAATTCCCATTTTTATTTAAAAGCCTGCATGGATGTGTAAGATATGGTAGAAAGACAATTTCAGGTAAATGTTTAAAAAAATGAAAGAGAAAAAGCCTAAACATATTCAACAAGCAATTTCTTTGGTAGTACAGTACTTCTATTTCTGGAGCATCCGAATCTATCCTAAATACAATTCAGTCATAGCAATCATGTTCCCCTATGGCCTATGCCAACTGAATGTGATAAGAGCATTAGCTGAGTGTTTTGCATAATGGCCAGTTGCTTAAGCAAATCAAAAAACAAGTTCTTCCAGATATGCAGAAAAACTTTGTCCACCTTCCCAAGCCTACTATTTATTTTTATTTTTTTTTGCATGATGCAGAGATGAATAATCTCAAGCTCCACGTTCACATGTGACTCTCAATGTCTTTAATGCAGAACCAAAACCCCATTTGTCCAGGCACTTTAGGTATTCAGCAAATTAAAAATGTAATAAACACATTTGCACTTTACCCTAGTTATAAAATTATTAAACTCTTATCTGCATTTGTATATACTGCATTTGTACATATATCATTTTATGAAAGTGATAAAAGGCATCTGAAAATAGCTTTTTAAATGTGTTTCATCAAGTCTTAACAAGTTAGTATTACACACAGTAGCACTGTTGTAATGACAACACAATCACACTTCCTCCATAATATAATTATCTGAAAAAAATCTCATTTGGTTTCCCTACTTCATTTGCACAATAATTCTCATAAAACCTCTACATTTCAAAGAATATTGTGGAATTTTAAAATAAGATTTTTAAATGCATACATTGATTTTTAAATGTTCTTTCTATAAATGGGACATGAACAACAGTATGTTGGTTTCCATGACTGACTATTTTAGATATCTTAGCTTGTACAGAATAAGTATGCTTGGATTTTGGTTGTGTTTGTGGAGTACTGTCCCAAGGGGGTAAAATGGGTGAGTTTATGTCATTATCACCAGCAAAGAATGCTTCATATGTGATGAGTCAAAATGTTGTAAAGTTCCTAACCTACTCTTTTACTGTCCAATTTAAAGTTATATGAAAGTTGTTGGTTTTTTTGTATAGATTTTATTAGTTTTTATAGGGTTAGGAATAAGGTGGGGTCAGGATTGGGGTTGGGATTTGGATTAGGATTAGGGTTGGGGTTTTTCCAAATAACATTCTCAATATTTAACAAACAGTAATAGATAATAGTTAATTATCATAAACAATATGTTAATTAATCACTCAATAGCCTTCTTCTTGCTAATATATATTCAAAATTACATATCACATTCCTTTCTCTCTAACTCATTTTTCTAGCATTGATAGAAATTATCCCATGTTCTAAAATACACTGAGTCTTCTTTCTCTTTTATTTTTAAAGTTAATCTATCCATTTCTGCACACTTTAGAATTTTCTTAATTAGTACTTCTTCAGCTGGTAAATTTTCATTTTTCCAATGTTGGGCAAATACAATTCTTGCTGCCTTTAGTACGTGTAGTGTTAAATATCTGCAATTTTTCTTGTAATTAGCTCCTATTATTCCTAACAAAAATAATTCTGGTTTAAAGTCTATTTGTTTTTTAGTCATTTTCTCCAACCATGCATGTATTTTAACCCAAAATCTTTTTGCTTTAGGGCATGTCCACCAGATATGATAATAAGTACCTGGTCTTTGTTTGCATTTCCAACAGTTGTTTGAAGTATTTTTAAACATTTTTGCTAATCTCACTGGTGTCATATGCCATCTGTAAAACATTTATATAAGTTTTCTTTATATGCCACTGCTTTAGTTAATTTAATATTTGTTTTCCATAACTTTTGCCAATCTTCTAATTCTATATTATATCCAAAGTTCTTTGCCCATGTTATCATTATTTCTTTTACTTGTTCTTCCTCCATCTTTAAGTTTAATAGAAATCTATGGAGTTTCTCAATCAACTTTTCATCTGTTTTTAGCAGTATCTGATCAAATTCTGTCTGTTCTTTATAAAATCCCATTGTTTTAATATCTTTTTCATATCTCGTTTGAATTTGCAGATATGGTCACCATGCTAGATCAATACCTTGTTCTTGTAAATCTTGTCTGTCTTTCAATTTTCTTTCATTGTCCAAAATATCTTTATAAGTCACAACTTTATCGTAGTTAATTAAATTTGGGTAAGCAAAAGCTTCCATTGTTGAAAGCCATTCAGGTATCTTAATATAAATTTTTTATTTTATTTTTTCCCATTCTGAAAGAAGTGCATTCCTTATAAAATGGTTCTGCAAGATGGGTGCTGGGGAATGAATCTCCCTTCCCCAAGCCCGATTTCTACCAGCTGGGGAGTCCAATAGGACTGAAAGTCACCCTGTAGAGACGACTGGCCAGAGGGTGAAACTTTGCAGATCGCGGGCCAGTGGTAGCTGGCCCACTTGATCCAAAGGAGCCCTCGGGACTGGCAGGAAGAAACTAGAAGACTCAGTAGGTGAGATGGAGATGGAAAGGGCGTCATATTTTTTAAGATTTCAAAATATAATGGAAGATAAGGAAGAGGATCTCCTAGGGTTGATAGCCAAATTATTGGCAGACGCATTAGCAACTGGGAAACAGCAAATGGAAGAAGAATTAGACCAGATCTATCGAGTCAAGTCAAACTATGCTAGAAGAAATAAAGTCCCTAGGGAAGTACATGTTAGATTTCTTAAAAGATCTACAAGAGACGAACCTTTTAAATACAAAGAAAAAGAAATTGTAGTCCTCAAACAAATTCCTAGGAGAATAAGAGAATCCCGAAGAGAATACCAGTTTCTAACTAGGAAATTAATTGAAAAAGGAGTGAATTTCAGATGGCTGATTCCAGAAAGGATTTTAATTTACTGGGATACAAAAAGCTATAGACTAGATACGCCACTTAAAGCAATGGAATTCTTCGACAACTATAGAACATTTTTGGAAAGAGATGACCCTGAATCTGGTACAAAGAGAGAAACAAAGAAACAGGAAGAAATGGCAGTAAAAGGAGCAGTCAAACCAAGAGAGGAGGAAGAAATTAAAAACACACATATATAGAAGAAGGAGCAAGACCAAGAGATCAGAGACAGATAAGATCAACTAGAAGATTAAGATATAGATATAATTGAAAGAGATGGAGGGAAATGGGATTTTGTCAATGAATATAAATGGACTAAATTCTCCTTCAAAAAGGAGAAAAATCTTTACACAATTACAAAAATTAAAAATGGATACAATTTGTCTTCAAGAAACACAAATTAAGAGACAACATTATAAGTTGTTAGAACGACTGAAAATTGGTAAACTTTACTTTGCATTAGCACTTCAAAAGAAAAGAGGAATAGTTTTATACATTAAAGAAACGATGAATCCCGAACAAATCTATGCAAATGAAGAGGAGAGAATATTAATGGTGGAAATAATGATGGATCAAAAACGGATACTGATGGTAGCAGTATATGCACCAAATGATAAACAAGAACAATTTTACCAAAAACTATATAATTTGTTTTAGATTTAAACTATCAAAATCTTTGTATAATGGGAGACTTTAATGCAATAACAGATGGAACTTTGGACTACAAAAGCACCAAACAAGGGAGAAAAGGAGGAAATATATTACCTAAAGTGTTTTTAAAAATGACAGAAGAACTCTGTATCCAAGATATATGGAGAGAGAAAAATCCAAAGAAATTACAATATACATTTTACTCAAATAGACATAAATCATGGTCTAGAATTGATATGATATGGACATCTTTGAAACTTAATACAATGATACAAGAAATTGAGATAGAAACTAATGTTTGGACAGATCATAACCCAATAAAGATGACTTGGAGAGGAACTAAGAAAAAATTAAGATGGTCCTTGAATAAATCTATATTGAAAGAAAAAGAATTTTTACAACTATTGACAAAGGAAATTGATTTTTTCTTCAAAATAAACAAGAAAGAAGAAACATCACTTCAAAATGTGTGGGATACGGCTAAAGCATATTTCAGAGGGTTGGTTATAACTTATATTGCTAAAAAGAATAAAGAAAAGAAACAACAACAGTTAAAGTTGAAGGAAGAATTCAGAAAGTTAGAATCAGAATTACAAATAGATCCACAAAAGAAAATATTTAAGAAACAAATTGAGATTAAATTTAGCCAAGATGGAAATAATGGCTCAATAGATTAAAAGGACTAAACAGAACTTCTTTGAAAATGCCAACAAGCCGGGGAGATGGTTAGCATATAGACTGAAAAAAGAGAAAGAGAAAAAATTGATAAACAAGCTGAAAGATCCAAAAGGTGAATTACAGTTTCAAAATGATACAATTAAAAAAAAATAAAGATTATTATGAGATACTTTATAAGGCAGAGGAAATTCCAAAAGAAAAAATGCAGCAGTACTTAAAAAAGCAGACTTACAAAAAATTCCAGAGAATATTTGAAACATATTAAATGGAAAAATATCAATGATGGAGATTATAGAGGCCAAAATAACTGTAAATAGAGATCTTTCAGAAAACTTCAATATTAAAAAGGACACAAGACAGGGATGCCCACTATCTCCATTATGATTTATACTAACATTCAAAGTACTGAATAGAAACATAAGACAAGATATAGAAATTAAAGGACTGGAGATAAAAGATGAAAAATATAAACTACAAGATTTCAGATGATTTGGTTTTCATATTGGAAGATCCATTGGAAACAAGCACTAAACCTCTGGAGAAAATAGAAAAAATTGGAGAAGTGGCAGGGTTGACAATAAACAGAGAAAAGACTAAAGTGCTAACAAAGTATCTAACAGAAAAACAAAAAAATCGACTAACAAAAAAATCTTCAAATAGTTAAAAAAGTTAAATATTTGGGAATTTATCTAACAGCAAGATGTGTAACTATAAAAGAAGATAACTATGTAAGACTGCTAAAACAAATACAATTGGATTTGGAAAAGTGGAAAAACTTCCAACTTTCAATGTTGAGGAGAATAGTAACAGTGAAAATGAGTATCTTACCAAAAATACTCTTTTTATTTCAAACGATTCCTGTAAGGCTGGGAAAAACCTTTTTTGATGAACTGAATACAATAATATTGAAATTTATCTGGCAAGGAAAAAAAAACTAGAATTAGGGTGAAAATGCTGCAAGAAGCGAAAGAAAGTGGATGATTTGGACTGCCGGACTGGAGGTTATACTACCAAGCAACTATTTTAACATGGCTTAAAGAATGGATAACGCTTAGAGACAAAAGACTATTGTACCTAGAGAGGCATGACCTACAAATTGGTTGGCATACCTTTCTGTGGTATAGGAAGAATAAAATACAAAGTTATATGAAAGTTTTGATTGACTAAAGTCATGATGGGAGACAGAAATCAATATTTATGGCCCTATATGGTGTTAATTTCTTTTTCTAGTTTTCTGCAATTCCTGGAATGCAGCTTTAAACAAAGGGACTATGTGTACCTGTGAGAGAGAGCATGCACTGGTCCTGGAATGCTCTTTTATTCTTTAAAAAAGGGAGAGACAACATTGCCCTCTCCAAATAATCTGATACTTTGCAATTTTCAGCATTTCTCAAATGAGAAAAAAAGGGGGTTGCCAGACAATCAACAAGTTCCAAAGAAGTTCTAGAGATTGGAATCATATGAGGTAGACAGATATTCCCTGATAATATATCTACGAAGTTGAGGTTGAAATCCAAGCTTTAAAACGTTCCTCTTTACAATCCCCTCACTGAGCAAAGACAAGGCTGGACTCCTGTTGACGTAACAAGCACAACCAGGCTGTTTTCTTAGCAACAAGAGAGGAGTGATTTGCATCTGTCTTCTGGGACACATTTTCATGACTTCTCAGCCTGGTTTAGAGTCCTCAGCTTTCCTGGACAACTCTCTTTAGTTCCCATTTTAAAACAAGGATAGCCATAACAGAGGATAATATTTGTAGCTTAGGGTTGAAATGTGGAGTTGCTAATGCTCTTTGTGCTTGCTTGTTTTCTTGCAGTGCAAGATGATGTTATCTAGGTTTGGGTAATGAAACATCTGCAAGAAAATAACTATGCGCAGAGACACCAAGGAGCCCTCAAGGATAGCCCCACCTTGCTGCTGCTCTACATCATTAGTTCTTTTCTAAAATTCTCACCTTTAAAATCCTGTTATTAAATTAGGAAAAATAGCTGTCTACCAATAACAGAATTAAAAAGCATTTAAAAGGGCAGAGTATTTATAGCAGATGACACTAAATCCTTACCTTCCCCAATTTTTAAACATCCAGAAAAGCTAAATGTACATCAACAGACGTTCTAAACTGACTTCAAACTTATTTGTTTTCTATATAAATACAGTAGGCATGGAAAGTCCATACAAAATTTTCAGTGGGTCTTTTTGCTTTTCTATCACCCACTGAGAATATTCAGGAAGAAAATGTCATGTAATCACTAAAAATATATCACTATTTTGCAGTTTATTATCCCTAATATTGAATCAAATACTATGCATCCAGATAAACATTTATAATTTATGCATTATAGATTGAATATTAAATGTCATCATTTATCAGAGCTTTTGCCAATTATGATGCTGCGTTAAAACACATAGTTTTAAATATTTATCAGTCTCAAGTTATCTAAAATATCCACATTCAAATAATATTGTCAAAAATCCTGTATTTTCCACCCCCATAAAAAGTAACAGTATTAAAAGCTTCCTCTAAAATATAGGAAACAATGAAAACGGCATACAACCAGCAGAGAGAATAAATGATCAGCAATATTCATTATCACATAAGTATACTCTCATAAATACCCAGTTTAAAAAACAACCCAAATCTTATTGAGAACATTGGGAAATTAGTACCAGGTACGCTTATTGGGTAAAGTAATTCCCCTACTAAGAAGGCTCTATCCCATCCAATGTACTTCTAATGGTCTGACAACAAGCTAAATCCCCCTTCCTCATTTAAGAACAATGGCTGATACAGAGTCATAAGATTTCACAGAACCTACCTTGAAAAGAGTAATATGTCTTCTAAAAGCAAATCAGCAACAAATCCAGGGAAATAACACAGCAAATATTCCATTACATAAACATAAGGTCGTGTATGTGCAGTGGTAGGCATGTCAGAGTTCTAGAGGCATGCTAAGTACCAGTACACGTAAGATATTGTTCTTTTTTGTTTTGTTTTTTCACCAGATTGACCAGAATTGCTTTTAGGAACAGCTGAGCTTGCCATAAAACAACATACAGTTTATAGCATTAGAAACTGACTGCTTTTTATGTTTGAGAATATACAGTCAGATTATTAACGCTCATGGGTTTGTTATGAATCCACTGTAAGAACATGCAGTAGTCAGCATCTAATCATCTGTCAAATGTTATAGAAGCATCTAATTAACATCGTGTAAGACTAAAGAAATGAACAGTTTGCTATAATTAGACTGAGTTTAAAAATTAATATTGTATTTTAAACGAGGAATGTTGGCACCTGATCTAACTCATGCTAGCTCACTTCCTTCAATCTGTTTTTATGACCAGTCTAGTCATCAGCCACGTTGTCAGGCAAGAAAGGAAATAGAAATCATTCCTGATTATCCCTTGACATCTCTTTGGGTCAACAGAGGGGTGGGCAAGGGAGATGGGGAGATAATCAACATAGGGGCATGGTTTGGTGACTTATATGGAGACCAAAAATCTGCATTCGTGTTTCATGGTATGATGATAACATGGACAACAATTAAATACTTCTAGAAGAATAAGCTGTTTGCAATGGAAAGCATAAATATATAATTGGGCTTTAATAATTAAATTATCAAATGGATCTTTTATATTTTAAATAATCAAAAGTAATGATATATCATAAACTTAGTCTCATCAACAAGGCACTTTAATAAGCCATTCATAGTTTTAGACAAGATAAAACTTTCTATACAGTAGCCTCAGAAATATAAAGACACACATATACACACACCAAGCAGAAGACAGTTGGCTTGTCACTTATTTCTCACGATTATTTCAAAATTCTCTTTTGAAAATTCATATCTGTTAGGTTGGCAGCATTGTCTCTTTCTAATTTCTAATGGACTAAGCCACAGTAAGTCTCCAAGGGAGCAATTACAGTTTTATGAAAACCTTTAAAGGCAGTCTGGCCTACCACTAGGAGTTAATTAACAATTCTTGTTCTTCCTTTCTACACAGTTATATTGGATAGATGAAAACAATGTTCCCTGCAGAATATTTTCCTAGTATTCCATTCAAGAATCATCATTAGCAAACATACAAAATTAAACAAATCTTCAAAAGATCTAGGCAGTTTTTCTGAGTAAATAAATTTAAAATTTTAAGAACTTGTCAGGGGTCTCTCACAAAATGGCTCCCACAGAGCAGATGACTGGTCAAGAAACATTTATTACTAAAAAACTGTTTCCCTGTGATATTGTACTCCATCGTTGTTACTTACCTCTGATTTTCTGGACAAAGCATGTTGCAATCATTTTTATTTTCAAACTGAGTTGATGTGTCCTATCAAGTGGATCTCATAGCATTTTAGGAAAATAAAAGTAATCCTTTTTGTAGCATGCCAGCTTCTAATGTACGGTAATTTAAAAAAAATTTAAAAAAAAAAACATTACTGGGCAGGGAGCTTGGTTAACATTGGGGACATGCAGTATCTCCAAATCAGTGTTTCTTAACTTCAGTAATTCTAAATGTGTGGATTTCAATTCCCAGAATTCCTCCAGACAGTCACTAACTCTAAGAATTGAAGTACATACATCTTGGAACTGCTGAGGTTGAGAAATACTGTTCCGAGCAATCCTAGGCTCATGGCCATTGCACTGCAATCCCATATAAGATATTGCTTTTATTTTAAAAAAAAATACTGGTAGTCTCATTTCTACATATTAGCCCAACATAGCTTAAGTAAAAGGCCCACATGCCAGGAAAAAATGACTAAAGATGAGGAGCTTTCATAGATGGGCATTTTTATTAATTCTCTAGCATTATTATCTCAAACGCCCAACTGTGCTCCCACCTGAAGGTTTGCTTACCTGTAGCTTAGATTCAGGGAGTAAAATAGTTCTTACTGTTAATCATCTCATTCCAGCCCAACTGTGGGATGCTAAGAAACAAGCATGGGACTAAATCCCAAATTGCAGCTGATTCATTTCACCAACTCAGATAACTCACTTAGCTACTGACTCAGATTTCCCATGCCCAGAGTATGATTAATAATTCAAAACTCTAATCAACAGATAGCTCAGATAATGCTTCTATGCCGGGAGCAGTTCAGCTTTTGCATTGTTAGAGCAAACAGATCCTGGGTATTGCATGGTTTACAAAAAAATAATAATACATATTTTAAACTTAAGAGATTCTTGCCATCTTGCAAATGGAAATAATTTGGAACTTAACATTTCAAACTACAGCTGACATTTATATAATCATGTTTTTTAAAAAATATAATTATCAGGGTTAGGAAAATAGTATTGGAGGATTGAGTTAGGAGAGATTAACCTATTGTCTGTTAAATATATATATATTCTGAGGTTTTCGCGGGTGTTTGTATGTAGGTCTTTGGTTATTCGGGTTTTCTCCCGCGTAAAATTGGAAGTGTCTTGGCGACGTTTCGATGAAGTCCCATTCGTCATCTTCAGGCTGGTGTTTTCAGTTTGGTGCTTCTATATATATATATGAATGATATAGCCTATTCTGTAATAACACTAGTCTATAAGAGGTTTCCAATTCCACCAAGTTTGATGAGAAGCTTTCAGTAAAAGATTTTTGTCAACAGATTTGTAAATGCTTAAGTATATGAAACCTATTGAATCACTTCTACCCAGTGCTTGTTAACATATTAAATAACTCTAAAAGGTTGTTGCAATCATATCACAGAAGATATTTCTTATGGAAAGGCAGTGTAGTAGTATTGCCCCCATTTCCCCCTAAACATAATGTTTCTTTTTTAGGGCTTAGATCTTTCAGGGCAAGTTTAGATTTTTCCATTTTATTTCTCCCTAACTGCTTAGCTACTTTCAGTCCATCAGCTCTTACTTCAGCTTTTCTTTGCTTTACAAACCTATGAAGTTCATAAAAGTGAGGACTTGGTCATAAGTTACTTTTTATCACCATTGTTAACTGCAAATGGTTGCTAAATGAGGTAGTTGCTGAAAAGGACTATCTAAACCTATTCGACCCTGATTAGGTACATGTAAAAGATCAACTAAGAAAGGCTCATTCTGCCACCTATAATGCTTTCCAACTATTTGTCTGAAACAAGATGGTATACCCTGAAGTTTGTATTTTTTTGTCTCCTCCCAAACATGCAGGTATAGTCTATTCATGTTCTGTTAAATTTGAAACTGCCATTCTTGGAATTTCATATCTTGACAAATAGAATTCTCTTAACTTCTCAAATGCCTCTCCTTCCCATCCCCAAAATGTTCAGATTTGGATATCAATCCAATTCTTTTACATTGTAGATTAAGACAAATATCCCTACTTCTTCTAGAAATATCTATTACTTTAGCAGTTCCTTAAAACATTTGTTTTCTCTGTTCCAATTATTTCTTTATTTTGTTTGCTGATTTAAAAATCTATTTTTATTTTTGTAGCTGCAAAATTGCATTTCAAAGTTTTAGTTTCCCAGAAGCTAGAGATGAAGTAGCTAATGCTATGATGTTGTGAAAGTAGGGAGGGTCAAATTTGCTGCCTTTTAAGAGCTGGGGTTTTTTTTAACAAAGATGTCTTAATCCTTCCTGAGATGTATGGCATTGATTTATTTCTTCAATTCTGCCAAAATGAAAAAAATATCAGTGTAATTTTGAATGGATTTGAGGAATAAAATATATTTTTGCAAAGGCTTAAGGTAGCCACTTTGACCCTTAAAATCTTTATTTTCCAACATAAAAAACCCCCTGAAAAATAAGCCCCACCCACTTCAAGGGTGTTTTTGGAGCCCAAAGAAATCCTGGGGTCCATATCTTGCTAACTCCTGTTCTGTTCTTCAACTTCACATTTTTTGCAATATAATGCTTGTCTCCATATGGCTTAGCTCTTTTTCTGTTCTCATTTGACAACTTAAATTGAAATTACCTTAGCTTTTTAAGGTTCCTTAGTACCTTCTCATTACTAAGTAACCTTTTAGAGTTTTTAATGTGCTGTGAAATTTTGTTTTAGTTACTTGGAGTGATACCCTCTTAATCCTCCTTTTCAGTCGAGGTTTACTTGTATTTCTTTGCCAGGGACATTTTGTTCTGAAGTCTCTGTACCAGTTGGCTATACTGTAACTCTACATCCAGGGCTCACCTGACCATAACTTATATAGAAATGAATCTCGACAACAAATATAGATTATTCAATAATGCGAGTTACTATGATTACAGGTATTTCAAAATTAAATCTCAAATTCAGGGGAGTGTATCATTCTATCTATCTAAATTCAAAAAGATAAAAATCAATAGAGTAAGAAAAAGAAAAAAATATATACAAAAAAATAGCTTCCAATCTCTACAGCAATTAAAAGTACATTTATAAATTTATCTCTTGCAGTGGAGTATATCATAGTATATTTAAGATTATAATCTCAGAATTGATGGGTACATTTGATTTATTTCAGATACAAGCTGTACAATTGTCCATAAATTTCAGTGATCCGGGATATAAGAATATCTACTCGGAAGTTAATTTCAATTCTTAGTATGATAAAACATGCAGACGAAAAGTCACAAGACAAGAAAGGGTCAGTTTGGTCTAGTGGTTAAGGCACCATAATAGAAACTGGGAGACTATGAGTTCTAGTACTGTCCTAGACATGAAACCTGCCTGGATGGCTGGGGCAGTCTCTCTCTGTTCAACTTCCCTCACAGGGTTGTTGTTGTGGGAAAAATAATAAAGGTGGGATAAAAAAAATCTAAAATAAAAAAGGCATATTCAAGTGCAATATAAAAAAACAAAGATAAGTAAATAGGAAAACAACACTCAAAGTCTCCCATCTCTCTCTAGAATAGGCAACTTTAACAATGACTTAGTACAAAATATAACAGTGAAGTCATTTGTCAATTACTCAACAAAGAGACACACTAATACATTAAGTACTATTACTAAATACACATTTTCTCCAAGGCAGAAGAAAAGATTGACTTAATTAAACAGTGTAAAAAATACATATCCTTGAGTAAGAAAACACCTCTCTAAAATGGGGGGCAGCGGAGGGGGAATGTGAATTTACCCAGAAGCTCCAATCTGCATTCCAGTTATTTGGAGATGTGGGCTGCATTTTCTCAGTGAAAACACTAAGATTCTCTTCTGAATCCACCAGTATGTGGCTGATGAGGCCATGGTCTGCTTCATGAAGGGCCTGTAAACAAGGAATATAATATGGTATTTTAATGAGACAAAGGTAAAAATCCAGAAGTCCTAAATAAAATAAGAGGATCAAAGAATAAGCATCCCTTTCTCCCTAGATTAGAGCATTTAATAGGTTTTTCTCCTCCAGTTCAATGCATTTTATTATTCTTGTAAATAATCAACAGTCTACTATGTTCCATATTTTATCATTGTTTTTCTCAATTGTTTATCTTCAATTTTATTTTAGTGCACTTTGAAAGGCTTTAAAAGTTTATTATATTATAAGTTTAATAAGTGAAATAAGCACCTGGAGAAATATATTTTCTTTCTAGACAATATATTTTCTTTCTAGACACCATGTTATTTTAGACAATCCAAAGCTAAAAGGGTTTGGGCATATTTACACACACACACACACACACATTTTTTTACATCCCAAAGAAAGGAGACATTTTACATTTACTAGTTAAGCTTACAAAATATTTAGAATCAAAATAATTACATCACACCAGAATAGAATAGAATAGAATAGAATAGAATAGAATAGAATAGAATAGAATAGAATAGAATAGAATAGAATAGAATAGAATAGAATAGAATAGAATAGAATAGAAGCTGGAAGGGACCTTGGCGGTCTTCTAGTCCAGCCCCCTGCTCAAGCAGAAGGACCTATACCATCTCAGACAAGTGACTGTCTAGCCTCTTCTTAAAAATCTCCAGTGATGGAGAGCCCACGATTTCTGGAGGCAAGCTGTTCCACTGGTTAGTTGTCCTCACTGTCAGGAAGTTTCTCCTTAATTCCAGGTTGCTTCTCTCTTTGATCAATTTCCAACCATTGCTTCTTGTCCTGCCCTCTGGTGCTTTGGAGAATCAGAGGGCACCCTCTTCTTGGTGGCAGCCTTCAAGTACTGGAACACTGCTATCATGTCTCTCCTATTTCTTCTTTCTTTAGACTAGCCAAACCCAAGTCATTCTTTGTAGGTTTTAGTCTCCAGGACTTTTGATCATCTTAGTTGCTCTCAATATCTTTTTTGTAATATGGTGAGCAAAATTGGCTGCAGTATTCCAGGTGCGGTCTTACTAGGGTTTCATGAATCAAAATATTTTAAATCACATCACACCCTTTTAAATTAAGAGTAGCAGACAACCAGAACCTGGCAAAACTACTGCATCTTTGGCAATGGAAGAAAGGCACAAGGAATTTTTCTCATTCCCCATCTGGATGACAAGAAATCCCTCCCTTTTAAATATATATATATAGTTTGTTATGCTAAAGATACAGAAGGGAGTGAATGAGAGCCGAGGCCAAGACCAACGGGACAGAAAAGGTTTTGGCGATCCTAGCCGGGGACGGAAAAGGCGATCGAGAAATAACTTTCCGCCTTTTTCTTTCAGGTCTCCAAAGTGACTCCGCCACTTTTTCAGCAACCGTCGCCGGGAGACAGAAACGCGGCCGCTGCCAGAAGGCGATTGAGAAGACAGGCGCGCACTTTCAATCCAACATCCCCAAAGGCCACCAGTTGCTTTTATTGTACACTAAACTTTAAATCCAGCTGCCCATATAAAGACGCGGAGGGGGGGGGGGGAAAGGGCCTCTTACCATGGAGAGAAGAAGGGTGCAACCCGCAAGCGGACCCGAGCGCCATTCGCTCGCAACGCTTCTCTTCCCCTCAGCTTAAAGGGCCAGCAGCACCAAAGCAGAGCGACCACGTAAGGAGCTCTCTCGGCCGAAGTGGCCCGCTTTCCCGAAGACCAGCAGGAAGGCACAATTGCACAGTATGATTCCTGGGCTCTGCTACCGGTAGGGCTCCTCTGGAAAGAATCAGCCCTCACTCAGCCAAGGGAGAAGCTACTGTGTGAGATGGGCAGCAGGCAAATTTAATAAATGTTGCTAGTGAATCTGAGCAGACAATAGAATTGAAATCAATCTGGAAGTTCTCCTTTTTTGATTTCGAAAAAGGAAGGTGTACCACTTTTTATCCATACAAAATTTTTGAAAAAATATTCATTCTCTGTTTTCCTGTCTTTTTTGCTCATTTAGAAAATTAATAAAATTAAAATTAAGCCATCACTGTTGGTGAAACATAACAAAGAAGAGTTGGGACTACAGCAACAAGGCCAAACCTGTATGCTTTTTTGACTTTGCAGTTTGTTCTCCATCATTGGAATAGTGTATATGCTGAGTCAGATTTGACTTATTAAAACATAAAAGTAAATTCTAGATTGAAGTTTTTAGTCTACAATGCTTACATTTAGTAGTGAAAAGAATATTTCTGCATGTTATTTATTGTACAGTAAATTAAATTTCCTCTCAAACTGCACTTAAGCATAATTAACTAAATTGTTTATTCAACCCATTGTCCATCAGTTGTTCATCATGGTCTGATTATTATTTGATTAGTTTTTTGGAAGGGAGGTGGGTGGTTTGGGACTATTTGGTTCCAGATGAAACCATGGTTTTCCTCCCCTAGGAATCTGGTGGTCAGTTCAACTGAGGCCTTAGTTTTGGCCTGGAATTGGCAAGTCACAAGGGTTGGATTGCTGCCATGTGACATCTGCCTAAGAGTCAATCCCAGATAGTTGCTTGGTTTTTTCAGCAGATCTAGAAGATAAAACAACAGAGATGTTTGGAGTGCCATTGGAGGAAGACAGTCAGCTAAGGTATACTGGTTGGATTCACTGACTGGCTTCCTCCAATGGGAATTTAATTGCAGTGACAAGTCTAGCAAAGCCTACCATTTTTCCATTCTCACTGTACCCATAGATATCCATCCAACTGTATTCTTTAAAGTTATCATTCATTAGTATGAAGGGATGGGTTATAGGACCATCTTCTGGGTTTCTGTGAAGAATATCCTAGGTACTTGATGGATTAAGTTTCTCAAGTTCAGTCAGAGTTAGATTCATACTGTGCTGGTCTGGTTGAGATGACAAAATAACAGTCTTGCTTCCCTAGCTGAGAAAAGTCTGATTGTGTGATTCCTTGGGAACTAGCAAGATCCTCAAGAGCATTAACATGGCCACGTATTTAGTTAGATCTATGTCCCTCTGGATTGGTGAAAGCCTCCCAGAAGATAATGTGATTAGGTCCATTATATAATACAGCTTCTTTTTAAAAGGGTATGGTATATATCCTCAAGAAGCATACACTGAATCCAATAGTTCTTGACAAATTTTGTCCAGGCTTAAACCTCTCTTTTCTGGCAAAATTTGAAAAGAAAATAGTCAAGCTGTAGCTTTAGAGATCCCTGGGAGATCTGGATAGACCCTTTTGTGTTGGGTTTCCGGTTGGGACATAATGTGGAGATTACACTGACTGCACTTGTTGTGGTGGTTCTCCTCTTTCTCCTTACTAGTTCCTGTTCAAGCTGATAGGAAGAAAGTGATAGAATTTAAAGCCATTTAATGTATTAATGGAGTGCCATAGGACTCAATGTTCTCAGTCCTCATGTTTAACCTACATGATGCTACTGAACAAAGTCATCCATTGGTTTAGAGGCATCAACAGCATGCCAATGATACTCAGATGTTTTCCCCAATTCAAGGCTGACCAAGAGATGCAAGATTTGTTCCAATGCCTGAAGACTAATGAGGTCTGGGTGGGAAGGAGCAGACTCATGTCCAACCTTAACAAGGCCAAATGACTGTAAGTGTAGGGTTTAGCCAGATTTAGGGAATGTTCATCCTTAGTTGGGAGTCATCCTTCTCCTTCAGGACTGATGTAGAATTCAGGATTGGTGTAGCATTCTTCTGGAATTTCAGCTCCTGTTCAAACAGCAGGTGGAAGCTGTAACAGCTACTGGAGTATCAGATGTGCTCATTCTTATATGGGGAAGCCTTCCTCATGATCACCCATGCCTTGCTGTACATGGGGATGCCCTTAAAGACTATCCAGTATGTGGCTGTGCAAGCAATAACAGGAATACCTCAATATAGTCATGTAACATCCCTTTGTAAACTACAGTCTGCCAGTAAGCTTCTAGGCACAATTCAAGATACTGGTGATTAGCCCTACATGACATTCATTAAGAAATGTTGTCTGATCAGCTCCTAGAAATGTGCCTTGATTGTTGCATAAACTGGAATGACTTGATCAGAAGAGACCCTCTTGATATCTGAACAGCCCCTACACTGCTCTCCTTCAAGCAAGCCTTAAATATCTAGAATTTCCCTCCAGACATAGACTATGGATGGCTGCTTTGGGGAGGAGAGGGTGTGGCACATGTTATGGGTTGTTCTCTCTAGCTAAGTATTTTGCCTCCCTCAATGGTTCTCATATATTGTTTTAATTCTCTCCTCAGAATTGCCTAGAGTTGGACAGCCTTACTAATATAATTTATAAATACTTTCCCTAAAAACAAATTTAACAGCATTTCAAAGACCATTTCTTCCCAGTATTAAGTACTAATCATTCATTACTGCAGCATATTCTTCATATAAGAACTACAACAGAAAAAAAAGTTTTCTGATTCCAAGCCACTGAGCTAGAGCAGTCTTCCCTAATCCAGCATCCATAGACAGAATTTCAACTTCCCAAATCGCAAGGCAGTATAGTAGCAAAAAGGTTAAGATCTATTGTTAGTATCTTTATGCAGGTTTTATTTTGTGGGATTTATGAAGCTTACCAATAATTGAACAAGGCATGGTGCTGCATTTTTATAGGCCAACATATCACTCAGGACTAGCTTTAAGAAAAGGGTGTTAAATAAATAATTTGCTAATCACCCTAAGATGATTTTAACTAGAATTTAAAAAAAACAGTATTTAAATACTGTATATATTTGTACTGGGAGCATTTTTCTGCTCTCATTTTGTTCACATTCTTCAGGGGTTCTCCCTCCCCTTCTATGAATGCATTATGACTAGAATATGTTTATAGAAAAGTTGATATTCACAGTTTTATCAAAAAATGTATTGCCAGAAGCTTCTCAAGTCATAAGACTCTGTTTGTGAATTAATTGAACTTAATAAATTTAGACCTGGAATATTGGCATTTGTTCAAAATGGAAAAATAATGTAAATGTTTCCAGTAAATAAGGTGCTGTTTTACCTATTATGTTGACATAGATTCCAAGCTAACCATAGGTTCCTATGCACTATACTAGAATATTTCACATTTTACACTATTCATGATGACCTCCCGCAGCCCTCTATAGTATATAAAGCACAAGAAAGCATTCGTTTGAGAATAAAACTGAAATATGGTAAAGAGAGCTTTTCTTCCCATGTTTATCATTTAACTGCTTTGATCTTCATATAGCAATACCACGCCAACACTTTTCCTCCTCAGGTAGAAAAAGGTTGTGTAGAACAACTTTTCATATTCATAGAACTGATATTAAATATGTCTCAGGGTATTGTGAGGGTTATAGTTCTAGTATAGCCTTATTTGTGATAAACTAGTGTAATTGTGATTTTGGGAATGCAGATCTCTGGATTCCCATATCATACTTGTTGTGTCCTGAGCCTGCAAAAGCAGGCTTGGGACGTTGCAACAGTCCCAGGCATTGCAGAAGCTGCCCGGGACCAAACTGAGAGGCGCCAGCCTTGCGCACATGCGTGAGGCGCAAAAGCACTCCTTTTTTGTTGCCATTGTGTCCGGGGCTCTGGGCAGATAAAAGAGAGGCCTGCATGCCTTGCTAGTGTTGTGTTGATGTTAAACGAATAAAGAGCTGTTAACTGAACAATGAATCTTCATCATTCGCCAATGATCAAAGGACTTAACAATACTCATCTGTAAATTTCCACAATGTGCTAGACTAAAATGACGAAAGGCTGAAAAGAGAAATGCAGATATGCAATTGTTTGTAGAACATCAAAGAGAAATACGATAAGAATCTGTGGAGAATGTCAGAGGAGTATGGATTTGTGTATGGGAGCTTCTGTGTGTTCAACTTCAAATGATTATAGCAACCCATTTATGTGGACTTTAAAGTGAGCCATGTCTAAGAGTCATTTCTTTGAAAACTGCTGTGAGCTCAGCAAGAACCGCAAAAGCTACAAGTTTCTACAAGTGAGGCAATAATCTCAAGTGAGGGACAAGTGAGTCAAGGATATAATAAAGTGGGTTTTGCTGTTTCTTAAATAGCCCTCCTAAACCTGCGCTTTTCAAAAGTATGGAAACTACAACTCTCAGAATTACCTATGAGCGTGAGACTTTGGGCGTTGCCATCCCAACCTAGCTGAAGAAAGGGAGAGGGGCTGGCATGCTTGTTTGGAATGCTGGGGCTGGTAGTTCAGCAGAAGCCTGGACCAAACAGTCTATCAGGAAGGCTCCCCAGAAGCTTGTATTCAGGGCAGTACTGCAACGTTGTCTGAAGGCGCTGGACCTCAGTATCCTGTCATGGGCGAGCTGAAGACGCTTGGCAGGCTGCTGGAACCTTGAGTTCAGGGTAGTCTTCTGGGAGACTGGCCGCCAGAAGATGACGCTGTTATATCAACGTAGTCACAATAGGACTGCGTATCTCCACCAAGTGGCAATTGGTGGTAGAAACAAGCGCCTCGTGCCTCTGCCTTCGTAAGAAGTCTACGTAGTTTCCTCGCACTGAAAAGTCCTGGAAAGTTTTTATTTCTCCCCCAACCAGAAAGGGGCTCTGCTTAATGATTGTGTTGCTGATCCCATTTGTGGTTACTACATGAAAACTACGTGTACCCTGTAGGTATCTTTGTTATACTGTGTCATAACCTTACCAGAATGGTTATGTTCCAACACTTTGCAGTCTTTCTGCTATAAGAACAACTCTAAATTAAATTGGTTTAGTTCTAATATGTATTTAGAATTGTCATAATGGTGCGAGCAAGTATATTGAACAAATTACACTAGTCTTGATGATTAAAGCATGATTCAAATCTCAGGTCAGAAATAAAAAGTCACTGCTGTTATTGTGAACAATTTATCAAATGAAATCATTATTGGTATTGACCAGCCAATATATGGGCAATTGGCAGCTAAATATAGTACATTACAACATCAGGAAAAAGAAATAATGGAAGTTATTGCAGAGGCTTAAAACTAAAACATTACAAACTCTGCAGTTTTAGCTTCCCCCCAAAAAACCCCATCATTCTAGGAAATCAGCAGTACAAATATGAAGCTTTTATACAGACTAGCTTTTATAGCTCAAGCAGAAGTGATTATATAAGACCCTCTATAAGGAAAAGACTGTTCCTTAGCAAGTTCCAATACGCTCCCACAGAGTGGGTCTCCTCAGGGTGCCGTCGGTCAGACAATGTCGGCTGGCGACCCCCAGGGGGAGGACCTTCTCTGTGGGAGCTCCAACACTTTGGAACGAGCTCCCCCCCGAACTCCGTACGATGACGGAATTGCGCTCCTTCCGTCGAGAATTAAAAACATATATTTTTCGACAAGCCGGCCTGGGATAGTAGTTCCGGTACCAACAAGGCCATAATTGTTTTAGGGGATTGTTGCTTTTAAGATAATGTATTGGGTTTTAATGATTCTGGGCCAAATTGTTTAATCTATTTTTAATCATTTTACTTTTTGTATGTTGATGTTTTTAATTGGGCTGTACACCGCCCCGAGTCCTTCGGGAGGGGGGCGGTATAGAAATTGCAAAATAAATAAATAAAATAAATAAATAAAATAAGTGTAAGAGGGTAGTAGCAAGACAGGACCATGAGTGGATAGAGCATCCTGTTTTTCAGAAGAAGAAAGACATCGTGTACAGGAAATCCTCAATTTACAACTATTTGTTTAGTGACCATTCAAAATTACAACGGCACTGAAAAAAATAACTTAGGATTGATTTTCATACTTTTGAGGGTTGCAGCATCTCCATGGTCACATGATCAAAATTTGGATGCTTGGCAACTGGCATGATTTATGATGGTTGCTGGGATTATGTGATAACCTTTTGCGACCCTCTGACAAACAAAGTAATGAGGAAGCCAATTCATCTAACAACCGTGTTCCTAACTTAACAACTGCAGTGATTCACTTAATAAATATAGCAAGAAAGGCTGTAAAATGGAGCAAAACTCACTTGACAACTATCTTGCTCAGCAACGGAAATTTTGGACTCAATTTTTGATCATAAATTGAGGGCTATCCGTACAGTATAGAATCAGATAATATTCTGGCAGTGGAGAAAAAGTGAGAGCAAATTGCAATTTCATAGTTTCAGATCAAATTTACAGAAATGTATAAAAATTCTTGCCACTGGCCCAGTTTTAAATTACTAATCAGAGCAGTTTTGACCAACTATCGTCCGGTCTCCAACCTCCCCTTTGTGGGGAAGGTTGTTGAGAAGGTGGTGGCACGTCAGCTCCACAGTCTCTGGAGGAAGCCGATTATCTGGGCCCTCTGCAGTCGGGGTTCAAGCCCGGCTACTCCACCGAAACTGCTTTGGTCGCTCTGATGGATGATCTCTGGCGGGCCCGGGATAGAGGCCGGTCCTCTTTCCTGGTGCTCCTTGACCTCTCAGCGGCGTTCGATACCATCGACCATGGTATCCTTCTGCGCCGGCTGGAGGGATTAGGAGTGGGGGGCACCGTGTTACGGTGGTTCTCCTATCTCACTGGTCGGTCGCAGTCGGTGTTTGTGGGAGGTCAGAGGTCCACCTCTAGGTTACTCCCGTGTGGGGTGCCTCAGGTGTCGGTTCTCTCCCCCCTACTTTTTAACATCTACATGAAGCCACTGGGTGAGATCATCCATCAGCACGGAGTGAGATACCATCAGTACGCTGATGATACTCAGCTGTACATTTCCACTCCTGGCCATATCAGTGAAGCGGTTAAGGTGATGTGCCAGTGTCTGGAGGCTGTGAGGGTTTGGATGGGTGTTAACAGATTAAGGCTCAACCCCGATAAGACAGAGTGGCTGTGGGTGATGCCTCCCAAGGACACTTCTATCTGTCCTTCCATTACCCTGGGGGGGTGAATCTATAAACCCCTCAGAGAAGGTCCGCAACTTGGGAGTCCTCCTCGATCCACAGCTGACATTGGATCATCATTTGTCGGCTGTGGCGAGGGGGGCATTTGCCCAGGTTCGCCTGGTGCACCAGTTGCGTCCTTACTTGGATCGGGAGTCTCTCCTCACAGTCACACATGCCCTTGTCACCTCGAGGATCAACTACTGCAACACTCTCTACATGGAGCTACCCTTGAAGAGTGTTCGGAGACTACAATTAGTGCAAAATGCAGCTGCGCGAGCAGTTGTGGGCCTTCCACGTTGTGCCCACATTTCACCAACTCTCCACATGCTGCATTGGTTGCCTATTGGTCTCCGAGCCCAATTCAAGGTGTTGGTTATCACCTATAAACCCCTTCATGGCATGGGACCAGGATACTTACGGGACCGCTTTCTGCCACATATTTCTCTACGACCGGTGAGAGCGCACAGGGTTGGCCTCCTCCGGGTCCCGTCAGCGAAACAATGTCATCTGGTGGGCCCTAGGGGGAGGGCTTTCTCTGTTGTGGCGCCCACCCTCTGGAACCAACTGCCTCCTGAAATCCGTGTTTCTCTGACTCTCCCGGCCTTCCGGAAAAATCTAAAAACTCATCTTTGCCGGCAGGCCTGGGGATGATTGTGGTTGATTGTTGAATTGAATGTGTGTTTTATTGTTTTTTTTAGATATTGTTGTTTGGGTTTTTTTATTGTAATTTTATTGTTATATATATGTTGTTAGCTGCTCCGAGTCCCCGGAGAGGAGCGGCATACAAACCCAAATAAACAAATAAACAAATAAATAAATAAATAAATAGCACCTTGTATGGCAGGGGTGTGAGGTGAAGTTTGTTTCAAGGTAGCCTCATGTAGTCATTGTAAGTGCTACCACTTACAATTTTACCAGGTAACAAACAGGTAATTTTTTCAGCAAATTAAGGAGTTGCTACTGATTTTAAAATATGTGCAAATAGTTATTGGCAAAGAATAGTTTCTTTGGGCAAAAGATTCTATTCTACTAAACAAATATTTTTTTAGAAATAAACAAAACCTGTGGTATACAATGTTTGAAATTATCTGTAGATTATAGTATTATAACGCCAAACACACAAATACACACTCTTCAAACAAGTTCTACTATTGCAATATAATCAGACCTGGCATTGATTTTATTAGAAAGGCATTATCATATATAATTATGGTCAGGCATTATCACTTTTATCTTTAAAAATAGTTTATCTATAGATCTACAATCAGCATATACAATATCAAAACTGAGATGCCACTATATTTGTAAATTTGTTCTTATAGTATAGCACAGTGATAATAAATTTGATAGAAGACCTAAAACGAGAAAAGGGCTTCTGATGCAGTAAAGCAGCATCCCCAATCTTTCTGCTTTGCAGACAGGTGGGGGAGAGGGGATGGTTTCACACGAGTGGCAGGTGAGCACACGCACAGCTCCATTTGAACGAATGGCCACTTCTGCGGCCCAGGGGTTGGGGACCACTGCAGTAAAGCTTGTGGTGTAAAATTGTGATATTCATGAGACAGTAAGTACTTTCAAAAAGATTGCTGCCTTTGATCAAGCTAGAGAGATTGCTAGCCACTAATCAAAAGATCTGACAAGGTTAGTAGCTGCTCAGGTGAAGCATGTGTTTTAATTTTAATCAATATCTTGTCAGTATGGATAAAAACATAATAGCCTTTCAGATCAATATAAGTTAATAATTATATTACAGACTTTGAAAAACTGAGACTGGGAAACCAAGTAAGTGATTTGAGAGGAAAGGGACAGAAGATGGAGGAAGGAATAAGGATTGCACCACTACTTCTCTTCAGAGTATCATCTCCTGCTATTACATTTCTGACTACGCTGGCAATTAGGGCTTTTTTATAGATGGATGTTCAGTTCCGTACTATGCAAGTTACTATTTACAAATTGTATGGGGCAAATGGAGTAAAGGTGTGGAAAGGAGAATAAAACTTTCTGAAGAGTATTTTACATGCAAATATTTTACTACTTAAAGCAGGGACTTGGAAACTTGATTAGAACCAATCATAAATACACACCTTGTGTCACATATTGATAGGCTTGGGGAGCATAGTCAAGCAATGGCACCCATAGAAACCACATTGAAGTTAAAATTGTGATATATAGGATGATATGGTCATGCAAATGCTGCCAAAAACATCAGTTTAAAATAGTATTGACAATTTATTAAGAGAATACAATAACCAAGAAAAGATTTAAAGAAAGAAATTGGGTCATAGTGGGAACAAATTAAAATTGGATAAAGCCAGCGTGAAAAAGCAAATATGCCTGAAAAAAAGTTTTATTTATGTACTTATTTATATTTAGCCTTATTTATTTTTTATAAATAACTCAAGGTGGCGAACATATCTCTTTCTATTTTTCCTAATTTCACAGTAAAGATTTAATTAAATACATGGAAAATAAAAATGTATTGCAATGTTATTCTATTTAAGTGCTTGCTTTGCCTAGAATTTCCAGGGGATTATATTGTTGCCTGTATCTTGGAAGTTGGAGGTTTAGATTCCAGGTTCCCCCTCCCAGGCCTGCTCTCTAGCCAGCTGCTATTTCAAGGGAAAATTCAAGTAGCCTCCCAAACTTTTTTCTATAAATCTATTATGGGTATTTTCTGACATGACAGGATTCATCAATGGTCACAGTGCCCAATGTAATCACACCCACAAAATGAACTCTTTACAAAAGTTTTTTTAAAAATCCATTAATGCACTCAGTCATATGGACATTCCTGGATGTCAGCTACTGAAGGGCTGAAGTGAAAAGTGTCTGACATTCATATGGATTAACAGGACTAGGACAACTTAAAGAATCTATAGTGGCAAACATACCTAGTAGTTGTAGAAATGAATTTGTTTTAGTTTAGCATCCCCCTGTTTATGTTTGTGACAGATGCCTTGGTGACAATTGTCATTCCTAATCTTTTGGTTAGTTTGACTGTGGTAAAAAAGATTGTGAAGGTGTCAATTGCACGTGGCTATTTTGTTATCTTTTGTAGATCTGTTTTAGTTTCTAGTAAACCTTTTTAAATTTACTGTACAAAACCATATCCAATACAAAATGAATTGTTTACTAGCAAGAGAGCACTTTTCTTTTATTTTTGCACTTAAGTTACATGAGTAGTCCCAATTCCCTTTTTTGGTATTGTACTGATTTCCATTGCTGTTTTGCATTGTTCTCTCACTTCCCTCCTTTTTTAAAAAGATTTTATATTTGTATAAAATTATATTGTTTCTCAAAACAGTGGAATCATATGGTGGACATATATTTTATCATGTTAGCTTCTTAAACTGGCAGATGCACTTTAGTAACACAAATGTTCATATGCACATTTTCAAAACTTTCAGCATATATTTCTAAATAAATGATTCTGCAACACTAAAGCCCCTCTGTATCTGGCTGATGATCACCAGAGGGCAGGAATGCTAGATTCCTCTGCTGACATCAAATGGTTTAGATATTTGCAGTAGTCTGAAGTCTGAGTCATAATTTCAGAAGCTGGAAAAGTAAAAACGATCAGGAAACCTGTAACCTTCAAACTGAAAAATCTGCAAATAAACACCGTCATATTAAAAACAAAAACTCATCAGTCTTAAATTGTTTATTATAAAAACCTATTAATGCCTATAGCTACATGAAGGATATATTCGACCACAAAGATAATATGGCCAGAAGGCATATCTCTTTTTGAATGGTGCAAATCTCCAACACTGAGCTGCTTCTTTGTCACACTGGCAAATTATATTTTGACATCTGTCTAGAGCAGCATCTGAAAAAAGGAATGAAGAAGATACTACTGCTGGTTTTGATGAAATAGAGTACAAAAATAAAGTAGTCCTACTTATCTATGAAATTGGCATTTATTAAGCTGCATAATCTTAAAAGATAGTGGATTTTTCTGTTTGAAACTTTTTTGAACACCTCAAAAGGGTTAAAATGAAATTCATACTGCTTGAAGGGCATTTTGGACACTAAAAAAAGAAAAACAAAATTCATGATTGGGCATTAAAGCATTGGCTGGGTGTAACAAGTTTGCATTAGCCCTCTATATCTTACAATTACATAATGTCTTTTCAATGTATATGTTAAAACAATGCACTGTATACTCCCATATTCATTTTTATTTGTAAAGCCCTATCTCACATATCCTCTTTTAAAAACAAACATTTTTCTAGACCTTTTTATGAAAACTCAGCTTGGAATTTAAGAATCGAGAGTCATTCAGGAGGGCAGGATCTCAGCAATAGGTGACTCCAGAAATCTAAACTTCTGAGTTTTATGAAGTATGAAAAAGAAAACACCTCCAGTATTTGAGGGGCTGCCACAAAGAAGAGGGGGAGGGTCAAATTATTCTCCAAAGCACCAGTGGGCAGGACAAGAAGCAATGGTTGGAAACTAATCAAAGGGAGGAGCAACCTGGAATTAAGGAGAAACTTCCTAACAGTGAGGACAATTAACCAATGGAACAGCTTGCTTTCAGAAATCATGGGCACTCCATCACTGGAGATTTTTAAGAAGACACTAGACACTCACTTATCTGAAATGGTATAGGTTCTCCTGTTTGAGCAGGGGGCTAGACTAAAAGACCTTCAATCTATTCTATTCTATTCTATTCTATTCTATTCTATTCTATTCTATTCTATTCTATTCTATTCTATTCTATTCTATTCTATTCTATTCTATTCTATTCTATTCTATTCTATTCCTATTCCTATTCCTATTCCTATTCCTATTCCTATTCCTATTCCTATTCCTATTCCTATTCCTATTCTATTCCTAAGTGGGCAAAGGATTTTAACCCTGGCTGCTCTTCTGTACTCTGAGGTAAAACTGTAATTTTAAAGAAATCCACAGTCATGGTACTCTATTAAGAGTGATGGTATGGTGGTTAGAACACAGCATTGCTGCTAACACTGCCCACAGCCAGGAGTTTGATCCTGACCAGCTCAAAATTGACTCAGCCTTCCATCAGAAGGACCGAGATCAATAAAATGAGGATCCAGATTACTGGGGGCAATTTGCTGACATTGTATACTGCTCAGAGAGTGCTTTAAAGTACTTTGGAGCAGTAGATAAGTCTAAGTGCTATTGTTACTGCTGTTATGGAGGTTGATGATCAAAAGCTGCTCTTTATGTTGAGAAGTGGCCAAGAGCAAGGGCCACAGTAGGCAGGGCACTGAAGAGGGCTGGGGTTTTGCAGAGTTTTCAGAACTGGTTCGTTTTTGAAAAGTTCTGTGAACCGTATCCTATAGTTTCAATGTGTCATGAGCCTCAAAAAACAAAACTGTATCATTATTTTTAGCTATCACAGTCAAGGTTTGGCTACAATGAATGGCTTGCATCCCTGAAATCACTGGATTTTGCCCACCTGTGGTTTATAAATTGCAGCATATAAAAATCTATAGTAGTTCAACACTGCTTATATATTTTACATATTTACATATTTTGATTTCTGTCCAGAACTTTACCTTTACATCTTCAAACTAACCACAAACTTTGGAAAACTGACAACATGCTACAAACAGCTTGAGTAAAGTACATGACATAACTTAGCATAAGACAGTATTATTATTATTACACTGCATCTCTGTAAGCTGAAATCTTCAGGCAGCTTTGCAAAATTTTGTTAGCATTAAAGTTGCTTACAACAATGCTATGAATCTTCCAAGATCTCTGAGAAAACCAACAGGATCTTCTAAAGTTAAAGATGACTTTTTCACCTCTAGAACAGCTGTATGTACTTGTGCATCTCTGAGATAAAGTAAATAAAAATAATGACATTCAGGTTGCACCTTACCACATATCACAGTATTGTTCTGACAAGTCCATTTATATCCGTGTATTTTAGGTTGACAGCCTTGTTGTTGTGCAAAGTCGTAACAGCAATCATGTCTATGGCAGCACCTTTCAGCAACAGAGACCGATTAATACCATTGAGGTGAGCCCTGAACATCAAGCAGAATGTGCAGCAGTGTGAAACTCTATCTCTAGTTTTACAGTGCTATGGTGTATGAGACATTTTCAAGTCCAATCAAGTACTTCCCTGAAGCTCATGAATCTGAATATTTTAAGAAGTAACCACTTCTCTGAACTCAGTTTCTTAGGAAAACATAGCAACAAAGTTTATTATTCACAAATACATTGTTCACAAATACATATTATTATATATGTAGGGGGAAAACATTAAGTGTAATATTTCAAAATAAATGCATCTCTGGTTCCACTGCAACAAGAGATCACATGGTTATACCTTTTCTTCTATTGCCTTCTCAATTTAGCAACATTATGATGACATCTGGAAAGTGTTTATACTAATCATGTTCCTGTACTGAGTGCTCATGATTAGTTTGTTATTTCTATACTATTATTTTTCCAGATAGCAATAGCACTTAGACTTATATACCACATCATAGTGCTTTACAGCCCTCTCTAAGCAATTATCAGAATCAGCATATTTCCCTCAACAATATGGGTCCTCATTTTACCAACCTCAGAAGGATGGAAGGCTGAGTCAATCTTGAGCTGGTCAGGATCAAACTGCTGGCAGTTGGCAGAATTAGCCTGCGATACTGCATTCTAACCCCTGCGCCACCACGGCTCTTAGATATTCTTGTCTCAAAGTAAATCTGACTTCATTAAAATGTATTAAATAGAGTGGAATTAATTCATCTGAAGAATGTAATGAAAATATGAAAGAAGTGGTGTACATACCAATCTGTTTCATCTATAGGCCATCCACTTCCTCCTGGACCACAATAGCATCCGTAACTTACATAGAGCAAAGGAAATCGGTTTGTACCACATTGTAGGGTTCCGTATAATTCAACGAGTCCCCTTTTATTCACAAAGTGTTTTTCCCCAATAACACTGTTCCATACTGCAAAGGCAGAAATTAAGATTTTACTACATTTGAATAGCTCCATTCTGTTTTTACACAATCTGCTTCTGCATTAATATATACATTATATCTGTGTTTGGCTGGAGTATTGGACAGCTGTTAGAAAGAAGAGGAAGTTAAGATTAAGCTTTGGGTTGGTGTTACCTCTCTCACATCTGAGGCTGTTTAACATAGCATTTAATTATAAATCAAAGTATTTAAAATAACCTACTTGAAATAGTACTTTAGTATGACCATTAAATGTGCAGCATAGGGAGAAAAGACATTTTAGGCAAAGAAAGGGAGGATGCTATAAATAATGAAAATGGAAGGCCCAATCAAGTTTTTGTATTATCCCCTACTGACATATGGTCATGAGGAAATGCAGCCCTTTCAGAAAATAAATTGCCCATTTATGTCTTCAATATTGCTCAAGGCTTTGAGCAAATCTGCATACAGAAAGATGCACATCAACATTGATATTTTGAAGGAACCAACTTCTTTTTTTCCATGCAATAGTTTTCAACAAACTTCCTTCCTGCACATGGTGAAAGATGAACAGGGCTTTCAAGGGACTCCTTTTAGGCACTATGAATATACTATATATATAGTTTATTTGCTATAAACTATGTGTATTAATTTTAGTCTGCACAGTTGTCAAGGAACATGAAAATTAAAACCATGTTGGGCATGCAGCAAATGATTGGTAAACACATCAAAATGGAAGGGGCAACCTTTCAACCTCCTGATTTGAATAGAATTCTTTGCCATTTATCTTGGGCACATTTCCAAGACAAAAACAAAACTCAAAACTGAAGAACTGTTTTAAAATTGACTTGCTTTTGTTTTTCAGGACATTCCTTGACTATCAAATATGCATCCCTGAAAATGCAATATTCTATTTTTGTTACACATTTTCAACCTTAATTTTAAAACTAAAGACAAATATGTGATTTTTGTTGTAAGATGAAAATAAAAAGCTTAGTAGCAAATTCAACATCTGAGTCATAACAGGCAGGCATATATATGCTTATACAGAAACAGTCTACTTCTACTTCCATTTAAAGCATATTAAGGTATTATATTAAAGCATTAAAATTTTAAAGCATATAAATATACATTGCAGAATTGCTCAAAAGTCATAGAGAGAAATACATGTGTGTCTGTGTCTGTGTCTGTGTATATGTGTGTGTACAATCTCAAAGCCTAGCAAAATCTTTCAATTTATTAAAAGAATTATATCCACCTTGAGATAGGCATGGTGATAAATTATTAGTACTGAATACTCAATATGTGAATATTTACATATTGCAAATTACAGATTTTGGCCTCCAAAGAATTAAAAAGAAACTAAGGCTGATTTTTTTTTTACTGATTCCTGACACCCATCAGTTAAATTCAAAATCAAGTATCATTTCAGAAAAATTTCAGTTTTTTAAATCAACAAACCTTTTCTGCTGACATTTGTTCAGTCCACTTCAGCCTACATATGAAATAAACCTTTCTACAAAAACATCATTATAGAAAGATAGAAAAATAGGTACAGTGATATTTAAAGAGACACAAATACATAGAGATGGGGGATATATTCAATTATGAGAATTGCTATTTGCCTTTCTGCTGAAATACCTATTTAACTAGTTTCACCAAAGTGGTTTTAATTGTCTAATAAAATGTTTAGGTGTGACATCCACCTAACTGGAATAAGTACAATCTTCAAGTAGCAAGTCTTTATCTCAGTCTGCAAGTTTTTACTTACAAATAAAACAAATGTACTATTCTCTTACTGTTTAAATGCCCAAACAAGTTATTGGGACATCATGAAGTGTTTTCATGATTGAGGACAATATGAAAAAATTGTGCTTACTCACCTATTCAGGTCTTCCTTGCTTCACTTGAATACAGCAATGTAAGGCTCATGTAATGCATCGTCAGCATTAAATGAGGAAAACAGAAGGGGGAAAGCATCAGCATTTCTTTCAGGCCAGCACTTCCATCATTTCACATTTCATTGGCACTCACCTGCCCAAAACAGCAGAAGTCTCACCAGCCAGCGTTCCATGTGGAGATCAACTCCGTATGACCCCACTCTGTCTGCACACCTACAGTCTGTGTAGACTCTACCTGTAGTTCTGCTGTTAAACTGAGCCAAGCAGTGGGTGTGTATAAACAGTCTTACTGGATGCACCTTTTTAGTTACTCTCAGAAATAAATATATGAATCCATAAATTTCAGACACTTCCTTCTGAGGAAAAAGAGATCTTTATTCAGAGGCTGGAGGAAGGACAGTTCTCTGATGCCAGGGCTTCTACTGTCTTTGCAGATTGTTCCTTTCATCAAGTCTTGCTAAAAAGGAATTTGACTGGATCTGCTAGACAGGTCAAGATATTACAACCACAAAGCTGGGGTTCTTTTCCTTGCAGTCTCCAATTGACCTCACCATATGTTTTAGTGTTAAAGACTTACTTCTGTAATAGGTATTGCCAGCATTTAAGCTAAAGAACTATTAAAATAAAGATGTTTTGCCTTAATGCTTGAGATTTTAGCAAGCTGTTTAAAGTGAAAAATGTAATTCAAAATCTATTTTTGAACATTAATTCAAAATTATTGGGCTTCTAATATGCCTAGGAGCTCCTTAAAACACCTGACTTTTGTTTGGGGCTTTCCTTCCTCCATGACAGCCATTTTGTGAAAAGACAAGCCTTCTCCCATGACAGACATCACAAAGGTCCATATGATTGATTATTCCAATCTCATTTTTCCTGCAACAAAGCTAACAACTTACTCCTCCTTGGAGCCAGCTATCTGTAATCCATGAACCTTAATATTCTTCAAGGAGAATTATTAATTACTTTATTGTTTAAATGAGATGTATGGTATTGGTTTGTTTCTTCAATTCTGCCAAAATTAAAAAAACAGTAATTTTGAATGGACTTGAGGAACAAAATATACTTTTTAAGCATTGCAAAGGCTTAAGGTAGCCACTTTGCCCCTTAAAATCTTTATTTTCCAATATAAAAAAAACCTTGAAAAATAAGCCCCACCCACTTCAAGGCTGTTCTTGGAGCCAAAAGAAATCCTGGGGTCCATATTCTGCTAGCTCCTGTTCTGTTCTTTAACTTACAATATAATCCTTGTCTCCATATGGCTTTGAAAATGCTCAGCTCTTCTTCTGTTCTCATTTGACCATAAATTAAAATTATCTTAGTTTTTTTAAGGACTCTTAGTACCTTCTATTAATTACTAAGTAACCTTTTAGAGTTTTTAAATATGCTGTGAAATTTTGTTTTAGTTACTTGGAGCGATACCCTCTTAATCCTCTTTTTCAGTGGAGGGACATTTTGTTCTGAAGTCTCTGTACTAGTTGGCTATATTGTATACCCAGGGCTCACCTGACTAAGATAATTTATGTAGAAATGAATCTTAATATCAAATAGTAGACTACTCAATGATGCAATTCTTCTTACTATGATTACAGATATTTCAAAATTAAATCTCAAGTTCAGAAGAGTGTTTCATTCTATCTAAATTTAAAAAAAATAAAAACTAACAGATGCTAATACAGAGTAAGAAAAAAATGATACAAAGAAGTAGCGTCCAATCTTTGCAGCAATTAAAAGTACAATTATAAATGTATCTTTTGTAATGGAGTGTATCATAGTGTGTTTAAGATTATAACCTCAGAATTAATGGGTACATTTGATTTATTTCAGGTACAAGCTGTACAATTGTCCTTAAATTCCAGTGATCCAGGATATAAGATTATTTGCTCAGAAGTTAATTCCAAATTCCTAGTATGATAAACCGTACAGCCTGAACAGGTGAGCAAAAGTCACAGGGCAAGAAAGTATCAGTTTGGTCTAGTGGTTAAGCACCAGGATAGAAACTGGGAGACTATGAGTTCTAGTTCCACCTTAGACATGAAAGCTGCCTGGATGATCTGGACAGTTACTCTCTCTCTGTTCAACTCTCCTCACAGGGTTGTTGTTATGGGAAAAATAATAAAGGTGGGATAAAAAAATCTAAAATAAAAAAATATCCAAGTGCAATATAAAAAAATCAAAGGAAAGTTAGTGGGAAAACAACACCCAAAGTCTCCCATCTCTCTAGAACAGTGGTTCTCAACCTTTTTAATGCTGCGACCCCCAACCGGTCGTAAGTCGAGGACTTCCCAACCAGTCGTAAGTCGAGGACTTCCCAACCGGTTGTAAGTTGAGGACTTCCCAACCAGTCGTAAGTTGAGGACTTTCCCTGCCCGGGAGCACCACGCATGCGTGGTGTTGCCCCCTGCGCTGGCCGAGGCATAGCTGGCAAGGGGCAGTGACGGTGCAGGGCGACCACTGGCTGGGCCACCAGCTGGCCCAGCCCAAGGGAAGTAAGGCACCCGCCGGGCCCCACACATGCCAGCAACCCTCCCTGCGCCCGCCGGCCTCCCACCTCCTACCCCTGGCCCTCTTTTACTTACATTTTTAGTAGTTGCTCAGCAGGGAGGGGTGGAAACTTCTAGACAGCTCGCCTTCGTTGCAGACAACTTGCAGCACCATTTGCAGACTGGGATTTTTGGCGGTCTCAGCAGGGCAGAGACAGCCTGTACAATTCCTATTGGCTTTTGAAAGCCAATAGAATTAGACTCTATTCAAGAGAGTCTATTCTATTGGCTTTCAAAAGCCAATAGAATAAGAGGGAGTAGCACAGCTAAGGAAAAGGGGGGGGGGAAATGGCGCACTGTGTTGTTTGGCGACCCCTGTGAAATGGTCATTCGACCCCCAAATGGGGTCGCGACCCACAGGTTGAGAACCGCTGCTCTAGAATAACCAACTTTAACAATGACTTAGTATAAAATATAACAGTGAAGTCATTTCTCAGTTACTCAACAAAGAGACACGCTAATACATTAAGTACTATTACTAAGTACACATTTTCTCCAAGGCAGAAGATTGACTTAATTAAACAGTGTAAAGAACACACATCCTTGAATAAGAAAACACCTCTCTAAAATGGGGGGCAGCGAAGGGGGAATGTAAATTTACCCAGAAGCTCCAATCTGCATTCCAGTTATTTGGAGATGTGAGCTGCATTTTCTCAGTGAAAACACTAAGATTCTCTTCTGAATCCACCAATATGTGAGACTTTGGGCATTGCCATCCCAACCTAGTTAAAGAAATGGAGAGGGGCTGGCATGCTTGTTTGGGAATGCTGGGGCTGGTAGTTCAGCAGAAGCCTGGACCAAACAGTCTAGCAGGAAGGCTCCCCAGTAGCTTGTATTCAGGGCAGCACTGCAATGTTGTCTAAAGGCGCTGGACCTCAGTATCCTGTCATGGGCGAGCTGAAGACGCTTGGCAGGCTGCGGGAACTTTGAGTTCAGGGTAGTCCTCTGGGAGACTGGCCGCCAGAAGATGGCACTGTTACATCAACGTAGTCACAATAGGACTGCGTATCCCACCAAGTGGCAGTTGGTAGTAGAAACAAGCACCTCGTGCCTCTGCCTTCGTAAGAAGTCTGCGTAGTTTCCTCATGCTGGAAAGTCCTGGAAAGTTTTTATTTCTCCCCCAACCAGAAAGAGGCTCATTTTGAGCAACTGGGTGTTAGCTCAGTTGAAGGAGTTACTAAGGCGAAGAAGCATCAGGACAAGTATAGAGCTCTTTTTTTTTTTTTAACCAAAAAGGAATGGAAATGTTTTCCTAAATCTCTGCAATAACACTTAAGTTTTAAAGTACACACAAAGCATTATACTGCAATACGGGCAACGAGTTAAGGTTGATCCTCATCTAAACTCTTGGAAGAGGAAATGACAACTTAGACACAATACCTATTTTTGCCATTTTTTTAAAAAAAATGCTATGATAAACATCAATTTATTGCTTGTTTGAATGCTCATTGAGTTTGGCTGCAGTCTCTGCCATCTGTTGCTCCCTAGTATATAGAAGGGAGTCTGATTAGTGATTCTTCCCTTCTGGATTTTAATCATCAACAATAAATCAGTTCACCCCATTAGTAGGTCAAACTATGGGTGGTTAGTTAGTATAAGGTGACCAACCATTTTACAATGAGAAGGAGGACACACATAAATTGAAGAAAAAATATTGTAAATAAAACATTTTATCCATTGCAACAATACAGAATGAACTATAATATGATAAATGCATAATAAAAAACATTTGTAACAATAACATTTTATATTGTAATTATGCTTACATGCCTATTAATTATTATTTAAATGAGTACAAAAGAAGGACTGTCCTCCCTAAACGAGGATGATTGGTCACCTTAGTTAGTAGTGTACTATATTGTGAAAGTTCATAAACCACTGTGGGCGGTTTATGGTTCAGTGTGATTTGCAACTCAGGTTAATTCAATAGATCATGATTCAGTTAATTATGAGTCAAGTTCCTAACACAGCTAACTAGTTCATGATAAAGGCCACATTCAAAATTTACACTGTAGGCCAGGGGTGTCAAACTCACAACATCACATGACGTGTCGCGACGTATTGTGACTTTTTTTCCATTGCTGGCAATGGGGTGGGCATGGTTTCGCCATGACGCATCCGGCCTGTGGTACCCCTGCTGTAGGCAGTCCAGTATAGGTAGTCCTCATGAAGACTCATGATTGGATAGAGCACCCTGTTTTTCTGAAAAAGGAAGGCATGGAGTACAGGAAATCCTCAACTTACAACCATGTATTTAATGACCATTCAAAGTTACAATAGTACTGAAAAAAATGACTTATGACTGATTTTCACACTTATGACAACTGCAGCATCCCCATGATCACATATTCAAAATTTGATGCTTGGCAAGTGGCATGATTTATAATGGTTGCAGAGTCTTCTTTTGCAACCTTCTGACAAGTAAAGTAATGAGGAAGCCAATTCACTTAACAATCATGTTACTAACTTAACAACTGTGGCAAGAAAGGTTGTAAAATGGGCTAAAACTCACTAAAGTGTCATGCTTAGCAACGGAAATTTTGAACTCTCTTGCGATCTTAAGCTGAGGACTATCTGTACAGTATGGGGTCTGGCAGTGGAGAAAACGTATATACTGGCAGTGGAGAAAAAGTACAGCAAATTGCAATTTCACAGTTTCAGATTAGATTTACAGAAATTTATGAAAATCCTTGCCACTGGCCCAGTTTTCAACTACTAATCAGAGCAGTGTGCCAGTAGTAGCAGATTCTATTCTGCTACACAAATGTGTTTTTTTGGAAATAAACAAAACATGTGGTATATTATGTTTGAAATTAGCTGTAGGTTACAGTATTAACATGTTAAGATACAATTTGAAAAACAGAATTTAATAACTTTGCAATAGTCATGACACAATTTAGGATTTATCCAGAATGAGTCAACCTCAATTTTTTCTCCAAAATAACTTCAATTTAAACCTTAGAATACATAGCTAAGGTTAGGGATTAAATGCATGAAAATTTGTACTGATGCACAAGTATAAACCTGCCAACAATTAGAAGCGGTGTCTTTTAGGTCACAAGATACAACCTCCAAATAGGTTTTGAATTAACAACCATTTGCTATAAATGATGCGTTGGGTGGAGAGGTGATTATATGCCATCTAGAGCAGAGGTGTCAAACTGCCGGCCCACAGATGCATCATACTGAAACCGCGTCCACCCCATTGCCGGCAATGGCAAAAAAGTCGCGATACGTTGTGACACGTCATGTGATGTTGCGAGTTGGACACCCCTGATCTAGAGAAAGAGTCCAGGCATGGCAGCTAGTTGCAATTACTTGATAGTAAATAAAATGCATTGTTAAAGCTCTGACATTGAAAACAAACTGAAATTAAGCCGCAGTTGTTCCATTGGACAAAGATTTTTTAATAATTACTATTGATCCTCCCTGACAATATGCAAGTTTACTTGGGCTGTTTTCAAAACCTCAATTGGATAAAGGCAAAATGAAATCAGGAAGGTTGAAGAAAATTAATTCTAGGAAGCTAAAAAGTGTTATTCAGGCATACTTTTTGAAAGGTTACATCTCATCTTTCCTTCAAAATTAGCTTACTTTATATGCCCTATAGAATTACAATAACATCAAGAAATGTGAATCATACTTGTTTCATTTTAGGGCCCCAAATCCATTATAATTCTCATGACATAAATAACTGGGACAAATGTATTTTCCAACACATTTAGGGGATGAGGGGTTTTGAAAAAAGACTACTTGAAAATCTATTTTTTCAAGTGCAAATTCTGGGTTTAGCTGAGAGACTGTTCTTAACATATTCCCCACCTCTCCCTGCAGCTTTGCTGATAGAGATTAGCACTTTTCCAGGCAAGGAGCTTCAGCAAGTCCAAAAATGGCACTCCTTTAGGCAACAGAGAGCTATGAAGAGAGCTGTGGTAACATTAGTAAGTGTGACATTTGCTGAGCAGAATGTGAGTTCCTATTCTTTTGCAATACCAACAGGCAAACTTCTTTTGTTTGCCCATATGCTTGGTACAAAAGGCAAAAAAATAATGGGTACATACTCAGCTGTGCATCAGGAGATCCCCAAATGTTACCCCTGGACAATGCCCTTTCTTCTGATCTCTCTCACGTTAGGTAAGTAATTATTCTAGCAAATATTTCCTTTTATTTAAGAAAAATGACAGTGGCATTTTCTTCTCAAATTATTGCTTATGATAAACTTAGGCATTTTTATCTTCTTGGGAGTAAGCACCTCTAAACATGGGGAGATTAATTTTGAATAAGATCAGGTGTTAAATGTATGTGAATCTGATTTCTTCACTTCTAGTTTACACTTGTTCATTTGTTTGCCTACAAGATTTTATGCGTGTTCTTCTAAGATATACCTCTATAAAATCTAATGGCATAGCAGTTTTTTTCACAATCTAGCAGCATATGGAGACCTAGAAAGGAGAGAAAAAGGAGCAAGTAGGTCTTTGTGTCCTTGAATTAAGGGGATTCTGAGAGGTTTAGCTGCCTATCTAGGACTAAGAAAATATGCAACCTCTATATAGGCATGAAGCATAGGAGCATTAATATCTTTGAATGTTACAACCCCAGCCCTGTCATAAGACAGAACAAGCTACAGTACCTCACGAAGCTGGTTTTGGGTGTCATGAAAAAGCAGCTATTTGCCATTTCTTCTCACAGTACTTTTATACTTGAGATGTTCTGTTTCAGCTGCCAGAATAATTTGGCTAGTCTTGAATAGCATGTACTTTCACTGGTGAGCTGATTGAATATTCCATTTTACTTCAAGCAAAAAAAACACAAAACCCTTGAATCGGCTCTGGGCATTTTATCTTCAGATTAAGCCCATAAAAAAAGTTCTTAACATATAAAATTAGAGGTTCTCTTTCAAGTACAGTACTTTGTAAATGATGCATATCAATATAGAACTGTCATTTCAGCTTTATTCATTGTCCATAATAAGTAATATTAAATATTTTGCACATCAAAATTCTATATACTTTTCATCCATGCAAGAGAATTTTAACCGCTGATAACAATCTAACTGTAAATACTCAGATACTACAGCAGCAGTGTTTGCTATATTGATATGCATGATGTGGTTTTAGTTACTTGTAATCTTAGTAAACTCAAGTCAGATTGATTGTTTGTGCCTCTGTGGACACAGCCATGCAATGTTCTTGTCAATAGAACAAAAGTAGCTTGCCAATGCATTTTTCTCTGATATTGTTACCTTCCCATCCAAATACAGGTAGTCCTCAACTTACAACCACAATTGAGCCCAAAGTTTTTGTTGCTATGAAAGACATTCATTAAGTAAGTTTTGCCCGATTTTATGACCTTTCTTGCCACTTTGTTAAGTCAATCATTGCAGTTGTTATGTTAGTAACATGGTTGTTAAGTGGATCTGGCTTCCCTATTCATTTTGTTTGTCAGAAGGTCATAAAAGGTGATCACATGACCCGGAGACACTACAACTGTCATAAATACGAGTCAGTTGCCAAGCTTCTGAATTTTGATCATGTGATCATGAGGATGCGGTCGTAAGTGTGAAAATCAATCATACATCACTTTTTTCAATGCCTAAGTGTACTAAACAAATCAGAGCCCATTTAATTTCTGAATGCCTACAAAGTGAGTCAGGGACTGCCACCTGTACAAAAAGTGATTTTCTAGTATTGGCATTATGGACTCATAGTGAGAATTATCTAGTGCAGGGGTAGGCAACCTTGGCTCTTTTATGACTCATGGATTTCAACTCCCAGAATTCCTGAGCCAGCCATGCTCCCACGAATTCTGGGAGTTGAAGTCCACGAGTCATAAAAGAGCCAAGGTTGCCTACCCCTGACCTAGTGCTACATCCCCCTCTTGCCTTATAGTAGATGAACAAGCAGCACTTTCATAGATAGTGCTGGTGGAAGAGAAGCTTTTGCTTCTGACTGCCTGTGTGATTTCTCAGAGCAAAAGATTCTTCTTCTGTGATGAATTAAATCTTAGAAGGAAGAAGGTAAGAGCTGGGAAGAGAGTCCGGGAGACTAAGAATAAAAGGAACAAAGAATGAAAAAGTTCAAATCAAGATAAAATAATCCCTACAAAAGGGATCAATGAAAAGAAACTGACTAGAAAATAATGTCTATGGGAAATAGAAGCAAGAAACTGCTAATGAAAAAAAAATGCTGTATCCTGTGAGGAAGACAAGAGATGATGGAAAAGTTCATGAGGTTAATCAATAGAGAGGGCAACTAAAAAATTATATAAAGTTAACACTGTCAGGAAATCAATATTTTCACAATATTAGAAACTGAAATGATTTACTTAAGTTAAATGCAGGGAGACTCTGGATTGAAGAGAGAAACTTTGAAAGGTTTAGATAGCTTTAAAAGATGATTAGACAAATTTACATAGGAAGAGCCTGTCATTGCTATTAGCCTTGATGTCAGAATAGTATCTTCAGACTTCCGGTGGCTCCGCCGGCGCTGCTGGGTCTCCTTTGTGAGACTCCGCTCTCTGGATTTGTAAAGCCGCGAAAAACAGCACTCATCAGCTGTTTTTTCGCGGTGAAAAATCCCCTCTCCGGGCAAAGGAGAGGTGTAGAGCATCGGGAGTAAGGTTGAGCCTTCTTAGATCCCTGGAAAATAAGTTTTCAGGGATTAAGAGTGAGCTCCCTATAGCTCCGGAGAACGCTCCTTTCCAGAGATGCCTCTGTCTTTTGACAGAGAAAGACGCCGCGATCACCTCTGCTTCTTTTAAGTTCAACACTGGAGAGACTGTAAGCAGGCTGAATGAATACAGGAGTCTTAAATGGATTGCAAGTATTTTTATTGTTTCTTTTTGGCTATACATTTCTAACGTACACAATCAACATAATGCTTCAAAATGGCGCTTAACTTTCACTGCTTTCATTGTTAGGGAAAGTGCTGGATAGTGAAAGTGGATTTGTTACTTCTCACTTCCTGCTTCTTTAAGTGCAGTTAGAGAGATGGCTCTGACTGTCTGAAATTTAAAATGGAGCGGAATTTACAGTTAAATGCTGAACCTATGTTGGATTGTACTGATGAATTTTATGAAGAAAGACCTGATACACAGGGGATTTTTATTTTTACGCAAGAGTTTAAAGAGATTAATGCACTTTTGAAGGAGGCTTTTACAGAAATATTTACTATATGTACTAAATTCCTTCCTTTAAATGAAGCTGAACAACTTACTGCTGAACAATTTATATCACAATTTGAATATGGAGAAGAGTTAGAACATTCAACTGGAATCTCTCCTTCAAATGAATTACAATCCTCTGTTGAGTATTATACAATACAAGAGAAATTAGGAGATCAACAGGGAAATGAAGAGGATACTTCTGAGAATAAAGACTATAACAGGATTTTGCTTGATGAAAAGTTTATTTATGGAGAGGAAGAGGTTTTGCTTCAAGAAAAGGAATTCTATCCAGCTAAGCACCATGAAGAGGATTTAATTCACAAAAGAGAGACATTGTTTCACCTCAAGAAGCAATTAGGCTACAAAGTGAAATGGACTTTGCTTGATGAGCAGTTTATTTATGGAGAGCAAGAGGAATTGATTCAAGAAAGGAAGATTCAGTTTCAGAAGCAATTTATTTACGGGGCTGAAGAAATAACGAAGAGAGACTTATTATTTGAAAGGGTGGCCCTGTTATGGCGGCTTGTTTGGTTAGGAAAAAAACCTAGAGTTCGTTTGAAGTAATGAAATTTAAACTTGTATGTAAGGAATTATTGGCAATTTAAAACTATGGACTGAATTGAGGACCAAGATTAGGAGTAAGATGCAAGAGAAGATGTTTAATGGTTGACACAATTAAATAGACGAAGGATGTATTTGTTTTGATGATCTGGGTTTGACATTAGATTGACTTAATGATGAGATAGATAGACTGGATAAAATTGAAGGAATGTAAGTTAGAAATGCTATAAACAGTTTGTTTGTATTATGGAGGTTTATTTCTTAGATGAGAGAGCCCAGAAGTCGATTGATTAAATGAAATTTATAGAATGATAAATATTATTCTTAACAAGATGAGTTAATTGTTTAATAAGGAATTAAGCTTAATTTAAGATTATGGGTTGAATTAAAGATAAATATTATAGCTAAGGTTTTGGTGAGGATGTTTAAATGAAGATATATTAAGATATATTATGAGAAATTAAATTGATTAGAATGTAATTGATATTGTTACTATTATTATTATTATTATTTTTCTTTTTTTGAACTGAGGGATTTATTGATATTGTTATTGTTATTAATATCATTTGTTTAATTCTAATAAGATGAGTTTTTTTTTAGAATGTAATTGATATTGCTACTACTATTATTATTATTATTTTTCTTTTTTTCAACTGAGGGATTTATTGATATTGTTATCGTCATTAATATCATCTGTTTAATTTTAATAAGATGAGTTTTTTTTAATGGATTGTTTTGATTTAGAGAATGTATATATTACATAGTTTAAAATTCTTGTTAAGATTATACAATAATTATGTTTGATGTAGTGGGGTTTTCTTTTGTTATACCCTGTAAGCATTCTGGGAAGTCGTGGGTTAGGGAGGGATTATAATTTTAGATAAGATGTTTTTTCAACTGTATTTGGGGCTGGTGGAAGAATAATTAATTATTGTTATTAAAGGGTTGTCTGGGTGGCCTTTGGTGGAGTGAAGATTGATTTAAGTGGAAGTTGATAAGAAGGGGGAATAATAGGATGGAGATAGAGAACGATTAAGGTTATTTGTTTGAGATGTTTATTTTTAGTTGAGTTATTATCATTAGATGCATTGGAAAATGTATTTATGCTCTGTTTATGGATGATTGTTTATTTTAATACTATGATTTGATATGACTAGTCTCTTTTTTCTGTTAAAATTTAAAAAAAAAAACCAATAAAAATATTAAAAAAAAAAAAAGAATAGTATCTTCTGAATCACAGGGAGTATGCGCTAAAAAATGCTATGGAGGAACGACTATCATAGCCTGCATGTGTGTTTTCTGGATGCATTTGGATTACCCACCCATTGCCGACAATGGAAAAAAAGTTCCGATATGTCATGACACATCACATGATGTTGCGAGTTTGACACCCCTGATGTAGAGCTATAGATGCAAGGAAGAGCTGTGTGCTAAGAACAAAAAATAACAAACAAGGGACAAAAACCTGTAAATAACTGCCTCTGAAATCTAACACAGGACTCTTTCTCTTATAACCACAACTCAAAATTCAAAAGTAGAATCAATGGTAGCAGGAAAGATTTTTTCTGTAGCCCATTCTCTCTGTCTCTGTCTGTCTGTCTGTCTGTCTCTCTCTGTCTCTCTCTCTCTCTCTTTCTCTCTCTCTCTCTCGTGTGTGTGTGTGTGTGTGTGTTTAGTCATATTGCATGCATCACAGATGAAAATAGGATCCACTAGCTTGCTTTTATATTTATAGGAGATGGACAATAGAAATAAATACCTCTGGTCTACTGACCTTTTGCAATATTAAAAGCCAATCCTGCATTGTGACCTTTATGATGAAGCCCCAAGAGAATGAGCTGGAATATGATATCACAGATGTGAATCACAAGCTTCCTCTAATGCTAAACACACACAAATGCACACTCTTCAAACAAGTCCTCATATTGCAACATAATCAAACCTGGCATTGATTTAACTATTAGAAGGGCATAATCAATATACAATTATGATCAGGCATCACTTCTATATTTAAAAATATTATATCTATAGAGACAATCAGTATATATAAGGGAGGGAAGAAAATTTCTGATGGTCCCTCTCAGCTTCCCCCAAGCAATCTCAGTCAAGAAACGGGCAGAAAGTTGGAAGTCACTCCTGCTCTCACTGCTTTTTTGCCTGTCCACGATCCTTCTGTTTCTCTGTTTAGGTAAGGAAATATCTCTGATGACTCAGCAGGGCACAGGTTGTCTAGTAGGGATATAAACATGTGCACCCGCAAACACTTGTATATATAAACAGACATCTGTAAACATTATGGGATGTGAAAAACTATCATAATTTAAATCCATTTGTACTGAGTCACACCGCAGTTTAATAGAATAATGCTATAGCTTTGATTTACTTTGAATTTCTTGTTATTTTATTTAAAATGCTTGTCATAAGATTCATTAGCTAAATGTGTTATTTCTTATTTCATTCTGTTAAAACTGTCTATAAGAGGCATTTGGAAGAAACTTAACCATTTTCTTGTTCAGACCATGCAATTTCTTCTTCCTGCCACATTTCTCCTACCTACCTCCACATACAAATTTTGAATTTGCAAGAGACTGACAAATGCATTGGTAGTTCAGAACAATTTTTACCAGCAGGGCTACACAGAGTTGCACAGATGATCCCTCATGGCTTTTGATTGAGTTCTTTGGAAAGAACCAGTTTAAAAAGTTGTTGTAGTGTAAGTAGTAGCCTTTTCCAAATGGGGAGCAGTGGCAACATTAAACTGAAATTAACCACACACTTCAGCTTCTATAGTGATTGATAAAATATGCCCAGAACACAGTAACTATCATCTGAGAATAATATGTCCAGGAAGGAGAGGAATCAGCAAATCGGCAACACATTTTATGTCAGGATAATTTTCTGCTGGTTAGGAGTGGATGGATGCTACTTCAAATGCCCTCTGAAACAGTGCTTTTATTCCAAATGCCTTCCTCAAATTTTGTTTCATTTAAATTGTTTAGCCAAAATATGGGATAACAATACAGTTGGTTGTCTGCAAATGCTCTGAAGAACTTTCCTGTGAAATCCTGAAGATGTAGATTAGACTTACGTTTCAAATATATTTCTTTCCTAAATACATATAAGTGTAAATCATCACTTTCTCATCCCTTCATTTCTTGATTTTTCTAATCTACTCTGAAGGAGATCTTCCATTGAACCCCTAAACTATATAATAAATCCCCTCCCCCTTTACAAAAACCTGCCTCTGAAACACACTGCTTTGCTGATTGGAAATTATGGGAAGTGCTAGATAGGGGAGTATCAGTTTGAGGAAGACTATCCCAGAGTATTGTTATATTCTGAAAGAGTCCAAAATGTTGATCTGTCTTTCTATCTTTGCAGTGCTTTATGCTGGTGTTTCTAATGCCACACAGGAAAATACAGCCACTTCAAGCAATTCTTCTTTCCATCCTATAGAGTTTTGGATGAACACAATGACTGCTGAACCATGGCAACCATTTCTGTCTCAGACTCCAGAAAAAGAGAAAGCCAAGGAGGGTGAAACAGTGGTCTTTGGATGCCAGTATCACAGTCCCCAAGGATCGTCTTTGAATAACCTCACAGTGAAGTGGTATAAGCGGGATGGAAAAGGACAGAAGGATGTCATGGAAAATAATGTCACTGCCCTGGAAAACAACACTAGAATTTTCATGGCTGGGAATTTATCGGAAGGTGATGCTTCACTGACTATCTTAAAAGTGACAGCCAGTGATCATGGCACTTATTACTGCCAAGTGATTCTTTCCAGTGGTGATGTGGTGACCGGCGATGGCACAAAACTTAGAATCCAGAGAGTACTAGGTAAAATTTTGTTCTGCTTTAAAAAATAAAATGATTTCAGAGATTTTTTTAAAATGCTTGCAGGTAGACTAGCTGTTAAATAAATTATGGTGATCTTCTTCTGACACAAGGGTGGCCTAACAAAAGCCTTTTCCTAAAGCACCTGAGGGGCATTGAAAAAGTAAGCCACTTGGCTTTAAAGATCATAGTCTATGCATACATGTTTAATCATTTATTTGAAATAAGCTAGGTTCACAAAGCTCATTAAATCATAAAATATGCTTTACAAATTACAATGAGAAAGTGCACATAACTTAAACCATATAAAATAAATCATAATGTGTAAATCTAGCCATTACACTCCGACTACAGATCTAGGCTGCAAAGATCTGGTAGACTATTAGATGAACAGAACAGAAAATATCAGCACATTTGGGTAATATTTATTTTTCCATAACAAAGTGTTTTAATAAATAAATAAATAAACAATAAATAAACAAGAGAGCAATGCAAATGCAAAACTGAAAACCATGTATGCTCTCCTTTGTGTTGCCTCTGAAGATGTGACCAAAGGTTTAGTTGATTCAAAGTGCAGCATCCTATCTGGTGGTAGCAGATATAATCACATAACTAATGCTTTGGTCATAGTGCTGGCTACTGGTTTGCTCTAGGTAAAATTAAGAGTACCAGTTTTTATCTTTAATGCCCTAAATGACTTGGTTTCCAGGTATTTGTAGGACCATTGCTTCTGATTTGGAGTTCTTGAGAGAAAGGTTCAGTGAGGATCCTCAAATCACATGAGATAATGGGATGGGGGCTTGGATGTCAGGTCTTCTTGGTGGTTACCTTCGTTTGAGGTATGGAATCCCCTGGACTCACTTAAGATGTGGCTATTCCACATCTTGCATCTAATGGAGTATGAGCTACATTGCAATTCGTTACTTAATTTAAAAAAATCTTCCTTAGTTTCATGAAATACAGTTTTGGTTGTTTGTAAACTGCCTTCAGTTTCAGGAAGAAGGCAGTCTATAAAACTGTATAACAAATGGAAAAGCATGAAATGTTGTACAAACAATAGACATCACACTTCAAAATAAATGCAGATATTTTAAACTTAATGTCCTCAGCTACATAAGTCAATTAAAAGTTCCAAGTGAACAGAACAGTTCATACCAGAAACAGCTTTGAAACTGGTACAACTGAAAAACAGACAGATATAATATTTTAAAACCTGTCCATTTTCAAATTAGTGGCCATTATATTTCAGTTGTGACTAATTTTGAAAATAATTTTTCCATAAAAATATCCATTTATCTAACACCTTGGAGGACTCCAAGAGAAAGATGACTTGTGCAATTATACTTATATTCTATCAGTAGGGCTAATAGATTTAAACTGTAAAAGTTGTGACAATTAGATGACAAGCAAAGAATTGCAAAAACTAACTGCTTTGCTGCCATGTTCTGATGTACTGGAGTTTTGCAACCAGACCTGATCACCATAGCTGTAGTCCACAAAAATCACTGAATTACAAATCAATAAAAGTGTCCCAATTTCAATCCTGGTTTGGGATCAAAAGGTTGACAAATGTAAAAAATGTTAAATACAAATTCAAATGATTAATCCAAGATTAGTTTGTCAGTTGTATGCCGAACCAATGAGAAAAGGGCTTCTGATGTGGTAAAGACTTGGAAATAATCTTGTGGTGTAAGATTGTGGTGTTTATGAGATAGCAGGTACTTTCCAAAAAGATTGATGCTTTTGATCAAGCTAGTGAGATTGCTTGCCACTATTGAAAAAATCAGACAAGGTTAATAGCTGGTCAGATGAAGCATGTGTTACACTGTAATGTCTGCTATCATATCTATAGGCAGAGTAGATTAAAATTGCAAATCTCTCTGTTATAGGTTCAGCTTGTGAGATGGCACCCCTCAAAGGCAGGGAAACATGCAATTCTAAATGTGATTTTTCTTACAAGTATCACATAATAAAGATTTATTTATTACCAAAAGAGTGTTGTTTCTTTTTATTATATTAACAGTATTTTTACTTCGTTGACTAATTCTTGCCTATCTTATCTTTAATTGTTTCCTTTGGTCTATGCTTTCTTCTAAGTTTTTTATTTATTTCTATTTCATTGTTTTGCTTTGCTTGGCCCTTTTTCTTTAAACCCAATAGAACTTTAGATTTATGCATGCCACTCCTAAACCCACAGTAATTTGCATGGTTTCTCTTCCGCTTGTTGCTGGATAGGGAGTTGACATCATTCCTAGTTGCTCCTGGAAGACTGCAGCTCATTTGTGACTGCCAAGGGGCCTGTTACTGGTTGCTGCTAATGTCTACCTTCCACTGGTCCTTCACTGCCTGATTTTGGAGTGCCAGATATTAGCACTCAGGACTTCTGGGAAATTCTCACCACAACTTGGGCTCCCTTGCATATGCTAGCACCTATGTGATTCAGTTATGCCAATACCGGTGGACCATTTGATGAACTTTCAGTTCCTGCGTGTTTGGCTGGCTGGATTACCTTGGTCACAGAGTCTATTTGATATCCTTTTCTGGTGCTTTGTCACTGTCAAAGACAAAGTTCTCTGCTTTTGTTCACTGCTGTTTAGCTGTTGCCTGACTAGGTACTTTATTCTATTTCTGAATTTCTTTCTTCTTCTGTCTTCTTGCTTCTTTTCTCCCTTTTCATCTTCCTTCTACAGTATTGCCATCATACTGTTTGCTTTAGAAATGAGAATAAGGACTGTAAAGAGCTATAATTGCACTTAATAGTGAACTAAAGGGCCACCATCAGTGAACTGTTGGATAGTACTACTTGGTCTGTTGGGTGGATGCTGGGTGGTTTGGGGGTGGGGAATTGTGGTGGGTGGGAGTGTGTTTGGGGATTATGTGTGTGGGACCTGGTCTTTGGGTGTCATGTAAATTTTGTTGTATGTGTATACTGCGTATACACACACAATGACAATAAAGTTGTTGTTGTTGTTGTTGTTGTTGTTGTTGTTATTATTATTATTATTATTATTATTATTATTATTATTATTAGGAAGAAGAGAAGACACATCAGTGCTTTATCTCCCAAATGTCCTTCTTTTCACACTTTTTCTATGCCAAAATCATAGAGAAGCATTATAGTGTGGACTGGGTACATGTTTAAGTGTTCAAAAATATAAATAACTGTTACACATTGTAATAAGAGCCACTATCCAAGCCACTAGCTTCTAAAAGTCCCCATTTGATCAATTTTTTTTGCAAAAGTGATTGCAATCTAGTGTCTATCTTCCCTCCTTCACTTTAATACTAGACTAAGTCTTAATACTGTATCAAGTCTTTTGACTCTTTATTACGGTCATAGACCAGCAATAGCCATCACTTTTTACACTATATTAAATAATAATAATAAAAATAGTACAAACATTAATAGTAAATAATAACATCCCTGTTAAGAAAATACATGTTCTCAAAATGTTAGGGAGTCTTTTGACTCTAAGTAGCTTTCAGCAAAAAAAACCCCGTCAACTTAACAAATACAACAGTATCAAAAATTATCAACAACTCAAATGTTTTAACATAACATCTGTAATATAAATGTATCTGTAATAAAATTCAATAAATTACATCTATACTGATAGCACTATCATATACCTTACATACAGTATTTGTTGTTCTTTGCCCCGCTTTCCCGAAGGCTATTTGAAAAATCTAGGCTTTTAACAACTTTCTGAAAATCCAGATTTTGTTTGGGAAAAAAAAGGGTGGAGATGACTAGGCCTTTCACCACAAATACCCTAGCACACAGAATCTAACAGTCAGCCGAAGATGTATATGCAATATTGCATTACATGGCTATATCGGGAAGTCCTAATGACTGCATGGGCAGCCATATTCTACATTAATTGAAATTTCTGACTGGATTTTCTTACAGTAATAAGGACGTTTTAAGGACCAAATGTCTAAATTCTCAAATAGTGCAGAGTCACACTTTTGAGGTTAGCCAGGAAAGAGTTTACTAGAGGCTTTTGTTCTTGGAGGTTTCATGGAGCAGTATGCTTAGAAGAAAAGATTCTAAGAAGGAAATGTATTTAGGAAAGAAAAACCAATTTACCCAGATTTCTTTTTTCTTTTTTGTAATATATTTTATTGATTTTTTTTAAAAAACATAAATCACTTAATAATTGGTGAACAGTGTGTTGTCTGGGTTACATTTGTAAAACAATCATTAACAACTGATTTCTATAATCCATAATCCACATAATGATTTTAGTTGATTTCCTCTTTTCCTAAAATATCCTCTTTTGCAAAACACTGAGTTAATACAATTCTTGTTTTGATAGATAACAATTAAATATATAATTTTTCCCAATATACCTAAAAATAATAATCACATCAATATAATATTTCTTTTCAATCCAATCATTCTGGTTGCCTTATCATAGATCCTGTTACAGTCCTTATTTTTAGTTTGTTTCTCCCACCAAATTCTAGGTATTCTTACTGGTTAAGATTTTCTCAAAAATTGATTACATTTAAAAATTTAACTTTATTTTTCCATATGAATCATCTCACACTTTTACATTGCTTAAGGAATAGATAAAGAAAGGAGAGCAAGAGTAAGGAAACATAAAACATAACATACTACTTAAAATATATATCCCTCCTAAGCTAATATATATTTATATCCTAAATTTCTTATTCTTTTTAACCATAATTAAAAATATGTTTAATTTTTAAACATTCCATTTAGTACATCTAGTCATCTAGCCCTTTAACTCTTATTCAAAACATTTTTATCCATTATAATTTTCTTAAATTAAATCACATTTAAGTATCTAAAACATTTCCTTTATCTAAGTCATTTCAACTTTTTGATCTTACTCATATCAAGAGAACAAAAAAGGGGGAGAAAGCATATTATATTATTTAGGGAATTCATCCCTCTTAGAATGACATATATATTCCAAAACGTTTCTATTTCTTTAACCATATTCAAACAAATGTTTCTTTTTTAAGTATTCTCTCTGGTAAGTCCCATCATCCACTGTATTTTCTTGGTTTCCACTTTAGTCTTTTTCCTTTGCCCAAGATCTTTCTTAATCAATGTATTTTGCTGAATCAAAAAGTTTTTTCATATGTTCGTAAATGTTGCTGTAGATATAAAAAGTAAACCAGGTAAAGTGTCTTTGTACGGGGCTTCTGCCTTTCTATGTTTGTTGAAAATCTTTTTATTTTTCTTTCTCTCTGCTTCTCTTATTATTTCCTTTCTCTCCGATGTTCCTGACATCTCTACAGTCCATTTTATCCGGTCTGTTTTCTTGTCCTCAGATTTATTTTGTAGTCTTAAGGGATAAGTTGTTTTTTCTAATTCTTGTGAATTTTTTTCCACTAGGATTAAATCATGTTTCCTTGTTTTGTTAAGTTCCATCTTTAAGTCTCTATTCTCAATTCTATATCCATTTATCTGTCTTATCTGCTCCTTCTCTGTTGTTGTTTTCTGGGAATTTTTGTTGTTGTAGAGCAGCGGTTCTCAACCTGTGGGTCGCGACCCCATTTGGGGTCGAATGACAGTTTCACGGGAGTCGCCAAACACCCCATTTTCCCTCGGCCGTCGCGCGCGCGCTGCGCATGCACGATTCGGGCCATCGCGCCGTGCATGTGCGGTTCGGGGCGTCGTGCGTGTGCCGCGCATGCGCAGTTAGGCCCGTCGCGCCGCGCATGCACGGTTAGATCTGTTGTGCACGTACCGCACATGCACGATTCGGCCCGTCGCACCGCACATGCGCGGTTAGGCCCGTCGGACCGCACATGCGCAGTTAGGCCCGTCGCACGCGCCACGCATGCGCGATTTGGCTTGTCGTGCCGCGCATGCACAGTTTGGCCTGTCGCATGCACGCTGCGCATGTGCGCTTCAAACTTCGCATGCGCGGTTAGGCCCATCGTGCCACGTATGCGCAGTTCCAGCCATCACACCGCGCATGCGCAGCGCAGGTCGGGGTCATGCTGCGCATGGGCGGCGCAGGTGGGGTCTCGGCCTGAAAAAGGTTGAGAACCGCTGTTGTAGAGTTAACTTAAAAATAGATTGATTTATATTTCCAAAGTTATTTTGGATTTCTTTGTGATTTAAAGTCATTGTTGTTTGAATTAGTTGTAGTATACTATATATCTCCCACTATGAAGTATTTATGTTTTCTTGATATGTTCTTTCTACATGTCTCTGATCCATGATGGGCAAAAAATTGAGTTTTTCTCTTCCTTTCTTTTCTCTGCAAATAGCTTTAGAGTCCCAATTAAATAGATATTTGTAATCCAAATAGTTCAAAAAATATTTTTTTCTGAAATTTATAATTCTCTGTCTACAGCCCAGATTATTGTCTTTTTTTGCCACAGCTGTTCTTTGTTGTTAAAACTTTGAAGGCCACAAATACAGATTAGCTTTTCCTAGGTTTTGCCAAGTTTATATTAAAGTCATAGCTGTCATAGTCTTCATCCACCAGCAACTATTTATTTTTCAATTTCCAAAATGAACAATTATCTTTAAAATGAGAGTCTTAACCATTCAAACAATTTTAGATTTATCCAGATTTAAATTTTAAATTTCAGGTTTTATATTTATTTTACTTCCATATATTTTGATCCTCCATAAAAAGATTAATTTATTGCTTCCGTTAGTATAAGGGGGGGTGAAAATCCCCCTCCTTCCCTTTCAAAGGTATTTTGCTTCTTGGGGATCTTTTCCAGGAAATTAAATGTAGAATAGAAAAGAGAAGATCAAATTCCTCACCCACTTTCAAGCACGCTGTTCACAGGTGTGCTGGTTAGTGCTTTTGGACTTTGGTTGCTAGTAGCTTGGGCTGGTCGATGCAATACGGCCAGCCTTTCTCCTGTCGGGTTAGAAAGCTTTCCCCAAGTCAAACGGAACAGCTGCTGCCATTCCAGAATCGCTGGAGCACCCTTCTTTCTTTGTCACCTCTCTGGGCGACTTAGACCCATTTAGGGTCCCCAGGCCGGGCGAAATTAGCTGCATGGGTGTGGAGAATCTGCAAGCCCGCAACCGGTCACTACCGCGCAAAACCAGAAGTCCTCTACCCAGATTTCTGTATTAATTAAGTAACCAATTAACGTGTGTGTTATTTTATTCCTGACGTACTCAAGGTTTACCTGTTTTCTTTGGCACCTCTCTTCTCCGAGATTATTTGGGATGAACATTCATTATTTCTCTGTTTTAATGTTGGAACCTAAGTTATTTTCTCTAAATGCCATCCCCATCTACATTTTTATTTGCTGTTGTGTGTTTCCTAATCAACCATTAAACAATTAAGTAGTATTTTAAGAAGACACTTTGGTAACAGTTTATGTCTTGGGGGTTACAATGATATGCTCGCATTCTAAGGCTCAGGTGGCTTAGGCCTTTTTAAGTTGACAACCAGTTGATGGATTAAAATTAGTTTTATTTATTGATTGAATACATACCCTATGTGCAAAGGAAGCATACCTTCTCCTATTTTTCCCCTACAATAACTTTGTAAGGAAGCTGAGAGAAAGACCTGTTTTTGTTTTAATTAGCAGATAGGTGCATCCATTTTCTTTCCTTTAGTATTGCTTCTATTTTTTTTTCTTTTGGTTGGCAGGGAGGAAAATATGGTGGTAATGAATACTAATGAAACATTTATTGTGGGTTCACTACCCGTAATTGGGTAGATCGGTCCTGGTATTAACTTCTTATATATATGAAAAAACATCAAAGCTTGAACAGAATAATACTTCAATTTTTAACCAAGTTCCTGTAGTGATAGGCTCAAGTAAGATGATCCCACAGAAACATTTACAGTAGCAACATTTTGCCATGTGGACTCTCTTGTGGAGTTTTATGTTGAATGCACTACTTTTTTTGACTAACCCATGAATTTCCCCTTAGGATGGCTTGATATAGAAGAATCGATTGGAACAATCATTGGTGTGGTGGCTGCTGGTATTGGAGGCCTGATAGTTCTGATTGTAGTCTTAACTCCTCGACTGCAAAAGTGTCTTCCATGTGCTAAAGCAACAGCCCATGAAGGTAGCGTATGAAATGCATAATCATTTAATAAAATGTTATTTGTGATTCTAATAAATGCAGGGCATCTGTGTAGCCCAAGCACTTTTTTTGGCTTGTTCAGAGTTGTGATCTAAAAAGTTATGTAAACATATTTTTGTTGTTTCCTGAAGATGTTTTGCCCAGTTATAACAGTCTAAATGTAACATTATTCTCCAGTATATGATATCTTGCATGTGAAGTGTTAATGGATACTAAAATATAGGAGCATGCCTTTACCTGGTTAATCTATTCATTTATCCAGGGCAGTATTATTTATGGAATTTCCTCCCTGCTGAGCTGATGTCCGATCTCCCCATCCATGTGTTAATATAAAAAAAGCCAGCATATCAATTTCCATCCCCCTTGCCAATCTCTATACCATCTCTATTCTGAAATGTTTATCCTGGTTTATAAGTATGATGCTAATTATAACCAAAGTGATTGGTTTCCTTCCTCTGGCTTTGTTGCTATCTCTTTTCCAATTATCAGCCAGCAAGGAAAAGACCCAATAATCAGGATCCAGCAGTAGATATGGCTGGGTTGTACTTTAAGACTCACTATCTCTTCTCTAGCCTGGATTGCCTTCTGCTCCTTCTACACCCATTTGGACATTTCCCAAGTTGAAATAATGTGATTTTAAACATGTATAGGAAAATACCATGGTCAAAAGTTGCCTTAGAGGGGGACATGGCTTTATTAATTTGAACTATATGCACTTATATGAGAAATGAACTCAGGAAATCAAGATTCCAACACATTCTCTGCCATTGAAGTTCTCTGGATGATTTGGGGCCAATCTCTCTCTCTCTTCCCCCTCTCCCCCCACCAATTCCACCTGGCTGTTATTCTGGGAAAAAGAAATAAGAGGAAGGAATGTGATGCGTGGCAATTTGGATTCCTGAAATGAAAGTGGGATGTAACTCTAACAGATAAATAACTTACAATAAATTGGAAGGTTCACAGATTTTTTTTAGAGAATCTTTTGTTTGGAAATGTGCTCATCTCCCAAAGAATTAAAAAATTAAAAGCTAAAAATAAAATGGAGAAGTAGAAAACAACTTGGGTATTTTGTAACTGAGCACCCCAATATGATAGCTTCTAATAAACAGAAAATCTTCTCTGTGGCAGACATTTCAAGAGAGCAGCCATAACATTTCAGAGGATCCCAACATGTTAAAGGTTTTCCAGCTCCAAGGTGACTACCCTTAATCTATACATAAAAGTATATTATAATCTGTTTATTTTATTCTATTCTAAGTTTGATTTTAGTTGCAATTGCTTCTGTTTCTGTGTGTATCTGTATTTCATTTATATGAATGGTTTTGGGGGGGAATACATTTCGTACCAGTTTGTATGTATTTTTAAATTGCTGACAACCTAGCAAATATACTGCATTTAAAATAAAAGCACTCTGATAGAAAGAATATCTTAATATTATGAGGGGGAAGCCTGGATATTCTGTAACAAGTACAGCACCCAAGCCACAAATAAAAAAAATAACTTGAAAAGCTGCATCTTAAATAATCTTAAATATCTGGCAAGGATTGGACTGTAAAACAAATGGAGTTCATAGAGCAGGATTACCCATTGTTTAACTGTGGTTTATTGACTAAATAACAGCCGATTAAAGCATATTGGACAGTTTACAATCAGCAATGACTGGATTCATAGAAATGTGCTAGCAGTTTCTGGCTAGGAGCTTCTCCAGGCATGTTAACATCCTTCTGTCAAAGGAGCTGCACTTCTGCAAAATCCTGACGGGATCTGTAGAGGAGTTTAAAGATTGCTTGAAGGCTTCAAAGATCTTTTCATGTTATTCTATATTTAGTCCTCCACCAAAAAAACTCTGAAAGTATGCTGCATATTAAAAATAATTTTTCAGTGTTTTATTTTGTTACTGCAACTGTTTCCATTCCATTTTTTAAAAGTTCCAATAAAATATTACAACAGTTCTGAAGCAGAATAGAAGACCAGTACAAATACTCAAAATGTAACCAGTGATATAGATTTAGTTCATGAATGACATGCATTTTGAGGTGGTTTCATATGTTCCATTTATAACTGCTGGAGAATAACTACTTCTTGTTGTGCCATATCCGTTATCAGACATTGGCGATCCTGTTTTTATCAGCAGCCACACGAAAAAGTGCTGCTGAGTTTTGTCCAAACCAGTCCCTTAGATTTTGTATTATATTTTTTATTAATTTTTTACACAAGCATAAGTCATTCAATAGTTGGTAAACAGTGAGTTGTCTGGGTTACATTTGTAAAAACAGTCCTTAACAATTGATTTCTATAGTCTGTATTCCATATATTAATTCTGGTTAATTTTCTCTTTCCCCGAAACATCCTTTTTTGCAAACATTGAGTTAATACAATTTTTATTGTTTTAATAAATGACAATTTAGTATATATTTTTTCCAATATTCCTAAAAAATAATCATCATGTTAATACATTTCTTTTCTTTCCAGTCATTTGAATTGCCTTATCATCAATCCTGTTACAATCCTTATTTTAGTTTATTTCTCCCACCACATTCTAAATATTTTTACTGGTAGAGATTTTCTCAGTGATTAGTTACATTTACATTGACAGACTTAATTGTATTTTTTTCTATATAAGCCATCTCACATTTTTACATTTCTTAAGTATTAGATATAAGAGTAAAAAGAAAGGGGAAAAGAAGAAGAATGAAAAAAAGAAGAAGAGAGGAAAGCAGTAATAACGAAACATAGGAAATAACATAATACTTAGAATATATATCCCTCCTAGATTAATAGTATTTATTTTCTCGAATTTCTTATTCTTTTTAATCATAGTTAAGAATATATTTAATCTTTAGATATTCTATTCAATAGATCTAGTCATCTAATCCCTTAACTCTAATTCAAAGCATTTTATATGTATGTATGTATGTATGTATGTATGTATGTATGTATGTATGTATGTATGTATGTATGCATGCATGCATACATACATACATACATACAAGGGATTTCTGAGATAGCTATTTCGAGTTATTTAACTCTCTTCAGTCAGAACTCACCCTTCCGGGATTCGAACCTGGGCAGTCTGCACACTAGGCAGATGCTTAAACCTCTAAGCCACAGGCTCTCTCCCGCTTTGTCAGTAATCAGGGAGGGAAGATGTGTATATAGTGTTTCTTTTTTAGATAGCACCCTGTAAACCCAAATATGGGAGGAAGAAATCATTCTTTCCTTTGCCTGTTTCAGCTCAACCCAGAGCCATCTGCAAGCACAAATATATATATGTTTTTAAAATTGTTAACAAAGAAATAAGGGATTTCTGAGATAGCAAATTGTGCAGTGTGCAGACTGCCCAGGTTCGAATCCCGGAAGGGTGAGTTCTGACTGAAGAGAGTTAAATAACTCGAAATAGCTATCTCAGAAATCCCTTATTTCTTTGTTAACAATTTTAAAAACATATGTATATTTGTGCTTGCAGATGGCTCTGGGTTGAGCTGAAACAGGCAAAGGAAAGAATGATTTCTTCCTCCCATATTTGGGTTTACAGGGTGCTATCTAAAAAAGAAACACTACACACACACACACACACACACACACACACACACACACACACACACACACACATATATATGTAGGTGTTTGGTTCTTCGGGTTTTCTCCCATGTAGAATTTGAAGTGTCTTGGCGACGTTTTGATGAAGTCCCAATCGTCATCTTCAGGCTGGTGCTTTCGGCTTCGTGCTTCTAGGAGCAATGTGTGATTGTAGCTGTTTCTTCCTTTTAACTGCCAGTGGGGGTTTGAACTGATTGGCTGGAAGCTCGGCTGTGTTCTGGTTGGGTGGAGGTGTGTTCTGATTGGTTAGGGGCTTGGCTGTGCTCTGATTGGATGGGGGGTTGGCTGTGCTCTGATTGGATGGGGGAGTTTTCTGTTTGGGTGGGGGCTTTGTTGTGCTCAGGTTAGTCTAAGTTGCAGGGGGATTAGAGATGGTGAGCTGCATAGCTGTTTGGCTTCGCGTTCGTGGTCGTGCCTCATCTTCATGGTGGGTGTCAGTTTGCTTCATGTATGGATTGGAGGGGTTTAAGGCTTCCAGCCAATCAGTTCAAACCCCCAGTGGCAGTTAAAAGGAAGAAACAGCTACAATCATACATTGCTCCTAGAAGCACGAAGCCGAAAGCACCAGCCTGAAGATGACGATTGGGACTTCGTCGAAACGTCGCCAAGACACTTCAAATTCTACGTGGGAGAAAACTCGAAGAACCTTTAAGTATCTAAAACATTTCATCCTTCTTAGAGTGTTCCAATATTCCTAAACAATAATCATCATATTAATACATTTCTTTTCTTTTCAGTCATTTGTGCCTTATCATCGATCCTGTTACAATCCTTATTTTAGTTTATTTCTCCCACCAAATTCTGAATATTCTTACTGGTAAAGGTTTTCTCAGTGATTAGTTACATTTATATTGACAGACCAGTCCCTTAGATTTTGAAGCCACGATGTTCTTCTTCTGCCTGGACCTCGTTTGCCTTCAATCTTTCCCTGGAGGATTAAATGGAGTATGCCATATTTTTCTGGGTGTCTCATCACATGTCCGAAATATTCTAATTTTCGTTTTTTAATTGTTTTGATGATTTCCCTTGGCTTTCCCGGGTGGCTTATCACCTCCTGATTTCTGATCTTGTCAACCCAGCTTATACGTAACAGCCACCTGTAAATCCACATTTCAAATGCTTCTAGTCTCTTCAGGTGGCCTTCTGTCAGAGACCAAGTCTCTACTCCATAGTGCAGGGCAGAAAAAATATATCATCTGACAAGCCTGATTTTCAGTCTTAGGCTTATGTCATGACTGAAGATCTTTTTCATTTTGAAGAATGCTGTTTGAGCTTTTTCTATCCTTGTCTTTACTTCAACGGTCATGTCCCAGCTTTCATGTAAATTAGAACCGAGGTGTGTGATTTTTCAACTTTTTCTAGTGGTATTCCTTCTGAATTTATTGGTGGTAAATGGTGGTTGTTTGCTGACGACCATGATCTTGATTTTGAGGTGTTAAGCTTCAAGCCGTATTTTCCAGATATTTCTGTTAATGAGGAGCTGAAGGTCTTCATGCTTACTGGCAAGCAGAACTGTATCGTCAGCATATCTTAAGTTGTTGATCCAAACACTGTTTACTTTGATGCCAGCATCAATGTTCTCCAGTGCCTCGTTGAAGATTGACTCAGAATAGATATTGAACAACAGTGGAGACAGAATACATCCCTGTCTGACCCCTCTTATTTCTATATCAGCTGAGTATTTTTGGCCTAGTGTCACATTTCCTACCTGATGCCAATACAGATTCTTTATTATTTGAATGTCTTTGTCACCTAGTCCCCCTTGTTTCAGGATTTCTAATAATTTGCTGTGTCTTATTTTATCAAAAGCTTTTTTGAAATCAATGAAGCACATGTAAACACTGTGATTGACATCTCTACAACGCTGTATAAGAACCTGAATGCTGAACAGTGCATCTCATGTAGCAAGATATTTTCTGAAACCAAATTGTGTGTTACCTAAATGCTCTTCAATTTTGTTGTATATTTTTATGTGAATTATTCTCAGGAATATTTTCAGGGCATGACTCATTAAGCTTATTGTTCTGTATTCAATACACTTCTTTGCATTTATTTTTTGGGGGATTGTCACAAAGGTTGATTTTAGCCAATCATTTGGTATCTTTCCTGTTTCATATATCTGATTGAAGAGCTGCAGTAAAAAATTCTTCCCATTGTCTTCCAGCAATTTTAAAATTTCTACTGTGATATCATCAGGTCCTGTGGCTTTTCTTGTTTTTGCTATTTTTATTGCATATTCAACCTCTTCCGTAGTGATATTTGGTCCAGTTGTTATACTTCCCATATCTATATCATCCCTAGTGTGCTCAAAAAGTTCTTCAATATATTCCTTCCATCTTTTTAGTTTTTCATCCTCATCTAAGATAATTTCCCCCTCTTTGTCAACTAAGTTGTTGGTTTTCTTTTTGTAGAGGTCTGCTGCTTCTTTCACTTTTTTGTGTAAATTGAAATTATCGTGTATATGTTCTGTCTCTTATATTTCCTTGCATCCCTTTGCAAACCACTTTTCTTTTGCAAGTTGAATTTTCTTGTTTTCTGCAATTCATTGTATTTTTCTTTGTTTTTATTTTTATAAGATCTTTCATCCATGAGATGAAGAATTTCCTCCGTCATCCACTGTTATTTCTTGTGGTACCCCTCTTTCTGTTTTGAATTTGTTACCTCTACTATTGCATTTTTAAATTTATTCCAGTTCGCTTCTATATCTTCATCATTTAGGTTGTTGGTTTCCCTTAAATGATTTTCTAGTTCTTCTTTAATCTTACCTCCATGTTTAATGATGAAGTCTTTCTTGATTCTTGGTTTAGCAGGGTTCGGGTTTTTCATCCTTTTTAGTTTCAGCTGGACTTCAGCAAGTAGTAGATTATGATTGGATGGTACATCTGCACCTGGGTATGTCTTTACTGATTTTACTGAGTTTCTAAATCTTTTGTTTATTGTAAGATAATCAATTTGGTTCCTTACTACATTATTTCATGTACCTGCTGGTGATCTCCAAGTGTAGAGGTGTCTTTTTGGCAACTTGAAAAAAGTATTCATCACACATTGCCTATGTTCCTTGCAGAAATCTACAAATCTGTCACCTCTATCTACCATTTCTGGTTCCTAAGCCAAAGTTTCCAACTACAGAAGCATCACTTCCTTCTCCCACTTTTGCATTGAAGTCCCCCATGAGTATTGTGGTATCATTATTTTTTAGGGTTTTCAGTACACTGCTTATATCTTCATAGAACTTCTCTAAATCCTCTTCATTGCTGTCAGTTGTGGGAGCGTAAACTTGTATAACATTCATATTTACTGGAATATTATTTATTTGGATCATTATCACTCTATCGGATACAGCAGCGGTTCTCAACCTGTGGGTCGCGACCCCATTTGGGGTCGAACGACCATTTCCTGGGGGTCACCAAACACCGCAGTCCGCCATTTTTTTTTGGTCGGCCATTTTTTTGGTCGGCCATTTTTTCCCCTTTGTGATGCGGGCCATCGTGACGCGCATGCGCGATGCGGGTCCGCCATTTTTTTGGGTCGGCCATTTTTTTCCCTTTTGCGATGCGGGCCGTCGTGCCGCGCATGCGCGATGCGGGCCCGCCATTTTTTATATTTTGGTTGGCCATTTTTTTTTGGTCGGCCATTTTTTCCGGCCGTCGCGCCGCGCATGCGCAATGCACCCCATCGCGCCATGCATGCACGATGCGGGCCATCATGCCGCGCATGCGGGATGCACCCCGTCGTGCCGCGCATGCGTGATGCGGGCCAGGGTCGAGCCCCGGAAAAGGTTGAGAACCGCTGGGATACAGGAATAAAGGACTTGATGCATTTATTTACACGATTGTTTACAATTATAGCTACTCTATTTCAATGGTGTTTGCTATTCTCACCAGAGTAGTAGATAGTATAATTTCCTATTCTACACATTCCATTTTCAGGCCAGCGCATTTCACTCAATCCCAATATAGAGATATTGTATTTGGACATTTCTTGGATAGTGTTGTGTGTTTTCCCAGCTTCGTATAGGCTTCTCATATTCCACGTACCAATTCGTAGTTTTGGGTTAATCATGCTTCTAGCGAACTGGGAGATTCTTAGCACCCCTGTCCCATTTAAGGGGCACCCGTACTTGGGGCCATTGTTAGGTTTTGCCGCCATTAACATGATTTTCCTGGGAAATATATAGTGTAGTAGTCTTTTCTTTGCTTTCTACACCGCTGTGCACACGCTGTTCAAGTGGCTGCCACCACACCAAGTTTCTTAAGAGCTATTAGTCTTGAAGAGTCAGTGCTACTGACAACCAAGGCAGCAAACTTTGAAATATCAGGTGCAAGAGGACAATTGGAGAGAATTGTCCAATTGTCTTCTTAGCATCCCAGGGTCTTTTGATTGGCCACTGCAAGAAACAAAATGCTGAAAAGACCCTTGATCTGATCAAGACTATTACATTCTTAACTGTAAGTCTTCGATCATAGCGGTATATTAATGGATAAAGAAATAGATAGACAGACAGACAGACACATGCCTGTAAAAATCCACTTGTAAATGCTTTGGGTATTTCTAGATGGGCTTTGACTTCTTTATTTGTAGAAATTGAATTTGTCTTTGACTAACTCCATATCTGATTTTCTTGCTTCTCCAATTTTTTCTCTTAATAACCACAAAGAGAAGAAAGACAAACTTATTGCAAAATGCATTTTGATTGGCACTGATTCCTACATCTGGAAGAATTTTCAATTCATTTATATTATTTGTCAATATTTTATCTTTACTGATCATTTACTTTCTTCTTTTTCTTTCCCCCTCAGCATAATTTGGAGCACTGGACTAAAGAATAATACTAATTATATCAAGTGTTGCATAGTTAATCAATAGGAGAAAAACTATATGTTCATATATTTTATTTTTTAAAATAGAATAAAATGTTTTAGCATTATTTTAGATATGTTTTTTAAAAATATATGAAGTTTATTCATAGAATGAGTGTACGAAAAAACGTTTACACTTTTAGATTAATTTTAATCAATGATTTACTTGTCAGTATGGATGAAAACATAATGGCCTTTCAACTCAATATAAGTTAATAATTATATTACTGACTTTGAAAAACTGAAGACTGGGAAACCAAGTAAGTGGTTTGAGAGGAAAGGGACAGAAGATGGAGGAAGAAATAAGGACTGCATCCCTACTACTTCTCTTCAGAGTATCCCCTCTTGCCATTGCATTTCTGACTACACTGGCAATCAGGGCTTTTTTTAATGGATCGTTGTTCAGTTCTGTACTATGCAGGTTACTATTTACACATTGTATAGGGCAAAAGAAATAAAGGTGGGGAAAGGGGAATAAAACTTTCTGAAGAGTATTTCATGTGCAAATATTTTACTACTTAAAGCATGCATTTAGAAACTTGCAACAGATAGAACCAATCATAAATACATACTTTGTGTCATATATTGATAGCTGAGGACTGGAATATTTTACTGAGGTAGACAAAAAAAATGGGAAGAACTCTGCATGAATTAGCAATGTTTGCTTTCATCATTTGCAAAAGCAACCTCATTTCTGCATATAGGGGAAGAGGCTTGGGCAGGATAGTCAAGCAGTGGCACCATAGAAACCACATTAAAGTTAATATGGTGATATATATGATGATGCGGACATAGAAATGCTGCCAAAAACATCAATTTAAAATAGCAATGACAGTTTATTAAGATTATACACTAGCAAAAAGTCACACAGTGTTAGGTTTAAAGAAAGAAATTAGGTCATGACGGAAACAAATTAAAATTGGATAAAGCCAGTGTGAGAAAGCAAATATGCCTGAAAAAAAGATTTATGTATTTATTTATATCTTGTCTTATTTATTTTTATAAATAGCTCAAGGTGGTGAACATATCTCTTCCTTTTTTTCCTAATTTCATAGTAAAAAATTTAGTTAAATACATAGAAAATAAAAATGTATCCTAGAATTAATCTATTTAAGTACTTGCTTTACCTAGAATTTCCAGAGGGTTAGATTTCTGCCTGTATCTTGGAAGTTGGAGGTTTAGATTCCAGGTTACCCAGGCCTGCTCTCTAGCCAACTGCTATTCCAAGGGAAAATTCAAAACAGAAAAAAGTTGGTCAACTAGTCTCCCAAACTTTTCTTTATAAATCTATTATGGGTATTTTCTGACATGACACGATTGTAAGAACATCAATGATTACAGTGCCCAATACAATACATTGTTCTCTTACTGGCCTCCTTTTTAAAAAAAGATTTGATATTTGTGTAAAATTGTATTGTTTTTCTATACAGAATGGAATCATATGGTGAACATATATTTTATCATGTTAGCTTCTTAAACTGGTAGATGCACTTAAGTAACACAAATGTTCATATGCACATTTTCAAAACCTACAGCATATATTTCTAAATAAATGATTCTACAACACTAAAGCCCCTCTGTTATCTGGCTGATGATCACCAGAGGGCAGGAATGCTAGATTCCACTGCTGACATCAACCGGTTGTTAGATACAGTATTTGCAGTAGTCCAAGTATGATTCATAATTTCAGAAGCTGGAAAAGTATAAACGATCAGGAAACCTGTAGGCTTTAGGTTGAAAATGTGCAAATAAACACTGTAATATTAAAAAGAAACCTCAACAGTTTTAAATTGTTTATTATAAAAATCTATTAATGCCTGTAGCCACATACAGGATATATTTGGCCACAAAGAAAATTTGGGTAGAGGATATAGCGCTTATTGAATGGTGCAAATCTCAAACACCGAGCTGCTTCTTTGTCGCACTGACAAATTATGTTTTGACATCTGTCTAGAACAGCATCTGAAAAAAAGGAATGAAAAAGATACTACTGCTGGTTATGATGCTTATATATGAAATTGGCATTTATTAAGATGTATAATCAAAAAAGATAAAGGATTTTTCTGTTTGAAATTAATTGAACATCACACAACAGTTATAATAAAATTCATATGCATTAGCCCACTCTATCTAACAATTACATAATATCTATTTCAATGTATATGTTAAAACAATGCACTGTTCACTCCATGTTCATTTTTATTTGTAAAACCCTATCTCATACATCCACTTTTTTTTTAAACATTTTTCTAGGCCTTTCTATGAAAACTCAGCTTGGAATTTAAGAATCAAAAGGGTCATTCAGGAGGGCGGGGTCTCAAAAACAGGTGACTCTCCAGAAAGCTAAACTTCTGAGTAATATGAAGTTTGAAAAAGAAAACACCTTTTTCACTAAGTGGGTAAAGGATTTTAACTCTTGCTGCTTTTTTGTACTCTGAGATAAAATTGTAATTTTTAAGAAATCCACAGTCATGGTACTCTGTTAGGAGTGATGATACAGCTTTCCATCCTTCCGAGGTCAGTAAAATGAAAACCCAGATTGTTGGAGGCAATTTGCTGACATTGTAAACTGCTCAAAAGCACTGTGGAGCAGTAGATATGTCTAAGTGCTATTGCTCTTGCTGTTATGGGGGTTGATGATCAAGAACTGCCTTTTATGTTGAGAAGTGTCCAAGTGCAAAGCTCACAATAGGCAGGGCACTGGAGAGGGCTGGGGTTTTGCAGAGTTTTCAGGACTGGTTTGCTTTTTAAAAGTTCTGTTCAGTCTATTTTGAACTGAACACTACAGTTTCAATATGTCATGAGCCTCAAAGAAAAAAAACTGTATCACTATTTTTAATCATCACAGTCAAGATGTAGCTACAATGAATGGCCTGCATCCCTGAAATCACTGGATTTTTCCCATGTGTTTTATGAATTGCAGCATATAAAAATCTGTAGCAGTTCAACACTGTTTATATATTTTACTTTATTTACATATTTAGATTTCTGTCCAGAACTTTAACATTCCATTTTCACAGTAACCACAGACCTTGGCAAACTGACAACATGCTACAAACAGCTTGATTAAAAGTTAGCACAAGACAGTATATACCTGTATTCAATACGTAATATAGCCATTTTCCTCACCACTAGTCTCTACAAAAAGACTGAAATTGCTTTAAGTTAAAGTCATATGTGTGAACTTTCTTGTCCAGTAGTGGCCTGGACAAAAGAACTCGCATGTCCTAGCACCAGGCTTAGCAAAATGGAAAAAACAAAATGATACTCTAGGTAGACATAGGATAGTAGAAAATACTGCTGTTGGTCAAACCTCATTTGAATTAATTAATTAAAATATCCAACATCAAAATCAACGCTCTTTCACAAGCACTTTTAGCCCAGAGAAAACTTTAATTCAATTACTATTACACTGTATTTTTGTAAGCTAAATCTTTAGGCAGCTATGAGAAATTTTGTTAGTATTAAAATTGTTTAAAACAAAGTCTGCTAGGAACAGTGTTACGAATCTTCCAAGAGAAAACCTTTCTCTCTGAGTAAACCAATAGGATATTCTAAAATTAAAGCTGAATTTTTCACCTCTAGAACATCTGTATCTGCTTGTGCGTCCCTGAGATAAGGTAAATAAAAATAATGAAATTCAAGTTGTGCCTTACCACATATCACAGTATTGTCTTGACAAGTCCATTTATATCTGCCTGTTATCGGGTGACAGCCTTGTCGTTGTGCAAAATCGTAACAGCAGTCATGTCTATGGCAGCACCTTTCAGCAGCAGAGATTGATTAATACCATTGATGTGAGCCCTGAACATCAAGCAGAATGTGCAGCATGTGAAACTCTATCTCTACTTTTACAGTGCTCTGGTGTGTGAGACATTTTTAAGCTCAATCAAGTACTTCTATGAAGCTCTTCACAGTATGGATACTTTAAGAAGTAACCACTTCTCTGAAGTGTCTTAGGAAAACACAGCAACAGTGGTTTAATGTTCATAAATACATATCGTGTATATATGTGGGTGAAAACATTAAGTGTAATAATTGAAAATAAATACTGCTCTAGTTCCACTGCAGCAAGAGATCACATGGTCATACCTTTTCTTCTATTGCCTTTGCAATTTAGCAACATTATGATGTCATCCAGCATAATAAAGGAGAAGGTTTGGACTAATCATATCATGCTATTCTTCTGAGTGCTCACAATTATTTTATTATTTGCTTCCCTTTTTCTTATCATATTATACTATTATTTTTCCATATATTTTTGTCTCAAAGTAAATCTGGCCTCATTTAAAATATATTAAATAGAATGGGATTAATTCAGTTGAAGAATGTAATAGAAACAGAGAAAGAAGTGTCGTACGTACCAATCTGTTTCATCCTTAGGCCATCCATTTCCTCCTGGGCCACAATAGCATCCGTAACCTACATAGGCCAAAGGAAATCGGCTTGTATCACATTTTAGAGTTCCGTATAATTCAATGAGTCCTCTTTTATTCACAAAATGTTTCTTTCCAAGAACACCATTCCATACTGCAAAGGCAGAAATTAAGATTTTACTGCATTTGAGTAGGTCCATACAATAAATGCTTTATCTCTTTTTATACAATGAGCTCCTACATAAATATATACATTATACCTGTGTTTGGCTGGAGTGTTGGATAGCGGTTTGAAAGTAGAGGAAGTTTAGATTAAGCTTTGGGTTGGTGTTACCCCTCAGGTCTTTCAGAAAGTAAATTGCCCATCTATGTCCTCAATATTGCTCAAGGCTTCAAGCAAGCCTACATGCAGAAAGTTGCACAGCAACATTGCTATTTTGGAGGAACCAACTTCTTTCCCCCCCCCCATGCAATAGCTTTCAACAAACTCCCTTCCTGCACCAGATAGTGAAAGATGAACAGGACTTTCAAGAGAGTCCTTATGGGTGATATGAATATACTGTCTACCTAACAACATTTACTATAAACTATGTGTATTAATTTTAGTCTGCACAGTTGTCAAGGAATATGAAAATTAAAATCATGTTGGGTGTGCAGCAAATGAATGGGAAACACAACAAAGTAGAAAGAGCAACCTTTCAGCCTCCTGATTTGAATAGAATTCTTTACCATTTATCTTGGGCATATTTTCAAGACAAAATCAAAACTCCAAATTGAAGAATTGTTTTAAAATTGACTTGCTTTTTTTCAGTTTTCTTGACTATCAAATACACATGCTTGAAAATATCCTATTCTCTTTTTATTACACAGTATTCAACCTTAATTATAAAACTAAAGACAAATATGGTATATATGACTTTGTTCTAAGAAGAAAATAAAAAACTCCGTAGCAATTGCAATGTCTGAGTCATAACAGGCAGGCATACGTTTATACAGAAACAATCTACTTCTACCTCTACTTCTACTTAAAGCATTCAAACTTTAAAGCATATGGATATATATTGCAGAATTGCTGAAAAATCAGAGAAAAAAAACTTCTATCTCATTGATAGAAAAATACATGTTTCTGTCTCTCCCTCTATGTGTATGTGTGTGTGTGTTGTGTGTATGTAGAATCTCAAAGCCTAGAAAAAAAAACTTTCAATAGTCAATATAGTTCTTTTTTAAAAGAATTAATTTTTAAAAGAATTATATTCACATTAAGATAGGCAAAGTGATAAATTATTAGTACTGAATTCAGTCTGTGAATATTTACATATTGGAAATCACAGATTTTTGTCTCCAAAGAATTAAAAAGAAACTAAGGCTGAATTTCATCTTTTTTAACTGATTCCAGCCAACCATCAATTAAATTCAAAACCAAGTATCATTTCAAAATGGTTTCACTCACATTTTACATACTGTGGTTTCACAATTGGCTATTGAGTTAGTATTTATTCAACAAGGCAGTTTTGCTGAAACCTTAGTAGTTTAAGAATGCACAGAAGGCCTCGTGTTTTCTTTTACCTGGAAAGATTGTTAAATAGTTTCTTAGAAAAATATCTGGAATTGTGTTGGTCTATAAGGGTTCTTATAATTTCAGCTTTCTTAACTCTGGAGTTTGGACTGATGTATTTTAAAGTCCATTAGTTTAGAAATCTTCAAATAATTTTAAATTCCTTGTGATAATGGTCTTTTATTTTTAATTATTAAACTCATGTCAGCTATCTTTCCAGAGGCAGCTCTGGGCAGCTTACAATCATTCAAAAAAAATGCTATATAAAACATTAAAACAATAAGTAGGGATCTTAAATTTAAAATTCAATTAAAATAAAATTGATTAGTATTGAGAGGGAATGAGCAAAGGGTATATAGGGAGGGGATGGGCTATTATGTAACCCTTTAGTTACCTCCAAAATGGCCTACCCCAATTAGGGCTCCAGGCCAGTTGGCACAGCCAGGTCTTCAATGCCTTTTAAAAGGCCAAAAGGGTGGGTGTGAATCTCACCTCAGGGGGCATGATGTTCCATAGGGTTGCAGCAGTGGCAGAAAAGCTTCTTCTACTGGACCCTTCCTCCTGAAATCCCTTAATTGACAGGGTTCACAGTATCTCCCTTCTGCTAGAGCAGGTGAGGTGGGCAAGTCCCATCGGGGTGAGCCAGTTCCTTAGATCAGTGCCCTGCAAGCTTTGGGCACCAGGGACCAGTTCTGAGGAGAGAGGTTTTTCTGCAGACTGGAGGGGAGGTGGTTTCATGTGCTGCCTGCATCCCATGAATGGGGCTTTGCTTGTTTGCGCGGATCGGTTTCTGGCGTGCCACGAACCAGTTGTGGTCCATGGAATGGAAATTGGGGACCCCTGCCTTAGATAGCCTGGACCCATGACATGAAGGACTTTAAAAGTGATAACCAATACCTTGATTTGTACCCAGAAGCAAGGTGGCAAGCAGTGCAGCTTGCGGAACAGCAATGTTACATGGGTTATCTTAGGGACCTCAAGAACTATCTATGCAGCTGTATTCTGCACCAGCTGAAGCTTGCAGATACCCTTCAAGGTTAGCCCCATGTAAAGTGCGTTGCAGCAGTCCGGGTGTGAGATGACCAGGGCTTAAATGACTGAGTGTAGGGACTCCCAATCCAGGAAAGGATGCAAGTGACATACTACACAAAGTTCTGCAACGGGTCTCTTAGCCAAAACTGCCAGCTGCTCACTGAGCAGGAGTCATGAGTCCAGGAGAATCTCCAAACTGTGCAAACTGTTTGTCTGGGGGAGTGCAACCTTATTCAGAACTAAAGATGTTAAAGTCCAGAACCAAAAGCTCCCCATCTTACAGGTTTATTAACCTGCGTGCAACATCTACATCTTGGAATCAATGTCTCCAGTGTCTGATATTATCTGCTGTCATTTTTTAAAACAACAATTTTTTTCTGCTGACATTTGTTCACTCCACCTCAATCTACATATGAAATGAACTTTTCTACAATAACATCACTGTAGGAGGATAGAAAAATAGGTATAGTGATGTTTAAAGAGACACAAATACATAGAGGTGGGAGATATATTCAGTGATGAGAATTGTTATTTGCCTTTCTGCTGAAATACCTATTAACCAGTTCTACCAAAGTGGTTTTAATTGTCTAATAAAATAGACACTCACCTAACTGGAATAAGTACAATCTTCAAGTAACAAGTCTTTATCTCAGTTTGCAAGTTTTCATTTACAAATAAAACAAATGTACTTATTCCCTTTTATTTAAATGTTCAAACAAGTTATTATTATGACATCATGAAGTGTTTTCATGACTGAAAACAATATGAAAAAAGTGTGCTTACTCACTATCCATGTCTTTCCTGCTTCACTTCAATATAGCAATTTAAGACTCATGTAATGCATCGTCAGCATTAAATGAGGAAAACAGAAGGGGGAAAGGATCAGCATTTCTTTCAGGCCAGCACTTCCATCATTTCACATTTCATTGGCACTCACCTGCCTGAAACAGCAGCAGTCTCACCAGCCGGCGTTCCATGTGGAGATCAACTCCGTATGGCCCCACTCTGTCTGCACACCTACAGTCTGTGTAGACTCTCCCTGTAGTTCTGCTGTCAAACTGAGCCAAGCAGTGGGTGTGTATAAACAGTCTTACTGGATGCGCCTTTATAGTTACTCTCAGAAATAAATATATGAATCCATAAATTTCAGACACTTCCTTCTGAGGAAAAAGATATCATTATTCAGAGGCTGGAAGAAGGACAGTTCTCTGATGCCAGAGCTTCTATTTGCAGGTTGTTCCTTTTATCTTGTTAAAAAGGAATTTGACATGCAGGTGAGCAGAGCGCACAGCGGTAGGGATGGCCAGGGACATACCATTTCACACACCCTACTGCAGTGATGGCAAACCTTTTAGAGACTGAGTGCCCAAACTGCAACCCAAAGCCCACTTATGCATCGTCAAGTGCCAGGTGGGTGTGGCCCATTGGCTGTTTGTGGCCCATTGGCTGGGTGTGGCCCATTGTGTGGGCATGGCTGTGGTGGTAATGGCAGACTAGGTGGGACTAAAAAGTTCAATCAATCAATTTCAACTTTGCAAGATCTTTTTTTTCCCGCAAGAAGTTGAAATTGACTGATTGAACCTTTTTTTTTTTTTTGCACACAGCGGCAGAGGCCTAAAACAAAAAGGTTTTATAAAACCTAGTTGAAGGCCTAGGACTGGGGCGATGGCGCACGTGCCCACAGAGAGGGCTCTGAGTGCTGCCTCTGGCACCCATGCCATAGGTTCGCCATCACTATCCTACTGCCTCTGCAGGCTGTTTAGCAGCAGCGATGTTTGGGCCATTTGTGGCGGTGGTTATGCGAGGGACAGGTGGCAGGGAGTCAGCAGAAGCCAGGCTTTTCACACTCCCTGGGAGCTTGGTGCAGCAGCAATAGGGGATGTGAAAATGACATGCGCCTGGCCCCTGCTACCTCTCTGTCACCCATCCCACCACTGCCACCAAATGGCTCAAACGTCACCACTGCATCTAAATGGCCCATGGCAGCAGCAATGATGGTGTTTGTGTGAAAATGGGAAGCCTCCAGTTGCCACCGTTGCTGCTCTGCACTCTGCCCACCCAGTCGTCTCTGGCTCTTCTAGCTGCCTGCGGCGAGTTGGTCCCACAGCGAATTGGCCATGGTGAGATTTATTTATTTATTTATTTATTTATTTGATTTGTATGCCGCTCCTCTCCGGAGACTCGGAGCGGCTCACAACATGTACAAAACATCAAAACATTAAAAATAGGTACCCAACACATACACCACATTCGAACCACAACCCACAATCATCCCCAGGCCTGCCGGCAAAGATAAGTTTTAAGGTTCTTTCGGAAGGCCAGGAGAGTGGGAGAAACGCGGACTTCAAGGGGCAGTTGGTTCCAGAGGGTGGGCGCCACAACAGAGAAGGCCCTCCCCCTAGGACCCGCCAAACGACATTGTTTCGCTGACAGGACCCGGAGGAGGCCGACCCTGTGCGCTCTCACCGGTCGTAGGGAAGTATGTGGCAGAAGATGGTCCTGTAAGTCCTGTGATGACTTAGCGGCAGTGAGTTGATAGAGGTGACTTTGCAATGGCGAGCTGGCCACGCTGAGGCAGCTGCGCTGAGCTGGCCGCACCAAGTTGTTACATTCCATCTCACAGTAGTATAAATGGCTTAAAAGAACTTTAAATTCAGATTGTTAGGGTTAGATATGGAAATAGTAAGCAACCTGTCATCTTAAATTATAATTATATGTTTTTATTGGCAGCAGGCAATTTGCAATTGCATACACCTCCTTCAGCTCTGTGGAACTATCCTAAACTCTGCCTTTAAATTACAGGAAAGAAATATTCAAGGATGGTATGTGTATGTACAAAACAAAGTTGGGAACTCCTGCCATGATTTGACCCTAAGAAAAAAATGACTTCCTTATGTAACTTAAAATGTGACATGTATATGTTGAAATATCAAGTCCTTTGATATATGAGGCTAACTGATATCAAAACCAAGGTCCTGGGAAAACTAAAATAGAAGTTTTATTGCAAAAGGGAAAGAATTTCTTCCTTGCAATAAGAAGTAACAGTACAAATGAGGATATAGCTATACCCTAAACATATTAAAGGGTTTTGAGATTTAAGATACAAAATGGCCTTTTCTCTTTCCAGTGTTGATAATCATATCTTGGACATAAATTATTTGCACCTTCTTCAAACATGTTAGAAAAATAATATAAAAGAACAAGGAACTCTAGAAGTATAAAAACATCCTTCTTTTTCTTAATTTCTAGAAGTGGGAAAACAAATGTTGGGGGCCACTCAACGATTGAATTTGGTATAAACTTTGAATTCAGGAATTCTGAACTATGGAGATTCAAGATAGTGAAAGGTTGGTGACATGCAACATAGAAAAAACTGCTTACAGTACCTCATTACCTCAGTTGGAGTTAAGTGTTACTTCAGCTATAAACTGACAACAAACATGTATTTTCAAGTGATGACTATATAAATTTATTTAATTTTATTACTCAGTTCTAACAGACACAGCAATTAGATTTAAAAAACAAATAATTAGAGTCAACTGGGTTGAAAGGAAAATAAACTTGTCAAAGAAGAATTCAAACCCCAAGATTTAAAGTCCCCAGAATGTCCTGTTAACTGTCCACCATATCCCTGATCCACTTGATCGCTTATATTTTAAAATAATAATTCTATCATCATCATCATGAAATTGGCATGCTACAATGAAAAGCAGTTTTCATCAACATCTGTATTTCCAGGAACGTCACTGGATTCTTAATGAACTATATAGTTTTTCTCCTGAATTTTTTAAAAAAATGATAATAAAAGACAATACAAACAAAATTCAGAAAGAAAAAGAAAAATAAAGAAAAAATAAAGAATAGAAAGTGAAAAAGAAAAGGAAAAAATAAGAATTTTTTGTAAAAAAATAGTGAAGTGACTTCTGATGTTCATTATAAGCAAACTTAGTAGTTCTTTGCTTCCTTGTAAGGTAGCCCTACAATCTTTCTCAGAAAATAAAATTGATTACTAATTACAGGGTAGTTCTTTGTTTTGATGTATGGCACTTGCTGAAGCAAAATACTACGCTAATAAAGCAATAATGTTAAATAGTTATGTCCTTCATGGCAAAGAGACTTGCCTCTCCTGACACTGGTAATATGTTCTCTAAATTCCCAACATGTTCACCAGCCTCAAAAGTTGGTATCTCTGAGCTAAATGCAATAAGGCGATGACAATGAAGGAAACAAAGAGAATTATACAACTTTTAAAACACACACATGCCCATGCACACAAAAGAGAATTTTTAGGAATAGAATGGATAGATCAAAATCAGACTGGAAGATGAGACAGAAGAGTTAAGCCTGCTTACAGTGCAATTAAGTTCTGCCTGGAAACCATTGTAAGAAGTGGATTGGTTACCTAGTGACCTCTATATGCATCTATCTGCCTTCTAGAACTGTTCATGTGAATGGATTGAATGTGGGAAGCAAATTGTTATATTAAAACTGCAAAAAATAAAGTAATAAGAATAAAATATTAAAGATAGGAGGGTATAGCGTGTTTTTAATCCTCTCACAATGCAGTATTCAGAATAATGGTTTTAAATTATAAGAAATGAGATAGTGACAGAATGTTTGGAAAGTGAGTATCTCAGATGATGGTTTCTCTACAATTTTGGGGCTCTATGCCACGATCAATAATGTAGACATGATGTTCTATAAACTAGTACACTCACAATGCACATTGCCAAAACCTCTGACTCATCCCACCTGAGAAAATAGATGTGCATGTTGTCACCCTCACTTAAGATTTGGATGAAACTTGCATTACAAGTTCAGACTGCATTAGTGGGCCTTACTTTTCCTACTGGAAAACCTGCCTGCCATGTCTCCTGACTACCAGCTCCCAGTTAATGCTTCATTTACCTAGCCAAAGAAATGCTTTCAAAGGCAATTTTGCTGGCATATGCAGGATTTGCTGGATTAACATACCTCATGACTTGCTAGAACAATGTGTGCATTGCTGATTAAGCACTAAAGTGAACAGAAAACTTATAGGGCTTTTCAGTTTATTTATAAATAATTTTTAAAAATTACTTGCAACCATACCTCTAGCAGCTTAATGAGGAGAATGCTTTGCAGATAACCAAATGTATACAAATACATGTGAACAAGGCTTGGGCACTGGGTGTGTTCTAGTATAGGGGTGGAGACCCTTAAAATGTATGTGCATGTTTTTTTGTGAAGGAAGGAAAAAAGCTGTTAATTCAAAGAGCAATGAAAACTCAGTTTGAAACAGAAAGTGAGAATCAATCTACTGAAGGGTATTTTCTGCAAGGTGCAGACAAGCAAGCATATTGTCATCATTCTGAATGCATTTGAGATCTGCACTTAATAAGAAAGATGTGAAGAAATTGTATATTGGTTTTACATTATATGATCAGAAATTTAGAAATTCTAGAAAGACTGGTAGCACGACTGACCTCAGTAAGGTAGGAGAACCAATTGCCCGTGTAAGTGATGGGCTGATGTAATGCAGGGAAATGCATTAAATGTTTCCTCTTGTTTCTTTGTTGCAACTGGTGAAATCATAACTATCATAATCCCAACAAATCCTAACAGGATTTCTGCAAATATTAGGCTCAATATAAATTAGAATAACTTTACATTCTGATAGTGTCTTATAAATAGAGTACTTATTTTGTATGGGAGCCAGTTTGATGACATAATTGAGGCACCAGGCTAGAAACTCTGTAAGACTGCGAGTTCTAGTCCCACTTTAAGCATGAAACCAGCTGGGTGACCCTTGGCCAGTTATTCTCTCTCTTAGCCAGTGCTTTTTTTCTAAAAAAAAAAAAAAAAGAAAAGTGCCAGAACTCACACATGCCATACAACCCGCCTTGCCTACCCTACAAGGTTCCATCCCAAAAAGGTGCCGGAACTCCGTTCTGGGCGTTCTATGAGAAAAAAAAGCCCTGCTCTTAGCCATAGGAAGAAGGCAATGGCTATCCACTTCCAAAAAAACTTGCCAAGAAAACAACAGGGACTAATCAGGCAGTTGCAGGATTCAACACTGACTTGAAGGCACAACAACTTATATATTTATTTATAGTTATGCACCTTAATAACTTATAGTATTCAGGTTGATTGTAATTTTATAGGTCTCTTCTTGGTTTTAATCCCCATACTTTGCAATTTTACACTAATAATGTTTAATTTTAGGTGTTTTTTAAATTCTATCAATATATTTTTTATTTCTATTTTAGAGTGATTTTTCTTAGCCTTATGCTGGTCTATGACCAAAATAAATGATAAACAAACAATAGGAAGGCTCCACCTTAATATTTTACAAGGGCCAAATGTTACATGAAGGCAAGTTGCATATCCAGTTTCCAGTATTCTGTAACTGAACTCCTTCTTCTTTGTAATAAATCTACTTACTCTTATTTTTTTCTTTACAATAAACCCACTGTGACAGTTATGCTTTCTTGTTGCAAGTGAACAGAGAACCTAACTCATTATTCACTGTGAAGTACTTAGAAAGAAATTACATGCTTTATGGAAACTTGCTAGCTCTATCTCCTTCCTTTAATATTTCAAACAGAAGAAAAGATTGAATGTGCTTCCTTAGTTGTCCTATAAAACCAGTTCTAAAGTACAACTGCCCTGGCAGATTAGAAATCATAGAAAACATGACCCATCTTTATAGAGATTGACACATTAACTTTATCACGCTTGATTATTATCCAAGCTAATTAAAGCAATTCTATAATGCTTTTGACAAAAATAACTTTATTATAATTTTTAGTGTGATATTTTATAGACTGTAACACAAAGTAACAAGGCCTCCTTTATGAACAGACCACCTACTATTAGCTGATCACACTTTAGTTCTTATCCTGCCTGTCTTGGAGTGATTTGGGATTGCAGATGTTTACTAGTATAAATATGTTCATATAAATTTTGAGGGAGAATCTTATCCTAATTCTATTGATGGCTAATTTCTATAGTTTTCAAAGCTTCCCTGTCTATTGCTGATATAACTCTTTCAGGAAAGTGCCTCAGATTGTAGGAAAAAATGATGAGGAAAAAGTGCAGCACAGCTATTGGCAAACAACCTATAAATCACTCTGCACATTTTGAAGGAAAGGGGAATTGTTTGTTATAAATACTCCAATTGCTATATTTAGATATCATGTAGAAGTCATTTCATAGTTAGGCAGACCCACATGCTATAGAATTTAAGGCAGTTTTTACTTGCTGAAGAACATAGTGATAAAACACTGACAAAATCTTATATTCCATTCAGTATTTTCTATATGAAGATAAGATAAGGTAAGGTAAGATTTATTGTCTTTTTTTTTTTACTGTGGGCACAACAGCACACATCAGAAATGAAATTTAGTTGCCCACTCTCAAAGTGAAGAGGATGTGTAGTGCCCCAGATAATCTTACGGACCCTGCTCAAGCAACGCTTCTATGCTATGTCCTGGATGGGAGGGTGGGAGCTCCAATGATATTTTCGGCCATCCTCACCACTCTCTGCACACCTTCCTGTCTGAAGCAGTGATGCTTCCAAACCAGACTGTGATGCTGTATGACAGGATGCTCTCGATTGTCCCCCTGTAGAAAGTGGTCACGCTATTTTTTAAAATTATTTTCTGACAAGTAAAGTAGAAAACTGTATCTCTGTTGTTTGGAGTTAGCCACTAAATTTTGTTGACACCATTTAAAAGAAGATCCAGGATAGCATAGTGATTAAGACCAGGACCAAAGCTGAAGTCTATCATCAGCTATGCAAGCCAACTGAATGATTCTGGAGCAGTCATTCTCTCATCCCAATCTACCTTAGCATGTTTGTTGGCAAAAATGAGGAAGGAGTGTTATGCTACTTTCAGTTACTGAATGACATCATTAGAGTGAGGGGAAGAGCAACAGCCATATATGTTCTATTTGAATGAGGAATGTATTGCAGTTTGCGGCATACAAGAGTCTGCAGAAGGTTCTGCAAAGCCAGTTCCCTCATCTGATTTAAAACACTCTCATTTCAAAGATATATTTGATGTTGTTGAGAGCTGTTTGTCCCTTCCTAAGTTTCCTTAGTCACCTGGAAAGGATTCATGACTTTTCAGTCAAATAGTACTTTAAAAGGGTGTGGATGGTTTTTCGGTGCACCTGAGTTTCTAGTTTGCCATCATAAATGACATCTAGTATCCATCATTCCTGGTATCCTGATCAGCACAGACTATGATGGCAAACTAGAAATACAAGTGTACCGAAAAACCACCCACTCCAATAAAGTGCTCCACTACCAAAATAATAATCCAACCTCCCACAAGAGAAGCTGTGTAAGAAATATTCAGACTAGCACAAACACACTGCAACAACCCTGAACAGCCAAAAAAGGAAATAGATCATCTATATAACAACAAAATGGATATCCATGCAACTTCATCAGAAAGTGCCTGACCACTTAACCCAATATAGCACAACCAAAACAAGCTGTAAAAAGGATAACTATGCCATACATCCAAAATATCTCAGAAAACACCAACAGACTATTACAAGCACATCAACCAACTAAAGTTCTCCAAAACATTCTGAATATCCAAAAGATCCAGCAACTTCAGAAGAAAAAACATGTGTCATCTACAACATACAGTGTAAAGATTGCAACAGCAACTACATAGAACAAACAGACAGAAGGCTAGCAGAACACATGCATGAACGCCAATTAGCAGTCATATGAAAACTCTTTAATTTCACAACATATGGAGAGATGTAACCATAGTTTCAATTGGGAAACTTACCATCCTAGATCAAGCCAAAGAATTTCTGGAAGCCTGGTACTCTGAAAAAAATGACACATAAACAACAACTACATACTGTGCAAAAGAGACAGTCAACAAGTCAAAAAGGGAACAAAAAGACCAAGACACTTCCCACCAACAATCAACCTCCAGATGAGCAGAGATTAACACCAAGATTAACACCTGACCAAAAATCAAGAAGTAAACAATATCCCAATCAAGGAACTACCAAACAAGCTAACAGTAAACAGCCCAACCAAAGAACCTCCAAGACCACTTCCACAAATACTGACAGGGCAAGCCACTGGAATATAAAATGAGAGCAAACCCCACTCCCTATTAGCATTGATGATGTTACCTGGTTTGGTTAATGAAACGTCTGCAAAAAAAAACAACCAAGCTCAGAGCACCCAGGTCCCCTCATAATTTAATTTTGCAATACACAGTATTTCTTTGCATGTGTGCACTGTGTACACTATATGCAACTGTATGTAAGATACTTATTTGTGAATTTTATGGTTGTAAGACCAATTTGGTAATTATATTCACAATTTCTGGTGAATTCAGGGAGCAGTTAAAATATTTTGGGACATATATTTCATATGCCAGTCATAGTTTCGTCTGGTTGGAGGTTTTGAACAGAATGGGCTTATTTTCAACAGTTATAGTTACTTTAGAGATATCTTGAAATATTGCAATTTATTTCTCCAATGTGATATTTTCAGCCTAAGAACAAGACTTTAGTTTCTAGAAGAACTAAAAATACTGATACAATCTCTAGATTGGAGATCATTGTAGCCTGCTGCTATAGAGCAAAAGTAAATTCTGTTTCCACCTAGTGGAAATTACCAGAAAAGATTTAGAATGTGCTTTACAATAAAATGTGAATTTAGTCACTGATCTATGGGATATACTCTACAGTCTTTTAAAAGACAATACTAAGAAAATGTGGAAATGTGTGCAATACCCATGTAATCTACAAGTATTAAGAACCAAAACAGTGATATTTCACTATACCTCTTCCAATTCTATTTCAAGGTTATGTTGCCAACTGTGATAGATGTTTTTAATTGCACCAACAGTATGTACTTATTTCTATATAACAGAGTGAAAGTATTTATGTACTTATATAATATATACGTTATAAGAATTATAACTGTGAGCCACAAGGATTTTTTTTTTAATATGAAGAATCCCATTAAAAAACCTCACCTTGAATGCAACAACAAAAACTATTCTAGAATACCACATTAACAAGCAGCTCACCAATAATCTGCAAGATAAATTACTTTCTAAAGTAAGCTAAGAAGGGTTGGCTAGCACACTTAGTCAATGTTTGGACTGGAACAAAGATGTATCAAAGATCCAAACTTTGGTAGAGAAGTCAAAACACTGAGGAAAAAGCCAGTGGCAACCCATTTCCATATCACTGCCAAGAATATTGCATGAAATCCTAGCAGTTCACTTTTACTCAATTACTCTCTGCCTGAAGAAAGGCAATCATGTTGTGATACTACTGGGTTTGCTCCTTCTGCAGCTAAGCCAGCCTTCCCTAACTTGGATCCCTTCAGAACTGTTGAAAATGTAGCTGGAGTTGCAGTCTCAACTTCTGGAGGCTCCCAGCTAGAAAAAAAGACAAGGGTAGATTGTTACTTTTTCTATTTTTTCATTGGGCTTGGTGTGTGAAACAGACTCAGCCCAGAGCATTTGTTGCATTTCACCACACACTACGGTCTTTGTTGAATGAAAAAACAGAACTTGCTAGAGCAGGGATTGCAAACTTTTCCATTTCTAATCTTTTCTATCTCTTTCTCAGAGCTGTACATTAGTAAGCATCTGCTTTGTTGAGTAGCTACCAACTCTCCCCTTATTCCTCCCTCCCCCTCAGTGTATCACTGAGAGAGAAAAATAGGAAGGAAATCGGCAGTTACTTTGGTGTGTGCTTGAAGTTTCTCTCTTTCCTTTTCCAGACCTCAACAGCTGCCCCTTTGCCTAGAGCAGGGGTTCTCAACCTTGGCAACTTTAAGACTTGTGGACTTCAACTCCCAGAATTCCTCAGCCAGCAAAGTTGGCTGAGGAATTCTGGGAGTTGAAGTCCACAAGTCTGAAAGTTGCCAAGGTTGAGAACCCCTGGCCTAGAGGTTTCAGGATGCATCTTCCTTTGGTTCTTCTCCCAGCCCTTCCCTATTTAGGGTTTCCCCATTGATTCCAGGTGTCTGTCTGCAGGCAACCACCTCCCTCTGTTTCTGACTGCCTTGAGGTTCAAATGAAGCCTCTCTGTTGGGGTTTTCACTTTTCTTCTCCTTCTAGGGCCAAAACCACTCTCTGCCTTGATGCTTTAAAGCATCACAGGCTCAAATGTAATAACTGGTCTCTTCAACTACCCCCACCCTTCTGTTTGCAGCTCAAGCCACCACATTTCCTTTTTTTAAAATAATTTTTATTAATAATACAAAATTAAAAACACATTGGACATAGAAATGACGTCACTGGTTCCATACATCTTCCGAAATTTTACAATAGTGTTAATACTCATATAGAGATATAGTTCTTGAACTTTGATCACTATTTATAATATACTATTAACACTTTCCCCCTTATTTCTATATATCTATTTATCTTTTAAATATACATTTGTCTATAACAGCGGTTCTCAACCTATGGGTCGCAACCCCATTTGGGGTTGAACGACCATTTCACGGGGGTTGCCAAATAACGCAGTCCGCCATTTTCTCCCCTTTTCCTCTCAGCCGGTGCAGGGGGCAGCACCCCACATGCGGGGGTAGCACCGCGCATGCGCGATGCGGGCCGTCGTGCCGCGCATGCGTGATACGGGTCGTCGCGCTGTGCGATGCGGGGCGCTGCACATGCGCGATGCGGGCTGCCGCGCCGCGCATGCGTGATGCAGGCCGCCGCGATGCAGGGCGCCGCGCATGCACGGCGCAGGTCAGGGTCGCGGCCTGAAAAAGGTTGAGAACCGCTGGTCTATAATCTATATTTTATTCTAGCACTATACATTTATCTTGGCTACCCTCTTATTGTCTAGCCAATCATAAAATTGTTCCCAAATTTTATAGTACTTGGTTTCACTTTTGCCCTTGAGTTCCCATGTAAGTCAGTTCCCATTTCAGCACAATTGAAAATTTTCAATAATATTTCATCTTCGGTTGGAGTATCTTTCTCTTTCTATTTTTGAGCGAAGGCTATTTGTGCTGCTGTTACTATATGAAGTAGTAAATAATTTGGCCACCACATTTCCTCTAGCAGCTGAGGAGACAGGCTTCCCTCCAAGGTTGTAGTTCCCATATTCTAGGTCTGGTCAATGAACAGGCTGCCTCCATCTGCCACCCATAGTCCTGGGAAGCAGTCAGGGCAGCTTGCCTGCCCTTGGGACAGCACAGTGACCCTGCAAAGCCATATCAGAGTTTCTTCTCTATGCTTTCTCTCCTTTCTTTCTGTTGACTTGTGCCAGCATAGCCACAACCAGCTTGGCCACAAAACCCATATGCCATATGCATACCACATACCACAGCAGGAGAAAAAATAGACAAAACTGTGATGCCTTTGAGCATTAACAAAGCATATTAAAGGGAAAGGTGTAGATAATCAAAGGGCATGTGTGGTTTCATTTTTACAGAGCGGTTTCTCCAAATTGCTCAACAGTATTTCTGCCAACAAAAATATTACTTTCTTAACAACTCTCCCGACTCTGGTGATTACAATAAAATCATCTTGTACAGATTAGAAAATTGGCTGACTCAGCCTACTGAAGGATAAAGATCTTTTCATGCTGGACTACTATGAGTTGGTAAATGGATGTGGTTTTTTGGTTTTTTGGAGGTTTTTTTTTTTGACATCCCAGCCTGAGAGGAATGACTGACCCAAAGTTAACCATGAACTTTCTGTCACATGTTACTCATATACTGAATAACATTTTAATACATTTAAGCTAAATACTATATTCTTTCAATTCGTAGCAGTGGCATTTCATGATAGATAAGTCAGTTGGTATTTACAGAAGGAAGCAAGTTGCAAAAGTTGTGTCTTAAAGAGACCCATAATTTAAGTAGAAAAGGGAAGAAAGGATAATTTAACATGTTTCAGAAATCCAGATTCATTACTGTTAGGACAACTGAGATGGACATATACAGCATATCTAAAAGTATTCACAATATCTTACTTCTAGAGCCAATCACAAGCAGTTACATTACCAAACAATATTTTAAATAGTGGATTGAAACTTCTCTAGAACTGACATGTCTGGATGTATCTTTATTATAACCATAGAATTACACTCAACCCCACATAATCCCCCAAACAAGATCTATTCATGCATAGGAAGCAACTGGTAGTAGGAACAGAGAACTATAAATGTCTCTCTGCTGATTTATAAGCTCAAATTTTGAGTGAGCTGCATGTATCTGTCAAGCCCCACGGGGCTTGCCAATCACCGGTGGGGGGGTGTTCCGAAGCACGACCGGGCGCCGCTGCATTCAGCCTCCTCGTCCTGGCCTGAAACCGCTGACTCCCGCTGTACCGCCGCTCAGCTGATCGACAGAAGTCGCTGAGCTTGCTGCACTGCCGCCCAGCTGAGTACCGGACGCCGCCAAGGCATCGCTGAGCTTTACCAACGTGCAGAGGCCTCCGACAACCGGACACCGGGAGGCAAAGAGACCTAGCAGCCACCCCCAGGGGAGCCTGGGCAGGGGGAAAGGAAGCCCCGAGCCAGGAAACAACATCAAGCACCGGGGGGGTGTAGAACAAAGCAAGACAGATGCGGACTTACAGAAGCTGCCTGACACGGGCCGCGGAGGGCAGGGGAAGCCTGGAGGTAGCTGGAGCAGCACACCGGTGAAAGACTCCATTTTGGGCGGACGGGAGGCAGGACAGCAGGGCAGGGCTTGGCTGGGCGAAGGGCAGGGCAAGCCAAATGGACTTTTAGAGACAGCTGGGCGGATGTTGATCATTGGGTGGAGGGTGGGGATATGGGCGTGGCACAGTTATATAAAGCACTGGGAGCAAACCACTCCCAGTGCTAACTTTTTCTGTTAAGGAATAAAAGACCTTCACTTGCACCACGTTCCCGCGTTCCTAGTTTATTTGACTCCTGGATGACAACGGACGGCGTGACAGTATCTCTTTCCTGGAAACATCCATCTTTCTATTTTTCCTGGAAGCCTAGCACTCTGACAAGTTGGCCATCAATAGATACATAAACAACATCTACATTCTATGCAAAAGTGACAATTAACAAGCCAAAAAGGGAACAAAAAGACAAATAACTTCCCACCAGCAATCAACTCCCAGATGAGCGGAGATTAACACCAAGATTAACTTTAGACCAGGGGTGTCAAACTGCCAGCCCACAGGATGGATGCGTCATGCTAAAACCACGCCCACCCCATTGCCAGCAAAGGAAAAAAAGTCACAATACATCGTGACACTTCATGTGACATTGCGAATTTGACACCCCTACCTTAGACCATCAATCAAGAAGTAAACTATACCCTATTAAGGAACTGCCAAACAAGATAGCAGTAAACAGTTGAAGCAAAGAACCTCCAAGACTACTTCCACCAACATTGACGGGGCAAGCCACTAGAATATATAGTGAGAGCAAACCCCACTCCCTACTAGTGCTGATGATGTTACCTGGTTTGGGAAATGAAATGTCTGCAAGAAAACAATCAAGTTCTGGGAACACCAAGTATCCCTCTTCTGTCTCATTTCTCACAAGTGTATCTTGTCAGTCGTTCAATTTTTCAGAATAAAAATCTTTCCAGCTTGATTTAAGCAACTTACTAACTAGGAGTGATACAGAAGAACTGCTAGCAGGGTCCATGGATAAGTTGCAAAATTACATTTGCGAAGTGTGAGGAGTGACTGCATGCAATGAAGTCTAATATTTTATCATTTAAATATTACAAGTTTAATTTTAAAAAATGGCTTTTCCTGCATGCTCTATATAAAACTCTACTTTTCCTAGTGTCAATTAATGTGTCTAGTGTCAATTAATGTCTACTATTAAACAAACTTACTAAATGCAATGGGTGTATTAAAAGTGCATTACCTCTGCTACTGAAAATACTAATTCTCAGTACCACAATACCACAAACACACCCTTGTCAGTAGATTACTGAGCAACCCACCCAACAGAGTTTCAATAGCAATGTTTCAGTTTTATTTCAAGGCATCTCCACCCATTTTACTCTTCAAAAATTAAAAATATTATCTTTTGTGTCCCAGCATTGCACACATATATGCTGTTACTCAAGAGTTCCAATTAATCTTTTTAATTCCTTGAAATATTTGACCAATTTACCCCCTGCAGAACTCCTTTATATATTACAGAATTCTTAAATGAACAAACTTTTGAGGGGGGGGAATTAGCATGGATTTATTTAGATTACAAAAGTATATCCTATTTTTTATTCTGCTTCAAAAATAAGTGTTACATATTAAAAATTCAACCTACTGATGTATAGTTACTAGAGGGGTAAAAGGAAGATCTGGCTCTCTGGATTATTTAAAGTAATCCAACAAGGATTCCGTGTGGTTTTCTTGAAAAAAAGAAAAGGGTTAGGGACAGATCATCATGAAGAAAATCTATCTATGTAGTCAGTAAGAAATAATAATGACTTTAGGGCAGAAGTCCCCAACCTTCTAGGCACCAGGGACCAGTTTCATGGAGAAAGGTTTTTCCACAGACTGGAGAGTGCATGGTTTTGTGTTACCGGTCCACGGACCAGGGGTTGATGACCCCTGCTTTAGGGCACATAATCAACAAACAAGGAATAGCTTAACAGTGGAATATAAATGATCCCACAACACAATATTTGAAAAAATTGTGAAATAAGTCAGCTTTAATCAAAGATGTCTAGGAGAGACGTATGAAAAACTAATGCCAAGTAATATTATAAACTGCCAACAATTGATGGTGCTAACATGTTAGCAGTTCTAACATGTTCTTTAGATCTGTTCTTTTACTTCAATTGACAAGAAGTGGCTGTGAGAAAACGCTGATTGTTTTGTGAAATGAAATCCTAAAATGAGTATTCATCAGAGGGTTTTAAGCAACGTATTATTGTGATTAAATTTTTAACTGCTGAAGAAATCCTTCCAATCAAAGTATACACAGCCTTGTTTTCTATAGTGTAGAGGAAAAATATATCTCAATTTGCATAGAAAATATATATTTAAAATCAAAGGATTTCCAATATCTTATGGTATTTTGAGATGTCTTTTTTAAAAAATAATAATAAACTGCCCATTCCTGTTCTGCCTAAATTCACAATATTCAAATGAATGGAAACCTGTTCTAGGACACAGCAAAGCAATATTTACTCAACACACACTCTCATGTTTAGAACATATAAGTTTTGTGCCTCAGGCTAGAGGAGTTTAAAGTATGCAAACTATTAATCTTATCTATTTTGAAGTAAAGTAGGATGAACCTTTGACAATTAAAAACACACAGTAGGTTTCAACTAATAAAAAGAGGCTAATATAATGCTTTTTGCTGTAAATTCAATTCAAACTCATTTTTTCCCAATAACCTTGCTTTTGTTCTAAATAGCTAAATAGAGTTGCCATTCATTTATTATGAAAATCAGACACTTCTCTGCAATATATATCAAAAAATTTCCAGAGTAAAAACTTTCAACAGCATTTTCTTTGCTCTCAGAATACACGCAAAACTAACTACTGTATTAAAAATGTATTTGAATCAAGGAGAGAAGCAACCTAGAACTAAGGAGAAATTTCCTGACAGAACAATTAATCAGTGAAAGAACCTGCCTCCAGAAGTTGTGAATGCTCCAACAGTGGAAGTTTTTAAAAGAGATTGGATAACCATATGTTTGATATAGTATAGAGTTTCCTGCCTGAGCAGCGGTTGCACTAGAAGACCTCCAAGGTCCCTTTCAATTGTTATTCTGTCTAGCATTTTTGAATTCTTCAGTGAGAATGAATAATTTCACATTTTTCTTCTCCCACACTGTATTTTTTAAAAAGCTTTATTGCACACACATACATGTTTTATGACCTCTAAATAAAAGAAGAAAAAGGTATTTTAATTTGAAGTTGCAAGGCTGGACACAGTCTTTGCACGATACATCCTAAATGTAGCTATTTATTTGTAAGGATTCTGGTACAAATATTGATAATGTCAAGTTGGAAGCAGTGTATAAATTTTCTTACTGAATATGTATCTTTTCTCCTTAATTTAGTTTTATAATTTGAAGTGAAATCAATGCACTCTTCATTTTTCCCCTTTATATATCTTGTGATTTGAAAAGAAGAGGATGGATGTCAAGATTTTAGTTAAGTGCATTAAAATGAACTGTTATATCACATGTATTTTCTTCTATTATCAGTCACATACAACTCCAGTAAAATTAATGAGTCTTAACTCAGGTTTATTTTCTTAAAACAATATTGTTCATTTAGGTGACATGAATAATAATTCTACAATTTGCATAAATAAAATATTTAAAAAGTCAGATTTATATACAGATGTATTTGTCAAATTAGAAAGTAAAACTTGTTATGGATGCCTCTATTACAAGAGAGAGAGAAATGCACACACAATCTTGATAATTATTTCACAAGATTTACAAATTCCATAGTTGTCAACCATTTTATAACAATCTGGACCGAATAAATTGAAAAAGATATAGTAATAGACCTGAGGATGGGAACAAAATTATATCACAACCTTCAAGGAGGCTGCATATTTACCACTTTGAAAAATGTGGTCCTGGCTTATCCGATACACATTCTATCCATTTTAATTTCATCTAGACCTTTCATCCCCTTAAGGATCCTATCTTTGCTCTGCAGATGAAGTTTAGATGTGAAAATATAAGTATGTCAGATGTATTTTAAAAATGTTTTGAAATCTTATAGATCTCTGGCAAGAAAAAGCAATTCCTCATAATCTGGTCTCTAAATCTCTTCAGTTCCAAGCCATTTCAATAAATGTAATTAGAAGCATGCATCCTCTGAAACAGATAAATAACTAATAAAAACAGCAAGGAGATTTAAAAAACATATGAAAATAAGAGACTGGAGGAAAAATGAGGATCTTATTATGCCACTCGGTATGCTTTCAAAAGTGTGAATTCTTTCCTGTTTGTGCGTGCAGCCCAGATGAAAAGGGCAGCGGCCATGAACTGCAGAGGTGCTGACACACAAGCCAAACAGAAGGACCAGCCAAATTGGCCTTGCACTGGAGGAGGAGGTAGTTTCTTATGGAGCAGCTCAATTCCAGCTACATAGCAGCCAACTGAACCCAGTGTGCACAAACCTGGTGAAAAATCAGCAAACAACAGTTAGATCAGAGCAAGAAATACTTGCCTTGTATTATTACGGCATCCATGTGTCAAGCAGATGATGTTCCTCAAGATGACTCACCAGCTAGGAAGTGGAGAACTCCAGTGGCAATGGCAGGATAGAGACTGTGGCAAGCACAAGCACAGACTCCAATAAGTGCTCCAAAACACATGAGTCCTAAACTGACAAAAGGCAAGAGAAACTGCAAGCGCCAGAGATCTAAAAAAAAAATGGACAAATGAAAATCATTAGGCTATGCCACTATTTGATATAAGACAGCGATATAAGACTTCTGGCCTTCCAAGGTATCCTTCCTGCTCATTCAGCCTCATGTGAAGTCTATGTTCCCACCAGTGGTGGGATTCAGCCAGTTCGCACCACTTCGGCAGAACGGGTAGCTAATTTTTTGTTGCCCAGACCCAGAATAGACTTCTGGAAGCGGCATCCACACAGAGAACCGGTTGTTCACATATTTGAATCCCACCATTGGTTCCCACCCTAAATCTTAAACCCTGAAGCACTCACAGAGTTATTTGAAGCAGCAATACCCTTTCACCCATCTCTTTCAGAAAGGACAGGGAAGCTAAACCAGTAAGGTGCTCTTTCTGCTTGCTCTTATCAAAATTGCTAGTACAAAGTGTCATTTTCTTGACAAGAGTTTCAAAACTCTAGCCTTACTTTGCACTAAAATACTAAATAAAATGACTTCTGAAATTCTTAACCCCTAATTATAAAACTTTAAACCTAGATCTTTTAGAAAAAGATATTAAAATCTTATGGGATTTTAGTCATTTCTATCTTTAGTCTATCATTCTCATGTGACTAAAATCGTAAAAGTGAGATTGCTAAGAGATTATCAGATTTAGTAATCTTCCTACATTTTGCCCATTTTAGCAAATATCAGACTATGCAATTCTACATATATTCATTGGTGGAAGCCTACTTTGCCATTTACTTTTGCGAGAGAAAAAACATTTATGCTATTTGTTTCCAATAAATAAAACAAAAATACTCACAGGTTCGGTTCAGATCAATGCCACTATTATGATTCCCAGGATCTTTGTATTTTTCCATGAATTGATCCGAAAGAGAAAAGCTGACACACTTTGTGACCATCTCACCTTTCAGAATGAAATAGATATTTTTATTAGGCTGTGATTTTTGTTTGATCATCTGCCTTTTATAAGGTACATATTTATTAATAAATAGCTACGGTCCTTTGTTCCTGCCTACTTTAAATGATCTTGAGTCGGCATAAGGATGAACAGATTAGTTTGAAAGAGCTTTTATGGAAGGGATGGGCAATATTTTAATGTTGAGGCCTACAATCCTTCAAAAGAAATACGTTCAGGACAGATGCCAATTGGTGAGCAATGCTGAAGAAAACTGGTTGGGCCAGAGCCACTCATTCTCTGTTTTTCATACCCTCTTTTCATTCTGTGTGCATTTGATTTTTATTCTTTTTCTAACATCCATTTGTTTCCCCCAACCTACGAAATTGCCAGGGGTAGATGAATCTTACAAAGGATCACTTGAAACAAGTTTTGAAGTCACACCAGAAGCCATTCGAAATGAATTAAAAGTCTTACATGGCCCTAGAGTTACAAATGTATTTAACTCCTACTTTAGAGTGTTGCAAGATTTTTGATTATGCTAATCAAAGAAATTAAAAAAAACGTTCTGGAATTTTAAGATACAAGTGTTTACACAAACCAGATGATTAAAAAAATGTTCTAAATTTATTTATTTCAATTAATTGATATAAATCTGAACATCCCTTTTTGTGTTCCCCAAGCCAGAAAGGATTCCTAAAATTAATCAGTGATTTAAATGTAATTTAGCTTTAGGTGTCATTGTTTTAAAAATAGAAAACATATTTAATGGCTTTCAAAATATTATCTCTTTGATTAGTTTTAGTGCCATGCAAAATTTGTTTTTCTGAAAGTAGACATAACTTTGCTTGCAAACTCCTGGATTTTCATTTGGCATTCCAAGATTTTGTTTTCCCTTACAACACATTGCCATGCATATTTATTCAGAAACTGGATTTAAATAACAAAAAAAAAGAAAATCAATTTTTAAATATATGATTTTTAAAATAAGAATTTAGAATTTTCCTAAAATACTTTTGAGAAAATGAACCTAGTTCCAATATATCAGAAGGAATTATCTTAACTTCTGCATTACATTCTATGAATATGTTATATTTTATAACAGTATGTGGAAGGGAGGCCCCTGGACAGGAGGTACAAATGGAGATAACAGTCAATCAAGCCATCAGCTTTCTTGTTTTAAAAGTTGTAAAAGAGAAAGAACGGTAGACAGGTAAAGTAGATATAGGTAAGAAAGAATATGAAATGCAGAAGAAATGAAACAAGAATCAGACAAATATACTGTCCCCAAAAATACATTTATTATGTTGAATAAACCTATCTATCATGAAAGATTAAAAGAGGGAATCTATTATGGCAACAACAATATACAAGATTCTACTTTGGAATATTTGTCACAAGCCATGAATGTGAAGGAAAAATATTTTTACGAAGAATTCAAGAATTGATTGTCTAAACAAAATAGCATCATGAGAACTTTTTCTTCTTTGAAGATACTTGCTGAATACACAGGATCTTCAAATTAGTTAAAGGTCATATGACTAACTTTTTCATTTCCACAACTTTTGGCTAACCTGGACACAGCTTTTTGTTGGCTTAACTTATCAGACTTCAAATAAAGTGTCTATCTCTTTTACAGCTTTGTACTGGTGCACACTTTGAGTAATACTAAATTAACAGCATGAACTTAATTAAATACATTAATCTATTTATTTTGGAAGATCTATTCCCAAAATACAAGACTTTGATTCTGTCCACTTGTACCATGGAGAATGTCTTATCATTAACTACTAAGAGAGTTCTAGTCACATCATGTATGTGAAAATGTATCTATGAAAGAAGGTAAGAAAGTGAAGAAAGCTTAAAACTAAAAAGATATGGCTATAATGCTTATTTGATGTTAAAAAAGATTTCAGTGCCCAGAAAGAAAGACTGATTTTGTGAATCTCCAAAACAATTCTGCAATAATGAGACGAAAGCAGGAGGAACCAACTTATTTGTTAAGATGCTAGATGGAACTCTAGGGATTGTTTTTAGCACTGTATCAAGAATTAGCCTAATCTGAAATAATGAAGAAACAGAACTGTCATAGATAAGTTTCTCACCACAGGACTACAAAGAAATGATGAATTTATGTGGACTATCCTAAAGTTTGTTTCCATTGATTTGAACAAAGTACTGAAAAATACCTGTTTTACTGCTCGTGGTGTTGAGGTTTGGAAGGAATTGATTGAAACCTTGAAAAAAGAAATGTAATTACAGAGTTAAATTATGGGCATTAAAAACAAACAAGATCATCTTCTTGCCAATACTTTCAATTCTTCCTCCAGAACCAATCCTTAATTAATGAGAAGAGAAGTTGACTATGATATAGATACCCTGCAATCATCTTCTGTAACAACACACTTTAATGAATTTCAGGATTAAAGGTGACCTTGATTAGGTTTAAAGTAAGCTATACTAGTGAGCTGGTAGGAGAAATTTAATCATTTGACTTCAGAGACTAATGGAGTAATAATCCAGCTTTTAATAACCGTAGCTACTTCCACAGATGCAAAGAGAATTTTTAATTCACTAATAGCTGAAAAAGTAAAAAAGCTTTGACTTTCCTTTCCAGACTATGAACAAGAAGATACAGATGAAATCTTGGTTACTTACTGGCTGTACCAATGAATTAAGTTTCTTACAATGATTTAGCCACGACAAATTTTGTGTTAAAATAATTTGCATATGTAACAAAAATAACTAATTCCCCCTTGTCAAAGAACATGAAGAAAATTTACCTCAGTAAAAAGTATACAGTATTGTACAATCTGAAAGCCTAATTGGGGATGCTAATTATTCTAGCACACTGCAGTAAGATAATTTCAAGACCCTATGATTAATTAAACAAATTAGTTTACCTACTGATGATATTATCAGTATCATCCATTTTTACAGGAAATAAAAATAAAAATGATTCAATAAAAAACCTATTTGGCATAGTAGTTAAGGAGCTGGACTGGAACCCAGGAGACCTTGTGCCATGGAAACTCATTGGTTATCTTTGGGTCATTACCTTTCTCACAACTCAACCTATTTCATAGTATGGTTGTTGTGGAGAAAAACAGAAGGAAGAAGTGCTACATACATCATCATCATCCCCTTAACAAAAGGCAAGGTATGAAACTAACAATTAAAAAAGTGAATTTGCAATGAATTTCCCATAACTATCAGAAAATTCCCTAAATGTCCTGAGATTATCTTATCTCTGAAATCCCAATGCTGCACAATTTTAAGCATATTCAGGAGGAAAAATCTTTTTAATTAGGTATTGAAGAAAACAGGATTATCATATAGCAATCCTTATACAGAATACTCTTTCCCTTTTATCTCTGCTTGCTACGCAAAATAACTTTTTTCTCAAATGTCAGTGTTATTTCTATTATGAAAGATGGAATAAGCTTTGTTGAAAAGCTAATTTGTATTAAAAATAATAATAAATGCAACATTTATCTATCACATTATTCCCTAATGTAAATATTTCTATTATACAAAGTACAGAAAAGGAGTGAAAAATATTAAGCCACAAAAAGACCAAAAAAAAGTATATAGCTAAAAATAATTTATATCAAGACTATCTACTATATCTCTTCAAATATTTCTATTGTGAAAACCAATCTTGCTTTCACAAGGTCAGTTAATTCATAAATGATTTTTTGTTCTTTAAACATCTGGCCTTACAGTTTTTGAGGATGTCCTCAATTCCATCAAACCACTTTTCAGTCTTCTCCTTTCTTTGAACCCATTCACTCTTCTAATATAAGTCTTATGATTCAGTCTTCATTCATTCTATTATATAATCAAATTTTAAAATATGTTTTTCATATTTCATTCAATTTTGCACTAACTCTATATTTATTAAACACCCATTCATTCTTCATTCTACTTATTTTGCCCCATACATCTAAGTGTTCCATTCCCAGTGAATTCAACTTTTTATATTTCTTCTGCTTTGATTTCCATATATAACAAAGTAGACAGTAGCATGCCCTTATCCAAAGTCATGTTTGCTTCTTTTGATGTTATTCATGAAAGACCACATATTATCAAAGGCCCTTCTAACAGCACTTGCCATCATAAAATTTCCCTTTCTGGCTTCTTCACGAATTAGATTTCATAGCTTGGAAGAGCCAACAGAATTCAGCTAATTAGCTGACTGCAGCTCAGACAAAGGAGCAATATAACAATGTCCATCGTTTGAACTGGTCCAAATTCCCACCTTCAGAGAAGCTGCCCCTTCAAGAATTCAAGTAGTATTTTGAATGAACTCAATAAAAAAAGCATTAGTGAACAGCTGTTGATAGGAATCCTTTATATTCATTCTCTATCTTCCATTAACTTCTAGCAACGTTAATATCAGTTCTTGAGATCCAATCTGATCTCTCTTAAGAGAGCCAGTTTGGTTTAATGGTAAAGGCACAAGGCTAGAAAGCCAGGTGGGTGATTCTGAGCCAGTCATTCCTGCTTAGCCCAATCCACCTCACAAGGTTACTGTGGGGAAAATAGGAAGCTATGTGTGTAGGCTATGTTCACTGCCTTATTTATAAAATAATAAAGACAGGACATAAACAAACAAATAAACAAATAACCTGTTTAATGGAACTGTATAGCCATCTGCCTTCCTTCTTATTCTTCCCCTAATCTATTATTTAAATATAACCTGGCTTCTAAGAATACTTTTTCCTTTTCTTTTCCTCTCTGCTCCTGATCAGTCACATCAGGTTTAGATTTTCAATCACCATTTTTCAGCCTGGCGAGCATCAACAACCGTTTTTGGAGGCCACCAGAAATCTTATTTATTCAAGCCATGACACACTTCCATATACCTGTATTGTGAATATCCAGACTTTGACACGAAATATCCAGAATTCCTTCCTTAAATAAAGCAGGATCTCCAACACTCACATCAGATTTTTATCCCATTGATTGAAACACCTGATTCTAATTTCCCCTTCAAATGAACTGATTATCCTAGAGCAGGGTGTCAAATTTGTAACGTCACACCATGTGATATGGCATGACATATCATGACTTTTTTTCCATTGCCAGCAATGGGATGGGCAAGGTTTCACCATGACGCATCCGGCCCATGGGCCAGCAGTTTGACATCCCTGTCCTAGAGCTTCACATACATTTGGCCCACAAAAATATGTAACTTTAGATCACTTTCCTCAATAAATCAGTGAATAAATGTAAGGTTTTGACTCATTTGTTTAATTTGTTTGCCTTTTGCTGGTCTATACATTTTGTAATAAGTGTTGTTTAATATAAGCTTTCAATGAATCCAATTTAACTTTCAAATCTTTTTGTTAAATCAGTTTAATTATATTCTCGTTCTATTTTTAAAATTTCAAGTCAGGTTTTTGTTCTAACTTATGCAGTTCACTTTGGCACAGATCACTGTTTTCTAAATAATTAAGAGTATTATTTAGCTCTGCTTCCCAATTGGCTTTCTCAGGAAGTCGGCAGAGAAGATTACAAATGGCAATCACAGAATTGTGGGGTTGTAAGTATGAACAGGTTGCCAAGCACCTCAGATCACTATCATATGACCTCAGGGCATTGGTGCAAAGTTCTGCAATGGCTGGAAATACTTCAAAGGCTATAGAGTACCCTATCTGAGGCCACTGTAATTTAGGGCCATTATTAAACAAATGGTCATAAGTTGAGGATTAACTGTAATATTTCGTAAATCCTAAATCTATACCTCTTTTTTTCTTCTTTGTTTTTTTCTGTCTTTCAATGTTGGGGGGGGGAAACAGTTGCCAATTGCATGTATTAAACTTTTTCCCCTAAAAATTTGTACATGAGATGGAATGTTGAGCAGGAAATGAGATTGTTAAAACAGTCCCAGTTCCCCATATCATACCCATTTTTTTAAAAGTAATGATACACTTAGAAGAAGTAAAGAAATACATTATAGCACAGAGAAAGATACATTACAGAACCTCTTTAGTGCAAATTTACCTGGTGAATTATACCAATGAGAGTTTTCAGACATCGTGATGCATCTCCGCCACAGCCCAATGGTGCCATTCCATCGAAAGAGTGCTTCAGTGTAAGAGTTTTCATCTGCATTTTCACCAAAAAGTTCATCCCAAGTGGCTTTACTTTCACTGTTATTTTCGGGAGGTGATGGGTTACGGTACTCAAACCAAAAATCTGTGCCAATTGAGGCTGCCAAATAGATGGTAGAGATAAGACTGAGCACACAGGCAATTACCAGAGCAGTAGCAAAACGGTTATCCATCATGGTATCTCAGTTACTGTCAACAAAAGGGGAAAAAAGAAAAATTTGCATCAACAAAGGAACGTTAATGCATGAGTGCTAGCAAAATGTTCAGATCTTTCCAGTTTCCTCTTAGATGATCTTCAAGATAACTTTCACATTTTACATTACATGAAATTATAATAAAAAGACAGTTATTCAAACATTAAAAGGAGAACACTGTAGCAGAAGAGGCAACAAGGTATAGCAGGTAGTATTCTAATAAGCAATGCTCATATTTCCCTCTACAGACACAGTCTTCTCCCTGCTCAGCAATAATTCTGCGTAAAAAGAATTCTGCAAATCTAGCACAACACATGCTAGGGGTAGAATATTTATTAATTTGTATTATATTTTTATGCCACCTTTATTACTTTATAAGTAACTCAAGGCAGTGAATATATATATATATAATACTCCTTCCTATTTTCCTAACAACACTCCTGTGAGAGGGATTGGGTTGAGAGAGTGACTGGCCCAGAGTCACTAAAAACACAAAAAAGGGGAAGAAGGCTAGGATACAAAATCCCCCTAAATCAGCAGTTCTCAACCTGTGGGTCGCGACCCCATTTGGGGTCGAATGACCATTTCACAGGGGTCGCCAAACAACGCAGTCCGCCATATTTTTTCCCCTTTTCCCCTCGGCCGGGGCAGGGGGCAGCACCGCGCATGCACAGGGTAGCACCGCGCATGCACGATGCTGGCCATCGCGCATGCGTGATGCGGGCCGTCACGCCGCGCATGTGCAATGCGGGCCGTCGCGCCGCGCATGCGCGGTGCAGGTTGGGGTCGCGCCGCACATGTGCGGTGCAGGTCGGGGTCACGGCCTGAAAAAGGTTGAGAACCGCTGCCCTAAATGAATAACTAAAATTGAAATTCATATACAGTATTTAATTATTGAAGAAAGAGAAATTAAGACTGGATAGAGATGAAGAGAAAAATGAAAAATGAAATAAAGAAAAGAGAAAGAAGACCTGTTTAAGAGTTTAAATTATAATTCAAGAAGAGAGCAGCGGTAGTTGTGATGTCTCCTTTTCTCATCAATCTCAAGTCATTATCTGGGGGGGATGATTCAACTACCAACTGAATAAATACAGTACTACTAATACATAACCAAGAAAAACAGTTTGGTGTAGTGGTAAAGGTATCAGGTTAGAAATTGGGAGACCATGAGTTCTAGTCCATCCGTAGGCACAAAGCAGCTAGGTAAACTTGTGCCAATCACTTCTCTCAACCCTAGGAAAAAGGCAATGTCAAACCATTTCTGAAAAACCTTGAGGAAAGACTCACTTAGGCAGTCTCTAAGGCAGTCTCCTCAGACACAATTAAACAGAAGACAAAAATACATGATCCAGAAAGTCACCAGCTGTTAGCTAAGCAACAATAATGGAAATGAAAATTTAATTTGAGAGTTCTGTAAATCCTTCTCCATCAGATTGGCAATAGATACAGCTGAAAAGCCTGAAGAGCCCCAAGCTGGTCTATTCAGGTTTGAGGGCTGGTTCAGAGTATCTTGATAAATCAGAACTGACTCACATATTAATTGGGAGCAAAGAACTGTACAGAGAGCAGGCTTTAGAGACGTAGTGAAAAAAAGAATGCATTGCAAAGTGCTTTGCAAAAAAAATACAGATACAAAAACAATCCCTTGAGATATCCAGATATGCACATCTGAAATATGTATCTTTAGTACTGTTCAGTCTATTCCTCAGCTGTTTGAACTGTGTAATTTAAGTTCAAAAAATGCCCCTCCCCAATCATTTACCATAAATTGAACCCATTCTGTATGATGCCTTTTATTGCAGTGGTTTGAGATCTCAGAGAAAAAGGAGCTAAAACCATCATCTGATATTTAGCAGAGCTATCAACAAATGCATTCTCATGATGATGCCAAATCCAAACTTCCAATCAGTCCACTTTTGGTACATATACAATCATTGTGCTCTTTCTTTTCTGGTTAAGTAGCATTATGCACAGCACTGAAAAAGAGTAAGAAAAAATACCCAAAGAAGTTAAAGTCATAAGCTAAGAAAAAGAAAAGGGAAATAGTGCCTAAATGTATTTATACCAACACTATACTTTTCTATCTTTGCAAATTATCCTTGCTTTCATCACATCCAGGCAGCACAAATAGTGCTTCATACACTGTTCTTGTCCCTTGACCTTTTCACCTATCCATATTTGACAGTATCATCACCTCCATTCAACCACAACTTTCTCAGCCTTCTCTTCTTACTGACACATTTACTATTGTTTCCTTTATTTGTTCCGAAGTTTAGTCCTGAGTCATTCTCTCAATATGACCAAGCAACGCACTTCTTTCATAGTAATAACTAACCTCTGCATCCAATATAAATTCATTCAGCACCCTCTCATTCTTGACTCTTTCTGTTCTCATTTTACTACATATACATAGCACCCCATATCCCCTTCACTGAACTTAAGTTTACCGTGACTTAAGCAAGTCTTTCTTTCATATAAATAAATAATAGCAGCACATTCTTAAGCTATTTTAACTTTTTTCGGCATTCATTAATTCTTCATAACAGAGTATGTACAACACAAACACTTTCTACCAGCATTTGTACATCTTAAAATCTCTCCAGCCTATCAAGAAACACAAAAGCCTCCTTGAATGGTGACAGCGCACAGGGTTGGCCTCCTCCGGGTCCCGTCAGCGAAACAATGTCATTTGGCGGGTCCTAGGGGGAGGGCCTTCTCTGTTGTGGCGCCCACCCTCTGGAACCAACTGCCCCTTGAAGTCCGCGTTTCTCCCACTCTCCCGGCCTTCCGAAAGAACCTTAAAACTTATCTTTGCCGGCAGGCCTGGGGATGATTGTGGGTTGTTGTTCGAAAGTTGTACGTGTGTTGGGTGTCTATTTTTAATATTTTGATTGGACTTATTCGATTCTTGATGTTTTGTATATGTTGTAAGCCGCTCCGAGTCTCCGGAGAGGAGCGGCATACAAGTCGAATAAATAAATAAATAAATAAATATGTAATTTGCAATTGTTCATTCCACTTTCCCTGTCAAATACAACTTCCTTGATGTTTAATGTAGTTGCTCTCAAATGTATACTCTTTGTTGCATCACATTATCACATCATCATGTATCATTTACTGCAAATGCTTTGGGTTCTTAGTCAACAACATGATATTATCTATGTAAAAAAAATGCACGTCCATTCAGATCTCCAACCAATGCAATTTTAACATGAGCACAACCATATACATTATTCATAAATTCATTAAACAACCAGAGTTATTCTACAACCTGTCTTACTCTATGTTCAATAGTAAACTATTTGTTAAGCATTCCATTTATTCTCATGCATGTTTTACTTCCATAGTAGTAAAGGAAGCACCGTATACTGCTTTTATTACATTCAGCAACTAATTCTCAATTCTATATTTAAATCCCCAAAGCAAATTTATTTTATTTTATCATATACTTTTTCTAAATCAACCAAAATATAATACATTTTCTTAATGAGAATTTTGCAAAATACTTTCCCAGGCACTCTTAATAAACTAACTCCATCCAGTTTTCTTTTTAACTTAGAGAGGAATAAGAGCACTCCTACAATCATGAAGCACAGATTCAATCCTGACATACACATTAAACAACTCTCACAGTTACTCTAGAAGTAAAGCACTTCCATATTTTAACATTTCTCCAGATACACCATCAACAATTGTACTTTTACTATTATGCCACATTCTAACATAAGGTTTACTTCCTTTTCAATACCCTTTCCAGCATTCCTGGATTTTTTTATTAGATTTTTATCCTGCCTTTTTTACTTTATAAATAACTCAAGGCAGCAAACATACATAATACTCTTTCTTCCTATTTTTCATCCTAAACCATTTCATCTTCTATTTTTAATTGCATTCACTTTAGCCTTTTTAACTCACTCCCCCTCTCAATCTGCATTTTCTTTCCCTCTTAAATCTTAATTCTTTGCTGATATTTTTTCCTATCTATACATTATACAATATCTTTCTTTTATAATTTCTGCATTATTTTCTGTCTATGTATTTTTCTTTTTTCATTTCTGCAGCATTCTCCTGTGCATTTTTTCATCCATTGTGGTTTTCTTCATCTTTCTTTTATACTTTATTTGGCATGAATCAACACATACTTCTGGCATTTAGTATTATTTTCACTGTTCTCCAAGCAGGTCTACATTACCTTCCTTTATATCCACTTTCCATTTATTCAGTTGGAAGATTAATTTGTTTTATATAGGAAACATCGTTTCTTTTCCTGCAACCTTTCTACTTTTATTTTTGTTTGTTTCATTTCCTTCCTTTTCTTTCATGCCCATTTATCTTTTATTAGTCTTTCTTTGTATCTTTCCTCAATCTTTCATCACAATCAAATCAAACTTGTTTTCATATTTACATTCATTTCTTGCCACATTAAGGGTGTGCATGTAGACATGAACACTCTTAGTGAATATATAATTAGTAAATATATCATTTAAGTATATAATACTTTAGAATACTTTTTTCTTTCAAAACAAAACAACCAGATCCTTTTTTTTCTTATTAAGTGAAAAGCTCAAAAAGAATCAGGCTATTGGTCTCACCCATTGAAAAATTTGATTAGATGGCCCATATGTTATTGAAAGGCTTTTGAACTATAAGGGCAACTCTTTAATCATATCATCAACTTAGGGCAGGGACTTTTAAAGGGAAGGGACACAAAGTCTTTTTTATTATTATTAAACGTGCTATTTGTGGGAAATCACCACCCATATCTTAGTAAGAGAAACAAATTCTCATGTCCATTTCTGTGGTATTTTTTTCAAGCCTTTTTTGGGGAGATGAGTACAGAAGAGAATGGCAACCAGTATGCATCTTTATACACCCATTTAATACTCAGTTTTGTGTTTTTTCCATGCAATCCCATTCCTATATCTCTGAAAGTAGTGAAGTGAAAGTTCTCACCAAATATGTGGGGGATGGCACTGTTAAAATATTAGTGCATAGAAAATTTAAAGGCATACACTAGGGGATGAAATTGCCAGATTGAGATGGCTAGAGAGAAACCTGCAGGATTTATCCGGCTTCCATAGAAATATGTGACAACTCTCTAAGCAGTGCGGGGTCCCGGTTTTCCTCCAATCTAGCGATAGTGACCCTTAATAAAAGGTTGCAGCTCTTTCAGGGTCCCGCTTTAGGTAACCACATCCCCTGCAATGGATCCAACCATGTTCTTCTACATTGTCCCCTATTTCATTCACAAATTCTTTCCTTGGATTACCAGGGAAACAATCAGGGCTCGGTAGGGCCCAATTCTACTTACCTCCCATCGTTCTCCCGACTCCACGGCGTCCTTTCCACCCCCCACCCCAAGAGCAGCTCAGTCAGGAGAGGAGAGCGGGAAGCGCCTCCGCAGACGCTTATCCGCCCCTGTGCCGCCAAGATCTCTGGGAAGTGTAGTTCGAATCTTGTTGGCTGCCACGTTCTGAAGGCAAAGTGACACGCTTAGGTTCGCTCCAGGACAAACAATTGGTTTTGTTTACTTATGAATGCGTGCATTCATGCATTCCGGGCATCAGATATTGGCTGCCAGGATTGTTAGATTCAAACGGAAAGGAAGAGAATTGCGGAAAGCAGTTGAAGTTCTCCTAGGGAAATGAGGGCATTGTTAAGTGTAAAATTAATTGTTAACCCCTTAGGTTTACAAACGTTGTAACAGTTTTCCGTGCACTGAATGCCTTTCAGCTCAAGTTGTCCACATACCCATTTGGAGCTGTCAGATGGCGCCAGTACATACATTCACAGGGTGATTCCCTTATGAATTGATGTGCTAAGAACTGTTCCTCAGTGGGCAGAAAAAGAATACTGGCAAGTATGGCTCAGCAAACTAAGATTAGGTATACTGAAAGATACGAGCAAAGGGACATTAATCTTGCCGTTACATATTTGCATGCTGACATCTGATGCAGATATGTAACTTACTGTTTTTGCATCATGATCATAACACAAAACAATGCCCCTAACAAAGATTACTTGTGCTGGCAGAAATTAGGGGTTCCCATTACTAATCCCTTTATGCCTGCCTTCACTTAACTTCTCTCTGAAATAATGGGTAATAGAACTTTGATTTTACATGTTTCAGGCTGTCCCAGGGTAATTTCAGATGGAGAGGGAAAATATTACTTGCATCTAACTATGGCATAAATCCTGGCAAAACCTTTTTATTGCTATATCCCCTTCATTGTAATCAGCCCAGAGTGTTCCCTATTGTGCTTTTAAACTTCTCTTTTAATCTTAAATCAAAATGATCATTAAAAAAAACTTGTTCCTGTATTGTTTTGTTTTGGTAGACAACAGAAGCAAATAATCAAGTTCAGAGCACCAAGGACTCCAATCCTGGGTTACATATACTGTACATATTTTCTTCTATCAAATTTCCCTGAATTTGCTAGTTTTCACTGTATGAGTAGCAGTTTTCTGCTGAAAATTAGACTGATAAAATTCCTGTGCAAATGTTTACCTGTTATTAAGAATAATTCTGCTATAGAAAGAATAAACAGTGCTGGGAATGAGAATTTCCATAAAACCAGTTTTTATTCTTAGTACTTAATCACTAAATGTAATTCTTAAAAGCTAGCAATCCTAAACATGCTTACTTAAAGAAAATCCTTTTAAAATCAGTTGTAGTTATTTTAATGAAAACATTGGAGAGTTAAAATATAAAAACAGCATAATGAAATAACTAACAATGAAACAGGGGTTTCTAAGAAAGAAACTAAAGTCATCAATTACAAAAACAGTGAAACACACCCCAGGGTGGTGGTGTTGCTTACACTAGAGTTTTTTTTTAGACATTTCTTTACATTTCAGGCTTAGTGGCTTTCCTAAAACACAAGAGGGTGAGGGGTTAGGGTTAGGGTTAGAACGGGAGCTGCAACAGAGAAAGCTTGATTCCTTGTGGCCCATAGATTATAATTCCTAGGGGAAGGGAACAGACATTTAGAAGAATGGTCCTGTTGTTCTATCTATCATTTGGCTAATTGGTTAACTGGCTAACACAGAGCTGCATTAGCTGATGAATAAATCCCTCATTGGCTCTATCTATCCAAAGACTAACACAGTTGCATTTTGGTCCCAAAATTCTGTCAGTCCGAAGCAAACATGAGATACTTCCTTGGGAACAAGAAGATGAAAACTAATCACTATAGCTGCTTGTATTCATTTGCCTCTGGCTTGTTTTAACCTGTCATTCTGCTTAAGCGAGGGGAAATATTTTTAGGACCTATGTTCCTTTATATGCTGTAACTCATTTAAACCAGCCCTGGAGAGACTTTGAAAACAAAGTAAACAACAGTAATTTATATCCTAATATCAAACAAACAAATAACATTATAGTTTCTTCTAGAAAATCTATGTTAAACTAAAGTACCTTGAAATTACTGCAAAAATAACAAGTCTATGTAAATCAAGTCAGAAGGCAAAAAAAGTGCTACTGGTCGAACATAGTGTGATAAATGTTTTATGGGAACTTACTGTAGAATTGTAATTAATTTTAGCGGCAGAGTGAAATGTAAAGATACATACTTGTTTGTTTTTGTCAAAAATGTGAGTATCTTGATGTGGAAGTGAAAGAAACAACATTGGGCAAGTAAACGTTACTTTTAAAAAAAACAAAAAACAGGTCCCTTGAGAAGTTCACCTGTTTTTTTTGCTTCTATTAAGCAACAAAAAAACCACAGCAGTTTTTTAAATCAAAAAACATAAATATGTTTAGGTTCAGGAAACCACTGACCCTCACATTCTTTTTTACCCGCTTAAGTGGCTGCTTAGTTATTGTTATCTGGAAGAAATTGAAGGAAAGAGCAGAACTGTTTATTGCACCAAAAATAAAGAGTTTAGCTACTCTTGCACCAACGAGCTGCTAAATCATTTTTGCAATGGAGGAAACAACTCCCAGCTATGATTACTTCTACTATCTTAGCCCAGATGCTCCTGAAGAAAATTGCCAGATTCTGAAGCTGCCCAATATGGAAATTCTTGTGAGTGTTCTTTACATTGCTATTTTTCTTTTGGGGATAGTGGGCAATGGTCTTCTGATAGTATTAATCTTCAAACAACATGTATGGAGGCTTACTGATACCTTCATTGTCAACTTGGCAATTTCTGACTTTAGTTTTCTTATCACGTTGCCTTTCTGGATAGACAAGGAGCTAGCCTCAGGACTTTGGAGATCTGGCTCTATTCTGTGCAAAGGCAGTTCCTACATTATCTCAGTCAACATGTACTGCAGTATTTTTCTTCTGACTTGGATGAGTGGTGACCGGTACTTGACCATCATGTACCCCTCAATGGCCAGAAAAATTAGAACAAAGCTTTATCCTATTCTTGTTTGCATCTGTGTTTGGATACTATCCTGCCTGTTAGGGCTGCCTACTCTACAGTCCAGAGAGCTGAGAAGATACAACAACAATACCTATTGTGTGGACAAGGAAACCATATCCAACAATTGGATTGGATCACTGATATTGCTAATTTTGGCTTTCTTTATACCACTGTTCAGCATATTAACATTGCATTATTCCATAATTAAAAAACTCTATGTGCACTATCAGAAATTTGGGAAACATGACAAAAAACTAAGAAAATCCATCAAAATTGTCTTCATAGTAGCAGTTGTTTTTCTTTTCTCATGGACTCCTTTCAACATCTTTAAGATCTTGGCTTTGATATTAAACAACTCAGAACTGCAGCAATCTTTCTGCCTTTATTATAAAATTGCCCATCTGGGCATGGAACTGGGTAGTCTTTTTGCATTTGCGAACAGCTGCACAAACCCCTTCATCTACTTCTTCTTTGATAATTGCAATAGGAGGACCATAATACAAAGTATTCTTCCGTGCAGGAAATACAATAGACCTGGAAGCAGTTTTTCAAGCTTGGACACTTAGATTTTCAAAGAGTCCATTTCTCCCTAAAAAGGTTATTCTCGGGAAGAGAAGGATGTTATCATTCTAAAGAGAGTCACCATTTTGAAGTACTCATAAAAAGGGGAAGTTTGAAATGTGAGGAAATGAACATAAAGAATTAGGAAGGAATCATAACTAAGTTGATTATTATATATATCTTTGAGTTTCATGGAAGTTAATTGGATAGTTAATGAAAAGATTGTCTAATATACATAAAATTATATATTCCTGATTGTTAATAGGTAATTACATGAAACAGTATTTGAAAATAATATGAACTAAAATGGGTGTCAAACTGCCGACCCACGGGCTGGTTTCATCATGCCAAAGCTGCGCCCACTCCATTGCTGGCAATGCAAAAAGAGTCACAATACGTCGCGACACATCACATGACATGGCGAGTTTGACATCCATGATCTCAAATATGTTAGATCCATATCTGGGAAATTATAGAATAATTTAAGCTGTTTAACAGTCAAGCTTATTTAGACCTAACTCATTTCCTTTTAAGGGAGGCTTGCAAAAAATCTTATTGTTATCTATATAGATTAGTGTAGAATGCAAAGTTTAAAAATTATGCCTCTTTTTCTGTTAATTCTGTTAAGTTAATCTGTTAAACTATTTAAGCTTCTTCTAAAATGTATTCTTTTTTTCCTGATGTACATCTATATTTCTCTTGCATTGTTTAAAAACTATTCCAATTTAAATGTTGGTGTTATTGTAATTCTAGAAATACTTGTTTTCTGATTTTCCTCATATATATATGCATAACAAACTAATTGGGGCACTTCCTCACAGCTATGTTCAAGTGTATTTCTCAGATCTTTGGGTTAACAGAAAATTATGCTGGCATAAATTATGCTGCACTCAGGGTTTTATGTTGCTTAACAAAGGCAATCCTTCATTATGAAAACAATTGAGAGATGTGTTGCAATGTTAAATACAAAAGAAGTTATTTGATCTATCGCTATCACTACAAATGATTTTACTGAGTAATATTGATTTATTCAGATATATTTAAATAGTCAAATTTCCCACTCATAACAAAACATGTTACATGTTTTATAACAATAAATGTATCACAGCAAAACAACATATTTATTAATAGCAAGAGGTTAATATACTTGTACTGCTCTTATTTGTTTATAAGGGAAGGTTTTGTTTTTTCAATGTGGTTAAGCACTATCAGAAACTGAAATCTATTGAAGCATATTCTATATATGGACTTATTTACACATTTCCATGGTATAGGGTTCTTTTTATCATGTCCCGTAGTGATGGCCTAGGACAGTAATGGCGAACCTTTTAGAGACCAAGTGCCCAAACTGCAACCCAAAGCCCACTTATGCATCATCGGGTGTCGGGTGGGTGTGGCCCATTGGGTGGGCATGGCCCATTGGGTGGGCATGGCTGCAGTGGTAACAGCAGACTGGGTGGGACTAAAAAGTTCAATCAATCAATTCCAACTTTGCCAGATCTTTTTTTTTTCTGCGAGAAGTTGAAATTGACTAATTGATTGAACCTTTTTTTTTTTTTACACAATGGCGGAGGCCTAAAGCAAAAAGGTTTGATAAAACCCAGCTGAAGGCCTAGGACTGGGGCGATGGCGTGCATGCCCACAGAGAGGGCTCTGAGTGCCGCCTCTGGCACCCATGCCATAGGTTCGCCACCACTGGCCTAGGATTACAAATTCGGGGGCCCCAAATCCAGACAAACAATAAATGACAACAAAGACATATAGAGAACTATAACTTTGATCATCTGGATTTTTGCAGCCCAGATGTATCAGCCTCAAAACTTGCATTTTGACTTCCCTAAGAGGCAGTTTGCAGTTTAATCAGAACATAAGCAGCAAAGTGAAAATCTAAAATAGTTACTGGCAATTTATGAGCAAGATCTTTAAACTCAGACATATCTTGGATATTGTTTCTGCACCTCTTTGCAAAATTTGTATCATAAGAAAAGTGATTGTTTCTGTAAAGTGCTTGATTGTTATGATGCCAAGTAGAGCTGGGGGAAATGTTCTTTTATCCTACAATCTGAGGCCATGTTTTCTGTAGCTGTGACATGCCCAAGTTAGGAGGACCTAATTGGAGACCACCTCTTGCCAACAAACAAAAATCAGGACGGAGTAAAAGGCTTTGACCCTAATTTGAGGACATGGGAATTTCAGGGAGGAAATGCAAAATCTCTTATGGGGTTTAATTTCTACAATGAGAAATTAAATGATCTAAACAACATTTTACTGTGAACTGGACTCTAAACATATTGTTTACACATTTATCTTCCACCAGATGCCAGTAATTTAAAGTTATTTAAGTTACAAGTTATTTAAAAATAAAAACAAGACAATTAAAACAAAAGAAGGCAGAGATGGCAGAATAACAGTTGGGTAGAAACAAATGAAAGCAATCTAGATCAAAAGGAGTTTCAGTCATCCTCGCCAAAGACCTAGTTGAAGAACCAGGTGTTTGAATACCTTCAAAACACCAGCAGGGTAGGAGCCATTTGGATCTCATGGGGAACCTATTCCAGAGAGCAGGCTATGTTACAGAGAGGTTTCCCTTCCTTGGTCCTGATAGAAGGCATTGCTTAATTGAAGGGACCAACCCTGCCAGATTGAATCCACCAGGTAGATACTATAGGACATCCCTATAGTAGATTATCCTTGGACCCAACAGAAGTTTCAACTGGTCCAAAATGCAATGGCATGGGCAGTGAAAAGCTTGCTTGGTATGCTCATATAACACCTTTGCTTTGTGAGCTGCACTGATTGCTCATGTGCAATTCAAGGTGTTGGTTATCACCTATAAAGCCCTACATGGAATAGGGCCAGGTTATTTGAGGGACTACCTATCTTCCATGGCTTCTGCCTGGCAAGTAAGTGCTGTCAGAATTAGTGCATGTTTTGTCTCCTTGATCAAACAGTGCCATTTCGCAGGATCCAAGAAGTGCACCTTCTCTGTCATAGTACCTGCCTTCTGGAATGAGATTCCCCCAGGGATTCTTACGGTTTCCACCTGTCAGGCAAAGGAAACCAAGAATGAGACAGTTCAAGCAGTTTATTGCATGTTCACCCATGGACAAAATCTCATCAGACTAAAGTATACACTGCATAACTATCTGATAAATGTTGAAAAGAAATTAGGGAGGATCCCTCTTGGGCCACTTCCTGCATAGCAATGATTCAAGGTTTCTGTTTATTTCCCCCTCTGGTAACTCAGTACCAGATTCCAGCATACCACCAGGTCACAAGTCCCCTACCAGATAGGACAGGTATATGCTTGTTATTGTTCCGGTCAAGAAAAACAGTTTGCCAGATAAAAATAAAAACCATTAAACTTGTGCATGTAGAGGTAACTATTGGTCTGCAACTGAGAAGAGGCCTACTTTCACCATTGTAAGCATAGTCTCCTCAAGGAGGTCCTCAAGGCAGCTTTGGATATAAGTTCTGAGATGTCTGGACAGAGGCTGCAGTTGATTTTGACTTCTAACATCCTGTAAATTTTTGAAAAATGAAGTCCTGCGACTTTGAAGAATGCAACTTCAGATCCAAAAGAGAAACTGAATTATTCCACAGTCCTTTTTACAAAATTGGAGCATCAATCCAATCAAGAGCAACTTCCAACATCACGGCTTCTGAGCCCTGGCCTCTGCAGAAAGAGACACTGCTGACAAACTGCTAGAAAACCTGGTTTTAGAATTTTAATAAAATAGTTTCTTCAGAGCAATTTTTTTTGGACTGTTGTAATGGTTTTGCAATTCTGAAGAAGGTAATGAAAGACAGTTTGGTTTAGTGATTAAGACACCAGAATAAAAAACAGAAAAGCATTAAGTTCCTATTAAGTCTCGCCTTGAGCATGAAAACCAGCTGGGTGACGTTGGAGCAATCACTCTCAGTCCAACCTACCTCACAGAATTGTGAAAAAAATAGGAGGAGGATTGAGTATGTTTGCCACCTTGAGTTATTTATAAAAAATAAAGGTGCAATAAAAATAAATAAAATTAAAAAGAGACAGATAACCTAGGCTATGCATGTAACTCTCACCAGGCAGGCTGTGAAATGACCCTCTTTTATATCCCTGTAAAGTATTCCTGCAAGGATACATAATTTTTAGTTTTTGTTATACATATATCAGTGACTGTATATTACCCTAAAGGATTTTATTTATATTTTACAGTTGCTGAATTAACAGCATTTAGAAAGAGCAGTTCAAGGGCAGCTGTGCTTATATTACTGTGATGACTGTTGCTATCACAAATCTGAATTTGAGAGAATATGGTTTTTCTATTCTTGTCATAAACCAATTAGGGCATTCCATGTTACTCCAACATTTTGGATTCAACCCATTAATACCTACTGATATGGGGAAAAGATGTCTTTTCTAAGTAATGACTAAAATTCTAACTAAAATATATAGAGTATAAATGAATTAAAGGCTTGTTTTTCCACATTAGATGCAATGGTTATTTTACTGCAAAAAAGAACTTACTGTATATAATAAACAGGTATTAAATATACTTTAAAAGACATTTAATCTATGAAGCAATCTCTAAATGAAGGGCAGAATATAAATAAACTTGTGAAAGTGTGTTTTGTATTAGTGACTTTTCTGCTTGTCCCAACCTACTGAGTACAAGGGAAAGTGAGATGTCAATTAAAATTTTTCCTGTTCCTTCTTTATCTTATTCTGGTTCATGTCCTCTCTGCCTCACAAAAAGATAGCCCATTAGCTCTTTCTTAGAGACCATCATGTATAATATAAGGCTCCAATTGCCTGGTCTATTGTGAAGTAACTTCTGGTGTTTTCTTGCTCTGCACCCAAAGTATTGCTTTCTGAATGTCTATGGAGATTCTCAGTTATCCAGGTCATGGTTGTCCCAAAGATGCTTTTTCATGAGGCAACTGGACTTAGTTTTTCTTTGAAGACATTTTGCTTCTCTTCCAAGAAGCGTCTTCAGCTCTGACTGGATGATGGGGAATGGAAGGATTTATACTCCTTGCAGACAGCTGGTCATTTGCATTCTTTTAGAGAGTTGTTGAGGCCACCTGGAGGTTTATCTGTGTCATCAGGGACACCCGAGTAGTGCAAGTGGTTGTTGAGCCTTCTTGGCAAATGACCAGCAGTCTGCAAGGAGTATAAATCCTTCCATTCCCCACCATCCAGTCAGAGCTGAAGAAGCTTTTTGGATGAGAAATGAAACATCTTCAAAAAACCACAAAAAAGTCCAGTTGCCTTGTGAAAAAGCATCTTTGGGATATTGCTTTCTGACTACTTCTAGCATAAGTGGCACTGTGTGGCTTGGTCACTGTACTTTATTTCAAAGACGTCTGCTCCAAAAGTCTACGATGTGCAGTGGCAAGAATATCTCTGATTTTTTTGACTATTGGAAGTTACCCTCTATGACGGTTTATGGAGTGTCTGCCCCTTTGTGAAACAATCTTCCCCCAATGGACCCATGAAATACTGGTTTTTTTAAAAAAAAAACAGGTTCATCAATGGACTGGTGAATGGCTTGACCTTTTTTTACAACTTCATTTGTGAAATGGTGGTTTAGTCTTTCTGAAATAATGTTGACAAGAGTTCTGCCAGTTTCTCCTTCTGGCCTAAGTGACAAGAAAAGTAAAATAATGTGTTCTTTTCCTTGTGGTTCACTGAATGATATGAAAAGTACAAGGAGGAGTCAACAAAGGTAGATCCATACAAAGTCTATAAAAGGACATCATATGGCTTTAACAGCCTGCCCTTGGATAGTTGGGTGCTTGCTTTGTCAAGGACAGGAGGAATTGACAAATTGGGGGTCATGGTAAGGTACATCTGAACAGTCCTATTGCCAAAGCTGGGTACAGGATGAAATCCAGGCAGGAATTTCCTAATTGTTTAGCATGAAAAACAAGTACATTAAGCTGTGTTTCCAGCTCATGTATACTCTGACACCTTGCCTGACAGAATGCTAACTAGAAACTAGGCACTGCCTGTTTTTTTCTTTACATTTCCTGAGGGTTAGCCATTTGCTCATTTGCAGCAAAGTCAACAAAAGATTAATAACATCTCAAAGTTGACAGATTTGTTTAGTACGACCATGGCCATGGATAACCTTTCATGAATCACAATCATTCAAATGTATGAAATGTTTGCCATAACTGATGGCAAGATGGGCAAGCACACGAACAAACAAACAAAAACAGGAATCAAATGTTAATGAAATGAGATAAATGGTCTATTATGATTATTTCCAATAGCAGAAGCAAATAATATTTGTTATGAAGAAAGAACCTTTATAATTTATTCTTGCTGAGTGTAGCTTATTTATTTCCCAATGTCCTTCACAAAGATTTCCCTTTGCACTACTGATTTTTTAAAGATCATTGTATGTGCAAAAACACAAGGATGTATTTCACAGATTCATGCAGGTGTTGTCACTGTGCTGATTCTTTCAATTCTTTCCATAATCCAGATAATTTTTCTCCCACTTGTTCAGCCAGTATAGTCAGCTTAGCTGTTTCTCTTATCAGGAAGCTCTTGCCATAAAGAGATACCTATGTTAGAGAGTTTAAAAAATGTTCTAAAACTACCCCACCCAATAAACTTCCACTGTCTAGTGTCTTCCAGATGTGCTAATTTACATTGATCTATTTCTTCTTGGGCTGTTGTGAGCAGCACATTGGAAATTAAAAAAGGAAAGGACTCTGAAATATGGAAGTGTAGCAACAACCAGATTAAAAGAAGATCAACAGCAATATTGAAGTCCATTATTGCTCCTAAGCAGGTAATAGTAGCAGCAATCTTTCTGTTGTGGCTGACACTTTTCTTCCAGCCTGTAGCTGTTACTATAAAAGCAGAAACCAAATTGCAAAGGATGCTGGGAGAGCCTGGTGATAGGAAATAGGTGGTTATGATATTGCAAAAATAGGAGTGAATGGAAAGTGGGAACATTCCATTCTCCTTGCCATGATCACTACCAAAGTGCTACAAGCTGGTAAAATAGCAAGGTTAGTGTTGGGAAAAGATGAAAAACATCTTTACATCAGTTCAGATAAATGGCCTTCGATGGAGACGAGATAAAGGCTGCATTATGAGGATGGAAGCTTCAACAAGGGTTAGGCACAATTTGGAGGGTGTGTGGATATGCACTAAGAAAAGTAATTGATTATTACAAAGGAGTCAGGTTCCTAAAACAGAGGATGGGATTTTTTTTTACGCAAATGATACCACGAGGAATAAAGAGAGATTTATTTGTTGATATAGAGGCTCTGTTATGGAAACCTGCTTGGCACAAAAAGAAAGCTAGAATAAAACTTAAGAGTGTGACCTAAAATTGTATGCAATGGGTTAAAAAGGCTCTTTAGACATGGATTGACTTAAGGTTTAAGATTTAGAATTATAAGTGGGAGGAAAATTCTTGGTTAGTAGAATATCTATTTGAGATATAGACTGTATTTTTTGAATTAATGTGTTTATTTTATGTATGATAATTATTTTGTATTGGAAGGAGAATAAGAAAATGGATTGTGTTAACAGAAGATATGGTATTAGTAAATGAGGAGATATTAGAACAAGAATAGAATATGTTCAGGAAATATAAGAATGTAATTGTGGGAATAATATGCTTTTCTTTTTTTTCTTTTTTTAGATGTTATAATTATTATGAATAGAGGGAAATTACAGATACCTGAAGTTTAAATAATAAGTTTGGTAATGGCTAATTGAAATATGGTAATTGTAATTTTGTAAAGCTTAAATACAGGATTGGGATTTTTACAATAATGGCTTTTCATAAATTTTATTGATTGATGGATTTGTACTAGAAACGTATCAATCTGAATATGTTACATGATTGGTGGGAACTAGAGAGGGAATTTTTAACGAGTTAATTTGAATTATACATAAATGTGTTGGCTTTTGGATAATTGACTACCCTATCACCACACTGTTTCCTAAGCACTTTATTGTAAAAACTGAAAAACTTAATAAAACTTGCATTAAAAAAAGAAAAGTAATTGATTAATAAGAGGGGCAGCAAAAACTATTTGCTTCTTGAATTAAAGCCAATATAGCTCCATCCACAGTCCTATATGCAGAAATCAATCAGTTGAGTTTTATTTCAATAATATTGTTTCAGTATTGAGAAAAGGACATTTTATTTTACATCTTTGGGCTGCAGCAAAGAAAAGTAAATCAGGCTTTGTGGCAGCCACATCATGTCATCAACATCCTACTGTCACTTATGGCGTCTCAGTATCCACCACCTGTGACAAGCTGGTCTCTCTGCCAAATGATTTATTGGCCTTGGAGCTACTTAACACCTTTGCTCTCAGTCTTACCTTTCATACCAATTCATGCATCTCCACAAATGACCTAGCAAGCTGTGGATGGCAATCACTTGACATGACATACCTTGTTTCAAGAATAATTGGTGTTTGGACAGCATTAAACAAATACTCGGCTACTTTAGGTGACACTTCATTTACTAAGGAATATATATTAAATGCAATTGTATCAGGAATAATCAGCCAATCACGACGAACATGCCTCTTTGAAATGGCTTTGGCTTCAGTTTCTGGAAAAGACAAAAGTTAAAATTAAAAGCTCATCTGAACGAGGTGTGTTCTGTTTCTCGCATTGGTAGGCAGAGTAACAAACAAGGTACTTCTTTATTCAGGCTTCAACAGAACAGAAAACAAGATGGCTCTGCCCCTTTTTATACATTCTCCCTGGGACAGTGTCAGCCAGTGAATGCAACCTATTTTCCCGCTCAAACGCATGCTCAGTGACTCGCAGACAGCAAGTCTAGCTCAGCAGGCCATGTGGTCTGCCAAGGTTTCCGTGCAGCTCCCTGCACCTGCTCCCATCAATCAGCTCAGGACATAACAAGATGTACATGTAATCCTCGACCTATGACCACAATTGCGATCGGAACCTTTGTTGCTAAGTGGTGTGATTTTTAAATGAATCATGCCTGATTTTACAAATGACTCATGCCTGATTTTACAACCTTTTTAGCTATGGGGTCGGTAAGCAAATCACACGGTTGTTAAATGAATCTGGTTTCTCCCATTGACTTTGCTTGCTGAAAGCCCCCCAAAGAAGGTCACAAATGGCAATCACATGACTCTGGGCTGCTGCAACTGATACAAATACATGCTGGCTGCAAAGTGCCTAAACTTTGATCATGTGACATAAGGGAACTCCTAAATGTGAGGACTGGTAGTAAGTCAGTTTTTATCACCATCATAACTTTGAAAGATAATTAAACAAATGATCATAAGTCGAGGTTTACCCATATAATTTAGCACCTACTAGAAAGCCAAAATTTCCCAAGGATTACAATACTAAGATATATAATCTTTGGTATATTTAGGCAAATATATGCAAGTTTATGTTTCTATATATTTGATTTGATCTGTCTGCAGTATGGATTGAAAGAATTATATATCCATTTTGCTATTGCAGACCTGCAATAGTTTGGTGGCATGCATATATCTATTTTTAAGCCCCATTCCTCTGAAATTGGGCTAAGTTTTTATTATGAAATGGATCTAAGTTTGATTATGTCAATAGGAAAATTATTTGTCTGCAAAGTGGCATGAAAATGGCTTATTTCACAAAGACTCTTTGAGCTAACAATTATGTAACATTTTGCAAATTTTACTGATATACAAATATAACATTTAATTAGGGCTGTAAACAACTGAGAAAATTGTAGTGCAAATTAAAAACTGCATCCCATAAAATTCTCCAAATCAATCAAGGGTCTCAGTCAATCAAATAAGAAAGGTTTGCAGCAATAATCAGCATCATTCTCATGCACAATATTTGATGAAAATAAATATGCCCCATTTTTCAGAACATTAAATAATATAACAAGAACTTAACAAGAAGTGAAATTGCCTTTCTCTGCCCACTGCCCACTGCCCACTGAAAAGCTATCTATCAGGTAAATGCATTTTCCTAAAAACAAATTGAATTCCAAGCATTGTGATGTAAGATTCTATGGCAGGAAAGGAGAAAATGAGCTCAAGATGGGTGGATTTCTTGAGAAAGAGATACTAAAATTACAACTGCAAACAATTCTGTTAAAGAGGAAAAGGAAGAAGGCTAACGGGAAACATTTGTATTGTCAAAAGCATGAATCACATCTAGCATTCAGTTGGCCAATCCAAATGACAGAAACCTAGTATCTGAGATGAATAGATACATTTGTTGAGACAGAGGCTTTGGCACACGGATGCAGACAAATTCCCTGAATTCCCCTAGAGCAGGGGTGTCAAACGGCTGGCCCATGGGCCAGTTGCATCATACAGAGGCCACACCCACCCAGCTCCGGCAATGCAAAAAAAGTCACGATACGTCGTGACACGTCATGTGACGCTGCGAGTTTGGTACCTGTGCCCTAGAGCAGTGTTTCTCAACCTTGTCAACTTTAAGATATGTGGACCTCAACTCCCAGAATCCCCCAGCCAGCATGATAGCTGAGGAATTCTGGGAGTTGAAGTCCACACGTCTTAAAGTTGACAAGGTTGAGAAACACTGCACCTAGAGCTTTGTTCCAGTGAAAATCAGAGGCAGACATTGGGGAAACACGGCTCAAAGCTGCCTGCCAAGATGGACAGAAGGAAAGAGCTACTTTTTTTCCCTCCAATATCTGATTAAAGTGGAATTTCCAGGAAAAAAAAATTTCCAGGTATCAGTTGGAACAGATGGAGTTTCTCTTCATTGGTGGTCTATTCTCTACAGGAACAGAAACAAACATTCTAGTGAAGAACTGTTTTTAGCAATTTTATTTATTTCTTAAATTTTCTCTGTGTGATATAAATTGTCTCTAATTTTTGAAACAATTTAAGGAAAATATTTATTGAGAATTTTCAGAGAATATATTAATTTTGGATCCTGTTCTAGTCTCTTTATAGGAAGTTTTCTTTTATTTTGTAGCAGATTGGTGCCATCTTGTGGTCTGCAGAATCCATATATTTACTTTTATATGTATGTCGAGATTCTCAATCATCCAGGTAATGTCTCAAAGGTTCCTTTTTCAAAAGGCAACTGGACTTTGTTCTTTCCTTCAGGAAAACATTTCACTTCTCATCCAAGAAGTTTCTTCAGTTCTGACTAAATGATGTGTGTGTAGGGGAATGGAAGGATTATATTTCTTTGCACTCATCTGGTCATTAGCACTCTCTGACAGCCATTGAGGCTACTTGGGGGTTTATCTGTTCACTCAAGGTCACCTGAATCAGAGTGCAAATGGGTGTGGAATCTTCTTGGAACTGCTGAAAGGACTATGTTGTATACAGGAGATAGGTGATGTCGTATTCCATTCTGTTGAGAGAGGGCTGTTCAGTTTTAAAATAGATGACATCTTTTACCCCTTTTTCAAACCAGTGGTCCTCTCTGTCCAGAATGCAGACTTTGATTTTGACTTTTATATGACTTTTTGTATGTTTTCTTGTTTCATTTGTTTGTACTTGCTGAATTCCCAGATTGGATCAGAACTGTAATTGATGATCATGTAATTGATCATCAGTTACCTGCATTGTAATATTAACTACCATGTATTTTTCCACAATTATATTTTTCTTAATCCTGTATTTTGTGGGATTAAATCCTTTTCAAGGTATGATGCTGAAAATGGATCAGGTTTAAAGAGGTCAGTAAGAATGATCAAGAGACTACAAATTACGTCTCTATGAAGGGAGATAGAAACAATTGGTAATATTTAGCTTAGAAAACAGAGGAATAATGGGGCCATACAATAGTATTCTTCAAATATCTGATGTTAAAAGAACATCAAGACTTACTCTATATCATTCCATAATGCAGGAAATACATACTATCAGTATGTACTCATAATACATAGTACATAGTATTCATTACTATGGCAATTTCTAATAGTAACGTTAATTTGTCAGAGTACCAGTTGGATATATGATGACTTCTCTTATCTGGGTATATATGAAGTAGATGGTTATCTGTTGGGGATTCTTTAATTTGGATTCTTGCACAGGGCAAGAGGGGCTGATGTAATGGCCTAAGTGTTTCCTTCCAACATCATGATATAACAACAACAACAACAATCTGGGTAAGTTGATTTTTAAAATATTATTTAATCAGTTCACTAGTCCGATTGCTAGAACAAAGCTCATGCTATTTCTTGATTAATGCAATACACAACATTGATGCTGATTATCCTGCTTGAGTGGGGGATTTGATTAGAAGACCTCCAAGGTCCGTTCCAACTCTGTTATTTTTTAAACTTTTTCTGAAAAGTGTCTGAGCCTTATTTAGTTCATAAGTAACTAGGTATAGCAACAATAATAAATCACATATATTCCACACTTAATACCAGGACTTAACTTTAACTGAAAGCTGAGGCAAGCAAGATTCAGCAAGCAAAACAACTGTGAATGGAAGGCCCCTAGATCTCACCAGTCATCACATGTCCAAGTAAAAGGATCAGAACAAGAGATAAAAGCTTGAGCTGGAGCATAGTTTTGATCACTGTTTTGGTAGAGGTTGACAAATAGTTTTGCAGAGTTCTGGAAAAAAAAAGTATTAATGCTTTGCTATTTCATAAGAATAACATAATGTCATGATACAACCATAGGCAATATAGAGGCCAGTACTTTACTAAAACAAGACAGTACAATATTGTGTTTTTTTCCCATTCTTCAAATTATATCCATTGATGAATTCTGTTTCTTTACAATGTATATTGGAACCTACTGTAGGTGCATCTCTAGGTGCTGCTGATATACACTACAGCAGCGGTTCTCAACCTGTGGGTTGCGACCCCATTTGGGGTTGAACGACCATTTCACGGGGGTCGCCAAACAACACAGTCTGCCATTTTTTCCCTTTTCCCCTCGGCCAGCGCAGGGGGCAGCATCGTGCATGAGCGATGTGGCCGTCGCGCCGTGCATGCGCAATGCGGCCATCACGCCGTGCATGCGCGATGCGGTCATCGCGCCGCGCATGCACGATGCGGGCCGTCGCGCCGTGCATGTGCGATGCATGCGGTCGCGCATGCGCGGTGCAGGTCGGGGTCACGGCCTGAAAAAGGTTGAGAACCGCTGCACTACAGTCATATACTGAAGGAAAACAAGCTTCCAATTTGTTGCCCCAAAGGTGATTTTTCAAGAAGCAACTGGACTTCCTTGTTTTCTTTGAAGACATTTTGCTTCTCATCCAAGAAGCTTCCTCAGCTCTGACTGGATGGTGGGGAATGGAAGGATTTATATTCCATTCCATTCCCCACCATCCAGTCAGGGCTGAAGAAGCTTCTTGGATGAGAAGCGAAATGTCTTTAAAGAAAAAACAAGAAAGTCCAGTTGCCTCTTGAAAAAGCATCTTTGGGACAACCATGATCTGGATGACTGAAAATCTCCATAGATTTCCAGTTTGTTCAATGTTGTACACATTGTTACCCAGCAAGAAAATCCCATTATGTTCTGTGCTATCTAGGGTTAAGGTTGTCTATGAATTCTGCTAGAATATAGGAAATAATGTTCTTTAAACATATACAGTATTTAGGAGATCATATATAATGCATATTACAGAGACTTCCACTATTTCTTGATTTAAAAAATACAGAATAACAGAATTGGAAGGAGGTCTTCTAGTCCAACCTCTTGCCCAAGCTGGAGGCCCAATATCATTCCAGACAAATAGCTGTCCAATCTCTTCTTAAAAACCTCGAGTGATGGAACATCGACACTTTCTGAAGGTAAGCCATTCTACTAATTGATTGTTCTCACAGTCAGGAAATTTCTCCTTAGTTTTAGGTTGGATCTCTCTTTGATAAGTTTCCTTTACTTCTTGTCTTACTTGTCTCAGATACTCTGGAGAACAGGTTGCCCCTCTCTTCTTTGTGATAGCCTCTCAAATGTTGGAAGATTGCTGCCATGTCAGTCCTAGTCCTATTAATTAGACTGTTCCTGTTAACTGTTAATCATATGTTTTGGTCTTCAGACCCCTAATTATCGTTGTTGTTCTTCTCTGCACTCTTTCTATAGTCTCAACATCTTTTTTGGGTCATGTTGACCAGAACTGGATACAGTATTCCAAAGGTGGTCTTACCAAGGCAGTATATAGTGATACTAATGGTTCATGTGATCTTAAGAGTATCCCTCTGTTGATTCAGCCTAGGACTGTATTGTTTTTTTGGCAGCTGCAGCAAACTGCTGGCTCATACTTAAATGGTTGCCCTCTAGGACTCCTAGATCCCTTTCACAATTACTGCTGTTGAGCCAACATCCCAACATAATGATTTCCCACTACATTAATTTAAGAAGTAAGAGCTCTCATAATACTGACTGCAGCACTGTGAAATAATAGATATGACATAAATTCATGCTGTGGCTAAATTACTTCTGTCATATATATTTTGAAAAACACCTGCAAATAAAATTCTTGAAGCACTTGAAAGCCTGGCCCACTTACTATGGTAAAAGGTTTAGGGTTTTTTGGTTTTTTTTTACAAGAATCTACTTCCTCAGATACATGAACTATTTCAAATTTTTCTCCTGTAAAATCATAATCCTTGAAGGGCCAAAAGTTGGTAGCAGTAAAATTAAATGAAGTATAACACTGAATGACTTAGATCCGTGGTGGCGAACTTATGGCACGCATCCCACAGGTGGCACGCAGAGCCCTCTCTGTGGGCACGCATACCATCGCCCCATTCCTAGGCCTTCAGCTGGGTTTTATAAAACCTTTTCACTGGGTTTTATAAAACCTCCGCTGCCGTGTCCCCCCCAAAAAAAGTTTCAAGCAATCAATCAATTTCAACTTGCAGAAAAAAAAAGATCTCGCAAAGTTGGAATTGATTGATTGAACTTTTTAGTCCCACCCAATCTGCCATTACCACTGCAGCCATGCCCACCCAATGGACCACACTCACCCAATGGGCCATGCCCACCCAGCACCCAATGATACATAAGTGGGTTTTGGGTTGCAGTTTGGGCACTCAGTCTTTAAAAGGTTCACCATTACTGACTTAGATGAAGGAATTGAAGGGGAACTCATCAAATTTGCAGATGACACCAAACTGGCAGAAGTAGCCAACACCCCAGAAGACAAACTCAGGATTCAAAAAGATCTTGACAAACTTAAATAATGGGCCCTATCCAACAAAATAAGTTTCAATGTGGAGAAAAACAAAGTTTTATATTTAGGTAGGAAAAATCAAAGGAACAAGTACAGATTGGGCAAGACCTGGCTTAAAAATAGTAACTGTGAGAGGGACCTTGGAGTTCTAGTGGACGATCACTTGACTGTAAGTCAGCAGTGTGCAGTAGCAGCCAAAAAAGCTAATACAATCCTGGGTTGTATAAACAGAGGCATAGAATCAAGATCATGTAAGGTATTAGTACCACTTTATAAAACCCTGTAAGACCACACCTGGAATACTGTAGCTAATTTTGGTCACCATATCACAAAAAAGATGTTGAAAGTTTGGAAAAAATTCAGAGAAGAGTAACTAAGAAGATCAAAGGCCTGGAGACTAAAACATACAAAAAATGGCTGCAGGATTTAGGTTTGGCTAGTCTAAAGAAAAGAAGAAATAGGGGAGACATGATAGCAGTATTCCAGTACTTGAGGGGCTGCCACAAAGAATAAGGGGTCATGTTATTCACCAAAGCACCAGAGGGCAGGACAAGAAACAATGGTTGGAAACTGATCAAAGAGAGAAGCAACCTGGAATTAAGGAGAAACTTACTGACAGTGAGGACAATTAACCAGCAGGGGGCTGGACTAGAAGACCTCCAAGGTCCCTTCCAGCTCTATTCTATTCAATTCTATTCATGGATGGTAATTCATATTTTGTATTCAGCTAACATTACTGTATCTTTCTTATTTCTCTAAGTAAGTCAAAAGACTCTATGGACTTTTATCCTCCTAATAATCTTATAAGGTGTTTTAGAGAACAATTGTTGACTTGAGATTACGTAACAATCTCTAGGATTGAAAAAATATCTGAACCTAGATCATCCTTGTTCTAATTTAACTACTTCTTAGGATGAACATCATACCACAAATTGAGTATTTGGGATTATTGTTCCATTCTGTTCTCCCCTCTCCAACCCATTGTCAATAAAATAAATGGAATTTGTTTACTCATTTGATATATTCCATTTACTCAGAGCTAGAATGATCACCTACCTCTTCACTGGCTGCTGTTTCTTCTGATTCTGAAATATCAGCTGTCTTTCAGTCCTAAAATAGTTGTACCCAAGAAGTCTTGTTTTGTTTCACATCAGTTGTTTCACAATACATTAAGTTAGTTAAACCTTAACAAAAGTACTGTTGGACTTGATAACATGCCCAAAAGCTCAACCTAATAAAGATATTGGAAAAGTTTATCTTTGAAAAAAGAAAACCTAAAGTAAGTCCTAAGATGTAGTTTTCTATGCCATTTTCCATAAAGACATGTGCAGATTTGAGATGGTATAAATTTGAACTTATTTCAGTGAGGTAGATTTGCCTTAACAAGATTGATATAATGAATAATGTCTCATTTTCTTCAAGTTCAGAAAGCTATTTTCATTGCCGGGCGGGAGGAGAGGTAGACTGATGGCTTTATGGAATTATGTGAAACTGCATTATGTAAGAACTGATTCAGTAGATTACAATGACCCCTATCTAATCCAAGATTCTGTTTTCAAGCAGCTCCAACCCACATGTAGTAGGCCATCTATTTTACAGAGTGATCCTGGGTAGCTTAGAACAGAGTTCCCCAACCTTTCCAGGTTGGCAGCTCGGAGGGGGAGAAGGGGGGAAAGAGGGGATGGTTTTGTGAGAGGGGCAGACATGTGTGCATGTGCACAAGCACCTGTTACTCATGCAAGTGGGGCCAAGAGCACCCATGACGCTCACACAAGTGAGACCCCGTGTCCTTGCGTGAGGTCCTGAGTGGTCAGGTGAGGGGGCCACAAGTGTCCACAACCCTTGCATGACTGAGACCCTGAGAGCCCATAGCCCTTGCACGAGTGGCGCTGTGAGTGCTCTGATGCTTGTGTGAGTAGGGCTGTGTGTGTGCACATGCACCAGCCAGTCACTCATGTGGCCCGGTTACAAATAGGCCATGGACTGGTAGTGGGCCGTGGCCCACAGGTTGGGAATCCCTGGCTTAGAACTGATAAAAACTAGACAAAAAAATCATGGCCTATGAGCTGTGGTGGTTAGAATGCAGTATTGCAGGCTAACTCTGCAAACAACAGCAGTTTGATCCTGACTGGCTCAATCAAGGTTGACTCAACCTTCCATCCTTCCAAGGTCGGTAAAATGAGGACCAAGATTGTTGGGGGCAATATGCTGACATTGTAAACTGCTCAGAGAGTGCTGTAAAGCACTTAGGAGTGGAATACAAGTTTAAATGCTAAGTGCTATTAAAATACAAGAAGCTTCTAAAGTGTCTCCTGGTAGACTCATTGTGGTGTTGACGCCTTTGCCTGTAGATAACTGCCAAACTGAAAGGAGCAGCAGGAGGCTGGAAGATATAATCAAAATCTACCCTACTTATAAATATTCTCAAGGCACATGGAAAATTTCAGTTGACATTCTGAGCTTAAGTAATAAGCAGCACTATCAACTTTTCTAAAGTGCCAAATAGTTGTTTCCCCAAATATACTCTTTATTACCCATGAATGAAAAGATTTAATAGCTGAAATATGATTCCTGTGCAATGGACAGAATAAATATATGTACAAGACAGTAATTGTAATGCACTCTAAAACTGTTTCCTATCTAGATCTGTTTTAGCAGGTAATTGTTTTGAAACCTAATCCAAACACATTTTATAAACATTATTAGAACATGATTTTCTTAGCTTTATTTTACATTTCCTTCAAACTTCAGTTTGCTAGCAATGACAAAATGTGGGCTTTATGTAGATATGCAGTTGAAAAGCAAATTGTGCAAAAGATAAAATTGTATACAGAAATATCTAAAGCAGGCAATGCTTCATTCTGATATATGACAAGACACAGCATTTAAAAGGATGAAATATTTTTTTCCTATATATTTGTTATAAATAAGATTCAAAATGTCTCCATTTTGCTTGTTCAGGGCTGCCTCATATATGTTGTTGATTATGTATATAATCTTAATGTATGAGGGACCTGCACACACACACAAACACACTTTTCTAGATGTTACCCAGGATAGTGTACTTGAGTACACTCTTTTTAACTACAAAACCTGTGATTGACATCATTATTCTTTTTGGACAGAACTTACACAACTCCTGATGCCAAATTAAACTGAATTGTTTCTAGATTGTGTGCTAACAATCAAGTGGACATTTGTGAACCAATTTCAAATAGTGATGAAACTGCAGAATCTTTATTTCAATAAATTGAATATGAAACCTTTATTATTGTACTGTTTTACATAGTTAATTTAATAACTGTTTATGCCTATGTTGTTTTGAATGTGTCCTGCAATCTAGCACTATCAGTTATTAGGCTATGTATATGCCAAAGAAATTCAATACATATTAACTTTGAGTGTATAGTTCATCTGTAGTATTTGTTTTATATGGAGATAAGGACCTGTATTAGACTGTGCTATTCTACTGTGCTATTCTTTCCTAGCTGTCTTGCAGCAGAGATAATTAATGATTCACAGATCCTCTGTAGAATTGTTTCCCAGCACAAGAATTGTGCATTACTCAAATTATACCATAGATAAGGATTCAATTCACTCATGCAAAAATCTTCATGTGAAGACTTAGTGCTGGACCCTTTTCACTTTAAAGTGATCCATGATTAAGTAGTAATATTCTATTTATAAGATAAATAGGGGCATATGAACAAGCTTGGCCAGTTTCACTTTTGTGACTTAAAACCTACAGTCAGCCTTCCAAGTCATCTTTTGCAGCCCACAACAGCAAATAGAGGATATATGTGGGGCATGTACCTCTTAACTGGTAAGCTAGAATAGCGATTCCCAACCTTTCCAGCTTGATTGTCCGGTCCGGCGTGTGTGTGGGGGGATGGGAGTGGCAGGCATATGTGTGCACATAAAGCTCCATTTCTGCGAGCAGTGGTCGCTTGCACCCTCCAGTCACATGAATGGAGCTTTGCGCATGGAGTGTGTTTGTTCTTACATGTGAAGCTCCAGTCACACAAGCAGCAGGTACTTGCGCTCGTGCGTGAAGCTCGTTGTGCAAATGGAAGTTTGAGAGTGAGCACAAGGGCCTGCCGCATGTGCGAGTGGAGCTTCACGCACACACGCACTTGCCCATCTCTCCCACAGCCCGGTTTCGAACAGGCTGTGGCCCAGTAGTGGGCTGTGGTCCGGAAGTTGGGGACCCTTGAGCTAAAAGGCTGTAACATTGCTTCACGCCTATTTCAGTGCTTATAACACACAAAGCAAGAGGAAACTCAAAGGGTGGGCTAATGGAAGAATGTTGGCGCACTCGTAACCCAGAATAGAAAACTCTTCCCTCATTACATCCAGGAGATAATTGCCAGAAATAGAACCACAGCTATTGGATTCTCCCTCAGGACCGTTGCTGAGCACCAGGTGACTGATGATGTACAATCATCATTGATCTAAAAGTCTCTAGTCACTAGAAAAGTTCCTGCTTCTATTAGCAAGGTGGAAGTGTGTCAGTGATGGGAGAACAGGTAAGTGAACAAGAGTAAACCTTATCACAGCACTTAAATGCAGGGTTAGGAGTGTAACTGCCCTTTCCATTCCCAAACGGAGATGTGTAACTTTAGCTTGACACCTGTGGTGAACCCAGTGAATGCTATAGATCAGGGGTCTTCAAACTTGGCCCTTTTATGACTTGTGGACTTCAACTCTCAGAATTCCTCAGCCAGGAATTCTGGGAGTTGAAGTCCACAAGTCATAAAAGGGCCAGGTTTGAAGACCCCTGATCTATAGCATTCACTGGGTTCACCACAAGTGTTGAGCTAAAGCTAAAGTCCCAAACTTTTCCATTTGGGAATGGAAAGGGCAGTTACACTCCTAACCCTGCATTTAAGTGCTGTGATAAGGTTTGCTCTTGTTCACTTACCTGTTCTCCCATTACTCACACACTTTCACCTTGCTAATAGAAGCAGGAACTTTTCTAGTGACTAAAGACTTTTAGATCAATGAATACAAACAACTTTAATGCTAGCAGCCTTCAGGCTAATAAACTAATTCTTACATAGCACTTGTGAAAATCCGGCTTATGACTAACCATGCCAGATGTTGCAGAGAGAGTCTATTTCTATATCAGAAACTCAACATTTCAGCTCTCCAAATGCTTGTCGTCATGTGGCCAAAATAGATCTACCCACAGCAGAAGAGAAGCATCAAGTCTAATCAGACCCCTATTTGCTGACATAAAATATGACACTTTTCCAGATTTTTCTTATTTTGTATTGAAGTTCTAAACAAATGAAATGATTTAAATTACATAGTTTTATTATGCAAACATATTCCCAAAAGACTGGTGGAAAAAGTATTAAAACGTATCAAAATTAATTATGTTAAGTATTCAGTTATTTATTGGATTTATAAACTTCTCGATATCATTACAAGCTCTGGATGGCTTAGCCATCCACTCTAGACCTTGGGAGATGACCTCCGTTTTAATTTAATTGCTTAAATAAAAGTATTGTGGGATCTATGGGTGGTATCATTCCAAAGGGCAGATGTTACGATAGAGATGACCCAGTTTGGGGTTCCATCAGATGGCACTGCTTAATTGTTCGGACCCAAAGCATGCCAACTCTATTAGATCGTATTGAACAGACAGCAACCACAGAAAACAGACAGTCTCTCAGACAACCAAGCCTGATGCCATGAAAGGTTTTATATGTGATACCCAATACTTGAATTGCACCTGAAAGCCTTCTAGTAACCAACGCCAAGTCACGAAACAGACATTTTAAAGATATGCTGTGGTATGACTGTAACTGCCTATGCTACTCCATTGTGCATCAGTTGAAGTCCCATGTAGAATGCAGTGTAACAGTTCAGCCATGAAGTAACAAAGCATGTGCTAGTCTGGGTATGGGCACAACTGTCATGCTCAATGGATTTGTGAAATGCCTTCCAGGTCAGAATGGTCACTTATTCCTCCAATCGCATACTAGTCCTAAAAGAGGAAATGCAATTCATGGTCTAAGGCAGGGGTCTCCAGTCCCTGGTCTGCAGACCTGTACTGGTCCGTGGCCTGTTGGGAACTGGGTTGCACAAATGGTGGGCGCACACGCAAAACTCCATTTGTGTAAGCAGCAGGCATACATGCGAAACCATCCCCTCCCCCCCTCACCACCATTTCTGGTCTGTGAAGCCAGAAAGGTTGGCGACTGCTGGTATAGGGTATCAAAATTTGCTGAGAGCTCAAGAACTGGGAGAGTTGTTTATATCTCCAAAAAGAGAATCCCCATGCTTCCAGGCTCACTCAGGTCTTGATTATACACAGAAAAGCAGTTTGGTATAGTGGTTAAGGTGCTTGCCTAGAAACCAGGAGTCTGTGAATTGTAGCTCTCCCTTAGTCATGAAAGCCAGCTTCAGACCATGTGAGAGAATGGACTGGAGTTGCTATCTGCTTGTTTGAAAAGCAGCTGCAGTCATGCAGACAAGCCGTCCCCATCTCTCCTCTAGGCATTCATTCATTCATTCATTCATATCCTCAAATTCCATTTCCAGGCATTCAAACCAGAGTTCCAGCTGCCTGGCTAATGGAGCCAAACCCTGATGTTTTCAAGGACATTCAGCAATAGCTTAACCTCACCCAGGCTTGTGAACTTACAAAAGCATAAGCTGAGTGGAAAGTAAGAGGTGTGTATACTAGGAAAGATAAAGGCAAATGGCGTACAGATGAAGCCAAGGGAGTATCTGTAGACTATTACAAGAAGGGAAGAGGACTTTCAACTGCCAGGATCCCAAGTTATAATGAGCAGCACAGCTTGGTGGGAGTCCTGCCAGGAGCTTTGCCTGCAGCAATTACACAAGAAGCAACCTCCTCCCAACTAGTACAATAATGTCTTGAAGGCAAAGACTGTTATGTTACTTTATAGAGACTCTTGTGTAAACTATTAACAGACTGAATATTAACAGACTGAAGATATCTTTATGTGGAACAGCTGAATGCTAGGGAAATCAAGGTTCTGATCACCTCATCTTGTCAACCTTTCAAAATGGACCAGGTCATTAGATCCTTGGTGGCCTAGGAGTAGGAAATGAAAGTTATAATTGTTAACATTTTTATTTCTAACTATATGGTTTTAGTAACAGAAACTTGAAAATCTAAAAGCACTTTTTCAATGCTTTGTCAAGTTACATTTCTGTTTTGGACTCAAAATATTTTTATCTGACTGTTGTCTTGTTTACAGATCTTCTCCTGGTCCTCAAGATTATATCTACAGTTTGTTACAGGTCTTAGGGATGAATACTGAGGACTGGAAGATAGGAAGATTTTGATACTGGGCTCACCATCTCTAGCTAGTCCTCAACTTCCTGCCCTATCATGATCTCGATTGAACTGCATACTGTCTCCTGTCCCAATCTCACCACCTCCTCTAAGGTCATGAAGCACATACAAACATTCTCAACCTCTTAACAACCACATTAATTACTCTATTCCTGTACTCAGACACTCAGCAGTGTCCACACCCATCCATTCCTATTCACCACCCACCCATTCTCATTCACTACTCACTTTTTTTCTCTTCCCTGTCCCTTGTATAAGAACACAGATCATACTGAGGGATTCCACTCCATAGAAAGTGAAAGATGGAGATTCAATGTCGAAAATAGCTGGCAAATCAAATATACCTGGTTGAAATATGAGGAGACCAGAGTAACTTGAGGTTGATTAGAAACAGACCCCTAACTTTATTCAGCTTCCACTACATAAGAATATTCTACTAGTGCTTTAGGTTACCATTTGTAGAAACTTCCAACTAGAAAAAAAAATCTGATAACCAATGGCCACCAATATTCTTCCTGGTAGATCCACTCTGCTCACCAAAATTGAAAGAAAGGGAATTCCAGTTGCAAGAATCACTGACACATCTTGACAGTCTATACAGGATCACAACCCTGCTCCCCTCTGGGACTGGCCAAGGGGGCCAGCAAGACACAAGAACATTGGTGAAGTTAGTGAAAGTCTCCCCATTGTATAATAGTCAACTCTTAAGCACTGTCACATATGAGCCTGTCTTCCCTTCCTGACACATATTCCCAGTGCATTCACCAATAACATGCTACTACAGGACCAAAACCAACTTCAAGAGGAAGAGTGAGGGAGGTAAAGGTAAGGTGTAAGCTCCCTTTTAATGGACCCTCAATGAACAAACATTGTTGTATCCTCTATCCCATCCATTAAAAATCCACCTGCAAAACAGTACCTCAACAATAGGCCCCATATTTCCAACTTTTTATATTATATATATTATTATTATTATTAATATTATAATTATAATTATAATTATATGGTTCATTTACTCTTCCTTTGAAATATGGCTGTGTTTAAATTGACAAATGATAGAAGCCAGTTTCCACAGTGAGCAATGTTACAATACTGTATATCTGTTCATAATTTCTACACAGAGAAGCTATATCTATAATTAAGATAAATTAATGCAAAAAGGATGGGGCTTCATGTTTTCTAACTCACCCATATTTGACCTCCCTATCATAAACTTTACTGTGATTAGAGGCTTCTACACAAACAGAAATTCCTCTTTAGCAAGAGCCCTGAATTCTACTACCATTCAAGTATGCTTACATATAAACCTTTTGTTGATTTTCCTACTCAATCTAGAAAAGGTAGTGATATCAGCGGAGGTATGGTGGATGCAAAGAACCTGAAGGCAGGGTATTAATCAAAGTCACATACTCTGTCCCGGTACAATAGTTTAGCACCCAGACTCCTCAACCCCTCTTTGTAAAGACTTAGTCTGCAGACACCTTATCATCCTCACTGCCTTTCTCTGGTTCTTTGAATCTTTTGTAAAAGATAGTGCCCAAACTGAACACAGTAATCAAGGTGGAGTCTGAGCAATGCAATGTAACAAATAAGAAAATTTCCTAATTTGGAAACTATACTTGTCATGATGAAGTTTAACATCAAACTGCCTACTTTGCAATCTAATCATACTTCTGATTCATAATTAGATTTTAATCAACTATTCCTTGATCTTTTGCACAAGTATTACAATCAAGCTCAGTGTCACCTATCTTACGTTTGTGCATTTGTTTCATGAGTAACTTTGCATTTACTATCATTTAGTTTCATTCTGTTATTATCTCTACCTGGCTTCTAGCTTTACATTATCTATACAAATCATTCTGAGTTTTCTCTTTTAGCATATTAGTAATTCCCACTTAGTTTTGTATCATTTGCAAATCTGAAAATCATTCTCAACTTCTCATGTAAAAGATTAATTAAAAAAGTTGAACAGCACCACTCCATAACCATCAATATTTATAACCATCAATATTTATAACCATCAATATTTTACTTTATACCTTATTTCCTAATGATGAAAGTAGTTTGAGCAGTTATGAATATCTGCCTCAGACTTAGAAAGATATGGTCTAGATGTGACTGGACATGTTTTAACACTCATTAAAAGATACATTCTTCTAGCCACTTTCCTTGATGTACTGGGGGTACCACAGCAATGGTGTGTTATTTTTATTGCCTATCGCCCAACATTGTTTCCAACATTGCAGTAAAATATTTTTTCACTTATCAACTTTTTAATTTCTTTGAATGTTCAAACCTGTCAAATTAGGCTGCATTTCTATCGACATCAAATAATATAGCTAAAAGATTTGTGCAGAATGTGGATACTAGATATATGCATTAGTATCTGAAAGTTTTCTGACTCAAAATTTTCTAGAAATCTTATTACCCAGTATGTGTAATTCATTATCCAGGATTAAAGGTGTTATCTTTTGGAGTAACAGAAACTACCCCACCAATTAATGAACTGTTGCAGATTTGTATTCTTAGTAAGAATATTAAGATCCATGTAAGACCTCAAGACCCAGGTAAGGAAATCATTCATGTTTCAGTATTTGTTTTGTAAAAACAATTTGTTTTGTAAAAAATCTTACTGCATTTTTCAAAGTGCAACAATGATTAAAAACTTTTAATACAAGAAGGTGCAGGCTGATGGTGATGGTGAAATAAACCTGTTAATGACTGATGCACTTAGTGAATAATATTAAAAGACAGAATGAAAATCTGTTCAGCCAGACACTGAAATCTCATTATATACGGTAATAAGACTGAAGAGGCTAAATGACAACACTTATCCCACTGCGAGAACTGCCTTTTTCCTAGAAAAAAAAAGAAAACTGCTATTAGTAAGACGGCAGGAATGATGACAGGTCAGCAGCCATTTATAATGGACTTCATCATTTAGGACTATTTGTTTAAAGTACATTTTACACTTGCATGATTTGAAGCCATCCAATCCTTAACATATTGGAGTGAAGGATGCTATTTAATAGTTACTGAATTTTGAGCATGTAAAGAAGCCGACAGCACTGAAGAGCCTCTCTTTGATTTGGGTGGAAAACATTATAGAGCTTTACAATATGACATGCATTGCCAGTTCTTGTGAAGCTCTGGTTATTACTTATAAGGCCTTCCTACAGGGCATAGGGCCGGGCTATTTGAGGCACCACCTTGTTTTCACTGTTTCTGATTGCCCCACCAGATTTAGCAGAGAAGTCATGCCCTGGATCCCTTCTATCAAATTACACCATCTTACTGGACCGTGTAGTTGTGCCCGCTTGGTGGCAGCATCTCCCCTATGAAGCACCACCCTCACTCTGTATCCCATTCTCTATTTCCTCTCACTTACAGATCAGCATGTATGTTTCAGGACAGAATAATTCATGTAATCATAAAAGCTATGATAACACAATTTACCGACTGTTCTGCCGACTTTCTGAGTTTCTGCTTCTTGGTTGGGGTAACTTCAACGGAACAATAACTAGGCGGTTTTTCATTTTGCCAGTCTGGGGAATGCTGCTGCTGATGCCACCTATTGCTTTTCCGGGAGTTCTCCTGCTCTCCAGAGGAGCTCCATGACTCCCAGGAGGATGGTGGAGAATAACTGCGGTGTCTTCGATGATCCTGCTGACCAAAGTTCTTGTCACGTTGATACGTTCGTCGTTGTGAATGTTGATTTTTTCTCCCAGAGTGGTGCTGTCCAGAATACCCTCTTCTGGTCTCAAGATGGGAATCAAAACTATTTCTGCCACGTGAGGTGGGTATTATATCTGTTGTAGAACTCTGGTATCTATCATGATGGCTGCCATATCTTTGTGATTCAGTTCTGTGATTTCTATGCCTGTCCCATAGTTCCTGATTATAGCTGGAAGGAGAGTCATCATCCCAAGATGAACGATGCCTCCATCTTCTCTCCTCCCTCTGGTTTTCATTTGTGTTGCTCCGAGGTCTTGAAGTATGTCTAGACCTCCCTGATCGTGATGACCTGCTAGATCTCCGAGAGGGTGAGATACGCTCAACAATAGGAGGCAATTGGATTACTCTGCGTTCCACAATCTCTGAACCCAAAGAAGAGAGAATGCTGGGATGCTGACTGCTTCCAACAGGATGTGAAGGTAGCATAGGCTGAGAAAGATTAAGGTTCCTGATTTCAGATTCAAGATGGTCCAAGATCTTGTTGCTAGAAGGTATTTGGGCAAGTGGGGGCATTAATGGTTGGCTGCTTTGGAGAGATACGTCTGAAGAACATAAATTACAGAAAACATAATGTAAAATGTTTCAATTAATTTCTATCCCTTTAGAAAAGCAAGATATAAATATACTAATGATCAAATAATCTCTCTCTTGTTTTGATAGATGGCATACTCCTAAATACAACACACTTAAAAAGTTACTTTTGCACAGAGCACAAAGGACCTTTGCAAAGCAAAGCATTTTTATAACACAAATTGAAAAGGGTAGCTTCTCTCAGCTGATTCAGCATTATGCTACTTAATTATGACTATGGCCAACTCTCAAAGGGATCAAAGTTTCAAAAATTGTGTGTAACCCTGCAGTATTGGCATGCAAAAAGCCAATGGCAGGATAAGTTCTGGTTATATTCAAGTGTAATCGTATAAAAGCTAGAAATTTAGTCCACGAAAAAGAAAGCCAATACTCAAGACAAATAATCTGTCCCAGATAGTAAACTGAATATTTAATCACTGTGCTATTGTGCCTCTGGGAAAAGAAGCATTTATAATGTCATAGAGGAAACACTCTAAATCAAGTGAAAAACCAAATGTTTCAACAAAGGAACAACATCCCTTGGGGCTCCTACCTCTCTGCAAAAGTGGGTTTAATTGGTATGAAGATGACTGAGAGTGGTGTGTCATCCATGGAAGAAGTTGTTGAGCTTGTTTCACGAAGTGGTGCCGTTCCATGACTAGAGAATAGAAAAAAAAATTGGTATTATACCTGAACTACATTTAAATGCCCTTCACAGAACTGTCAAGTTGATTGAATTATTTTGTATTTTTCAGAGTTACAATAAAAAAATCATTGCACTTCAAGGATGATTATCAGGTTCCTTCTCACTTATTTTAAAGTAAAGGTAGTCCTTGACTTACAGCCATTGAAAGTTACAATGGCACTGAAAAAAGTGACTTATAACCTGTTTTCACACTTACAACCATTGTTCCATCCCTATGGTCACATGATCAAATTTTGGTTGCTTGGCAACTGGCATGTTTTTGACAGTCCTGAAGTCATGTGATCACCATTTGTAACCTTCCCGGCTGGCTTCCAACAAGCAAAGTTAAAGGGGGAAGCCAGATTCGCTTAACAATTGCACTGATTTGCTTAGCAACTGTAGAAAAAAGGTCATAAAATGGGATGCAATTCACTTAACTGTCTTGCTTAACAATGAACATTTTGAGCTCAATTGACTTGTTTAAGTCAAGGATTACCTGCAGATTTAAGATATATTTAAGATCAATGTTAAAATGTTCATTTTATCAATACGAAGATGACAGGTTTTTCAACTTTTCATTCCAGCCAAAGCCCCTTACATTCCTTTCCACAGGAATGTACCTAATTGAAGGAACAAAGATATTATGATTAGGCCTCAATTACATGGCAGTAACTATAAAAAAATACAGTCTATGACAAGTTGGTCGGGGTCTTATGAAAAACTATGAAATCTCCTCCCACAAAAAATTATTTTTTGAACTTTGTTATACAATGCTAGTACTCGCAGAGGTAAGAATTTTTACATATTGCAATTCAGCCATTGTGTTCCACTTTGTTGTCATTGCAAGCAATGTAAAACATGGATTGTGTAGAAATGAAATTATATTGTGAAGTCATCCAGTTTTTTGCAACTTTTGGAGGGATGTTTCCTGAGACCTGAAAATTATTTCAAGGATTCCTCCAAGGCAGAAAGGTTGAAGAAAGCTGTTCTATATATTTAAGGACTGAAGGAAGTGTTACAGAATTTCTGAAGCATTGGTAACCCTTTCTTCTGAGGTCCTTAGTGTCCACACCACATTTCTTTTATGTCAATACTACAAATGCTCAAGCGTTTTTTTTTTTAAAAAAGCAGACCATTAATACAAAAAGCTGCCTCACAGCAGACAACAGCACTGATGTGATCTACAAATGGCATAAATATGTGGAGAAAGGGAATGGCAAACAAAACATGGCTGCAAGGTCTGGGGAATCATGTTCTAAAATTCCCTTCATGCTACTCTATACTTTAAAATCTGCAAAAGTCCTCCTCATATTGCTGCCTGAATTAGACTGGTGGACACAGAAATGAAAGTCTTTTCTGCACTGACTGAACTTTAATTATATGAAGTTTATTGCTACCGGTATTTTTATGTGGGATAATTTTTTAAAAATACCTAAGTGTGTTCTAAATATCTTTTTAAAAATAGAAAACAACTGGAGAAATGAAACAGGAGGGACACTAAATCTGGAACAATGTACCTTCTGGGCATGATTGAGTTGTATTTCTTTTGGTTCTGACTTCCCGAAGTCACTGAAGTACACATGGAAGCAACCTACATTTAAGCATGCCTCTTCTGTGCATTATGTTTTTAAGGATTCTGGATTACCTTTTTCATTGCAGCAGCAACGAGTTGGGCAGCAGGCACAGCGCACATGGCAGCAGCAATACTGAGGGCAGCACTGACACCAGCATATTCCAATTAGCATGAAGAGGAGGAGGGCACCCAGGAGGATGAAGATTACTGTCAACCAATCTGCATCAAGTAAAGAACCCCCCCCCCAAAATGATTATTCAGTATTTGTTGCTTTCTCCATTCCTAGGTACATGCAGACTCATCTTGCAGACTGAGATAAAATGTTCCCAATTTTTCCTGATGCTATCTTTCATATCAAGTGCTTACATTCAGACAGAATGATTCAAATCTTAGTTCGTTCACAACTTTCCATGTGGTTTTAAGAAAAAAAAAATGCAATCTATTCCTTTCTTCTTCAATTATACAGTTTAGTATTGTTAAAATTAGCAAGCTTGATAAACCAAATTTGAATGTGTCCACCTAAGGTTCTATGAAAATATCCTGAACCATTATTTATTATGATAATTTCCCGCAACTAATATGACTTTAAAACATTCCCTTCCAGATTAATTAGATATTTCATTATATTTTCTGTTGTAATATCTTGTTAGAAGCAATGATCATAGATGAGTCAGATGACATTGTTCCAAAGTATCCAAATAGCAATATACATTTGCATTAATCCACTAAAAAAAGGCTGAAATCATGGACAGGTATACAAAATCATATAGATGACCTTGAAGGAATGCAGTAGCAGTTAATACATGAGCTAAGGCCAACCAGAGAAGGAAACATTAGAAACTTAAAATAACTGCAGACCTCTGAGCATCCAGGAGTACATCAATAAGACAGCATCCAAAGATGAGCTACTGAAAAAATGCCTGAAGCACTACCAGACATGGGAGGAAGATCAAGCAGAGGAAGTGCCATGGCAGGGCAAGACCCTGCATGGGATGTATCACTGACAGATAGCTGAGATGATTGACATTAGGAAATCCTACCAGTGGCTGGACTAAAAGATGGCACTGATCATAGCAACTCAAGAACAGGCACTAAGCATCAGATCTGTAGAAGCAGGGGTCTTCCACACTAGATAGGACCCAAGAGGCAGAATGTCCATACAGGCCCAGAGATAGTCCAACACACACAGTGCCAGGGTGTAAGATGCAGGCAGGAACAGCATACACTGAATGGCACAGCCAAGTAGTTGGTATTGTATATAGGAACATCTGCACATCTACCTGCTAGAAGATCCCAAGTCCAGATGTGAGATTCCATAGAAGGTTGTGGGTTAAGATCCTGTGGACTATTGGTCAATACCAACCATGGTACTGACCAATCAACCAGATATTATGATAGCAAAGACCAGAAGACAGCAGTGGTGATACATGTAGCAGTACCAAGTGATTTAGCAACATCAGGAAATAGTATGAGAAGCTGGAAAAGTACAATATGGAAAGTAAAGGCAAAAGTGACCCCAGACGTTCACGGAGCTCTTGGAGCTGTGACTCCTAGGCTGGGAGAATGGCTTGAACAGATCCCAGAAACAACATCAGAGCTGTTTCTCTAGAAAAGTGGAGTGCTAGGAACAACTAAGAACCCTCAAACTCCCAGGCCTCTGATAGAGAACCTAAGAATGAAGAAGATACCACCATAGGGATGAGATGGGATTTTAAAAAACATATCAATAGTTTAAAACATCCACAGTTAATCGAATGCTGCAATCCAACTGTATTCATCAGGAATTTCTAGCTGAACTTAATAGCATGCATCTTGACAATCAGTGTACAATTCTTGCATTATTTCCATTATTTATTAAAAAAAACAACATGGTAGGTACAGAAAAAGAAAATTATCCTAAAATTTGACCCGAAAAAATGATGTTACATACTCAAAACAATGAGCTTGATTTCTTTGTCTGGATCACCAGTTGTGTCTCCTGGAGCTTCAACAGTACAATAATAGACTCCATGGTCCCACCACATAACCTCATTAATTACAAGATCTGCTCCTGTATAAAATGGAAAACAACATAATGAAATCCTACCAATGTTAGTTTCTGACCTAAATTTCTGAATAAATATTTTCAGCAATAACAAGTCATCAGCTATAACCTTGAGCAAAGCTCAGGCATGGTAAGAATCAATGCAATTGGAGGCTTATTTTATACTGTGCTAATCTGAATTAATGCAAACAAAGAAAAGAATCCTGAGGAAAATTTATTGTACAATGGACATAAAATAGTGCTGAATAATTGTAAGCTGCATAAATACTGATCTGGTAAATACTTACCGGTAACTTATCATTCTTACTAGTAACAATCATTTAAGCATCTTATTTTAATCTGATGCCCTCCAAATTATATTAATAATTCAAATATTCCTATATATCCTGGCATGATGACAGAATTAAATGAGGATTGCATAAAGCATTAGAAAGGAGTGTCAAAAGCATACTATGCTACATAATACATAATTTGTTAGACTAATTTTTGGAAGGGATTTTTGAGACTGCTAGTATATCAAAAGATCACTTACTATTCTGAATTGTGATCTTTCGCTGCCTGTAATCCACACCCAACACTGGTTCATTCTGGCCTCTTTTCTGAGCAACAATGCGCACTTCCCGCTGGTTGTCATTGCAGTCATTGGAAGGATCCTGGCCAAGATCTAGGTATGCCTGATAGGCTGCAAATAAAATGTCAAATTATTTATATTGTTTGGAAACAAACTTCCCCCGTTCCTTGTACTTTTGTACAATTTCCTTTAATAGTGGAAGCAGTAGAAAAAATAGGATTGTATTAAGTAACAAAACTTCTTGAAGAAGTTCTTTATGGGTTTTTTAGTTTTGATCTTTAGGTAGATTGCGGCAAATTCCAATATTTACAACAGATTTAGAAAAGACAACAAACTGCCTCTTGTTCCTTTTGTGACCACACTAGCATTATAATCTCACTTCCAAAAACCTTCTTACTTACAAAAACATTTTTGCTCATTGCAGAAGTAAGCAATTGGCACAATTTCCTTGTTGTGATGATGGTATAGCTATGTATATTTTTTAAAGAAAACAGATAATCAATGATTGGTAATCCTAACTATATCCCATTTGGTGGGGGGGAAAAGGCACAAAACAACTGAAATAAGCAGATGTAAGCAACTGGTGTGCCAAATTCATTGGTAGGCAAAAAAGGAACAAGAGCTGGCAAATCTGTAACAAAATAAGTCTCTTGTGTTATATAAACCATACATTTGAAGCATGTCTTACGAAACAAACAATTGATGAGTTCACAGATCACATCAAACTGCAAACAAGCGAATACACTTTAGAACAGTATATTTATTTATTTATTTATTTATTTATTTATTTTTGTGATTTCTATACCGCCCCCCTCCCGAAGGACTCGGGGCGGTGTACAGCCCAATTAAAAACATCAACATACAAAAATTAAAATGATTAAAAATAAATTAAACAATTTGGCCCAGAATCAATTAAAACCCAATACATTGTCTTAAAAGCAACAATCCCCTAAAACAATTATGGCCTTGTTGGTACCGGAGCTACTATCCCAGGCCGGCTTGTCGAAAAAGATATGTTTTTAATTCTCGACGGAAGGAGCACAATTCTGTCATCGTACGGAGTTCGGGGGGGAGCTCGTTCCAAAGTGTTGGAGCTCCCACAGAGAAGGCCCTCTCCCTGGGGGTCGCCAGCCGACATTGTCTGGCCGACGGCACCCTGAGGAGACCCACTCTGTGGGAGCGTACCGGATGGCGGGAGGTATTTGCTGGCAGAAGGCGGTCCTGTAGATATCCGGGTCCGATGCCATGGAGCGCTTTAAAGATAGTCACTAACACCTTGAAATGCACCCGGAAGGCCACCGGCAACCAGTGCAGCTCGCGCAGGAGCGGTGTTACATGGGAGCGCCATGGTGCTCTGGTCACTACCCGCGCGGCCGCATTCTGGGCGAGCTGAAGCCTCCAGGTACACCTCAAGGGGAGCCCCATGTAAAGAGCATTACAGTAGTCCAGCCTGGAAGTGACGAAGGCATGAGTAACTGTGCATAGCGAGTCCCAGTCTAGGAAGGGATGCAACTGGCGCACCAGGCGAACCTGATAGAACATCCTCCCGGCCACGGCTGTCAGATGGTCCTCTAAAGACAGCCATGAATCCAGGAGGACTCCCAAATTGCGAACCCTTTCCGCGGGGGCCACTGTTTCGCCCCCAACGGACAACGAAGGAATCAATTGACTAAACCGGGACGACGGTAGCCACAGCCACTCGGTCTTGGAAGGGTTGAGCTTGAGTCCGTTCTTCCCCATCCAGACCCGCACGGCCTCCAGGCACTGGGTCAGCATGGCAAGAGCATCGTTGGGGTGGTTCGGCGTGGAAATGTACAACTGAGTATCATCAGCGTACAGATGGTACTCCACACCAAAACCACGGATGATCTCACCCAGCGGTTTTACATAAATGTTGAACAGTAGGGGCGAGAGGACCGACCCCTGAGGTACCCCAAATACGAGGGGTCTCGGGGTCGACCTCTGACCCCTGTCAACAGACTGCATCCGGCCGGAGAGGAAGGAGGAGAACCACTGCAAAACAGTGCCCCCTATACCCAGCCCCTCCAACCGTTGCAGCATGATACCATGATCGATGGTATCAAAAGCCGCCGAGAGGTCCAATAGCACCAGAACAGAGGAACAACCTCTGTCCCGGGCCCGCCAGAGGTCATCCACCAACACGACCAATGCTGTTTCCATGCTGTAGCCAGGCCTGAAGCCCGACTGGTGTGGATCTAAGTATAATGATTCCTCCAGGTGCTGCGGGAACTGTCGGGCAACCACGCTCTCGACAACCTTCGCAAGAAAGCAAAGGTTGGAGACAGGACAATAATTTGATAAAACTGCTGGGTCCAGGGTAGGCTTCTTAAGGAGGGGCCTCACTACCGCCTCTTTCGAGGCGGCAGGAAAGACACCCTCACGTAAAGAAGCATTAATAATTGCCTGGAACCAGCCTCGTACCACCTCCCGGGATGCCAACACCAGCCAGGAGGGGCACGGGTCCAATGAACAAGTGGTCGCCCTAAGTCCCCCGAGCAACCTGTCCACGTCCTCGGGAGTCACGGGGTCAAACTCAGCCCAGATAGCACTCTCAAGACCAGACTCCGTCTCTCCCACCAGACATACCCAGTTGAAATCAAAGCCTTCCCGTATCTGAGCAATTTTATCATGCAGATATTTTCCGAAATCCTCAGCTCTACCCTCTAAGGGGTCTCCTCTCACCTCCTGATGAAGGAGGGAGCGGGTCACCCTAAACAAGGAGGCTGGGCGGTTATCTGATGACGCGATAAGAGCAGTGAGGTAAGAACACTTCTCTGCTTTTATCGCCGCTAGGTAGGACCTAATATGGTCTCTTACCAGTGTTCGGTCAGATTCGGCAAGGCTCGATCTCCAACTGCTCTCTAGGCGTCTTTTCCGGCGTTTCATCTCTCTCAGCCCCACATTATACCAAGGGGCCGATCGAGACGTACGTCGAATCAGAGGCCGCAAAGGCACGACCCGATCTAGAGCACCGGCTGCAGCCCTATCCCAGGCTGCCGCCAACTCTTCGACTGAGTCGTATATCCGAACCTCAGGAATTGGCCCAAGCTCTGCCTGGAACCACTCGGACTCCATCATCTGCCTGGGGCGGTACCATCTCACTGGTTCCGCCTCCCTGCAGTGGGGTGCAGCGGTCAGGAAGTCCAAGCGAAGGAGAGAGTGGTCAGACCATGACAGGGGCTCAATAACTATATCCCCTATATTCTGACCACTCAGCCACTGTCCAGAGACAAAAACCAGTTCAAGCGTGTCAACCACGCTTATGTCAACCACGCCAATAACTGAATATAGGCTAAGCTCTTGGGATCTGTCAATAAATGGGAATGGAAAATGATGGACCTAGGAGGCTTTTTAACAGAAATAAACAATGACCCTAACAATTCTAAGTAGTAATAAACAATGAGTTTCATTTTAATTTAATTCATTATTTGTATAGTTCTCCTAATTCTGACTTGGACATTTTGAATAGAGATGGCAGATGGGATCCTCTATCTTGTATGTGAGTTGACAGAGTTTGGAGGGGGAATGATTTCCTAGTACTACAGCAATCTGGATATGGAAGGCAGACCAAGATATAGTAGGAGATAAGGAGGAGGAGTGCATAGATTGCTCCTATTCTCAACTCCAAGGAACAGTCATTAGATTCTTGGCAGCGGTGACTTTAGGCTGTTGCTGCTTAACGTCAGATTGGCTTATAATAAAGCTTTCCTCATTCAAAATCTCATTCTGGAGACAAGCAATCTGGCTTATATTACCAAAACCTAGCTACACACAAAAGGTGGACTTCTGAACCACAATCTAGGGAAGTGGCTATTTTTTTTAACAGCTAAAACTTTATTTAGCAATAATACAGCATATACAAGTATATATTCATTTCCTCATTTTAAAATGTGTATCAACAGTACTCTGTGCTTATTATTTTATTTAAAATAAAGATGTGTTTTCAAAAAAAATCATCTATGAATAAAGAGATAATTACTGAAGTTCAATTAATAAAAGATACAAGCAGGGTGTATTACACTGTTTTTATTATATAAAAAGTAGTATAAATTTTTGAGCTTAATACCAAAATTCCCACTATGCTGTACATAAATGTCAAAAAAGAAAATAAACCACTCTTAAGTTAATATAGGTAAATAGTTAATTTCTGACCTTCCCCTTTGTACCTCAGCTGATTTACAGTAATTGTTGGCATTAGAAACCATACTCTAACTGTATTTACCATGCTAATATGTGGAATTTATTCTTGCTTAAATTTAGTTAAGCTTTTGTTATGTATATTTATTGTTATTTTCATCATTGTTGATATTCCCCAAAATTAAATTCCTAATCTGATATTGCCAGTAGTTTTTCTTCCAGTGTTTGTCCTTACAGCTGTAAGCATGTATCTTAATGTTGTTTTTATTGATGTTTTCTATGATTATAGCTAATAAAAGTGCAGTTCCATTTTGAATGTGATCCCTAAAATTCTCTGAACAGAGAATTTTTTCCAATACTTAGGGGATGTCTACATATCCCATACATACAGTAGACTGTTTCTTCTGTTTCATAGAATGTTCAACATTTATTACTATATTCTCTATTTTGTAAATTATTGACAAAGTTGACTACTACCTGTAAAAATTTTGTACCAGTTCTCTCTGAAACCATAGTTTGGAGTAAGTTTTATAGATGTATTCTAATTCTTCCCACTGCTGCATTGGGGCTATTTCTTTGAAATGTTGCATCTAATTTGTCATGCATGTTTTATTTACTCTGTTGTAGTATTATATACAACTAAGCAGCCTAGTAAATGGTTGATTCAATATAGGCATTTCAAATTCTGTCATTTTTTTTTAATGTTCCTTCCTCATTTGTGAGGTCAGATCTTTTTCTTTGAGCAGTTTGTTGATGCATCAGCCATGGTATATTCCAGGGAAAGTATTTGAAGATTTTGTGCATGGAAAAAAAAATCAGTTTCCTTCCTTATATTATGCTACTTTTGTAGATAGTAATCCTTGGCTGATTCTTAGCAGAAGTACTCACCAACAGTATAGTAATCAAGAATGGGATCTTTGCAAAAAGATTTATAGCGCCAGGTAACAACTACGTCCTGCAGTGGTGCTGAAGTACTATAGTCACATCGGAGGGTCACAGAAGCAAATAAAGTTGTGTATCGCTCAGTATCTGGCACTGTCACGAGAACAGAGAAACAACCTACAGGAACAAACACAAACAATACATGGTATTCTGGGATATTAAATATTATAGTTGCAAACTAGGAAAGAAGTGTGAAAAAGTGAAAGTGAAGTCAGTTTTAGTGTCTGCCAAAAAAGAAGCTTCTAGTGCAGGGGTGTCAAACTGCCAGCCCGCGGGGCCAGTTTCATCATACGGAGCCACGCCCACCCCACTGCCGGCAACGGCGAAAAAGCTCCGATACGTTACGCGACGTCATGTGACGTTGCGAGTTTGACATGTCTGTTCTAGTGTTTGTCTTCAAATATTTGTCAGGTTTAAGAAATCAGAATAGGGTTCAAAAGTACTACAAATTTATTTCACTCTACCTATACACAAGAATCTGATCCACTAATGGTCAAGGTAAAGTCAACAGGCTTCAAGCTGGGCTGGACATAGTTCTCTTTTGCTCCAGACTGATGGTGCATTTGACCCCACCCACTGGCTCAGCCTGGTCATCTCCTATAATATTTCCCACAAAAAAATTAACAGCAACATGGAATAGGTGTTGCATCTTTGACTGCACCACTTCATCAGCTCCTATAGATTTTTTGCAACACTGCAAATGCATAAGGGAGTCATTGCAAAATCTCCCTGGTTCCTGGGACCTCCAAGCCTGATAACATAGCCAGATCTTGAGTCTTGTAATATGTTGAAAGGGAAGGAGCTAAGCTCACTTGGGAAGGGGGAAGATTCCATAAGGTGGGCACCGCAGCAGAGTAAACCTGCCTCCTGGGATCACCAAATGTGATTCCCTAGCAGATGAGACTTACAACATGCTTTTTTTGCCAGACCTGATGGGGCAGGCAGATGTAATCAGGCAGAGGCTATCCCTCAAATAACCTAGTCTCATGCCATGAAAGTCAAAACTAACACCTTTAAAGGTCAAAATTAGTACCTTGAATTGGATCCCGAAGCAAACTCATAACCAATGCTGGCAGAAAAGAGGTGTAATATATATTATTCTAGGGGCACACTGAAAAGGGAATGCTTTAAATTTGCAATGTCTTAAAACATCTTAAAAGTATTGATCCACACTGAGTCATAAAGTATAAATTGGGTGGTTTTATAATTTTTTTAAGTAAAATAAATTATTACTACATAGTTACATTAGATATACCTATTATCCTAGCTATAACCCAGTGAACTCTCTATCACATACCGGTAGTATGCGAGATAACATAAAATAAATATTCTAGTATGAAAGCTATTGCAGTACTTGTGATAACATAAATAAATATATGCTGGAATAATTCAAATATTGCTGACTACAGAGAATAGAAAGAAGAGTATTTCATTTTATTTCAGTTTTGTTCCTTTGAATTATAAACAGTGCTTAGAGTAATTCTATATGAGAAATATTAAAACAGTTTCTCAGTTATGTAAAATGCTTCCTCTATGGACTACCCTGCCCTTTTCCAATGGAGTGGCCATTATTGCTGTTGAACTGGAACATCTGCATACCTCAATAGCCTAGTCTTTGCATATTGAGTCTATTACATTTGGAGGGCAAATAATCCAAGTATTACCGTATACCTCCAGGGAAGTTTTAATGAATTGGGAAAATATTTTTCAAGTTGGGGTTTAAAAAAAACATTGTGAAGAGAGCTCTGTGTAAAACATCCTGTATATTATTATAGACTGGAATATGATTTGAAAAACAGTACCAAAAAAGAACATGTCCACTTTCTAGACATAGTTGATCTACCCGAATTCTTCTCTACAGGAACTACAGCTACTTCTGAAAGATCTCCGGCCTTCATATCTGATCTAAGAATTCAATTCCATAGAGAATATCCCTGAAAGAATAGAATATAGTGACACTCTCTTTAGGCTGAGATGGAAGTCCATCCAAGACTGTTTTTATTCAGGGATTTACAGGAGAGGTCCCCAACCTTTGGCTCACCAGGGACCGGTTACATGGAGAGAAGTTTTTCCGCGGACCGGAGGGGGCATGGTTTTGTGTGCTGCCTGCATTCTGTGGATGGGGCTTTCCTTGTTTGTGTGGACCAGTTGCTGACATGCCATAGCCTGGTACTGGTCCAGAGACCGGGGGAGGGACCCCTGATTTATAGAACTTATTGCACCAGTTAACCATTACCATAGTAACAAATTATCAACATAGATTTTTATCTCTCAATAGCTCTGGCTTGGTGATACTATAAGATACTATTGAGGAAATGACATCTCAAAAGATCTCTTTGTAGCAACTCTGAAAAAAATGTAGTTGTTAGTCCTCCACTGACAGTGCTCTAACAAGATAATGGTCAGAAAGAAATAATTTCTCAAACTCTTCTATTCTTCTTTCAGCAAGGAAGAAAATACATAATCTTTGTTCTCCTACCACTTGGCAAGGTACAATACGTTGAAACATATATTAGTTGCATTAGCCACCACCAAACTTTTAAACTATATTTTATACAAATTTGTTTGAGTGCTGTGTTTGCAAATATGGTATATATGTAAGCAAATTTGTGAAAAACAGGAAATATAAAATTGATGCACGTACATTATAGGCAGTGGTGGGATTCAAATATGTGAACAACCGGTTCTCTGTGAGGATGCTGCTTCCGGAAGTCTGTTCTGAGCCTGGGCAACAAAAAATTCTGCCGAATTGATGCGAACTGGCTGAATCCTACCACTGATTATAGGGTTTGTGACTTTGGTTATTTTACTATTGGGGGAAGGCCAGAGTTTACCTTAAACAAACTATTGTATATTCCTCAAGATAAAAGTTTCACCCAGGAGCAAATAATAGCTAAAACAAAATAAACTGCACATACTGTATTTCTGTGAATCCAAAGTTATGCATTCAGTTACATCACAATTTTCATCTAAAGAAAAGTTACTATATGTGAATTTCTAACAATTCTGATTTGGACAAAACGTCTACATGTATGCACTATCTACAAATCTCTATGCACATGCAACTTTACAACTGAAATGTAAGGAGGTGAGACTAATCAATCTCTAGATCCTAGTCAAAAGCCACCAAACTGCGATTTTACATCAGCAATCATTTCTCTTCTTCTAAGTAAAGTTTACATAATTTAAAACAATTGAGAAACAATCTGAATACGGTTGATCAGTTGCTCAGCCTTGAGGCTGTGCGATGAGGAAATTGGTTTTCAAAAAAACAGACAAGCGGGGAAGAACCAGGTGAGGGAGCACAGAAGTAGGGAATCAATTTACTAGCTAAAAAGCAAGAGAAAAGATCGAAATTACTCCCATGCGTTTAGCCACCAGCTTCTCTCCCCTCTTGTCGACTCACCTGTCGAGGTGAGGCCGATAAAGAGCGCTTGGAATTGCCACTGCCAGATCCAGGCCATGGCGTCTCCTCCCACTGCCCGGAGCCTCTCGAGGTAAAAACCTCAGCCCGCCCTTCCCCAACTCCTAATTCCACGAGTTTTCTTCTGTTTTTCCGCAGCCGAGGAAGGGAGTCTGGAACCTTTTTCCCCCCGGGGGAGGAGCGGTTCAGCGCAAGCAAGCAGCCACTTCCTCCGTTCAGTCTTCTCCGGCACCTGTTGCTGAAGCACTTTCCCATTCCCTGTAGGTGCACTCCGCGGCGAATACCTGCAGGTGCCGCGCTCGCCCCAAGGGTCCTTCCTTCCTTGAGGCTCGCTGGGAAAGCGTGTGCAGAGACCTCTGCTGGATCAGACCAAAGGGCGCCGTCCATTAATCTGTTCCAACAACAGCTAGCCCAGGGGTTCTCAACCCTGGCAACTTTAAGACTTGTGGACTTCAACTCCCAGAATTCCTCAGCCAGCTTTGCTGGCTGAGGGATTCTGGGAGTTGAAGTCCACAAGTCTTAAAGTTGCCAAGGTTGAGAACCCCTGACCTAGCCTGATGCCGGAGAAGGTAGCAAGCAAGATTGGATGCAATAGTATCGTCCTCTCTTGCTTCGCCTATGCCGCCTATATCTAATGAACTGGACCGCGGTTATTAAATCAGCTCGATTGTCTCGGTTAGAGCGAACCCACACGCCATACGCTAATTACGCTAGGTGGAATCACGTAAGGCAACGGGTCGCAAACTCTCTGGATCCAACTGTTACACCTGGTGCCAATTAATATGTCACTTCTGTTCACGACATCCCTTATTTTCTCTCCTTTCCACCTTACACAAGCAGTTTTAGAAAGCTGATGGAATTGGCGGCTATGTGCACAGTAAGGTCGCACCTTAGCGTTATATAAACCTTTGTAGCGCCTTTGAATATTTATCCCGAATACGGGCATTTAAACCGAAGAGGTACACGTGTGTGCTTAGGCACACCATCTACATGCACATTTTTTTTCTCTCTTACTGTGCCCAAGGGGACGATTTATTGACTTGAGCATCCATTTGCAAAAGATTGTGGCCCGATCCTATCTACTGGATGTTTTCAATCCAAAAACACAAGATTTTTTGAAAACTTGATCATTGTCGCTAGCAGAAAACTGCCATAAAGCGTTACACTTGCTATTCACTAGTAAAATTAAAAATACACTTGCCAACGCAGAATTGCGGCGACCACGCCTTTGGCAACTGTAGAAGAAATGAGCTCATTTACTTGATCCTCTCGCCCCGCTTTGAAGTTTCCAGCATGTTTAACTGAGTGAAGAAATCAACAGGTGCAGCTTTCTCCCTTACTGCATTTGCATTACAGCTCTCGAAAGTTTACGAGCCTGTCGGCTGGAAAATGGCGGCAACCCTCGTGCGAGATGGGAAACTATAAACGAGCCGGTCCTTTTTTTTAGGAATGTTGGTATTTTTTTTATCTTGTTCGGCAACTTTTAAAACTGGGAGACTTCGATAGTCGGTATATCGCAAGGATAACAAATAAACAAGCTCCCTCTTTTAACACGCTGTAAGACAGGGGTTCTCAACCTTGGCAACTTTAAGACTTGTGGACTTCAACTCCCAGAATTCCTCAGCCAGCTTTGCTGGCTGAGGAATTCTGGGAGTTGAAGTCCACAAGTCTTAAAGTTGCCAAGGTTGAGAACCCCTGCTGTAAGAGGAAACCTCTTGAACGCGGAGGCATTTATTTTCGGATTGATCAAATTAACAGTTTCCGTAAATCTCAAATGAATACGAGTAGCGGCCGGCGACTATGGGAGTTGCAGTCCAGCAAAACTAGAAAGTAAACGAGGACTTCAATCCACAAACTGATTCTTGTTCGCTGTTTATCCCCCAATCTTCAATTTATCGCCACCATTCCAAACCTGTTATATAAGGAACACATTTCTTCCGTCTCCTTCCTGTACAAAATGACTTCCTATGTCCGCCAGTTAATACAGAAGCAAAGTTTACAGGTACGGAATCGCTGTATGAAAACTACCCAGTAAAGCCACCACGATGATCCTATTACTCCACGCAGGCGCCTTAAGCACGCGCAATTTTAAAACTCAATTTCCCAGCTATCTTCGGGCGCCCGTCTTTGGTTGCTGAGCAACCAGTGTCAACTACAATGGAGCCGAGTGGGGAACAGGAGGGCGACGAAGCAAAAGGTAACTTTCCCGCTTTCTCCACGTAAGACTTCTTGGAATTGACTTCCCTTGACCGTGAAACACCTCATCCGCCGAAAGTGTCCCTTTCTCATAGCAACGAATTGCTTATTAGTAGAGTAAAAGCAGGCAAATGTTGAAATAGTAGATGGCTTCAGAGTCATTGGAGTACTTTGTGGAGATCATGTCTTCATATTGAAAGGGGGAGAATGTTAATAAATATGATCAAGTAACATCCATTGACGACTCTTTTCCTCCCTTTTGGGGGATGCAGAATCCAGAAATAAGCGTATTTCTCAGGTTTGCTATAAAAACGTAAGATAGCTTTAACTTAACATTTCTTGCTGTTGCTTTTTGACTTTTCCTAAATGTAACATTTGGTATTTAATTGTTATATATATATGAGTGCCATTCCTAGAAAGTGTAGTTACTGCCTTGAGCTGTACCAAGCACTAGGCTTTAAATTTTTATTTTTTATTGCAGTAATGTGCAAGAGAGGAAAGAAAAAGACAAAATATACAACAAAATACAAAACACAAAGTATAAAATATAAAAAAATAAGAAAATGTGTAAAGTAGCTTAGTTTTTAAATTACAAGTTAATCATTGTCCACACTGAATAATATTGGTCAATCTTTCCATATGTCTATGGGCAGCTAATTCAGTGTTCAAGTATGAATACAATTTTTCAAGATGGGATTGTAATTCCATAAGAATAAATGTCTGTGCAGAATTATCTTTACTTTGGTATATTCCAAGCAGACAAAAAGTCCGCACACATCTTCATAAATTTTTGGTATGTAATTCAATATTATAATTTCATCGTGAAACCTCACTTTGGTTTCCCAAGTCTTTTTTAACAGTAGGATGAATACTAAACCAAAATGAGACAGCCAAAGAGACATCCAGGTCTTGTATATTAGACTGCTCTCAAATATATTACATCTCTAGCATAAGAACACTGATATTTAAGCCTTTTTAACCACTGAAGTGGCAATAAACACATACAAATCATTCAATGAATTCATCTCATGATCATAAGATATGCATTTTACTTACTGGCTTCATGTAGATGTTAACAGAAGTGGGAAGAATGCTACGGTAAGTCCTGCTGCACCCTGCAAAGTAAGGGCCATAGGCAAGACTGAATAGAACCATCCTTGGAGAAAGAAGAAAGCCAGCATAGCATAGTACTGCCCTTTCCCAACCCCTGGAAATGGTTCAAAAGGATACTCTATTTTATAAAGAATTCTTCACTGAAACTATTTAAAAATCATAATGTTTTCACCAAGTTTTATGTATGGAAATAATTTCCCATGTCTTCAAATATTTGTCTATGTCTATGTCTGAAAAACTTTGTGCAAGAAATACTAACTCAGTTTAATCATTTCTTTAATTATATAGAAGTTCAGTTTCAAAATGTATTTGTGTGTTTCATAGAATTCAAAGTACCAAGCTATGAGTTTCTAACAATCAGTAAAGCGGTGAATATGTGTAAATTCATGTTATGCACTAAAATCACATTGTGATTTAAAAAAATACATAAATACATAAATTGTTAATGTTAATATTCTATTTCTGTATTTGAAAATAATGATTATATATTTTTTCTCAATATGTAATATCTTATGAATAAAAGCTTTCACTACACTAATGGTTTTGTTGACAGAAATCCTTCAACTTGACTGAAAACTGATTTTAAAAAGTTCCATTAATATGGCTAATAATGTAGATATAAAATTAAGATATATATTTCTATGCTCCATAGGACAAATTGGACAGTTAAATGTAGAATTTATGGGTTAAATGATCAAAATGCACCCTATTAAAGGCACATTTAAATATTTGTGATATTGCTTACAGATACAAGTGAAAAACCAGAAGAGGTACCAACTGTAGCAGAACAGCAGCAGGAAGAGATCAAAGAAGCATCAGCTGGTGAGTATTGCTAACCAATTATTACAGGAAGTGCCATTTCAAGAGACATGGCTGCTAAAATAAAGATATATTAAGGTGACCAACTTTTTTACAATGAAAAGGAGACACAAATAAATTGAAGAAAAAAATATCGTAAATAAAAGAAACATTTTATTCATTGCAACAATAATACAGAATACACTATAATATGATAAATGCATAATAAAAACATTTGTAACAATAACATTTTATATTGTAATTATGCTTACATGCCGTGCCCCTGCCCACAGCCGCCCCGCCAGCACTGCTGCCCCGCTGTGTAGAGCGGGCCCCGTGGCTCCCAAAGCACCAGCTGCTCTGGCTCCAGCCCTGGGGGGCAGCCCACCGTCAACACACCCTGCCTGTAGCCGCCCCGCCAGCACCACCGCCCACCCTGCGCAGCCCCATGTAGAGCAGGCCCCGTGGCTCCCACAACACGGGGGGCAGCCGGCCATCGCCGCCCCTCACACCCCCGCTCGCACCAGCCCCGCCGCCCCTGCCTCTTGCGCCCACAGCCATTATTGCCCTAGCAGGGCCGAAGATCAAGAGAAAGTTACTGTGGCATCGCCGCTCCAGTCTCCTCCAGGTATCTTTGGGACTAACTAGGATATGGTGTAGTTGGGTAGCAGGGAGGGGTGCAAAGGTCCTGCCAATTCGCCTTCACTGCAGACAACTTGCATGTGCAAAGTTTGCTGGCCGGGTGTTTTGGCGTGCTCAGCAGCAATTCCTATTGGCTTTTGAAAGCCAATAGGAGTAGCACAGCTCATGCAAAAGTTGAAAAAAAACCATCAAAAAAAGGTGTCGGAATGCCGTTCTGAGTGTTCTATGAGAAAAAAAAAGCCCTGCAGATTAGTCTTCAAATATCGAAAAGGAGGACATGTAGGAGGACACTTTTCGAGGGAGGACAGAACTCACAAAAGGAGGACTGTCCTCCCTAAAGGAGGACGGTTGGTCACCTTAGATATGTCATTGATAGAAAGATGCAATAATTGCTGTACTTTAAGAATCATTTGTAAATAGATGATAATAGAGCTACTAGTTTGTGGCTTTATCTTGTAAATCTATTTAGTTTTAGAAAAATTCAAAAAGCTAAATTGCTTTCATTTTTGTTGTGTTGGTGTAAGTTATGGAATTAATTCAGTAATAAGAATCAGTAGACTTATTTGCTGCACAGTTACAGTAGTCCTCAACATAAGATCATTCACTCAGTGATCATTCAAAGTTCAATGGCACTGAACGAATGATGGTTATGATCGGTCCTCAGAGTTCTGGCTGTCCCAGCATCCTCAAGTCAGTTGATCTTGATTTGGGTACTTGACAACCAGCTTGCACTTACAACTAGTTGCAACAACTCACAATCATGTCATTGCCATTTGCAAACTTTCACTACCAGCTTCCCCAGAAAGTCAATGGTGAAGCTGGCAGGGAAGATCACAAGTTGCTTGGTAAGTCTCCCCTACCTGCAAACCCTTGCCTAGCCCATTTACATTTGTGCACCTCCATGAGCCTCTCTGTGCCTCTTGCACTCTTGCGCACCCCCTTGAACTCTTTCTGAAGTTCTGAACTCTTTTCTCCCTCGCATCCTTCCACACCCCAATGCACCCCATGCACTCTCCCTGCACTTGAAACTCCTGCATATCCCTCAACCTTTGCCATTCCTCCTTCCACCTTCACACATCTCTCACCCTTGGGCATCTTTCTTAAGCTTTGCTGTGATTCTCTCACATCCTTATGCATTTCCTCGCACCCTCCCCCACATAATAGCAACTACTTACCTGCCTGCTAACCTGATCACAAGCTGCCTGAGACTTAACAACTTCCTGCCAGCTTCCTCACGGACATGGTTATGGGAAGCCAGTAGGAAGTTGCCTCATCTAATAATGATAACAACTGAGCAATTCAGTTAATTATAGCAATCAGAATTGCAGCGATTGCCCTCACTAAGCAATATGGTCACACTTTTTGAAACCACAGTGCTTAGCAATGGAAATTCTAGTCCCAATTACTGTCATACGTCAAAGGACTATCTGTAGTTCTTGCAAATATGCTTTGTGGTAGGGTTTAGAAGATTGAAGGCCACCCGCCTTCTCAAATTATTGCTCAGTTTATAAAAACATAGTTGCAACAATGTTTACTTCCATCAGAATATATTTGAATGTGGTACCAATTGCTACAGGTTTCCTTTGTATGGAAAACCTGAAGCACAAATAATTTTTAAAGATAAATTAAGCCAGATTTTGATTTTTCAACTTAGTGTATATCCTAGACAGCTTATGCTAGGATCATGTTGTGCGTTGTTTTTTATCTGTTTTGCTCTCAGATGTGCATTGACTAGGTCCATTAGGCATAGAATTTTTTTTATTTTCAAGCAAAGCAGATAAAACATTTTAACACTGCTATTCCTATGACCCCCTACCAAGTGAAGTTGTATTGCTCTAACTCTGTGACAGAATTTTTTCTGCGATGGCACTTTGGTTTGTAGAATATTTTTTCTAAAGTAAGCAAGCCAATACTTACTTATGAGTCATTGAATGACTTTAAGTACATGAGCCTTTTTTATGTCTTTAAAAATATTTTGTCACTCAGGCTTTTCTGCATGTGAAAATTGTTTTAAACTTTTTCATCGTTTAATGTTTTCCAATATAAGGCACTTAGGACCCCCTTTGGACTGAAAGGTGACTAAAAAATCCCTGTGTGTATGCATGTGTGTGTTTGTGTGTTAATATATACTGTACATATACATAATTTTCTTATTTATTTGTAGAAACTAAATCATCTCCAGAAGGAGAAGAAGGAGAAAAGCTAGCTGAAGATGAGTATGAGGAAGCGGGAAGTGCTGCAAGTGAAGGTGAGTGTTGCTAGCAATCTGTGGACTTGAAAAATGTATTTTTATACACTCCCTCTATTCAGCTCTTTTGTGCAATTATTTTCATACGCTAAGTAATGAAAAAGTAGGTAATGAAATTTACATCTGGGATTTAAGCATTTATTCTTGATCTGCCTAGTATTTGCCTGTCCTACTAGTTTAGATTGTGTGGACACGTCCCAGATCACCTCTCTTAAATGTTGCCACTTGATGGAATCTCATAGATGCACCTTCTTGGTAGCTGCTTCAGCTCTTTGGAACAGCATAACATCTGAGATCTAAGGGACCTTTACCCTTTTAGCCTTCCAAAGAGCCATGAAGGCCTCGTTCTTCCCGCATGTAGCCCTATAGGTCTAATCAATCAATAATCAGTCAATCTTAAAGTAATTTGTAGTCTCAAAGTTTTCTTTTTCAGAAATTAATTGCTGTGACTTGTGCTGCTTTGTGTTGCATAACTGGTCCAAAGAAACTATATTTATGTAGCCACATTTGCTTGATTATACCTGAACCTCTCGGTTCAAATATTATTTCGGGTGGCAAGTGTTTATCAGTTGTTTTAAAGATGGTAAAAATCTTACAAGACTTCTAAATCTGGCAAGATTTCAGTGAGCTTATTCCTAAGATTTCATACAATCTCAGCCAAGAACCCAACACTGCACATAAACGTCCTGCAAGCCACAAAAGATCATATACACATTTTCCCAAAATTTCAGCCATTTAAAATATTTTAAACCTTAAATCATTTAAAATATTTCATTAGTTTGGGAGTTCAGAAGATAACCAAAATTGTTATGAGTACAGCAAGTCCCCAAGTTAAGAATGCTCTGATTTAAGGATGACATTGTTAAAAAGGGAGCCTATTGTAGCAAAATTCAAATTAAACCCACAAAGATTCAAGTTAAATGCACAATGGTTCAAGTCCATTAAGCAATTCTATTTATACAGTATTATATAATAATATTGTTCTGGCTTACCTACAAATTTGACTTAAGGTCAGACTTTGGGAACAGAACCTGTTCTTAAACTGGAGACTTACCTGTTGCTTATTATTGCAATATTTATAGCTCAGGGTTGAAATGAGGGGTCCTTGATGCTCTCTGAGCTTGCTTGTTTTCTTGCAGACGTTTCATTACCCTAACTAGATAACCTCATCAGTGCTAGTTAGGAGTGCTGTTTGCTTTCTATTGCATTAGTTATCATATTTGAACTCAACATGAAAAATTGCCTGAAGACTCAATATTATTCATATGAAGCTATTTTGTTGCATGTGATTTGCTTATAATTTGATTGTCTTACTCTTATCACAGTCACTAATAGATTGGGATAAATTCACAAATTAGAATAATGGTTTTCTTGGTATAGCAGATCTCTTTTGACTAAGTTTGCAATTGTATTGTATATATGCTTCCTTTGAAAGAAGCCTTCTGAAAAGCAATGAGATTTATTTTTGCATAAGCACATCTAAGATTGATATGTAAACTACTTCCATAACTGATCTCTGCTTACTGATTAATTCTTAATGCTATGTGATCTCCTTTTATCATTTGTTTCTTTCTTTTGAAATCTTATGATCATTAGACATTGTCTCTTGTAGTCCAGACTTATATTTCAATGAAATCCAAATCCATTGTTGTTGAGACTGCATAGTTATCTCAGGGGTTCCCTTTATTCCAGTGATCTCTGCTCCAGGCACCTGAGATTAGATTTGTTCCAATAGAAGAGAATATACGTATGTAGCTTATAATTGAACCATGGTGCTGTCTGAGCTTGATTTTTTATTGCACACTTTTTATTGCCCAACTAAGGTAACATCAGTGCTACATCAGTTTGCTCCTGTTTATATACAGTAACTTGCCCTGCCAGTATTGACAGTGCTGTGGTTTTATCTTTGGTAGTTTCTTGATTAGGGTATTGCTTTCTGCTTGATTGTTTGTCTGGTGTTAATTCCTATCTGTTGTGAGTGTCTCTGGCCAGGCTAGATACTTGTCCGATGATGATTATGACTCAGCACCGGCAGGCCCTTCTGGGTGTGTTCTCCTCCCGGCAGCTGAGCCAGATACCACGGAGATTGGTATGCATGCTGAGTCAGAGGAGGATGACTCAGATGTGGGCCAGGAAACTAATTGGCTCGATCCACGATACCGACGGGCTGATAGGCGTAGGGGTCGGTTGGATGGACGACGAACGTGACCTGGGAGGCTATATTAACAGGGAAACGGAAGCCTCTGTTTTAGTCACGAGCAACGTTGTGCTCAAGAAGAGACCTGAGAGATTTCACAGTGAGTTTATAACTGGTGTTCTTAGTGTGCTTGTGGAAACTGTTAAATAAAGCCGTGTGTTTTGAACTGACTTCGTGTGCACTCTTAACGACCTCGTTAAGGGGATTCTTGGCAGCTGAGGGGGGCTAGACAGAACACTATCTAGCCAGCAGTTCCTCTCCAGAAAATATAGTATTCAGTAACACTGATAATGTTATCTAGTTGGTAATGAAACGTGTGTAAGCAAACAACCAAGCACAGACAACATTGAGAAGTCCACTAGAATTGTTTTTAAAATGAACGTTTCTTTCTCAGAAATATATATATATATATATATATATATATATATATATATATATATATATATATATATATATATATATATATATATAGTTTTTATGATGACATTTTTGAAATCCAGAAGAAGAAGAACCACCACCAGAACCAGAAAAACCCCCAGAACCAGTGAAGAAGAAGAAAAAAGAAGTAGTAGAGAAGAAGATCTCTGAAAATTTCTATTATAACTATGAAGAACTATGTTCATATCCATATATAACTCCAGATTCTGGCATACCAGTGAACCTGCTCTCTCTTATGTATCCATTTTTGCTAGGGATCCATGTGTTTAGGATTTGAGTTTCTTATCATAAACCAAAGTAAGAAAAAATGTATTTGCTTTTAAAAATAGCATTGGAAATGATACATTCAGTATATTAATGGTGGAATGGTTTACAGATTTAGTAAATAAGGTACTGGTTTTGTTTTGAAAAAATTGGGGGTTAAATTAGGTGAAGGCTGACAAAGCAGTATAGAATGGAACAAATTGCTTACATTTGCTTCAGCACTTTGTGCAATTCTGAGTACAGCACTTTAAGAAGTGTTCAGGTAAGGGCAATAAGAATTATTAAAGAATAGGTCCTATAGAGAAAGAGCAGTAATTGGGAATATTTAGCTTTGAGAAAAGATTATTGAGGGAGCATTTTATACTACTGTTCAAATATGTATATTGTGCCCTTTAGATATCTGAATCAGCAAAACCTATTTACCATGGTTTGAAACTACTTAAAGATAAGAATTTAAGTGATGAGAAAGCAGATTTCAATTATATGTTAGAAAAAAGTAGCAGCATTTCAGTGCTGGAACAATTATCAAGAGAAGAATTGAAGTCCTCTTCATTGGATGAGTTTAGGTGGAGGCTAAGTAATTGTTCGGGAGATGATTTAATTTGGATTCCTCCACTGAGCCACTGGATTAGACTCAATGGCCCACTCAAACTCTATACCTCTAGGACAGGGGTAGGCAACCCAAAACACTCAAAGAGCCACTTGGACCCGTTTCCCACCGAAAACAAAACACTGGGAGTCACAAAACCCTTTTGATATCTAAAATGAAGATAACACTGCATATATCCTTTTTTACCTTTATTATAGGTGTGTGTGTGTGTGTGTGTGTGTGTGTGTGTGTTGGCATATTCGGGTCTTTTCCCGTGTAAGATTGAGGGAATCTTGGTGACGTTTCGACGAGGTCGCACTCATCATCTTCAGGCTGGGGTCTTCGGCTTCATGCTTGTGCAAGCAAAGTGTGATCGGAGCTGCCGTCTCTCTATAAATATTGGTGGGGGTGTGTGGAGTGCTGGCTTAGTTGCTGTAGGTGGGTTGGTTGGCTGTGCTGGAATTATGGTTTGCAGATTGTTCAGCTGTTTTGTAACATTCTGAGTAGCTGAGGTGCTGGCTGTGTGCCCATTAGTCTTTTGTGTTGTAACAACCTGGGTAATGGGCTGTGTGATGACATCCTGAGATCTAGTGTAGTGATATCCTAGGGTTCACTACACTAGATCTCAGGATGTCATCACACAGCCCATTTTAGATGTCAAAAGGGTCTCTCTGTGTGTCTTCTTCCGTTTCTCCCTCTCTCTCCCTCTCTCTTTCTCTTTCTCTCTTTCCTCTCCCTCTCCCTCTCTTTCCTCTCCCCTCTCTCTTTCCTCTCCCTCTCTCTCTTTCTCTCTTTCTCTTTTTCTCTTTCCTCTCTCTCTCTTTCTCTCTCTCTCTTTCCTCTCCCTCCCTCCCTCTCTCTCTCTCTTTCCTCTCTCTCTCTTTCCTCTCCCCCTCTCTCTTTTTCTTTCTCTCCCTCTCTCTCTCCTCTCCCTCCCCCTCTCTCTTTCTCTCCCTCTCTCTCTCTCTCTTTCTCTCCCCCCCTCTCTTCCTCTCTCCGATCTTCTGTTCACCTGGCAAGCTGGCTTCAAGCTGTTCTCCAACAAGCTGACACACATTCTTATTGAGCTAGTTCAGGGGTAGGCAACCTCGGCTCTTTTATGACTCATGGAGTTCAACTCCCAGAATTCCTGAGTCAGTATAGCTAGGCTAGCTAACTCTCTCCTGCCCTTCGTGCTTTCTGCTGGGAGCTGCAGGGGAAGGCTCAAAGAGCCGCATGCGACTCCAGGGCCACAGGTTGCCGACCTGTGCTCTAGGACATAGGATTCCTTTACTCCACTTTTTCCAATTACAACAATGCTATACTGCAGGATGAGCTAAAAATGAGTGACTAACTGAAACTCACCAAGTGAATTTTCTAGATTACGATGAGCTACATCTTAGACTTTCCCTGTCCTAATATAGTCCATTAACCAACACATCATGCTGTCTTTTTTCATTATGCATAATATATTGTTTTTCATTAATGGTTCATTTATTATTCAGATGCAATAAACCTAGGTCACATCATCATTTATTTCCTTAGCATGCATTCCTCAGGCATTCTTTTGGATATGACTGCACTAGACGAGCAAACCTCCAGATGCTGGATAGTCAGATTCTCCTCTACATAGCTGGAAGCCAGTTAGTTCTTCTGGATCTGAAATCGAACTATCAGAGATACCTTCGAAGCACAGGTGGTGGAGGTATTGGTGTAATCACGGTATGATGTATATCTTAAAGAATTTTTGCTTAAATTGTTTTTGGTAGAAAAATATGCAGAATTTTTAATGGGGTTTGCTCCCTTTTATATTTTTTGCTTTTGTTTAATTAACAGAACAAACAGAAAAAAGGAAAAGCATACGGTGGTGTTTCATGCATGTATAGATAGGCAGGGTTTTACTCAACAGTTTCAATAAAGGACTATTATATTTCAGTATAATCTTCCATACATAGTTTACATCTCATTCAAAAGTCACATCAGGTCTCAGCTCCATTAATTATTTATTTTTCTGTTGGAGAAGTTCTTAGAAGTATAAAGGACATAGAGAACCCAATTCTGTTGTCTAGGTATTAATTTCCATATAGTAAGAATGTAAGTTAAAAGAGTATAGACAACCCAAAATATAAAAATCTATTTCAAAATCAATATATGTAATTATTTTTTCCAGAACATAATGATTTAGGACATCTGTCTGAATGAAGAAGAATTATTCTTATTGCATTCACAAAACTATGATGATGTACTTGGTTATGTAAAAACAGGGTCCAATAAATCTAGTTTATTATTTTGGGGTTGAATGTTGTAACTTCTCAAATTTTTGATTTAGACATTAAGACAATATCCCTTTTTTAAAGATAAAATGTGGATTTCCAACCACTTATTTCATTCAGTCTTTAAAATTTTCATATTTATTAATAGGTATTTAGAAGACTAATTGTAGGACTTTTAATTTCAAAAACTTTGGTACTTATTTCTCAAATGTTTACATTAAAATGAATAAGATACTGTATATATTTGGATATTGTTTGATTAGAATTTCTAGGATATATTTTGCATAGGATTCAAAATTAAAAACATTCTGAGTTTTTGAAAATGTCTTCCTTATGTATGTGTGTGTATTTACTTATACACACAAACCAACACACACACACAGAGAGGGAGATAGAGAGAGGGAGGGGGAGAGGGAGAGGGGGAGAGAGAGAGAGAAACACGGAAGACATTTTCAAAAGTTCAGTACATTGTAAATATCTATGAGGTTTTTCAGTTCCATAGATGTTTGAAAAAATGCAATTGTCAATTAAAGACAGGGATCTGGTTTTCTGAATGTTGAATTATATTATGTGAATATCTTCTGATTAGTAACACATGGTTTTACTCAGCATAAATTTTCTTCGTGAGCTTTTTGAGAATATACAAACATTGCAACTTTAGTTAAGTGGATTGTTGTAAGTTTGTTGTAAATATTCACTAGCTGTTACTCCTGACCTTCTTATATCAATTTGAATACTGTGTTACATTTTTGGAAAATTGCATTTTGTTCATTTTTTTTTCATGCTAGCTGCTGTTCGTATCGGAAGCACCTAAGGCCATGGTGGCGAACCTATGGCACGCGTGCCACAGATGGCACACAGAACCCTCTCTGTGGGCACGTGCGCCCTCGCCCCAGTCCTAGGCCTTCAGCTGGCTTTTTGCTTTAGGCCTCCGCCGCCGTGTGCAAAAAAAAAAGATTCAATCAATCAATGCTAACTTCTCGCGGGGAAAAAAAGATCTCGCAAAATTGGAATTGATTGATTGAACTTTTTAGTCCCACCCAGTCTGCCGTTACCACCACAGCCATGCCCACCCAATGGGCCACACCCACCCAATGGGCCATGCCCACCCGGTACCTGACGATACATAAGTGGGTTTTGGGTTGCAGTTTGGGCACTCGGTCTCTAAAAGGTTTGCCATCACTGACCTAAGGGCACTTCTGGGTTGAAAGGATTAACTGGTGATATCAGCATTGCCTGGGAGACACCAAGTTGAGGGCTCCTTTCATGTCCCTGTTAATGTTCCCACTAAAGTGGTACCTTTATCTATCTACTTGTGATTATTCACTTTTGAACTGCTAGGTTGGCAGGAACTAGAGCAAATGATTGAAGCTCACCTTGCCACGCAACAGCACTTGAGTCTCAAATGTGGACTTGCTGACCACATTTGCTGACCAGCATCCTAACCATCTGAGCCACCCTGTTCCTTTTTTTTCATGCTAAATTATTATGGGATGAAGCACCTTTGATTTAAAAGCTGCTGCATGGAAAATTAGGATATACACTGAGATTGTAACTTTAAACTAATTATTGAATAATAATGAACGTTGATCATTTTGTTTGCTAAAGGACAAACATTTGCCTTTTGCTGTCCACTGTCAATATTTACAGGTACAACTTATATTGATATCTCAATTTTGACTTGTATTTTCAGTTGCATAAAATTATTAGAAGGGTTTTTTTCTTTTTAAGAAGTATGTCAGCACACAATGTTCATCCTTTGAACAGCTTTATATTCTTATCCTGTCCCAGTACATGCATGAATTCACAGGGAGTCTTAGAGACTCTATTGAGACACCCCAGGGGCCTTGTAGTATTTTATTTGGGTCCCTGCAGTTTTTTTTTGCAAGATTTTGAAAGTGGATTGCCATTGTCTCCTTCCTAGGGCTGAGAGAGTCTCTCTCCCAAGATCACTCAGCTGACTTTGTTAGTGTCTTAACCACTATAACCAAACTTACTCTCTAATTACACAATATTGTAGAAATAAGATAAAATAAAACAGTTGTTCAAAGCTTAAGAATTGGTTTTAGAGAAAAGCTCAGAAAGTATGGACTACTGGGTCTCATTATCCATTCCAGCATAAAACCACACACATATTTTCCCTCTTATTTCCGTAGTGCTTGTCTATGCAATGTATTTGTGTTTGCTCCTTCTCTTCATTAGAGTGAAGCAAATTAGTGTTGGGTCAACCCAGTCACAAGGCTCAGTAAAGTTTCCTTGTGGTAGCCAGTCATCTTTGGCCTGAGTTGCTCAGCCATCAATGTGTAGCTCATGCTGCCTTCTTTGCACTAGGCAGCTTTTTCACTGCCTTACTACAGGGACTGCTTAACTGGGCAGCTGTTTGCTATTGTCACTATCATTCACTGGCATGATCATGAGCCCCCTTCACCAAGATTATGAAGGGATACATAGTGTAGAGATGGTCTGATGTGTGCACAGATGATATCATCCTATCCTTTAAAACATCTACTTAATACTTGTACAAAATCTGTATGCGATTTTGTATGTGCATTAAGTAACAAAAATAAGGCCAAAACCATGGATGGCTTTTTATGTGTATACTGATATTTGATCTCTAAATAACAATCATGGATATGCAATATTGTGAATAATGAGGACCATCCCTATTTCTAAATCCTGATGATATCTAGAATCCATTTCTATTCTATTTAGAATGAGAAACAGTAGAAGGCCAATTTTTTCTTTATCCTTGGGTCTGCAATTCCTGAAGGGAAAAGTTTTGTGCTTAATGGTAGTTCAGGATTATATTGATTACTGAAAGAATAAAGGAACAGTTTTGATTTTGCTAATTTTATTGTTTTATATAAGCCAAATTGCAAGAAGATTATGCTTAAATGAAAATTATCTTTAATTAGGCACACCCGGACAGAACTCATTTTGCAGTAGGAGAAAAAGGTTGGAAGCCCAACATGGTTATCTATGAGTATCCTTCTCTAAGACCATACAGAATATTACGAGGTAGATTAAAAGATAATGACTTTCACAGTTTGAAGTAGCACAGAATAAACTGTCTTAAAACTGAAAGCAATACTACATTTTAATTTCTTGTATAAATATATGCTCTGTTTGCTGCAACTCTTGGTCTTTCTTTGTACAAAAGAAAAAGAAATGGAGAATGGTAAAAAAATGAACTATTGAAAGAATGGCGATAAATTAAGAAGGTGTCTCCTATTTTCAAAGTATATTTTTTTCTTATTTGAGCTGCTTTTTTTTACCAAAACCAGAAAGAGACAATGTGTGTATTGTATTTCATTTCACTTCATTTTTCTAGTGTTTTTAATTTAAAATTTAAAATATACAAGTGGTACATCTGACTTTTTTGCAGCTGACAAATCATGTTTGTCATGCATCTTCTAGAAATTATTGCATTTAGTTTTACTTGCTTAAATCTATATATTTTACAATTATATTACTATATAGAACTGAAGACAAAATATATGATGTCACATAATTTATGTTCAGTTCTATGTACTAACAGTGAACTCATTTTCCAAGAGCTGAACTTTTTGTAATACAAATGGCAACACCTCAGAGCAGGAATCAAAGTTTCCTAGACCTATAAAGAAAGCTCAGATAGTAAACCCTCCCAGGGTAACTACCCCCCCCCAATTCAGTAAGGACTGAGCATTCTCCATTGCCAGAAAAAGCTGAGTGTCTATGGGGGAGATGGGGGTGGGGGGAGAGGATGGGAATTGACTATATTATTTTGGGAAAAATCATGCCTAACTGACAAGAGCTCTAAACAAGCCAACAGTTAATTGAAGGTTCTTCTCATAACTTTTCATTTAAAATAGAATTCTGTTGGAGGTGCTGATTCTGAGAAGAAAGTGTAGAAACTAGGACATGCCAAGCCTTCAGGCTATATTTATATTTTATAGCATCAAGGAGCATTACCATCGTCTCATCAGATCACTTGCACATCTCTATTAAAATATGTACTTTTAATTCATACTTGCGCACACACACCCCATACACATATACATGCTTTGAAAGCAAGTGATTATTTTCCATTTTTTGGTTTATTTGTATTTTAAAAATTCTTATTTCAAAATTGTATGTGCCATTTATAAAGCATAGTAGAGGATAGGGCTGGTAAATGGGGATGTTTTCTTGGTCATGCACACTATGGTGAGAAACTGATTATTTTGCTTTATTTCCAGGTGGAACAGAAGAGGCATATGCATTTGCTGACTTTAACCGTTCTGGCACCCTGATAGCCACTGTAGGGAGTAGCCCTGACTATACATTGACAGTCTGGGACTGGAAACAGGAAAAGATTATATTGAGGTCAAAAGCATTTTCACAAGATGTTTACAAAGTTACTTTTTCTCCTGAAAATGAAGAACAACTTACTACATCTGGTTCAGGTCACATCAAGTAAGCCAACTACCCTTTTTAAAAGAAATAGATTACCAAAAAGGTATCCATTTGAGTAAATGATATGACTCTGATTCAGGTGGCTGTAGGCTTTGTCCCTTCACAATGATACCTTGTGCACTGCTACTGTTACCCCAAGGTACCCCACCAAACACCTATTCTTAGCATCACCTAGCAGTTCTTTCACCAAGCCAATTGGCAAAAGCCAAAACAGTATCTTACTCTAGTCATTGTTTTTTTCTTTTACCATGTTAGTTTTTTGCAGGGGATGGGGATGAGGAAAAAGCCAGGGAACTGCCAGGGAAATGGAAGACCCTCTCTCCTTTTCATTGACAAGGGAAAAATTAAAGTGCTGCAAGGAAGTAAAAGTGCAATCTTTAGGAAGTGAGAAACCCAGAAGTAACACAAAACAGGGATGCTTGCTAACTGGAAGCTTTAGTCCATCCATCCAAGAAAACTTTGCACAATTATTGTTCTGGTGCTTTCTCTGTATCAGGAGCCTAGCTAATTAACTGTGTAAGTTAATCAGCCAAGCTTTTTAAGATAACTGAAAACCCACTGGTTTCATGCAAATATTCAAGGGCAGCGTCAGCATTGAATCAAATTATCTTTTGTGCATAGAATAAAGTGGGCTGTTTCCTGATTTTTTTTTTAAGAAATAGCTTTGCCTATTTGGTGGATATTGTCAATACAATATAATCCTGTATTCTGAATCACAGAAAGAGGATAAAAACTACAATTTTAAAAAATATAATGTGTTTAAGTCCATAAAGACATTGTAATAAGCTGCCCAGAGTCAACTCTAGGCGAGATGGGCAGCATACAAGTCAAACAAACAAACAAATAAAATTTTGATACATTTTGAAAACATCTCCAGTTGTCTGTGTTTCTGTGACATAAGTTGGAGAGTTGAGTGAAGCTAGGTCTTCGGTTAGTGTGAGATATTGTGACCCACGGGAAAGAACTTGCGCCTCAATCTTTTTCTAACTCCCAAGCTTCCTGTAGTGTAAATAAAATGCTCCCTTGTAGCTCTCTCACAGTAGCCCAAACAAAAGAAGCAAAAATGGAACTGAAAAGAATTTTGACAGTTTCCTTGTTGCTTACTTTTAGCTGGTAACCAAGAATTCAAAATGCCACATCTCTTGCTTTTTTGTTTTTAATTTTCTTAGAACTTGTAAGTTGTGAAAATTAGCAGTTGAGATTTTTGTTGCTATATAATTTGCAATAACTGGGATAGACAATTATTTTCCCTCTTTATTCTTAGCATAGCCAGCACTAACATATAAGAATAAATAAAAATGCTCTTAATTCCCATTGATTGATGACAAACATATGCAATGGATTATATTCATTTTTTTTTGCTTATAGTGGTAAGTCCATTCTGGACTGGGGTTCTTAAGTTTGTTTTCACTCATTTGTTTTAGTATTTAATTAACTGTGGATGTTTTGGGTCTGATCCTAGGCATACTATCTTTAACAATAATTTGGAAAAATAAAGCTACTTGTTTAAATTTTTGGATTGTTTTCCCAAATTAGCCATAACCGCATTTATTGATTTGGCTGAAATAGTACAGTGGCTGGCTAAAAATTAAAAATTTTATCACTCCTCACAACTGTAGAAGTAGGTGGAAGAGTTAGGGTTGTTCTGTAAACAATGATCAATCTTTACGGTTATTTTGGTGCCTACAAAAAGGCTGACATAATTCTAATGGAAAAACTAATTTGAACATAATTTTCATGGTTGTGTATCCAGGTTTTGGAGAATGGCTCTCACTTTTACTGGCTTGAAATTACAAGGGGCATTAGGTAGGTTTGGAAAGACATCACTGACAGATATTGAAGGATATGTGGAGCTGCCAGATGGTAAGGTGAGAAGCATTTTCCATCCTTACACTTTTCCACATGAGTAATCCCTTTGAATCCAGATTTAAGTGAATAAAGATATAACATTTTTGTTTTCTGCCATTGCTTAACATTAGACTTTAAAATGTAATTTTTTAAAAAATAGTTCTAAAATGTAACAATTGGGTGAAGACTCAATTTTTACTTATTTAAATAATTTACCACCTAAAACCTAGTGGACTTCAGTCAGAAATTATGTTGCCTGCTGCTACAGATGGCACACTCATGATGCAGTATTTTATTGTTAACTTTCTCCTATTTACTACTGCTTTTCAAAGCAAGGGCTGAACTATATTCTATATCACAGAAATGGCTGCAGTAAGTAGGGAGGATTGACTCCACACTGCATGATGAACAGTACCTTGCATAACTAAATGCACTTTCTGATGGGGTAATGCATTGTTGGATACAGCCCTATGTTTGTACAGTATGCTGGCTTTCAATGCTGACATTTTTGCACACAAACAATAAAAATGACACCAAATAATAGCATTCCAATACATCAGCCATAATAGAGTAAGTTTCCCTGAAGTGAAAATTAGATTGCCCAATAAGCCTACCTAGCTGAAAGAATTCTTTCTAGGTCTCTAAAATAGAAAAGTTTCTTGCCACATTCATTAGCACCAGTTCCATCTCTGAAGGTAGAAACACCTGGAGAAGAAATTCTGATAAAAATTTCAGGTCATTAGAGTGGAGGTTAGTATTACTGCAGGCATTTTTTCTCCCATACAACCTAAAATTGCCAAGCAGATACAGATTGCCTCCGGTCCACGAACCAAATATACTCCTTGGAGTTTTCCATGTATCCCTCTTTAGAACAATGTATTTGACAAATCATATTACAAAATTCTAATACAGTGGTTCTCAACCTTTTTCAGGTTGAGACCCCACTTGCCCCGCCCATGCGCGGCGCGTGCGCGATGGCCTGATCCATGCATGCGCGGCGTGCGCGCTGAAAAAAACAAAATGGCGGACCGCGACAGGCTGATCCGCGCATGCACGGGGCGCGCGTGACAAAAAAACAAAAAAAACAAAAACAAAAAACAAAATGGCGGACCGCGGTGTCCGGTGACCCCCGCGAAATGGTCGTTCGACCCCAAATGGGGTCACGACCCATAGGTTGAGAACCGCTGTTCTAATAGTTGTGCAGTAAGATGTTCTTCAGTTTTATTTCCAGCTTTTAACCAATAAATATATTCTAAAATTTCCAAAGCAGGTTGGGTTATGATATGGAATGTGCAAATCATGGGGGAAAATTAAAAATATTCCACTGGGAATATCCAAGGACTTTGATATATTTGGCAGTTGTTTGCATCATGGCTGATATCAACTGTTAACGTCATTGAACAGGACATTTCTGTGGTGCTTTGCCTGCTACACTCTTCATCAGTACAAAGTTGTCTTCTTAAAAAATTTTCTAGCACACAAAGACAAAAGTCCTTTTTATAGTAAAATTGCTTCAGCTATTATGTCATGTATAATTTCCCTACTGGAAAGAATTTTTGGATTTATGATACTAATTAATGTTGTTTCATTTGTATTCAAGGTACTTTCAGGTTCAGAATGGGGTAATTTGCTTCTTTGGGAAGGGGGACTCATAAAAGTGGAACTCTGCCGACCTGGCCATAAAAATTGTCATAATGGTCCTATTAATCAGTTAATTCTGGATGAAGGAGAAGTGATCACTGTTGGATCAGATGGATACATCAGGGTAAGGATTCCCCCCCCCAAAATAAGTATACTAAATGTGCAAAAATATATTGTACTCAAGCTTATTTATAATTTAAAAGCAGGAATCATCAGGTAGTTATATAAATTTAATTTACTATTCTACATTTATATTCTATAATGTTTTTGTTCAGAAGCAGCTATAGTGAGTGCTCCTTGTTAATAAATTCTATGGAAATATTGTTCATTAATTTCATACCTAGGAATAAATAACTTTAATTCCAAGTATTTCTCGGAGGGTAGATGCCACCACAGAAAAGATTCTTGTTCCAATTGCAGTAAGGATTAGGGTGAGGGGTGAAGAGACAGATCTCAATTTTTTGCCAGTTTTCTGACAAAATATGATACCTCAAAAGTTGTTATTAGCATATTAAGGCTAAACATATTGTTACGGCCCTAATTGTATCTCTTGAAATACAAATAGCTGTAGAGAGATTTATTTGTACCATGAGAAAAGCTGAGTTTCAAGACTGCTCAGATTTTTTTAAGGGTGCTATTTAAAAGGGCACATTGTATATCTGAAGGCAAATAATATTACCTCTTCCTCCTCTACCTCCTCCTCCTCCTCTTCCTCTTTTACTGCTTTGGGGGTTGAGGTAGATACAAAATTCTGGCTCTTGCTCTTCTGACAGCCTCAATCACTGTTAATTGGGACATATGAATAACATCTATTTATTTGTCTGATTGCTTGCTTATTTTATTTCTGCACAGCTTTTCATATTAGAAAAAGTCCTTTTGAATTCTCTTTTCTGAGATTGCTCTTTCATGATGCTTTAGCATTTTAAAACAATAACAACCTCCTTTTTCCCCAAAAACTTTTGTGAAGGTTTGGGATTTTGAAACAATAGACACAGCTGATGTTGTGGATGATACTGGACTTGTAGAGATGGAACATATAAATGAACTTTTAGTTGGTAAAAATGTCAGTCTGAATTTTATGATGAAAATTCATGAACGGGGAGAACCATATTGGTATGCTCAGGTGAGACATTTTCTAATAATTAGTGAATAGATAATTCAGTACTGATGAGGTCAAGAATACCAAAGGAAAGGATTTTTTTTTAGTATCAGTTGAAATATCACTAGGTTTTTATTCCCATTGGCTTTGTTCACACAACCATAAATCAGGTTCTACAAACTCCACTGACTTGCACTGTCAGACCAATGCACATTAAAAACAATAATTCATCTGGTATTAAAATTTACAGTCCTACCATAGCATAAGTATGAGAAATGTTAGATGGTTCTATATTCTGTATCTGGACATTCCTTTTAGAAAGGAAGTACTAAATTGGAAAGAAAAAGTGAAATTGTATAAGACAAGATCTTTTACCTTCACTTTTATAACTTTAATAAAACATTTAAAACATGGGTGTCCAACCTTTTGGCTTCCCTAGGCCTTATTGAGTGAAGAGGAATTGCCTTGGATAACATTTAACATGTATAATATTGTTAATGTATACAATTGATAAATGTCCTTTATTTTTATTATAACATTAAAACAAAATAGGGCAATATAAACATACAACTAATGGGATATTTGAGCTTATTTTTGTGTAACCAGTGCATCAATGTCTCATTCGATGGAAGTGGTTGAAATTCTTAGTGAGTTCTCAAGGTGCTTGTTAGAAAATTTTGATCTAATTTTACTCTTTGTGTGCTTCATCCTTGAAAAAAAGTTGTTTACAAATGTCAAAAGGATGATGACATGAATATAGCTTGATTGTGAAGTGAGGGACATTTTTCTCTGGGAAGATAGGACTTATAGAAGTCTAGTAAAGAGACAGGATCTATTTTTTCTGAATGTTTAATTTAACTCTACACATTCCATTTGAAAATTTGCAGATAATGTATTTATATTCACTAAAAACGGAGTTGTAAATATACCCAAACTTTAATTTAATTTTAATTTATTAAATTATTTTGCAAAGTAATACAACAAACCTCATACAATAATAAAATAAGAAAATCTATATCTCTGCTTCCTTGCAAAAAATATATATCATTTTTTGCTGAGTTAATTAACAACAAACACTTGTTTCCATAGGCACACACATATATTATCACACACTTATTATTGGTAATCATAATGTTTTACTTGCCAAGTCACCCAAGTGCATATAACATCTCAGTTTGACTGACTGTATGATGGATATGGGAGGTGAAGTTAGTGCTGTCCCCTAAAGATCGTTCCATTGTCATCTGAGCAGTCCACGCTTGAATATTATATAATCAAGTCATGAAAAACTTTTGCAAAAAATCACATAAGAATACTAACAGTTTACAATCTTGTGGGGCCGGATTACCAGCTGTCCAGGGCATTATGTGGCCCATGTGTTTAAGTGGTTTAAATGCTTCTCCAGTGAGATGATATTTCTATATTTTCCTATAGCTTTAATTGCTAATAATAATTGTATGGTAAAATTCTTGAATCTTTATATGCTTCTAAAGATTAAAACACAGTCCACTCAACTGAGGGTTGCAGGAGATGACAGCTGTGTCAGTGTTCAGTTTACAATATAGTTTAAGTTTGTTTTCCTCCTGTGAATTCAATGTAAGTTTTTATTCACCCATGGTTAAGAGATGGCTTTTTATATTGTAGATTCATTGTAAGCTAGGAAAATTTGATTTCCATCCTTGTTAAAGTATCAGATCAAAAACCCTCATACTTCCAAATTCTTTATGCCATCTATTGCTTAGAGTAATTATATTAACTAAATGCAAATAGAGCAATACTATTTTTATATACCTTATTTGCAATAGTGTTATAATGGAAAAAATCCTTTTATAATCATACAGCACATTTATCACAATTACTACGTAAAATGATCATTATTAGGATTCAGAATTGAGTCACATTGTGATGTGGTTTATTCATTCAGATTGAGTTACAACCTTGGATAATCCTGAAATACTGCTATTATATTCAAGAGGAAAGCTCTCATTGGTACTTAAGGAATTTTCCCCTTTTGGGCCAAGGGCAATGCTTTTTTTGGTGAAAGAGGAATTTACTAAGTATTGCATATAATATGATTCCGATCCCTGTCCTTTCTTTTTAACCTAAAAAGATTTAAAGTCATGTTATTATATGCACCAAGATGCATTAGTCCAAATGTAATTGGACAAATGGCTGATTTGGTGGAAAACTTGCAGTTATTTTTTTTTCCAAAATCAGATCTATGGCTTTAAGACAGGAAAAATGGAATAATAACCAAGTATTATTATAATTATGCTTCTTTAGGATTTCAATGGAGCCATATGGAAGCTTGATTTAAGTTTTTCGAATGTTGTAAGTTTTACTTCATGTTCCCTTTCTGTGCTGTATCCTTCCATTATATGATATATGTCACGAATAAATAAAATTACTTTTACAGTATCATTAGTAACCAGAGTTATTTTAAGGCATCTTAAAACCACTAGTAATTTTAAGCGACATGATTAATATTTTATATTTATAGTACACAAATAGAAAAAAGTAAAAGAAATTAGAAGTACCAAATTTAAGGCTATGCCCTATCAAGCCATTACATACAACATGCAATAGAAAGGACAAAAATAAAAGAAAATCAGGATTCTTTGTGACGTAACTTTAATATAATATGAATATAAATTCCTAGGGTCCTGTTGTAGAAAAGTAAGATGTAAATAAGAACAGATGAGATATTTTACAATTGATGGATATTTTTTCTTTAAATGTTTAGAAGAAATATCATTCTCCAGTGGCAATAATTATATGCAATGTGGAATTTAATAATAATAATTTATGAGATATTAAATGACAGAAAGACATGTTTAAGTATCTAAACCTATTTAATAGAACGTGTTTCTGGGTATATGAAGAAATTAATCAAGCCTATAGTTTGTGTTAAGGTAAAATGAGTAATGTATTTATTTTTATTTATTTGTTTTATTTTTACCCTTTATTATTTTTATAAATAACTGTAGGCAGTGGACATATCTAATACTCCTTCCTCCTACTATTTTCCCCAAAACAACAACCCTGTGAGGTGAATTGGGCTGAGAAAGAGTGACTGGCCCAAGATAAATAGTATAAGTTTTAAAAGACTGTATAACTTCAAATACATGCATATCCACATGTGCACATCACATGCGGTATCCTACTTCCTATTTTCTATACAACAGCCCTAATAGGTGAGTTGGGATGAGAAAAATGACTCACCCTAAGTCACCCAACTGGCTTCCATGTTTAAGGGAGGACTAAAAGTTAGGGTTTCCTGGTTTCTGGCTCAGCATTTTATCTACTACATGAAAACAAATTAAGATTCTACATTACAATAGATTCAGGATGTGGGAAATATAATAATTCTTGAGAAAATGTTATCCTAATCAGTGCAGTGTTTGTATGTAATGAAAATTTGAGGAGTTACATCCAGACAGTAAAAAATAGAAACTTTTATACTAATTACTAAAAATAAGAATTAAGTTTAGAATCTGACAGGTGTGTCATGAGACCAAAACAATTGAAAGAGAGTACATGTACATTGTTAAATTGTTTTTATCAATAGCCCTTTAAAGGCCTTTTTAATTATTTCCATTATAGACACGTGATCCAGAATGCCTGTTTACTTTTCATTCTGGAAAGATAGAAGCCATAAGTGTATCTCCAGTTACATATATCATTGCAACTACTGCTCTTGACCGTAAGTATACCTTCCTCCTTCTAATTTTGCTTTTAGAACATAGAACAATAAGGTTAGAAGGTACCTTTTGGGTCTCCTAGTACAACCCCCCTGCCCAAGCAGGAGACCCTATACTATTTTGGACAAATAGTTGTGGAGTCTCTTCTTGAAAACCTCCAATGTTGAAGCACCCACAACTTCTGGAGGCAAGTCATTGCACTGATTAATTGTTCCCACTGTCAGGAAATTACTTCTTAATTCTAGGTTGGATCTCTCTTTAACAATCTTCCATCCGTTACTCATTGTCCTGCCCTGAAGTGCCTTGAAGAATAAGTTGATCCCCTCTTTTCTGTGACAGCCTCTCAAATATAGGAAGACTACTATCATGTCACCATAGTCCTTCTCTTCATTAGACTAAACATACTTAGTTCCTTTAACCATTCCTTGTACAGTTTAGCCTCCAGATCCTTTGTCATCTTTGATGCTCTTTTGTGCACTCTTTCTAGAATCAACATCTTTTTTATATTGTGATCAGAACTGGACACAGTATTCCAATTCTGGTCTTACCAAGGCTGTATACACTGTATACGCTTCATATGATCTTGATACTATCCCTGTTAATGCAGCCTAGGACTGCATAGTCTTTTTTGGCAGCTGTAGCACACTGCTGGCTCATACTTCAGTGGTTGTCCACTGTGATCCCTCTCACAGTCATTACTATTGAGCCAGGTACCATCTATTCTATACCTGTGCATTTGTTTTTTTCTTGCGTCAGTGTAAGATCTTACTTTTCTCACCACCAAATTGCATTTTGTTGAATAAGGCCCAGTGTTCAACTCTGTCAAGATCCTTCTGTATCATGAGTCTATCTTCTAAAGTGTTGGCTATTCTCCCCAGTCTAATGTTGTCTGCAAATTTGATAAGTTCTCCTTCGGTCCCCAAATCCAAATCATTTACAAAGATGTTGAAGAGTATTACGCCTAAGACAGAACTTTGAGGTACCCCACTGGATGCTTCCCTCCAATTAGATCAGTGGTTCTCAACCTTTTTCAGGTTGAGACCCCACTTGCCCCGCCCATGCGCGGTGCAACCCCGGCGTGCGCATGCGCACAAGCCGGGCCGATCCGCGCATGCGCGGCGCGTGTGACGAAAAAACCAACAACAACAAAATGGCGGACCACGACGGGCCGATCCGCGCATGCGCGGCGCGTGCGCGACGGCCTGATCCGCGCATGCGCATTGCGCGCGACAAAAAAACAAAATGGCGGACTGTGACGGGCCGATCCGCGCATGCGCGGCATACGCGCGCAACGGCCTGAACTGTGCATGCGCAGCGCGCGCGCGACAAAAAAACAAAAAAAACAAAAAAAACCAAAATGGCGGACGGCGGTGTCCGGCGACCCCCACGAAACAGTCGTTCGACCCCAAATAGGGTCACGACCCATAGGTTGAGAACCGCTGAATTAGATGTAGTCCCATAGAGGGCTATACAATGAGTGCCGTTGGTCAGCAGTTTTCGAATCCGCCTGGTGGGTATGCTGTCTATCCCACATTGTTCTATGTTACCCAAAAGTAGGCTGTGGTCTACTTTGTCAAATGCCTTACTGAAGTCTAATTAAACTATGTCCACAGTGTTTACTTGATAAAACCAATTTAATCATTTGTCAATTTAGTCTTTTTTAGTTCATTTTCTTATGGATTTAAAAGTAAATGTTAATTACATTAATTAGTTGTGTTGGAGATGGTATAGATTCCACCTATTCCAATTTTTCACCTCCTGAATATATATAGGATTATCATTTTCATTATCTCAAAGGCAACAAGTTGAACAGTCCTTGAATTTTTCAATTCCTATGACACAGATTTTTGTAGCTTTCTTTTTGTTCAGGAGAAAATTCTCTGAGTGGATTTGAACCAAAGTTTCCTTTCTGTGAATGGCAAGAATCTTTCTGTAATAGAAAGATTCCCACCCACCTATCTCCTGCCACCCGTAGAAGCAAGAAGATAGCAATTGTATCTTCCAGAAGGAAATAGAAAAATTTAAATTTACTCTTTGAGTAAGCTGTCTTGACTTTTTAAGTCAAGCTATCTCTTGAAATTATTCTGAACAGTTTTAAAAGGATGAAATTAGGGTATTATGTGAATGTTGATGGGACAAAAATGGGAAAGGAAGTTAATGTGTGACTATGTGTCACTGGTTTTTTCCCCATTCAATCATGTCTAATTGTTGGATACTGCCTTGACAAGTCCCTACAGATTTGTTAGTAAGATAGTTCTGCCACTGTCTTCTTTCTAGGTCCAAAGATAGACACTGACCCAAGGTTACCCAGCTACCTTTGTCCCTAAGGTGGGATTGGAAATCCACATACCTCCAATTTCTAGCCTGATGTCTTAATTTCTACATCAAACTGGTTCATATTACTAATTGTGTATAAGTAGTGCACTTAGTATTACTATGTCTTACTGTTGTATTTTACTATTCTATTATTGTTTTACTCCTAATATGTAAACCAGCTAGAATTATGTTGTAACTAAGAACAGCATATACATTTATATAGAGATAATAAGTAATTCAGGTTCCATTGGGATCTTTCTCTTTACTTGATCTTTCTCTTTACTTGATCTTGATAGGTTCAGTGCGTATTTATGATTACATTGGCAAGATGCAATTAGCTGATATGAAATTTAAACAGGGAGGAACAGCACTTACCTGGGCTCCAACATTGGTAAGTACACACAGGAAAAAAGAGTACATGGATTAAACCAGGTTGGTGTAAACTGTTAAAAATCAATTGTTTATGATGGGGCTCAATAAAACTGAGGAAACATCTGCTTGTTTTTTCTCCAAATCATGTTCTCATTATCTGGATCTAGGGACTATTGGTATCTTGATTTTGGAGAAATGTGTAAAATTTCAGAAGATGTGAGAGTGAGTACATTTATTAGGAAACACTTCATGGAGTTTTTCCTGAAAATAGAAAAAAGAATTGATAATTTATGGATTTCATTATTTAAAAAGGAAAATATGAGAAAAAGGGAAATGATACAATCTTAAAGAGAAAGGAATGGACCTCAAATCTGACAAAAATGTTGGTGAATGCCATTCTGGTGTGCCTTTCAGAATGCTAGTATGCTAGTTAGCCATGTATCCACCTCTGAAGGGGAAAATGCTAGTAAATCCCAGCATTCTGAGCCTTTCAGAAGACTGGCTTTTGTTAGTATTATGAGTCTTTCAGAATGCTAGCATTCTCTAGTGTTTAGTGTTTCACCCTCCAGAAGATGAAAGGCTGGTGAATCCTGTGCAGGGCTACCTGTATAGGAAGACTCGAAAGAGAATATATTTTTGAAAAGAAAAAAGGTTAGTGTTTGAAAAAGTAAAAATGAAGACCAACATAGAAGCATCACAGCTGTGACAGGCAGTGCTGTTGTACAATTGTTTTACAACCTGAGTAGAACCTTCGTATCTTTGCAATAAATAGTACTCATAGTAGTTCTTAAAGGAAAATATTGAAGGAAAACAGGGAAACAGGAAAAAGTTTAAATAAACTTAAATAGTTGAAATGAGAGTATGAAGGAGGAAAGTAGGAAAGAAGGGGGGGGAAATGACATTAAGAGCAATTTGATAACAGAACCAATTATCCAGAGAAGTGGATCTCTGCTCAATGCATTTCAAACAGAGATTAGACAGCCATTTGAGTGGTTTGATTTGTATTTCTGCAGAGTACAGCTTTTATTCCACATTATATCTCAATATAATACTGCCTTTTGGAAATAAAATGTCAATCACAATTATGCAAAATTGTTCTTTATTCATATCATACATATCATGATACAAACTTTATATATCATAAATTTTCACAGATTTAGGAGATATTTTCTGTAAGTACCTTATATTAATGCAAACATTTTTTTTTGTCTAAGGTAAATCCCAAAGGAGGTATTATTGCTGTAGGTTTTCAGGATGGCGTTGTTCGCATAATTGAACTTTATAATCCCAAAGGACTGCCTGTCATTGCTGGACGGGAAAATGTAGGAGATGCAGCCTTGCGTCTGAAACAGGCTTTTAAACCTCATGTGTCTGTAGTTACAGCTTTGGCCTATGAACGTAACGGGGAAGTGCTAGCCACAGGGGTATGTATTGACTTTTCTGTGAATACTTGTTAATAGGCCACATGAAAAAAGATGCATGGAAAAGTAGGACTTGGAATTTTTGCTCTATGATCAAGTCTAAAGTAGGATCTATACCCTTAGACCTAATCTATGATTTGGGGGTGGATTTCAGGTGATTAAAAAGTTTGGCCTAGAATGAATTTGAGGGAAGCAATGAGTTCAAATGTATTACTCTGCGGTTTGCTAAGATAATGGAGGCACATTTCTGATGACCTTCTGTTGCAAAGAAAATTGACTAATGATTGGTCCTAGACATATGTAGCTCCAGCTGCAATGCATGATTTTACTAACAATCAAGTTTTTCTATTTCAGAGCAAAGATAAAACTGTTTTCTTCTTTACTGTTGAAGATAAATATGAACCTATTGGATTCATTAGTGTTCCAGGACCAGTACAGACATTAGAATGGTCACCCCATTCTCATGTGAGTAGCTGATTTGCTTCTGTTGTCCATATGAACGTCATGTTTGTTAATTTTGCAACCTACAATGATCTAGTGTTGTAAGATTCAAATTATATTATTTAAATAAATATATATTTAAATATTGATCTAGATATATTCTAAGTGATTTGATGAACATTTTAATGATAGCGAAGACTATAATTTTTAGACCAATGTGCATTTATTTCTATGTATTTTTATATTTCATCTGCCTTTTTTCCCATTTATTTAACTGGGAGAGATTTGTTTTGGTTTTTAGTTTCACTATCATAGTAATACTAAAAAAAGACTATACCTAAAAACTGCATCTCTGAAGATACAGAAACAGACATAATTAAACATTGTTATTTCAGATCCAAGAAATAGGAAAAAATCTAACATCTGACATGTCATCTTATTGCAAAACCATGCACCCAGGCGGTGCAGTGGTTAGAATGCACTATTGCACCATTGCAGACAAACTCTGACATTGTAAACTGCCTATATTTAAGTCTAAGTACTATTGCTATTACAAAACAGTATATTGATGGACAGAACAAAGATGGAAAGTAAGACTGGAAGTGATGATGTGGAAGTTTGTGTTTGTGTAAGTTGTATAAGTTAATCATAGTGCTTTGAGAAAAAGACTATTTAAAATTTGAAAATTCTATAAAATATTTATTCCCACAGTAGTTTGCTAAATAAATTACATTTATATGATTCATTTTTAACCATTCTGAAAGACTGCATTATATTGCCAGTACTTTTATCAAGACTATATTTCAAATATATATTCTATTTTCTAAAACAAACAAAAACAAATCTTATTATTAAGACTTCAAGCAATCTGACCCTGGACATTCTTATATATCATTCTTATATATCCATCTATGAACATTGACATTTGTTGTTGGGAAGCTGCCAGCCAGGATGGAAGGAGGAGTCAAGCAAGGAATAAGCCTTGAGTCATTGCACAATCACAGGAAGCATAAACCTAAACTCCCTTCCCCCTTAATATCTATGAAACCATGAAATTTGAATTGAAGAGAAAAACAATAGAAAAAAGTAATGAGAAAGTGAAAAAGAAGTAAAGAAAAAAATAGAAACAAAAAAGGAAGACAAAATAAAAAGTAATAAAGATGTGGCTTCCCATCTTTTTAACAGCTGTTACATTTATATTTTACCCTCCCTGTCTTAGGTTACACCATAATTTCCTTCTTTCCATTTTCTACCCATTCTTATCATCAAATCCATAACTCATGTGTTAATTTTTTCTTTTTTCAGCAAAAGTTCCACAAGAGGTTTCCAGTCACTAATAAATATAATCATTGATTTTTCTCTAAATAAACAAGTTAATTTTGCCGTCTCTTCTAGTTCTGTCATCTTCCCTAACCATTTCTCTGTTGTGGTTGTTGTGCATATAGCAATCTTGCCACAGTAAACATATATAGGAACAATATTCCATGGCTCTTTTGTAATTGTCTGTTCATTAGTCCCAGTCAAAAAAAGTTCTGGTTTCAGTTGAACATTAGTCTTTAAAATATTTTGTATTGTTGTATGCATTTAAACCCATTTTCTGGCTTTTTTTTTTAACAAGTCCACCAGGCATGATAAAATTACCCTTCATTTTGTCCACATTGCCAACATGAATTAAGTATCTTTATATGTTCTAACAATTTTTTGGAGTAACATACCACAGGTACATCAGTGAATAAAAATTCTCCACATCTAGGAGTTGGGTAATCCAGGTTCTAATTCTTTCTTAGGCACGGAAGCCAGCTGGATGACCCTAGGGCTGTCACACTTTTCAGCCGAAACTAGCATCAGGTTTTGCAGCAAGCCTACTAAAAAGCAAACTATTGTTGCACTGTGCATTTGTGGCTTTGCTGCAAGAACTAGGTAAACATAGTACAAAAACAAGTGGAACCTGCAGTTATGCAGGACAAAAGCAACAACATAATGGTATGCTTTCTTTGTTATAATAAAGCCTATTTTTGTCCTATTTTTCAAAATCAAGTATTATATATACATGCCTGCTAGTTTTGTTTCATGTTCTTATGTACAGCCAGAGAGCAAGCTCCTTATCCTTTGTCAGAATGGCATCGTTGTTCAGGTTCCGGCTCCAGACCCTATGGCCTACGATGCAGTAACTACCTATAGGATCAAAGATCTACCTGCAGAATATTTTCGTTTCTGGAGTATCAAATCTCGGATATTGGTAAAATATTGTATTAATACTGTAGAGAATCTTCTATGATAGAGTAATCTCCTTGGGAAACATTCTGTTTGCCTTCCCAACAGTAGCAGTTCAAGGATATATGGGGCCCCGCGTCGTAGGGATAAGTTATATCCCACCATTGTGAAGATTTGCATTTTAGAATGACTCAGAGTGAGGGATAGCATTGTCACCCTGGGGCAGTGTCTAAAGCCTAAAGCCAGTCTTGCTTTCAGAACATCCTGTCCCATATATCAAAACAGGTTGATTAAACATTTGGAGGTAAAAACATGTGCAGTAAAAATGTAGTGTCACTACATAACATTTTCATTTTGTCTAATTGTGAACTTATTTTTAGAAATTTTAACAGATTAACTATAGGACTCCGAGTTAATAATTCTAAATACTTGTTTTCTGTTATACATGTAGTTTAAGATCCAAATATTGTATGAAAATAGGATCGCTCAGAGGAGAAATATTTTATATTTTTTAATGAACTAAAGATGCTTGAGCAGCATCTTCTGTTAGTGGAGTGCACTGTTATGTCCTGTTTAGGTATATGTGGCACCATATTAAGTATTATGCTTTCCATTTTTTCAAGAGCTTAATCTTACATTGAATTTCATTGCTTCTATAAAGAGAGAAGAGGAAATTAAACGCAGAGAAAAAATTAAACAACAGATGGAGAAAGAAAAGGAGCAACGGATCAAACAACAGCTGGATCAGGGGAAAACACTAGAAGAAATAGAGCTGCCCGAAGAAGCACCTGTCGAAGAAGAACCACTTCCAGAAATCTACATCCCAGAAACTCCAAGTCCCATCCTTTGTGGGTTTTACTCTGATCCTGGGAGATTTTGGTTATCGTTGGTAAATTTTATTTATTTAAATTATTACATTTAAATTATAGTTATTAAATATATTCTTATTTCTCATTTTGTGGAAGGACATACATTATAAATTAAATAATATCAAATCTATATTTGGTACTCAAATATTTTTCTTAAGTAAACCTAAATGTCCCAAAATAGCATATAAGGTTATAAGTTCTTCAGACCTCTTCAAGAGGCTTAGATGTAAACTGGAAAAGAGTGAAAGTTTGGGTGAAAAGGTGACTTGATGCCAAAATCAGCAACTTTATCTAGGTATTAATTATGTGAGATGAGATATTTACATTAGTCTCGATTAAGTGCTGTGATCTGGTGCAGAGCTAGTTCACTCCCTGTGGTGTACCTTGAAAAGTGCACAAGCATGAACCAAACAGGCAATCAGGCACTCAAACTACTACTCTATCTTAATACAGGTAATCCCTGGGTTATGACAGTTCACTTAGCACCCGATCGAAGTTAAGCGATAAGTGCCCCCTAGTGTTTACGACCAAGTCCAAAAATTATGAATGTTGCAACCACGGTAGTTGTTTGCTCCCTACAACTGCTTTCCCCTCCAATCCTACCCTCCCCAGGCTCACTTGCCTTGCAAAGATCTCTCTTCTCTCTGTCGTAGTTTCTTTGCCTTAGAGGGAGAGGAGAGTCGGCTTGGAAAAGTTCTAGGGGCTGTGATCTCACGTGACTTCAGGCACACATCAGAATGGGTGCTTGAAGTCGCAACCATCTCGGTGCAAAAAGCATTTCCAAGCCAACTCTCCTTTCCCTCAAAGGCAAAGAAACCACAGCAGAGGAGAGACAGATCTTTGCAAGCTAAGCGCTTCAGGCGTGGCAGGATGGGAGGGAGAAGCATGAGATATCTCAGTGGATCAGGGAGGCCTTGGGGGCCTGTTCCATCACTAGGCCCCCATGGCCTTCCCCACCCTGAGATACCTCATGCACACTTAACAACCCGCTCATTCAGTTAACGAATGCATGGGCAAAAGCAGGGAGTGATCGCGTTCAAGGTACGCGATTCACTCCTACAAATCCTCCAGTTACGAATGGAATGGGCAGGCTCCATTACATTTATAACTCAAGAATTACCTGTAATGTAGTCTCTTGGCTAATGTTACATCGCCATATGCTAAATAAATAAACACGGTGTTATGATTGCTTCAGGCTGCACTCAGTACTATTCTTAGGAGTGCAGGGATGAAGAAACAATGCTTTGAGATAGATGCCATGCTGTGCAATTATCAAAATATAAAAAGCAACTGTAGCCTAGATCTGTTTCTATTCTCAAAGAAAATACAAATTCCTAGGTGGAGAAAAAAAAAGATTTTTTTTCTCTCTGCTTTATAGAACTTATAAAGTAGTTTTGGAAAACCCACTTAACTCCATTGCATTCCAGATTTATTGGCAGTTTTTAATATAAGGAAGGGATTATATCATCTTGAGTTTTCTTAGCAACACCATTCCCATTGCTGATTTGACACTGCACTGTTCTACACAACCCCCAATACAAGAGTAATATTTAAATGAAAAATGCAAAAGGAAAAACCATTAAGTGAGAACATATGCTTCTTATAAATAAGAGTTGTCCTTATCTTTCCATGCTACTGAACCAGTTTCCTTTTGATTTTAACAGAGCTGAAAAGTTCCTTTACAAAACAACAAAAAAAAATAAAAACAGGGTGTGTGTATTAGTTGATTTGAAATATTGCCTTCAATGGAGCCCTTTTGTGAAAAAGCAGAGAACTGGACTTAACTGTAGTAGGTTTATTCAAAACTGGGTATAGAATAAGTGCATAAATATGAAATAATTATAATATTTTCACAAAACTCTTCCAATAACTTCTTATAACATTGTCTTTTTCCCCAGGGAGAATACGACACAGGATTTTTGTATCATTGTGCATTTTCCTCTGAGCAGCAGCAAAAAGATCCTGAGACTCGACAGGATGAACCCTTTGATGTTATCCCTATTAAAGATGCAGATGAAACTCCCATTCAACGCATCACATTTTGGTAACAAGGCTTTTTTGGCCTGTAAAATGAGAAAGAATTTTATGGCTAATGTTTTTTTTTTTAAAAAATGTTTATTTTATGCATGTATATATTCATTAAAATGTACTGCTAAATAATGTAAAATTGCACTAAAGTACAATGGAAGGTACATTATGATAAAACAAAACCATTTGATTTTGGTGTGGATATTATGGATGTTTTTGATACTGTGTTTGATTGGACAGTATTCTTTTTCCTTGCTCTCAAGTTTATTTAACCTGAGCAAAATATAGTTATTTTGAAATAACGAAGTATTTTATCAGTTCTCATTCTTTGATCAAGCATATAGAAGGGCAAAATATACTTTCCACCTTTTCATACTGTATCCAGATCCAAGCCTCTTGGTCATATATTACTCAAATTCATTTTATCTGTTAAAGCCAGATATGAAAAATATGAAAACTAGCTTCTAATTTTTGAAAGCCAAGGCAAGTGAATCTCCTCTTACTCTCATGATGTTGTACTAACATGGAGGTGGTCTCATATCTCATTCCCCTCCTGCCCGAGATATAACCTTTCTGTATGTATAGGTCTGATTGTGGAACACAAAGAACAAATTTGAAATTCAGAATAGTCCTCGAATTCATGAGAGGGCATGAGGTGATGGTGTCTTTTTGTATGCACATAGATTAAAGGCCTGGATATTAAAACATATGAAGACTGATTGCAGGATTTGGGTTTGGCTAATCTAGAGAAAAAAAGAACTAGAGGGACATGATAGCAGTATACCAGTATTTGAGAGGTTGCCACAAAGAGGAGAGGGTCAAATTATTTTCCAAAGTACCAGAGGTCAGGACAAGAAACAATGACTGGAAACTAATCAAGGAGAGCAGCCATCTGGAATTAAGGAGAAACTTCCTAACAATGGAACAGCTTGCTTTCCGATGTTGTGGGTGCTTCATCACTGGAGGTTTTTAAGAAGAGACTGGACAGTCACTTGTCTGAAATGATACAGGGTCTCCTGTTTAAGCAAGGGGTTGGACTAGAAGACCCCTGAAGTCCCTTCCAGCTCTATTCTGATTGATTGAAAAATATAAGAGAGGCAAAGTGAATGAGTCCTCAAAGGAAAGCAGTAATGAAACAGTAGAAACCGTATTGTTTTTTGTTAGCAGTCAGCTCCTTGCAAGGTCATAGATTTTCAGTCTCTTTTCAGCCCATTATTGGTAACAGGAGAGACAAAAAGTAATGAATATAATAGCAATTTTGTATACTTGATATCAAATTGTATATGGAATTTAAGGGTTTTGAAGATGCAGAAACTTCCTATCTGCTCATAAATTATTCAAGTGACATCCCCAAATGTGCATGGACTTCAATATGGCAACCTGCTGCTTGGTAGAGAAATAATATTGTTATTGTTTCTGTCACTTATTAAGCCCGCAATGGAGTTCTCTGACAGTTTTATCATCGTAGGATATTTCGGTCTCTTATCCGATGTGGCCAATAAGGAAGATTGTCTTGATGGAAATATGCAAGAATTGTTACCTAGGCAAAAGGAGGGTTAAATATTTTTTTAAGCCCTGAGAAACAACTTGTATGTGGAGGTAGCTTAGCTGGACACTTCCTGATTCACTAAGTATAACAAGGTTGCATGGGCCGTAGGAAGTACAGCTCAGTTAGACATGCATGATTCTGTTATTATACCTAATGTAAATAAAGTAGTTCTAGAACTCCTGGGTTTTATCTCTTCTGGTCTCCCTAGTGGGGCTGACTTATGCCTTCTGTTTTATCCCCAGCATAAACAGATTTAGTAGTATATGAAAAAAAACCATCATGTTCATGTTTTAATTATTTTTTCAGCTCCACAGGTTTACTAATGTTTTGTGGAATGCAGAATGGAATAGTGAGGATTTATCCTCTCCATAGCAAAGAACTCTGTGTGGACAACATAGCTGGATATTGGTCATTCGGTTTGCATGATAATGACTATGGGCAAATTCAAGGGATATACTCCAGTTTTGATGATCGATTTCTAGTAACTTGTGGAGCAGATGGCAACATCTTTGCCTATAACATTCTTTCTGCTGAGGAAGTTAAGAAAGTCCTGAAGACTAAAGTGCCTTCTCCAAGAGTAAGTAACAATCAGTAATGCATTACTCTGTACTTTCCCCCCTATCATTGAAGTACTTGTTGATTGGGAAATACTCTCAGTTTTCTCCATAACCTATATAGATAGAGAGGGTGGAATGGAGGGAAGACAGGGCAGACACAGAAGTAAATATACACATACACACAGGAAGTCCTGTGGAAAACAGCAAAACCCTCAAATCACAGTCATATGACAATGGAACATTGCAACCGGTCACAAAGTAAGCCAATTGCCCATTTCCTGGAATGCAATCGTGACTGCTGGGGGGGGGGGTGTAGGCAGTTGTAACTTCAAAGATCGTTCATAACCAACTTTTTTGAAGTCCATCATAACTACGAACAATTATTAAACAACCAATTGTAGGTCAAGGACTACCTACATATATTAGCTTGCTTTGAAAGTGGGAATAAAAAATTATTAGAAAAAATGCTATGATTTATAAAATATTGTGAGAAGTTATCTGGAATTCCATCTGAGCTTTAGTTGAATGCATGCCACATATAGAAAGAGCATTGATTATTTAATTTTATTCTTCTGCAGAGTGGTCTTGACAAAGAGAAAGTAGCAGATGATATTGAGGATACATATGCCTACAGGTAAGGTTACTAAAAGTGAGACATTAAGCTTTATTTTTTGAAAACTAGCTTTCTTTTATGCTTATTTATATTTTTAAGCAATCCCTTGAGAAACAAATACATTTCCAAATGAATCTGATTTTAATAAAGTAATTTTAGTGGCATTTATGACTCCTGCCTAGAGTTCCTACATTTTTCTGGAGCATTATACTTTCCTTTGCAATTTTCTCTGAAGATACTATCTAGTGATCTCAGTAGCTCTATATTTATAATTTTGAACATTTGCATTTTAATATTAAAAATATGAGATTTTTTTTAGATTTTATCTTCTTAAAAATGTAAGTGTGGATCAAGGATGGAAGGAGAAATGCAAATTATTTGGCCACATACCCATACACTACAGTATATGGCCAGAAAGTAACATTGTAGAACTTCTACTTTTATATTTTGACCATTTAATTACAAGAAATACAGTACAGGCTATGAGAGTCCTACTTCTTTCCAGTGCCAAGGTTTGTGGACAGATGCCAAGTAAGATGCTTCCCCAGGACACTACCAAGTCTCTGGCCTAGAAGGAAGGGCCAGAGCATGAAGATTCAAAATGCTACTTGGAGACATCTTTTCTTCCATTCTTTGGGCTCAGTGGTCTTCTACAGTCATATTTAATTATGAGGATAGAGGTTCATTCTCCAAGCTTGTGGGTTGGTTTCCAAACGTTTTGTTACCAGGCTAGGTAACATCTTCAGCAGAATTTAGGGGATGTCAGTGTCAGTGTTCTTCTGCTTTGTGTGGTCAGTAGGTCTTGTGATGGGAAAGTCATGTCAGGTGAGGGTCACGTCAGGTGAGGGTTTTGTGGTGGGGTTTGTGATAGGTCATGTCAGGTGAGGGTCATTGGGAGGTGAAGTGCAGGTCGGGGGGAATTGCATGGATTGGTTGAGGATCAGTGCCATTGCTGGTTGACTGTGCAGTTGATTTGAATTTGAATTCTGAGGGGTTTGTGAGAGGTTGTAGGTTGATGTGTCTGTTGATGGAATTTCTTGTGGAGTGCCAGGCTTCGATAAACTTGTGTGCATGGTGGATGGTAGTGTGGCCAATGATTTTTGTATTGCTCCAATCAAATCGGTGCTGTTTGGTGTCAGTGTGGATAGAAATTAGGGATCTGGGATCGTAGCAGTTGACTGCCGTTGATGTTCATGGATTCTGGTTTTCAATTGACATGATGTTTGTCCCACGTTGTCCCACGTTGTCCCACCTTTACCATCATCCTACACTCACGCTATAGATATTCCCCACTATTGCAAACATTTAATTATGTTAACTAAGTTCATGTGTTAATGCCCAGCTTAATCAATGCTATATAAAAACATTTTTTGTTTCTACAATGTATTAAATAAATAGGTCCTTATCCAAAAGATTCCATTCAACATAATTATAGACTCCCTTCAATCTAATGAAACACACTGCTTTTCTTTAGTCAAGCTTCATAATTTCACTGTATGTTGGTTCTGGGAAAGATTAATTGTTCTGGCTCCGTTTCATATTTTTCTCACATTTCTAGTATTGAGAATGCCAAGCAAAAAAAAGAATATGATCAGATAATGAAAAGTGCAGAATATAAGAAATATTTGAAGAGAAAAGAACTGATTTTATTCAGGCAGGAGTTTCAGGAATTGCTCCGGATCAATAGTGAATTGCCCAAACACATGCAGCTCCTTAGAGAAGTATGTATATTGATTTCTTTTCTTCATGGGGAATAAGGATTAATGTGGAGTTGTACCTTGAGTTTTATGATGAATTAGCATTTATTTTTTATTGTTGGGTTCCACTGTATGTTTTAACTGCTTAAATTAGCTTTTGGCATACATAAAACAACCAATCTTAGTATTGTTGGACAAAGTTGTTCAGTTTTGTTCCATACCCAGATATAATAGGTGTACAACTTGGGTATTTTATACTTGGCCTTTGCTCAAAGGCAACTGTTCCAACAAAGACCTTGGCACAAATTTTTATTGGACACCAGCTGGATCCATTTCTAGATCAGAAGTCCTGCTCATTCCCATCTTGATTATTACAATGTGTTCAACATGGGATAGCCCTTAAAAACACTCAGAAAATGCAGCTGATCCAGAATGTTGTGGCATGGATACCTTAATACCTTGATTGTTACCTTAATATGTAACAATTCTAATGGGAGAATATCATTGGCTTCCTTTAGATATCCAGAATGCTGGTTATCACATGCAAAGCCCTTCGTAGCAAAGGGTAGGCTTTTCTCTAATTATTTCTGCTTATCTCAAAGGATCTGACAGGGTGAGCATACTCTGGGTTTCTTCAATTAAAGAATGCTATCAGATGGGACCTAGGAAAGTATGTTTGTTATACCTCTCTTCCAGAACAGAATTCCTGAAATTCGGGTGCTCCGACCCTCATGGTCTTTCCAAAAGTGTTAAAAATGTGGATTTTCTTTCATGACAGTAGGGCAGGAAACTAAGAGAATCTATTTATTTGTGGCTTGGAAATGCGAGCATTTAGTGAGCTACTGTAGAGAAAATTTAGTAGGTATAGTTTGATTAAAGCAAGAGATGAAATATGGCAGCCAGTGAATAAGTATCTTTGCCAAATAAACCTAAACCCTATAACAGAACATCTAGAACCTCTCAGGACTGCAAAAAATGCAAAGAACACAACAGTATTGTTGAAAGACTGCTGTTCACTTATTATGCATTAATGAACTGTTTGTGTGAGCTTTTGATCTACAAAGCAGTCTTCCCTAGCATGGATCTTTCATTGGTGTGGATCACAACACCATTACTATTGACTGTTCTTATTAGATGACAAGAAAACCATATAACTACCAAATTGAAGAACATATATCTAAAGCAAAGCCTGACAAATATATATTAATACATTTAAGGGTTTAAGGTGCCAAAGAGTCTAATTTTTGACTTAAGATCTATCAACGTTTTAAAAAATGTAAAAGGATGTCATACTTGATACACTCGGTGAAAGAAAAGGGGGACTGATATACAATGGATGGATGCAATAGAGAATATAAATGGAAATTTGAAATGTAGAAACATCTTCACAGAGTCACAGAGTGTTAAGTGAATATCCAGGGACAGAAGATTTCTTTCTCTGATATTGCATATATAGTAGCTCAAACTTTGTATTTTGGGTATGTATGCACAGTAAAGCAAAAATAAAAAGTTTTCAGATGTATTTATTTACTTAAATTTCTTATAGTTGCCCACTCTGGCATCTCAGGTTTGCTTACAAAATCAAGAGCCAAAACAGCCCATGCTTTCCATCAAGATAAACTAGAACTTGGCAAACAAATATGATTTTATCTTTTACAATACATAGCAATTTGAAATGGATCGGAGAATTCGTGCAGAAATGGACAGAATGACTGCAAAAACTATTAGGCACGTAATGAGAGAGCTGGCCTGGGAACAGGAAAAACATCGCATTGGGTTGCGAAAAGTACAGGAACGGTAATTACCATTTTATTTTCTTGTTCTGAGATGTTTTTATTTCCTAAGATTTTTCTGCTAAGAAAAAAGAAGGGGGCATCATGTATACTGTTTGGTACCAAAGATGGGATATAAACCTTAATAACAACACCAATCAACCAACCGATCAGTTTTGAAAGGCATTGGAGGATATATTCCAAACAATAGAAGATGTTTTGGTTTTATTATTTGTTTTCTGTTAGTCTGTAATTTGTACTGATACTTAACCTGTATTAGCAACCAAGAGTTGCTGTTGCTAGATGAGCAGCCATATAAATAAAATGAAATAAAATAAATAAAAAATAAATGAAATCTTACTAAAATTAAATTAAATTTACATTTACTTAAAATTAAATATAGTCAATATGATTAAAGTTCACTTGAGTGTTTAATAATTGTACCTTTCATCACATTGACACTGTAATATTTTGGTAACAATACTGGAATTGGAAATCTCTGGATATTACAACTTGAGCTTTTGGAAACACATGATTTTGGGTTCTCTGAGTATGCCTTTGTTATTTAGTGTACTGTTAAATTGATACAACTAAGATTGCTTAAATATGTAAAGAGCCCAAAACAAGATTGCTATCTTTGCTGTGGTCCTACAGATACCGGGGCAACTTGGAATATGACACCATTGTGGTCTGTGCCATGAGAAGTACTCACCGAATCTCCACATACAGACTACTGGCAATATCAGAGAGTTTTTACAGAGCCAGAAAACAAATTCACCCAGGGAAAAAGAGAATAAGTAAATATGAACGGAAAGGAAAAGAAGGAGAGCAAAGAAAAGAAAGCCAAAGAGATATTAGTAAGGATTTATAAAAGTGTGGCAGAAATACTGCAATCATAATGAACACAATACCTTGCATTCTTTTTCATGGGTCTGTATCAGCAGAAGTTTTGTCAGACGGTATCTTTGCTCTGTCCTGCAACTTTTCTCTAACATTGCTTAGAATGTAGTTTCTCATGTAGGAGTATTAACTACACATCTCAACATTTAGTATTTCTTCAAACCTTGATTAATGTTAGTTACTTCCTACAAGTGTGAATTAAGATAACAAGTTATGGCTCCTACAGGTAATCCTTGAGTTACAACAGTTCACATAGCGACTGTTCGAAGTTGTGACATAACCCCCAAGTACTTACGGCAAAGTCCCGAGGTTACAAATGTTGCAGCAACATGATGACCCCAGAGGCACTGCAACATTCGCCCTACCTATTCCCACCCCCCGCTGGGTCTCCACAGGCACTGGGCCTGTAAGGATCACCTTGCGAAGATCTATTGAGCAAGGTCTCCTCTCTAACCTCTCTGCCACAGTTTCTGTGTCTGCTCTCCAAAAGCAGAGCAGGGACAGTGGGACAAGCATATCCTGCTCTTCTTTTCTGACTCACCAAGGCTGCATGCCGCTTCTGGAGTGGCGGGCAGCCTAAGTGAGTCTCCCCCAAAGGCTCCCAGTCTCGACACAAAAAGTGTTTGCATGGCGACGGGAGTGAAATTGCCCTGCCTCAAAGCATCCCATTGACTTGCTAATGTTTTGTGCGGAGACTGAAAACTTCTGGGCGCCATGATCTTGCGCAACTTCAGGCTGCCATTTTCTGCAAAAGAGGACAGATGCCTGAAATCACATGAGATCACAGCACCCAGAAGCTGCCAGTCTCTGCGCAAAATGTTTGCAAGCTGATGGGATGCTTTGCAAGCCGGTGGGCTACCTACCTGCCTGCTAGAAAGGAAAGGGAAGGGGTTTGGATGGATGGATGGATGGATGGAAGAAAGGGAGGATGGGAAGAACAGGAAAGAGGAATGGAGGAGCAGGGAGGAAGAACTCTGCTTTCTCTTCCTGGCCCATGCCACCCCCACATGCTTCCTTGACCTGTGCCACCCTCACATGACTTGCCCAACTCATACTGCACTCCAGCATGTCTTCCCTGATCAATAAAGCATCTCCTGCACTTCCCACACACCCTCCTTGACCCACTATACCCCCCCAGTGTGCCTTCCCTGACCTGCGCAGCACCTCTTGTGCAACATGTCTTGCAAGGAAGGGAAGGAGGAGGGAAGGAAGGTTTATTACTGATGTTCGTTGATAGCTTTCCACAAGGAAACTCAATGGGAACTCAAATCTTCCAGGGAAGTCTGAAGTTGCTCCCACTCCCACTGTTTTGTTTTTTTTAACCAACCGTGGTCATCCTGTTTAGGTAAGGAAATATCTCTGAAATAATGACCCAACAGGCCATGGATTGTCTAGTATATATTATAAAAATCTACAAATTCTCCATAGCTCTGTTCTATAAAGGACACAAAACCCAGACAGTACTATCTCTGAAATAGAGAAAGCAGTAATGGAAATCTAGTTATAATATGACCTTAGTTTTGTAGGATCAGTATGCTTTTGGTTGATTTATTTTTAAGATGAGTTCAAAGAAAAACCCCATAACAAAGAAAAACCCCATAACATGTAAAATAATGCTAAAATGGTATCTTGTTTGGGGGATGCCTACAAAAGCACCTTATATTCTTTTAAAAATATATTTGTACAGAAGCAATACTTACAGCCCAGGCTACCATTGATGAAGAACCAGAAACTGATAGAATAAGGAAAAAATCCCAACCTCATACAGCAGCAAGCCGTATTGTTGAAAATCGAATGGAAAAACTTAAGAAAATCATTGAAAAAGCAGACAAAGCCAAAGCTAAAATCCAAAAAAGAAAGATGGAGTGGGATAAATTGTGAGTCAATCATGACATAAGTATAATATTCTCTTTGGGGCATGATTAAAAACATGTTTTTTTAAAGTAGGAATTGTTTTTGAATTATTTATTGTGTATAATAATATCGAAATACAGTCATTCCTATCCTGGTAATTAGATCCGAAGTGATTTGATCTGGAGCACAAGGATTGGAAAGCATTCTGTTTCAACACAGAGCTCCAGATGTAGCTAATCTCTGGTATTTAGATTGTTTTTTATTAGTTAGATTTATATATGTTACCCTGAGTGGCTCGTTATTAAAAACAACAGCAATAAGACACAATAAATTATAAGTAAATGTCAAAGTGTGTAACTGTTAAAATCACCACTAAAAGCTTAGTTAAATAAGAAACAATCAAAGTCTTTAACAAAGTTTGAAAAGTGCTTTATGGTTATTTCTGTCACTCTAATGAAAAATGGCCAACATTTTGGGTTAACATAAATTAAAAATGAGTGTGTGAAATCATAGAGAAGTCTTTGGCTCTGGTTAAAGACCTATATTGGGCTGGATGTTGCATCTAAGCACCCTATACGTTGTATCACATCAGGCTGTATATTTTGGATGATAATAGATTTTGAGTTAGAACAGTTAGTTCCAATAAAACAGAATTTGACCAACTGAAAGGTTTGTCCATACAGGCTTCATTGGAATTTCTCTTGTCATTTCCACGGTGCTGACACACTCATGGCAGTAGACTATACAAATACTTGAATACCTTCAACTATTGTCTGCTTTGAACATCAATATGTTTTCATATAGATCTAAGAAGAACTGAGTAATTATGGTAGTTTGTTTCTTGGATGACTGAAAAATATAAAAAGAGATAAATTATTATTATATAATATTTGATTGTAACTTGGCAGATTCAAAAGCAAACCAAGTGATAACTTTGAGGATCCTCAAGATGTAGCAAATATCAAAGAAGCTCAAGAGAACATGGGGGACTTCAAATTAAAAACTGCCACTAACTACAAAATTCCTGAGCATATGAGAATGAATGCTGATAAAAAAACAAGCCAGCTGCAAGCTTTAGAAGCAGCTGTAAGTAAAATAATTGATCTGAATCATATGATTTCTCTTCTTCTCCCAGAAGGCATTTACTGTGGTGAAATTAAACTGTTGCACTAAACTGTTTATTGACTATTTTATCATACATTTTTGTTGCTCTTAATATAGTAACAGGAAAAGGAAAAGACACAGGAATGAAAAACAAAAATACATTATTAAAAAAAACCATAACGTGATGAAAAAAAAATCAATGAAAAAGACAAGAGAAAAAAATCAATACATTTAAATATACTGTATATATTACAATGACAGATACAATTTTATATATAATTATCTAATGCAAACATTTCCAATATGCTTATATAATCATGCTTATTAAATTACAATGCCCTTGGCAAAAGTGACTCATGACCTGTACTTGCACTTACAACTGTGGTACCCTCACAGTCACATGATTGCAATATGGGAGTTTAACAACTGGCTCCATTTATGAACACTTACAGCAACCTGCAGTCACATGATCATGATTTGAGAGCTTTTTGCCAATTTCCGGCAAGAAATGGCAAAAAACCCAATCCATTAGGGAAGTTGGATTTACTTAACTGTGTGATTCATTTAACAACTGCAGTGATTCACTTAATGACTACCAAAAATCTTGTCTACCGTTATAACTAATTCAATTTACCACTACAACAGGATGGAAATTCCTGTCCTATGTGCTTGTAAGTTGAGGATATTTCATTATAATTGATACAAGGTCTATTATCTGTAGGCAATCAGCTCATAAGTAGTAAATGTGATCAGATCTTCAATCATTGAGTAAACCAGATCTTATCTTTCTAGTGTTGCAACATTAGTCTTTTAGCTGTAGTAAGGGCATGGAGAATCCATTTATGTTGCCTAGTTGTCAAATTCCATGTACTAGAATTATTCTCTGAAAAATTACCTTTTGTCATATACTGTATTCACATTTATGTAATTCACTGCTTTCTCCCAAACTTAGTAAATACTGTATAGAACACTGGAAAAACATGTGTTTTAAAGCAGCAATGTCCTTATTACATTTCCAACAAAATATTTCTATACATACATAATGGAGTTCAATAAATTCTAAATATTATTTTTTGTTGTATAAGTCCACTGACCCTCTTGCTATGGAGGTTAAAAAACACTCTCCCGTGGTGTCTAAGCAATATAGGAACCTCTAATTCTTTATTCCACTCATCTTTAATATCTGCATATCAAATTGATTTATTGATAACAAATATCTATAAAAACTAATACAGTAGTAGGCTTTTTATTTTTAAAAGATATAACCAGTTCTAGTATCTGGGTATCTTAGAAAACTTAGTGCAGTCAACTGCTGCTGGTTTAAGCAATGTTGTTAACAGTTGTTGTAGCTGTAAATATTGCCACTGAGTTACCTCTGATAGATAATATTTGTCTGTTAGCACAGATATGTTAAAAATCCTCATCTATCAATTGGTCCAAAGTCAGTATCCCCCTTCATGCATTTTTCCATGTCACATTTTTTTTCAAATTTTAATGTTAGGTTTCCCCATAAATTCATAAATTTAACATAGGAAAAAGGATTATTACATTCCATAGTTTTTTAACTGATATAATTGTTTCCAGTGAACCAAGAGTTCTATTGTGTTTAGATCCTAATACAGTCCATTCAACCAAAGCTACCATATATGCATATTCCAAAGTTGCCCAAATTGGAAAATTAACACAAATTGTTGGCTTCCTGTATTTGACAACAAATAAGCTCGATGATATAGCTCCAAACTTAGAAAACTGAATCCTCCTTCATTAATTGGTATTTGCAGTTTCTGTAAAGATTTTTTCAGAGCTGAAAAACCTTTCACTGGTACAGACCCCCCCACACACGGACACCATAGAACCTTTCTAAACAAAGAATTTACAATATTTGTACAGGAATTTCTCTAAGAATATAAATTAATCTGAGAATAATATTCATTTTAAGAGGATTCACCTTTCTCCAAAGAGTGAGGTTTAATGAGTCCTATCTATGAATATCCCAAGAAACATCTTCAGATGTTTTATTTATATTACATATTACTGAGTTATATGTTTAAGTATACTCATACCTACTTATTTAATTAAGTACAGATTAAGTATAGTTTATTCTCTGGATAGAGAATAAAAAGCCTTTTCGCCAACTTCCTACTTCGCTCTCCCTCCTTTTGGCTTGTCTCTCTGGAAAAGAGAAAGTAAAATCTTCTTCCCCCAGTCAATCTTCTCTTCCCCTTTAAAAAACCCTCCCAAAGAGCCCCGCCCCGCTGCCAGCCACCGTGGAGGCCAATGGACCTCCTGACCTCTCTGCCAAATCCGCAGAGGTCTGGCAATTCCCCTCTCCACTACACTTCCTTCCTTCCTTCTCATCTCTTTCCTTCCTCCATGTTCAGGAAGGGGTGATGGGAAGGAGAGAGATTGCGAGCGCTGCCATGTTGCTGTCAGTCTTGCTATTCCGCATGTGGGGGGGTCTGTACTGGTGAAAGGAAAGCCTCATGGCGGCGAGGCTGGAGGTGCTGGTGTGAGGGTTGGCGCTGATCTACAACCTGGTTACATCCATCAAAGCCAGAATGCGCTTAGCCTAAGATCCACTGGAACCAGCAAGGAGCTGCCTTGCCACTTCTGCCCTGCTGGAGGTGCTGGTAGGGGGTGGCGCTGATCTACAACCTGGTTGCATCCATCAAAGCCAGAACATGCTCAGCCTAAGATCCACTGAAACCAGCAAGGAACTGCCGCACTGCCTCTGTCCTGCCCCCCGGGTGTGTGCACAGGAGACGGCCAGCACCGGCATCCTGGATTAAGTCAGCCTGCAGGACAAGACAGCCAGCAGGGACGCCGGACTCTGCTTGCGCGCACACCCAGGACACAGGACTGCCCCGTGGATTTAACGCTGAGCGCATTCTGGCTTTGATGGACACAACCAGGGCCGGGCCGAGGTGCAGTGGGCTGGTCCTTCACTCTTTCCAGAGCAGGTCTCCGTGTGTGGGGGGGTCTGTACCAGTGAAAGGAAAGCCTCGTGGCTGCGAGACTGGAGGTGGTGATGATGGTGGGTTTCCTGCTGATCTACAACCTGGTTGCGTCCATCAACGCCAGAATGCACTCAGCCTTAAATCCATGGGGCAGTCCCACCCTGTCCCCTGAGTGCACGCGCAGGTAGAGTCCAGCGTCCCTGCTGGCTGTCTTGCCCTGCAGGCTGGCTTCACCAGGATGCTGGTACTGACCGTCTCCTGTGTGCACACCCGGGGGGCAGGACAGAGGCAGTGCGGCAGTTCCTTGCTGGTTTCAGTGGATCTTAGGCTGAGCATGTTCTGGCTTTGATGGATGCAACCAGGTTGTAGATCAGCGCCACCCCCTACCAGCACCTCCAGCCTCAAAGCCACGAGGCATTCCTTGCAACAGGACTTCCCCCACCTGCCCACATGGTTTAGGAATGGCCAGCAGCAACATATTAGTGCTGGCAATCTTTCCCCTTTCCTGAGCGCAGGGGAAGGAAAAAGATGAGAAGGCAAAGGAAGGAACAAGGGACGAAGGAAGGGAGGGTGGGAAGGAGGAAGGGAGGGAGGGAAAAAGGGAGGGAGGAAGGAAGGAACAAAGGAAGGAACAGGAAAAAGGAACGGAGGGTGAAAAGAAGGAATGGAGGGAGGAAAGAAGGGAGAGTGGGAGGGAGGGAGGGGAAAAGGAAGGGAGAAAGGAAGGAACAGGGAGGAAGGAATGGAGGGTGGGAGGGAGGGAGGAAGGAAGGAATGGAGGGAGGGAGGGAGGAAGGAAGGAACAAAGGAAGGAAGGGACGGAGGGTGGGTGGGAGGGACCATGTCCCAGTGCTTGCCCCAGTCCCATCCTCCTCCGCCGGAGATCCTCAGATCTGCCCAGTCCTGCCCAGGCACCCCTGAAGCGAGTGATGTCGAGCTGGCCACGCCCACCCATAGACAACACCCACCCTGGCCACACCACCCAGTAGGCCAACCCATACCAGCCACATATACCAGCCCCTCGAGGGCAACCACAATGCTGATGTGGCCCTCAATGAAATTGAGTTTGACACCCCTGAACTAGACCATGCAGTAACCAGGAGTCAAAAACTGACTTGAAGGGCCCAAAAAATCACAAAAAATAATGCATTAAATATAGCACCTATGTACATTGACTTTCTATGATATCCAGTAAAAGATAACTGAGAGCAACAGTAGTTTCATTTGCATAGTGTTTTAATTATTTAGGTTTAAATTACTGCACTTTGGAAGAAATAATTACCTAATAAAGCATTTGCTATCTAATAAAAGTGACTTGTTTTCTTCTTTGCAGATACATGAGAAAAAACTGATGATGAACAAATGGATAGTGTCTCTCCGAGATCTTAAAGTTGCTATTATAGAAGAGATTCAGTGTGTAGTACAAGAATTGAAAGATATACAGTCATCTCTGGATCCATCCAAACATCTGCCAATACCTTTGGTTCCTCAACTACTTCCAGAAGAGACACCAGAAAAACATTTCCAGTATGATCATGACATGCTTTTGAAATTCAAACAAGAAGCAGAAGAGCAAGAGAAGTTAAAAATAATAGGATCATCAATTCCTTCTGTAGAGTCTGGAAGTTTAGGAGGATTTGGTGGAGGATTTCTTCATAGTCTTTCAATCAAGGAAATAGAGACTAGTCGGACTGCAGGTTTAAGGCCAGTGAGACTACCATCTGGAGTTTCTGAGGCACCACCTAAAATATACGAGCTTGAGCCAGCAGAACCAATAGATCTGGAATTGGAAATCAGACAGAGGGAGGAGATAAGAAATGTTCATCTACAGGAAACTTTGATCAAGAGGGTGAGAAGTTGCTTTGAAGATATTATACATGTAAAATTATTTCCTGTTTCTATATTTTTGTTTCTCATAATTAAAATATTACAATAGAAATACTTATTGTATATATTTTGAAACATTGTTTAAAACAATATTATAAAATGAATATATCTTATAAAATATGTCAGCAACTAGTCCATTTCTAATAAGATTTTGAAATGAAGGTTAATATTCATGTTTTGTCTTTGTATGCAATATTCACATTTATGCAATTCGGTTTCTAACAGAAAGTAGGATTACATCAACAACACTAAATAGTTCCTAAATTTGGTCTTAACACAAATTTCCCTAAGATGTATACAGTTGGAGCACCCGTAATCGTTATTAGAAAGGCATGCTGGCAAGGATTACAATAGCTGAAATTGTACAAATCTGGCTTTAACATATTGGGAAAGGCTGCCCTATACCAATTTTGTGACTAGCCTGACAGAATTTGTAATACTGCATCAAACATCAATTAGATTGTGTTTTAGAATAACTGAAACCCTTATATTATTTTTCCTTGAGAAAAGCCAGGTTGGAATGATATGTTTGCAGACAAATTAAACAACTTTTACCTTTTTTAAACAACTTGTTATCCCCATTTTTTAGTTTTCGCTGTATTTTATAGTGTTTTATTCTTATTGTGTATATGTTTTCATATTGGTTTATTCTTTTTATCAGTGTAAGCCTCCCAGAGTCATCACATGGTGACCATACTTTGATAATATATATATAAGTAATAAACATAATTCAAATAAATAAATACAAATAATACAATATAAATAATATTTATTAATATATTTATTTTAAAACATTTTTATAGCCACCCATCTTTCAGCCAATTCTGGGTGGGTCCCAATTAAATTCAAATACTGTTTGAAATTATTATCTTCATAATAATTTCTAATTGTCTAATTTATATTATTGTTTTTCTCCCATGATTTCTTTCTTTACTTGCTTTTCAGATAGATGAGCTGATGATCACCTTTGATGCTGAGCTTCGCCTTCTCCGTCACCAAAAGATGAAACTGGACATACTAATGAAAACCGCTGATCTGCGCCACATCACTTGGTTCGAAGAACTGCTTCTCCTGAAGAATTTTGAAAAACATGAGGACATTCTTCAAGAACGTGTCAACAGCCTTGTTAGTGAAGAAGAAGAAATGCAAGTATGTAATATATACATTGATATAGGCCTTAACCTATTGTTAAGATAGGTAATACTTACAAAAATGTATTTTGTTAAGAGCATATTATTTTGTCAGGAAAAAATAAAACTAAATTGAATACAATGGAAGTGGAATACTTGAGATACTTACCAAATACTTTTTTAGTAAAACAAGAAGTATTGGGGTTCTAGGATAGGTGGGTGTAGAATGAACACAAAAGTAAATTATCTGTATGGAAGAAATATTAATTTAAAGAGGATTGGTTGGTTGGTTGGTTTGATTTGATATGATTTAATTTTGGTGTCAACCAAACTTCAGACCTACTCTGGGTAGCTGAATAAGGATTGCATTGCAAAACATAAAGTAATAGTGAAAAGGTAGACAGGAAGATTGGATGGAGTTGATATGTTTCTCAAAAGAATTAGGTGATAAGTTTAAAGAACAAAAAGTGATTTATAATTTGGTATATGGGCATGCTGGAAGCAAGAACAGTTTGGAAAGACAGAAAAGGATAGAGAAATATAGCCAATGGCATTGTATAAAGTAGATTTTAAGTGTTTTTCTTTTCTCTTTTGTTTAATTTCTTTTGCTTCCTACTATTTATGATATTTATATAGGATTGCTTATTTCAAAAGATAATTGTGTGATGTGAATCTGTGTATCTGTAGCATCCTGGTTTCCATTCAGAAAATTCAATGTACAGAGGCTGTTCTTATAGAGGCAGGAAAGATGGAGATAGTGTATAGATGGGAGTGCTGTCAGCACTGTCTGGATTTATTTCCTTAATGCATTCTGACTAGAAGTCTCACAGTATAATTCGAGGATGGAGGAATTTGTTCCATTTCCCCATTCCTTGTGTTAATATTTTTGGATAGAGAATAGTAGTGACATTTTCATCTTAAGAATTTAAATCAAGTTCTATGTATATCATATTGTTAATACTGACATCAATATTAATTAGCGTTATTGTTTTCATTTTTTTTAAATAAAAGAACAAATTAAGTGACTGGCTTGCGCTAATAGAGAATAAAAAAACAGAAATTACAAAGCTCCAAGAAAGAGAAAAAATCCTCTATGCCACTTTTCAAGCATCCTTGGGAGAAAATAACAAGTTTGCTGCATTCCTTACTAAAGTCCTCAAGAAGAAGATCAAACGTGTTAAGAAGAAAGAAGTGGAAGGTGAAGGAGGTAAGTCAGAAGCATAGTTTCTTGATTATCTTTTTATTTTTTGGAAAGTTCCATATTACAGTGCAGATGAAAGTAAACACTTTCACCTAGTAATTCTTCTGTGTGTCCAAGTTATTAAGAAAAAGCATCTATACTGTTTTTATAGAGAAAAGTTAGATAAATTATACTAATGTTATTATTTTAACATTACTTTTTATTATTATTTTCTCTTACACAAATCCACTTACACATATCACTAATGGAAATTAATATAATCCATGATGTGCCATATTGTGCATGTGCATCCTGATATATGTTTTGCTTCCAACTCCCTGTAAAATGAAAGCATATCTTTTATAAATAGCATGTAAAAAGAAAGCAAATGACAAACTCCAAATTTTGCAAGAATTTGTTACATACTGTTTTTTGTTTTCCTGTTCTTGATAATATTTCCCATGTCTTTGAACTTTTCTTAGCTGAAAATCAAACCATAATTAATAAATTAGATTCTGTTAATTTTCTGTGTCATGATCACATTGCTTCATTCAGATGAAGATGAAGAAAGTGAGGAAGAGAGTGAAGAGGAGTCTAGTTTAGAGAGTGATGAAGAGGAATCAGGATCTGAGGATGAAGTCTTTGATGATACTGTTTGTCCAAAAAGTAAGTAGTGCAATCTCTTCTGCAAATCAGTAACTTCACACAACATTTGGAAACAATAAAATACTTTTTTCAAAAACAGAAACTTCAAAATTTAAATGTATTGTCAAAATGTGCTTGCTTATCAGGAGAACATAACATTCCCAAAGTTTAGCTTCATTCATCTTCACCTTTGCAATACAGATTACATCCCTACTTTGCTGACTGTAGATTTGTTGTGCTGATACAGCTCATAAAGATTCTGAATCATGCAGAATTTCATTTTTTAATGTGTGCCAATGTGTTCATAGAAAAAAGTAACAATAAAGGTTATCCTATCCTACCCTACCTCTTCTCTTCTCTTCTCTTCTCTTCTCTTCTCTTCTCTTCTCTTCTCTTCTCTTCTCTTCTCTTCTCTTCTCTTCTCTTCTCTTCTCTTCTCTTCTCTTCTCTTCTCTTCTCTTCTCTTCGAAGTGGCTGAGGAAGTCTGGGAGATGAAGCCCACAAGTCATAAAAGGGCCAAGTTTGAAGTCCTCTGCCCTGGAACATTGTACTTATAGAGTAGCAGAATTATTAATAATGCCCTTTCTGCTAACATACGAGGGCAATTTGGAATTTAGAAGTGTATTCCAGAATGTATGGAAGTATTTATAGTAGGACAGTTCTGAATAACAATGCAGCTTATCGCTTTAAGCTGTCTAATTCTTAGATTCCTGTTTTAAGAAACTGAAATTGTAGCAGTTATTAAACTTGAATTCTTTCTTATGTCAGATTGTGATGAGGCACTCTTTGAGAACACGCTGCAGCTTCGAGAGAAACGACTAGATATTGAAGAGGCTTTAGCTGAGGAGAAAAAAGCTATTGAAAATGCCAGGAAAGAATATGAAGCACTGATAAAGAAGGTACAATGGCCTTTTTCAATTGTGACTTGTCCCCTAGCCAGTAATACATTCCTGAAAGCCCACCTTTGCTGTTTATGTAGATGTGGGTTGGAATATTAAGGCTGGAACAGTTACTTTATTGAAGCAATAATTCTATAAAACCCTAGACAAATTTTGGACTGTATTAATTATTCTATTCATTAAAGTTTGGAATCATAATCTGAAATAAAAGATAAGATGTCCCGTTATCCTATTAAAGTTATTGTTGATATGTTTATTGCCTCAATTAACTTTTCTTAATATGGACTATATTAGAAATATAGTAAACATCCACTTGGGCTACGTGACAACATGCTTGTTTCTAGTCAGGAAATGACTCTGAAAACAAAAGTAGCATGAAGAGACTTGTTTTGGATATTGCTATTACCAGGGAGAGAAAGGACCTTTGATTGTATCTTGGGAGCAGGGGACATGTTGCTTGATAATATTCTTCGCTTTGCAGATACTATCATTTCATTATTTCCTCAGCTAAAAATCTGACAAAAAGAAAAACTTGTCTTCCTATAGCAGAAAAATAATGGTTCACTTCCTCCTATTTTACCTTATTCTAATGAATCATTTTGTGGTGATCATTCTTTTGTAACATGGCTATTTCTTAACAGGTGAAAGTAGTAGCAACCAGCTTAGATGCTGCAGAATGGGAACTTGAGGCCTTTCAGAGAGAAAAGCAGCAGAGGCTGAATGAGCTGCATGTTGTAGTCCCTCTAAAACTTCACCAGGTGATGACTCAGACAGATTTTGCTGCTGCTGATTGGAATGTTGATAGATCCTTGTTTTGTATATGTTGGTTTGTAATTTTTCCCCCTTTATTGCTACTGGTATACATCTGAAGCATTTTTCAATCCATCTTCATAACTGATCTATTTGAAATATTGGACAGAATTATTCTTTCTCAAAAGGCACCTTTTGGAAAAACTTTGTTTTTCCTTGAAGGCATTTCACTTTTCATCCAAGAAGCTTCTTCAATAATTAAATAACAGAAAATCACATAATTGTTTTGTTTCTCTAGACTCACTGTGCACCTAGAAGCATATGAGCAGCTCTTGGACACTCTTGTAGAAAATCAGTGAGAATTAACAAAGCAACAAGGTTGTGAGTCCTCCTTATGAGGTTGGACCTAGGTGTACAGGTGGGTCTGTTGCTTACGTACCTGCCTCCCAGCTGCGTTTCTACAGCCCTGCCCACGCTACTCGAGGAGGTAGCCGGGTTGGCGGTTGAGTTCCCCAGACTTATTGTCTTGGGGGACTTCAACGTGCCGTCACTCGGTGAGTCCTCTGGGTTGGCGCAGGAGTTCATGGCCTCCATGGCAACCATGGACCTGACACAAGTAATTGAGGGCCCAACCCATGAGGGGGGACACACACATGACCTGGTTTTTCTCTCGGAACAGTTGAGCTATGATCTGAAGCTAAGGGGCCTAGAAGTGTTGCCCATGTCATGGACAGATCATTTTCTGCTGCGGCTTGAGTTTACGATACCAATCCTCTCTCGCAGGGAGCCGGAATCGATTAAATGGTTCCGCCCCAGACGGACCCTATTGGCTTTCAAAGGGCGCTTGGGGAATTGCCGGATTCGCTCGTACACAGTTCGGCGGAGTCCCTAGTAATGGCCTGGAATACGGCCACTACGGGGGCTCTAGACTGGATTGTGCCGTTGCGACCTCTCTGTGGCAGCAGACCCAAGAGATCTCCTTGGTTTACCGAGGAACTCAGGGGGATGAAGCGCCAGAAGAGACGTTTAGAGAAGCAATGGAGGGAAAGCAGATCTGAATCTGATTGAACCAAATTGAGAGCTTATATTAAGACCTATTTGGAAGTGATCACTACGGCAAGATCTCAGTATCTTTCCGCATTGATCGCGTCTGCGGAATCTCGTCCTGCTGCCCTGTTTAGGGTGACTCGCTCTCTCCTGGATACGGGGAGGAGGGAGGAACCTCTACAGGGCAATGCCGAAGAATTTAACATCTTTTTCGCAGACAAGGTCGCTCAGATCCCGGCTGACTTGGACTCCAATTGGAATGCAGTGTCGGCTGACAATGAGTCAGTCGAGATGACAGAGGCCCATCATAGTCCTGTTGAATGGGAGGAGTTTGACCTGGTAACTCCTGTTGATGTGGACAAGGCCATTGGAGCTGTGAGTTCGGCCACCTGTTTACTGGACCCATGCCCCTCCTGGCTGCTTTCGGCTAGCAGGGAGGTGACACGGAGCTGGGTCCAGGCTGTTGCTAACGCTTCATTGAGGGAGGGGTTCTTTCCGGCTCCCTTAAAGGAGGCACTTGTGCGCCCCCTCCTTAAGAAGCCTTCCCTGGACCCGGCAGTTTTAAATAATTATCGTCCAGTCTCCAACCTTCCCTTTTTAGGGAAGGTTGTTGAGAAGGTGGTGGCACTCCAACTTCAACGGTCCTTGAATGAAACTGATTATCTGGGCCCTCAGCAGTCTGGGTTCAGGTCCGGTTACAGCACGGAAACTGCTTTGGTCGCGCTGATTGATGATCTCTGGCGGGCCCGGGATAGAGGTTACTCCACTATCCTGGTGCTTCTTGACTTCTCAGCGGTATTCGATACCATCGACCATGGTATCCTTCTGCACCGGTTGGAGGGGCTTGGAGTGCGGGGCACCGTTTTACGGTGGTTCACCTCCTACCTCTCTGGCCGGCTGCAGTCGGTGTTTGCAGGAGGTCAGAGATCGGCTCCGAGGCCTCTTCCATGTGGAGTTCCTCAGGGGTCTGTTCTCTCACCTCTGCTTTTTAACATCTACATGAAGCCGTTGGGTGAGATCATCCGTCGACACGGGGTGAGTTATCATCAATATGCTGATGATACCCAGCTTTATATCTCCACCCCGCGTCACTACAGCGAAGCAATGGAAATGATGAACCGGTGCCTGGAGGCTGTTGAGGCCTGGATGGGTGCCAACAGGCTCAAACTCAATCCCGACAAGACGGAGTGGCTATGGGCTCTGCCTCCCAAGGACAATTCTAACCGTCTGTCCATTACCCTGGGGGAGAAGTTTTGTCCCCCTCGGAGAAGGTTTGCAACTTGGGTGTCCTCCTCGATCCACAGCTAAGTTTGGAATATCATTTTTCGGCTGTGGCGAGGGGAGCATTCGCCCAGGTTCGCCTGGTGCGCCAGTTGCGGCCCTATTTGGACCGGGAGTCACTCCTCACAGTCACCCATGCCCTTGTCACCTCGAGATTCAACTACTGTAATGCTCTCTACATGGGTCAACCTTTGAAGAATGTCCGGAGACTACAAATAGTCCAGAATGCGGCTGCGCGAGCTGTCTTGGGTCTCCCAAGACATGCTCATATCACTCCAGCTCTCCACGAGCTGCACTGGCTACCTATTGGTCTCCGAACACAATTCAAAGTGTTGGTTATGACTTATAAAGCCCTTTGTGGCAATGGACCAGGATACTTGCGGGACTGTCTTCTGCCTCATGAATCCCAGCAACCGGTTAGGGCGCATAGGGTTGGCTTCCTACGAGTCCCGTCTGTTAGACAATGTCATCTGTTGGGGTCTAGGGCAAGGGCCTTCTCCGTTGCTGCCCCAGCCCTCTGGAACCAGCTTCCCTCAGAGGTTCGTACTGCTCCCTCCCTCCTAGCTTTCCGGAAACTGCTGAAGACGCATCTATGCCGACAGGATTGGGGCGTATGAGCTGTGCTCTGCCCCTGGGCCCTAGGAGTGTCCCTTCATCAGCAACTGTCAGCTGATTGTGTTTGTATGTGGTGTGAATGAAATTATTTTTAAAATTTTTATTGTATTATTGTATTGCTGTTGTGAGCCGCCCTGGGTCTTAGGAGAAGGGCAGCATATAAATTTGATTAAACTTGAATTAAACTTGAAATACAGAGCTCTCCAGATTTATGTGCATTCTACTTTTATTTGCAGGTGGAATATATATTGAATGGAGAAATTCCCTCTGACCTCTCACAGTCTTTGGTATTTACCAATCTATCTTTAGTGACCTTGCAGCAAAGAATTATAACTTTGCAGAAAGAGAAATTAGAACAGAGGTCCCTTTATAAGAAAGCCCGAGAACAGCATAAACAACTAATTCGAGACAGAAGAGAAATAGCACATAAGATTGAGCGTGAGTTGCTAACTTTCAAGTTAATTAGTATGTAAAAACTTTTCATATTGATCCAGGGCAAACAGATGATGAACTATAGTATATTCTCTAGCTGTTTTCTAGAAATGTAGATGTTCATACAAAAGATGGAAATGTCTTACAATACTGCTTCTACAATACAATCTTAGATATTGAACCACTAAAGCAAACTTACCATCAGGAACGCGAGATAGCAAATACTAGGGATATTTAATTAGTGATGCTAAGAAGACATTGGTGCACAGTGCTAGGTATCCCCTGGCCCTCCTTGCACTTTCTAATCAAGCATGTCAATTTCACTTATCACAATTATTTTGTTTTTAAAAGAAATCACTTAAGTCTAGTATGAGCTTAGCTGGTCTTGTACTGACTGCTCTCTAAAGGAATGAAAGATGTTGGGTTATATTGTTTCCCCTCAAATTCTCAGCCCAACTTGACTTAACTCTCTCATCAAACTTGCTGATCTCATTTTTTTCAAAGTAAGATAAAGCTGTCTGGTTCAATTTCCATATAAGGCTCAGGAAAAGAAGCCATTTTGTACTTTGCCTCAGACAGTAAAATGGAATGGCACATAGTAAGCTGTAAACATTCTTTCCTATTTTTACAAACATTGTTTTAGGCATGATATGTTAGTGTGCATCCTTGCTGTATTTATTGAAAATGTAATATTGGGCTTCGATATTTCAAGACAGCATCATTTAAAATGTTGTTTAAAAGATGGAAAACAATGTACAAATGGGTTCAATCTAAAGCTTCCATCTTTTAGAACTGGAAGAGAAATGCAATCAGCTGATGATGATGAAATTTGGCCGGATTGTAGACTTGGAAGCCCTTCAGACTCTTTCTGTTAATACAAACCTGGAAGAACTCAGGATGAAAGTAATGGAGAAAGAACGAGTTCAAGCCACAGAATTAAAAAAATGGGAGGTATGATTTGATATTGAAGCAATATTATGAATCACCCTTTGAAAGTATCAGGTTGATTGGCTTTGGGGAAAGCTTGAGGCATGGTTACAAATGGAGTCAGAAAAGAATTCATTCTGCATTAAACCACATACTGTATTTCATGCAATCTATTTTTTCATTTTGTAGAATTTATGTGCAAGGTTGGAAACAATAGTAGCAATATTTTTAATGGTGAACTATTGGCTCAGAGAAGTCATTAGAACTGATAATAGGAAAATGAGAGACAAAAAATATATCTCATGAATAGAAACTTTGAGAAATGTTTATTTTTTGTTGACATTGCCTTTTGAAAAAAATGGAGTGAAACTTAAATGATCTTATGCTTCATTTTTATTTCTAGTTTTCTAAAAAGGAAAGAGTTTGGTATACTCGGTAAGGCAGACTTGGGTATTTTATGGCCCTGGGCCACATCCGGCCCTTTGCCTGTCCCTGTCTGGTCATGTGAGGTCAATCAGAAATTAGAAATCAAGTGTACTGCAGAGGGCTGGAGAGGAAGCAGAGACAGGTCCAGCTCTGCACCTGTAGCATGAATTCTGCCTAGTCATACATACAACACTCAATATAATACTTAGTCTTCCCATATTTCTCCTGATTTATTTGACTATGTATCTGTAATAATTTATTACAGTTTATTTAAAAAGATAAATTCCTTAAAAATGTCAGGAAAGTCAAAGGCTCTGACCTTTGCCCTGTTGCCAAAGTCACATGATTGCTTAACTCAGAAGTTGACTTCATTTTAATTTACAAGTTTTTGAGAAGGTGTGTCATGCCTCCGTCCGAGCCTGACTCTGAGGACAACATGGAGGCCCAGGAGGGGGTGTCTGTGGCGTCGGAGGACTGTGGGGAGAAACAGGCTGAAGCAGGCTAGGGCCCTTCAAATTTGGAACAGGGAAGGCAGAGCTCAGGTGAGGAGCAAGGCCCCTCCCCACTAGATCCCAGAGCAAGGAGAGCAGAGAGGAGGGGGAACAACGGAGGCAGGCTCACTTGCTCGGGAAGAGAGCGTCACGCCCCACTCCACAAGGCACAGCTGGGGAATAGGTATTTAAGGAGATGCTGTGGGGTGGGGCATTTGCCGGGAACAAATGTGAACTCTTGTGATGTGAGCTTTTGTACCTGGACTCTTTGTATTTTGGATCAAGTTTGTTTCCTGCTGAGTTCTCCTTGCTGTCCTCAGTTTTGCAGTTTGCAGGTTATAGGCAAACTGGGCGTGGAAAAGATCATACTTTGTTATCTGTTTTACTTTAAAGAACTGTTTAACTCCGTTGACTGTTTTATTGAACTTGTCCCAGCATATGTGGGGGCTGTTGGGTGAACGTTGGCAGTGCTCACAAAGACAATTATTCTGACCAGCTAATTGCTTTGCCTCCGTTCGGGGCCCTGGGTCATCATAAAGTGGTACATTTTCAGATCACTACCTAACCAATACTGATTGAGTTCTCAGTTAGTACTAAATTAGTTGTTATGATGAATTATGATAAATCTTGAGCTCTCAAGTGGAAATACAAGATATGAATGCAATTATTAATAAATTCATTGATATCCTGGTTCTCTTCCAGGATACAATCCTTGAGATGCGTCAGCAGCAGATGATGGTAACAAAAGAAAATACTGGTAAACTAAAGCAAATGAATGCATTTTGCATAGAAAAGATGAAACTTGAAGCTAAATTAGATGCACTGCAGAATAATTTGGTATGTGTTACTTCTTTTAGAGACTGATAAGACAAGAGCATTTTCTTTTATCTTTTAAGGTTTCTATGGTGATTGTAACAAGAGGTTGACCATTATCTGATATTCTGTATATGTGGCTACTATCCAAGTTTCTCAAATTGACCCATGATCTTTATTGTATATAAAACCACAGTTCTACCACCATAATTAAGATATTTAATCCTTTTATCTAGATTGCAAGCAGACAAAAGCATAATTTTCATCAAGCCAAAAAGGGGATAGTATACTTGGATTGTTGTTATGAAGGGTGTGAATTTAACAATGTGAAATTATAGCTGGCCATTATTTAGCTGGTATTGGCCTTCATTTGTACTCAGTTCTTCCAAAGAACCTATCATGTTATACTGTATTGGCATAGTATATGTGTGGATCCAAGCCATATAGCTTTTTGTAACTGACAGATGGAAATTTTGTCAATGTGAATATTTTCTAAGTGCTATCCAAGGAGTTTTGGTATGGCATCCAGTATGCCAATAACCCTTTGGACCACTACAACCAGTTTATGGCATAAATTAGTATTAATTATTGTTAATTATAACCATTATTATAATGGTTATAATTATGGTTATAATTAAAATGGTTATTATATAATTAAAACAATTGTTTTATTAATCTATATATATTATTATCTACAATTATTTATTATCATTATTCACAGTCAACCAGATGTTTACACTGAATTTGAAATTTTTGTTAATCTTGCTTCAATGTAAGCAACATTCTGTTGTTTTTGTGCTGTTCCAGATGCTCAGCTATTCTTAGTTAGACAATTTTGTTCTTTCTGAGGAGATGGTAGAGGAGAGGGTGCTTTGTTTCAGAATGACAATAGTGATGCTGGCTTTTTCTAAGATCTACTCTCCCTGCTTTGTTTCTACTGTTTGAGCTACTTTGGCAAAGCTTTGATTTCTTTGCTCTGAGTAGATCTTTGCAGTTCTTCCAATTCTATTTTGTGAATATTTATTTTATATTATAACATTCATACAGTAATATAGCACTGATTGGCTAGTTTTTATTCTGTTGTTTTGGATTCTGGATGTTGTTCTTTCTAGAACTGATGCATCTTTTTTTGCGATATCCCCTTCTTATTGGACTTGATTTGTATTAGCAGATCATTATTTCTTTGTTTTTAATCTTTGTATACTTATGACCATTAAACAACCTTTCTTCCAGTTACTTCTGCAAATGCTGGCACTTGCTGCTCAGCCCAAAATTCTGTGTCCTATAGCCCACTTGTTACCAGATGGTCAGCAGCTCAACACCTAACGCAGTCCTTGTTGTCCTGGACAACAATCAATCTGAATGATTATTATTGAGATTTAGAAGTTTCTGAATTTTGTTTTATAGGGGGCAGAATTCCAAGGACCTCGCAGAGCAGACATTGAGGAAAGGGAAAAATTAATTGCACTTGTTCAGCTGCAAGCCCAAGAAGCTGAAGTCTTGAAAGAAGAAATAACTCTCCTGAGTCGAAAGGATGGTCGTATCTTCCCAGCCTCTCAAAGTCTTTTCCAGTGAGATGAGATTATAGATTAAACAATATCCTAGTTTTGGCTTTTTGTAAAAATCAGTTTTACTTCATGTATATAGCCAGCAAAGTGGCTCTTGAGCGTTTACCCTTATTTTATTTCTGGAAGAAATGCTCTGCCTTGAACTATTGTTTAGGTTGAAATTTAACATTGTAACCTCTCCTGAGATGCAGTGATTGAGAAAACCTGTACCGTTTGAATGACTGTCTTTCCTACAGTAATCATTCTTGATAAAATAAACTGTATCTCTCATTCTTCTAATCAGTTGAGTTCCCTGTGGATATATGAAGAACAATCTTCAAATTGTTCTATTTCCTAACCCAACATACATATTTGTACATGTCAAACAAGCGATATTCTGCAAATGGGAATTTGTTCTCCCAGCTTGCTGATACATCTGCATCTTTATCACAGTATGAAACAATAATATATTACTATCCAGTGGCATGCTGCACATGAGAAACTTTGGACTAAACCAGATCCAAAGTAAGTCACCAATAAACTGAAAAATGGGGGCAATTCTTGGCATTCTGTCAAGATGCAGTTGGCTGAGAAAAAAAAATCATCCGTAGAGGGTTCCCATGTCATCATATTCCTTCTGCAGTATCTTAAATTGTTACAGACTTTGAAATTGGCAATATCACTTGCTAGCTGCTCAGCTATGTGAACTGCTTACAATTTTCATAGCTAACATATGGACATATTTTCAGATTCTAATTTAACTTTCACATTATGTAGTAAAGCATATGGTAATAATTAATTTTTAAATGCACTATTAAGCCCATGTTTCACCATATTACTTCTTTATAGTACAGTAATCTGGCTTTTAAGCAGTCTCACTTTTCAGTTCCCTTTTTTTTAAATTAAAAAACTGGGTAAACTGCAGTAGATACTTGTTGCATTTATTATTCTTTTCCTTTCTGAGCATGTCTGGTTCCATGTTGGTCTAGAATATTTTTCAGAAAAAGAGGAGTGGTGGTAGCCACAGCTCTTTTTCTTCAAGTCTCTTGAAAGGAAGGGAACAGAAGGAGAGGGGAGAGGAGCTCATGTTGGGGACACTTGGGAAAAAAAGCAGATAACTTAGAGAACCCAAATGGCACAGAGCTAGAGATAGTATAGATCAACGGTTCTCAACCTATGGGTCGTGACCCCATTTGGGGTCGAACGACCATTTCGCGGGGGTCACCGGACACCGCGGCCGGCCATTTATTTTTTTTGCCCATCGCGCGCGCGCCGCGCATGTGCGGTTCGGCCCATCGCGCGTGCGCACACGCTGTGCATGCGTGGTTTGGACCGTCGCGCGCGCATGCACGGATTGGGCCGTCGCGCGTGCATGTGCGGATCGGCCCGTCGCGCACGCACGCGCGGATTGGGTCGTCGCGCGCGCAGCGCAGGTCGGGGTTGCGCCACGCATGGGCGGGGCAAGTGGGATCTCAACCTGAAAAAGGTTGAGAACCACTGGTATAGATATAGCAAGCCAAGCAAGTATTGGGAGGCAGGGGGCAGAGAGGGAGCAACATTAGCATGGTGGGAAATCAGAGACACTAGCTAACCCTAAGTGAGAGATTTCCTAAGTGAGAGAGCCTTGGGTGCCAACCCCTCCCACCCACCCCCCAATTGTAGCTTTTCAGGGTGGGTAGAATGACCATTTGTTCCCCACTACTGGTACAATGGCAAATATGAGCTCTATAAGAGTCTCTATAATGATTGGTTCCTAGATTGATAAAAACTCAGGAGACAAAACTAGCTGTGTTCTATTATCAGTAAAAGACTTCCTTAGTCTTAAAAAATGAAGAAGTCTCTACCTGGATGTTTTAGAAATAAATCGGTTCTAAACAGCTTAGTTGTTGAATTCATGTAACTGCTTCTCTATACGTCTTGCTAAAGAACATTCTGAAAATTTTGCTTGGAAATAATTAATCTTAGTTTGTGACAGTTACCAAAGAGCTGGACAGGAGCTCTGGAGGAGAAGAAGAGGAGGAGAGAGAAAAAACACCCATTAATGAGCGTAAAGATTGGTTCTTCTTTCCCCATTTCTGGGCTATGCATTGTAACAGCAGTTGCCACCTGGCCTTCACAGAATTCTATATGATTGCAGAAGAGGCTTCTAAATGTATTGTTTGACTGGATTGGGTACATGCATTTAGAGTAATCCAAAGGAAGAGGAATTCATGTTTTGTGGAAATACCGTGTTTCCCCAAAAGTAAGAGCCAGCCTGATAGTAAGCCCTAACTTGATTTTTGGGGTGGGTCTAATATAAGCCCTACTCCAAAACTAAGCCCTAGTTTTGGGGTGAGGCATACCCCAAAAATCAAGCTAGGGTGGGGCTAGGGGGGTGAAGCTGCCCCATGCGCCCTGCACCCGTTTACCTTACCGGTAGGACCATCACAGCCAGGCTTCCCACACCCCGACACCTGTTGCGCTGATGCTTGATTTCTTCTGCAGCCGCTTGCTGCCACTTGCTGCCAGACGCCATGTGGCACAATGCACCATTGCCGCTGCCTCCCATGCTTTGGGCTGTTTCTGCTTGCTCGCGCAGCGCTTCGGGATGAAGCGCCATGTGTCCTCCTGTCGCAAGCAGCAGATGTGGATGAAGTACTGCGGGAGCAGCAGAAGCAGCCCAAAGCACTTCATGAGCAAGCAGAAGCGGCCTGAAGTGTGCAAGGAGCGGAAGTGGCCCAAAGTGCTGTGCGAGCAAGCAGAAGTGGCCCAAAGCGCTGTGCAAGCAAGCAGAAGCAGCGTAAAGTGTGCGAGGAGCGGAAGCAGCCCGAAGCACCATGCTGTATCCTGCCGCGAACAGCAGCAAGAGTGCAATGTGCTACATGGCATCTGGTGGCAAATGGCAGGAAGCGGCCACAGAAGAAATCAAGCAGCAACGCAACAGCTGGGAGGCCTGGCTGTGGTGGTCCTAAGGTAAGATATTCCCTGAAAATAAGACTTAGTGCCTCTTTTGGAGGCAAAAAAATATAAGACCGGGTCTTACTTTCGGGAAAACATGGTATACTATGGAAGATGCTTTGGATGATAGCACTATAGGATAGTAATTTTAAAAGAAGTTATTAAAACATAACATGGAGAAATTTGCTTGTCTTTCTGTTGAAGTTTTTTTGAGTAGTAGAAAACTCTGGAATCAGCAAGAATGTCTTCTAGTCAATACATTGCCCTGCAGGTATACTTACAAAATGTGGCTTTATTTTATTGAATGACTCTATCTCTTGTTGATTCCTAATTGAAACAGTTCAGTGAACTTTTTAAATTAAAAGAACTGTAGGGATCATTTTACAGTTGTCAAGATTTAAAATGCAACATATATTTTAAAAAACAGGTTCAATAAAAAAAGAGAAATGCTTTATTTACTTCTGAAGCATGGTGGGATTTTTTCATTACTGACACACAGTATATATATTGTTTTTAATGCAGGTAAACGGTGCATTAACTTTTGTATTTGGCATTCTGCAGTGAATATCTTCCAACACGATTATAGAAAAAGATTTTCCCATAGTTTCATCCTTAGACGTACAGCTCTAGCAATTGGAAAATGAAGGTAGCTCTAATGCCTTTTTAAGACATAAAGCAGTAAATCTGTCTTTTCAAGTAAGTCCATGATCTAACAAAAATATATATGGTTGACTTAGTCTTGGTTTATTCCCTGCTGTAATTTTCACATGGTATAATTCCTCTCTGTAATTATAGAAGGCACATGTACATCTATTTACAAGTGCATAAATATATAAATAAAAATGTAATATAAAAATAAATAAACTTTTCTCTGTTTAGAATAATCTTTGTAAGGCAGCTTGTTCCTTATCTGATGCTGGAACAAGTATCTGAGGAATTATGCAATGGCAGGCTATTCAAATATTTCTCTGAGCTTTCTCCTGAAGAAACATCCTCTGGATTTGTGGGCCACACATGTCTTCTCTTTTGGCATAAATCTGTTCCCCCTGTGTGTTTAACAGGTACTACACCGAGACAGCAAGTGGAATCTGAAAATACAAAGAATAAGAATCAAATTGTATTCTTTATAAGACTCTTCTATTCAAAATATTTTGAAGGGAAACCAAATTGTAACAAACTCTGAGATCCTGCATAATTTTTTGGGGGAAACAAGATAGGAATATATCCAGATACTTATACATGAGAAGACATGAGCTAATAATGTTAAGAATTACTGGTAAAAGAAAATAAATTTCAGTAATTTTCACTGGTATTTGATTAATAAAGAAATCTAATCTACATTTCTATAGCTTACTGAGATGCATATTAGTAAAAGCTTCCTGGCAATCACTGTTGACATTCCAGTTATTTCAGAGCCATACCAATCCATTTACGTACGATCTTATGTTTGATGTTGATTGTTTCAATAAAAGAATTTAAAAAAAAAAGAATTGAAACTTTTAACATTTTCTAGATACAACTTAAGAGGAAAATCCTTTGTTTGACATTTTGAGTTACTGGCAAAGTATACAGATTTTAGCTAGCAATAGAAATAAAACATAAATGTGCCATACCTAATGAGCAAGCCCAATTATTAATAGATTATCTCTTGCAAATGCTTAATTTTTAATAAATATATAACAAGGAACTCTGTGTGAATAGAAATATATTGTGTCTATTGATCTTCCCTTATTCTGCTCTTCATTCTTCTTCAAACCAACACTTTTTTTCCTGGTTTTAAAAAATACCTGAGGTATGTCTGGCACTGACCTGTATGGAAGACAGGATTCCTCATATCTTCCATAGTGGAATTTCCTATCTTTCTTTGCAGTGTTGAGTGACACAGGCTAAGGAGTTGTTCATGATGGTGGTGTTGGCAGTTGTCATGTTGCTGTAACAGTTTACTTACGGAGTCATCTGGCAGGCCACAGAGAAAAGAACTGTGTTCTGGTCCAGGACTAGTAAGCCTAAATATAAGAGACAGAAGCATGTGAGGACATCAATGATCCAATTACCGGATTTCTTATGTACAAAGATTGTAAAAATAAGACAGAAATTGAAACGTTCTTAATTTTCTTTCATATTTGAGATCCCAAATGAAAAGCATTCTTACAAATTAATATAAAGTAGAGATATTCATTAAGTGTTAAAATGCTAATTATTTCTTAGGACGACCAAATTTGTATGCATTGTAAAACACATGATTTGAATAGATAAGTGAATGTTCTATAGATAACTAAAGTAAATATACTCTAAATACTCAAATGCCAGCATGTGTCTATATATACTAACATCAGAATCATGCAGATACTCCATGAAAGCAAAAGTTGAAGAACTGGATAGAAACAGTATTGATATTTTTGAATGTTACTGTTTTAAGAAGACCCCTGAAAATATGATTAGCCAAGAAAACAAAGTTCAACCTATATTTCTCACTTAAGGCACAAACGACCAGATTCAAATTATCATACTTTGAACATATTATGTGAAGATGTAGCTCTCTAGAAAAGGCTATAATTCTGGGGAAGATGGAAGGAAAGAGAACTGGATGACCAGCAATAAGTAGATGGAATTAATTAAGGCAGAAATGGGTGTACCATTGGAATAGCTGAAGAATTAAACTGGGTATAGATCATCTTGGAGAGAAACCTGTAGTTTCCAACAATTCATACAAAATTGAGTCCTATAATCATATTATATGTTCTAATTATATCAAGAAGCTACTTTTTTAATTTGATGTGTTATGAAAAAAATCTTTTAGATAACCAAAAACTATGATTGTACATTGGTCATACCTGAGTAAGAAGAATCAAATGACAGCTTCAATATATTTAATTTTTCAATCTACATTTTAAAAAAGACTTTAGTGAAAAAGATTGCCCAATACAATATAAAATAGCATCCCATTCTTCATCAAGCCAAAGAAGAAAATATCCCACAGAAATAAACCATACCTTTGGGATTCAGGTAAATTGTTTCCATTTTGTAGTGCCCTCCCTTGCAGAAAAGCATTGGTTTCATTTTGCTGAGAAAAATAAGCACATTAAAAAAAACCATCAGAGAAAGTTTAAGGATTAGATGTCAAATTAGTTTAAGTCAGCCTAGTCAAGAGGTGATGCAGCAGGCACTCAATTTTAAGAATTTAGCATTACAAAAATTAAGCTCAATATCCACTGAAACTTTACATTGGAGTATTTTAGCATGCAAACAGATCTTCTGTTATTTATATACAGAGTGAATATGGGGCTTGCTTCTCCAGCTATAAACTCAAAGATTCTACTTTAATCAACTATTCAGAATTTTTAAGTACAAAAGTTATTTCCTTATTACCATTGAATCCTCCTTTAGTTTAAGTAGGAAATTGATATTTCTGGCAAATTTTCCTTTGACTTCCATCTTGTAAGATAAAGCAGTTGTAGAAATATCCAACACTGAATATTAGCCAAAATTTTATGAGAGGCACGAGAAGTAGGTTATCTAACAGTTTCCAAAGATTTACCTGTTGAGCTTCATCTGAGTTGCAATCATATGACTTTGCATAGGAATATCCAACTGTAGTAGAAGGAAAATAACCATTTCCACCATTTGCATAATGTAGCCCATTAACTTGAGGAGTAGAAACACCTCGCAAAGGCACCATGGTATACTGGCAAGATGGTACTAGCAGTCCTGCTCCTGGAAAGCCCAAATCTATAGCCTGTTCTGAAAGAAAGAAATTTACAGATTAGACTGGGAATATAGATCAGTACAACTGTTAACAAAAGATTTAAACTGGACCTAGATTTTTGTCTTTGTACCCACAATTAGATTCCCCTCCCCTAGACAGCATGCTCTCTAGCTCTTATAGTATGCAATTGAGAGTTCTGGGACTATGTTGCAGAGAATACAAAAAATTTCCAACAGCTAAATCCTACCTTCCTGCTCACACCCCATCTTACCCCATTCATTGGATTATATCTTCAAACAATTTTATAGATAGTCCTTGCTTAATTGCTCTATCTGTTTATTGATCTTCAAAACTAGGAAGGTGCTGAAACTATATGAGGGGTCCTTACACTTATAATTGTTGTAATGTCCCTGTCACTATGTAATCAAGATTCGGATGCATTGCAACTGGTGGCTGTTTACACCATTTGTGCATAGCTGGTTTCCGACAAGCAGAGTCAATGGAGAAGCCAGCAGTAAAATTGCAAGTCATGCTATGTAATGCTTCACTTAACAACTGTATTATTTAGGGATGATGTTCCCAGTCCCAATTGTAGTTGTTAAGTGAAGAGTACCTATACTGCCATATAAAAACTGTGTTAGACTTTGATTATTTATATCATCTGTCTGTCTGTCTGTCTGTCTGTCTGTTTGTCTATCTCTATCATCTACCGGTATGCAATTATGTAGATAGCAATAGCTTTAGCAATAGCACTTAGACTTCTTTACCGCTTCACAGTGCTTTACAGCTCTCTCTAAGTTTACAGAGACAGCATATTGCCCCCAACAATCTGAGTCCTTATTTTACCAACCTCAGAAGGATGGAAGCTGAGTCAACCTTGAGCCAGTGAGACTCGAACTGTCAAACTGCTGGCAGTTGGCAGTTAGCAGAATTAGCCTGCAATACTGCAGTCTAACCACTAATCAATTGCTTGGGAGCTGTGAAAAATATGAAATCCCCTTTTTGCGAATTAATCTTGATGTCAGGATATTTTGGATTATTATTAACTTAAGCAGCAGGTAATCAAATTTGGGGGTTGTATATAACTCTAAATATTACAACCTTTTCCAGTTGGAGTCTATAAATTTCAAATCAAACATGTACATTCTGTACATGCAGAAAAAAAATCTCTCAGGAAAAATTGATACAGTTTGGCTCTTGGAGGTACTTACTTTGCTTAGACCAAGCTCTCCAAAGGCAAAATGGAATAAAAACCACAATAATGAGGACAATGGAGCACAACACCACACCTACAATCAAATATGACAGGTCACTGGATCTGGCCATCATGGCTCCTGCCCCTAAGACAGTATGGCCATTATTGAGTGGTTGGTGCTGTATGGTAGATATTGTAGATGGTGGAAGACGACCAGGAAGTCCTGCTGATTTTCGAGCTTCAGGGGTGAAAAAAAAGCACTGTTAGAGTCTCATGTTACACAAGACCTTCTCCGTTCTTCAATTTCTTTCTGCCCAAACTATTTTCTCATCCTTTTGTTTCTATTCATGTAATTTATAGCTTTATATTTTAATGACAAAATATCCATTTACTGATGATTGGAATGATGGGAGATATAGTCCTTCCCATAATGCTATATTATTATCATGTGTAATTATTTCCAAGTAAGAAAGGATGAGTTGCCCTGATGGGTTCTGGATGATGCCATGGTCTCAAAGTTAAATATTTTTTTCCCGTGGATCAAAATCAAATTCAGTGATATGCAAATACCAGGAAGCTTTGTACCTAATCAAAACGTCTATCTTAAGCATACAAAAGAACAAAGTCTTAAATAATGGGGAGGGAGGTTGTTGGGTATTTCTAGTATTGTCTTGAGAGAACTGGCTGGTGAAAGGGACTGCAAGTTTTGAAGGAAAGACCAAAGGTTATGAAAGATAGCTTAAAAAACCGTACTGGAATCTCAAAAGCCCAGAAAACAGGTTTTGCCCCCACTTTCCTCCCTAAAACAGAAGCATAGAAAGAAACTGCATGAGGGAAGGAGGAAGGGAGGGAGAGAAACAGATAAGAAATTGTCTAGGATTCCATGTGAAATTTTATAAAAGTATATATGTATAGTTTGCTAAACTAAAGCCACTGTATATATTAAAATAATTCAAGAAGAACTGCATGTGTATGTTCAGAAATTCCTGTCCCCTTTGTCACTCTGACACCAAACCTCTAGTCAAGTCTGCATCCTTCTTGATGCTCCCTTTCGTTGTATGCCCAGATCATGAATAATTTCTGTTTTGAGTATTCAGACCACAATGCACAAAGAGGTCGGTAACCATTTCTGCTATTCATTACTAGGATCAACAACAAGAAATCATATCTCAAATTTAATAAATTACTGTCTTAAGAGTTTACATCTGCATCACAGATTCATTTTTTTCATTCTTTAGGCCAATCTGCTAATATTTAGTGCTGATCACTTAGCAGTTATCTTCTACTTCAATGATATTAAGCTGTAGGTCTGTTTACTGAAGAAGTGGGAATCTGTATCCTGCCACAGATTGGTGAAATCTATACCCAAAAGCTCTAGCCAGCATGGCTAATGCCTTGGCTGCTGATAACTAGCTGCAGACAGATCAGGAAGGCCACACATCTTACAAACCATATTTATTCAATGGAGCCTCTGTGAGGCCACCAGGGGAAAAATCATATTTATGTTATATGTTTCAAGTTACTGAAATGTGATCTATTTTGTTAACCCATGTTTTTGATCTTTAATATATAAACATTTAAAAATGTCATTTTGGGGTTTTATACTGACATTTTTTCCACCAACTAGGCTGAAAGGTCTAAATATTTCCTGTCTTGCTTGTAAATTTTTCTGTCATTTAATACCAGCAGGGACGTATTCTTCATCCTCAAATTGTGTACATAATGCATTTGTAATTGAACTTTTGTCTTTGTTGGTTTTATACTGTTTGCTCAGCAACACGGTGTATTTTGAGACTTCTATTCAAAAATTATAGCAGATTAATCAGTGATTACAGATTCTCTGAAGATGCTTTAGCACTAATTACCTTTAGTTTCACACATCATCACATTACTAAATTCACTTTCTCCACCTTCATTGAAACACTGCATTTTAATGTCATATGAAGTCTCTGGCTGTAGGTGGCTGATAGAATGCCAGTATCGATCACCTGAACAAAAGCAATACACACAAGGGTTACTTTCTTGTCTCCTCATCACTCTATCCTAAGACTATACAGTAAATGGATATTTATAATATCAAGGCTAATATGAACATTGTATTCTATGGTAATCAGTGAAAACAATGGAACTTTTCTTCTCACTTGTTTGAAAATACATACCCAGCACACTCTTCCCTTTTAGATTAAGCAATTTTATCAGATTGCAAGAAAGGAGTAATAATTTATTTCTAAATTTAAGACAAAGAAATAAAGCTCGAAACTAAATGACAGTAGTTTATATCAATGATATTCACTACATTTCTGCATAGCTTTCTTTCCCTGTAAATATCCTTGCTTCCACCAGATCTACACATTGTTTCACATCTACAAATTGTTGCATGTTGTCTTTAGCACTGATATGAAAACTGTTTTTTAATATCAGCTGACTGATTTTATACTACTTTGTATTTTATTGCATAAACAGGTCTGCTCCTTAGCAAATAAGTAAATAAAGACATCTTGTAGAAAGTAATCAATGAAATCTAATCATTTCTTACCTTCCACTACATCTTTTTTATAATCACTATCATTATCGCTATCAGTTGGTCGATAATATATGTAAAATCCATGAATTGGTGTATTGTTATTGCTGGCTGGAATATACTGTAAAAAAAATAATAATAATCCAGCAAAATGAAAAATAAAATAAACAAAAACAAACCCAGAGATAGTTCTGAAAACCACTCTTGTAACAGAATAACTGTAAGGAAACTGTTGATTCAGGGGAAGGAAGAGGAAATGTTTTCTTGCTTTTCTAGCACTTGCTGATTAAATAGTCGATGCAGAATAGCTGTCATGATGGAACTAGAAAGAAAGTGGAGGTTTTATCATGGATCTAATTGGCATCCATAAGCTAAATCCTGGGATAAGACTACCTCCATACGCAAGTGCAAATTTCACACCTGTTAATTGACTTACCAGCTAACCTGCACAAAGTTCTGATTAAAGACAATCAATTAATAGGTGTGAAAGGTTCGTTATTAGTAAATTACTTTTCTTTATACAGTCAGATCTGACTTATTTTCGTCTTCATTTTGCTTAAACTTATATTTTATACCAATTAGCATGAAAGCTAATCATGCTCCCACATACCTAGAAACACTGAACATTGCCATGTTATATTTTAGAAAAAGATCTACAGCAGTAGAGAAATCTATAGTGTTGCTAATAATCATAATTTGCATTAGCAAATTAGATCATAGGAACTATCTTCTGAGAAATATTGTACAATTTTTTAAAAAATTTTTTATTAAAGCAATCAACATTAATCATAATAGCGTACTAAAAAGCAATCAACATAAATCATGAGATACAACCTGGTTTACATATACAAAGAAATATTGTACAATTTTAATTAGATAAAGTTTACTGCAGTTTAAAAATAGTCCCATCTTTGCACGCCAATTATAAGTTTTCTATCACATGCTTACCATCCATTTTAGCATGATGGTTGTCTCATTAATGGCATCAGTGAAAGTGATATATGGACCTGCAACAGGACGCTCATATGCACGATTGCTGTAACCTGATACTACATATGGTTTAGACACAGCACTAGGTTCACTCTCCCCCAGTATGTTGAATGCTCGTACCCGGAATTTGTAAGATGTGCCTAAAGGATTGGATGAAAAGCAATTGAGAAAAATGGTTAGCTAGAGCAATGGCTCCCAACCTTTTCTATAACCCACACCTCTAGAATGCTTCTGATATATTTTCACACCCCTTACAAAAGTTTGAAATAATGGCAATGAATTATGCATACACACTATAATTTTGAAAACCCAAGTTTTTGCACCCCCTGGAATATCATCTAGCATCTCCAGGGGGGTGCGAGCGCCCCTGGTTGGGAACCCCTGAGCTAGAGGAATAACATCTGACCATTATAATTTCTTCTTGAAAACTGGACATTATATTCTATTGGCATTTCCTTAGTCCACTGACCTAAACAAAATAGCAAAAAACCTATTTTCATTTTTTCCCTTCAAGCAATGAAGTCTGTCCCAATACTCAGATAATCACAGTTCTTCTGTTGAATGAAAAGACCAAATGAAAAATGAATTGAAATGAAAAAGACCATATCTTACATGGCAGTGAAGTGTCAAAGGTACTTAGTGACTATTTTATTTTTGTTATATCCCAAAAGCATATTGAAGAATAGATATTTCTTGGCCTTCAGGAAGGAAGTAACAAACTTGGCTCTGCAGTCTTGCTTGGGGCACACAGAGGAGCCTGCAGCCCTGGGGCTGGTTTGCTGCCTGAAGCCCTCCCTCGCCTTTTAATTAATTTTAACATTTCTGGACTTTTTAAAATATTATATAGTGTTTTTATGCTTTTAATATTTTATTGTACACTACCCAGAGCCCCTATGTGAGGGACATGGCAGATGGAAATGATAAATAAATAAGAAAATAAATATTTAGAAGTAGGGAGAAAAAAACACATATGTTTGCTTTTAGGAGAAGAAACAAAATGCTGATTGTGCCAAATTGGGATATACATCCTTCCATAAAGAGAAATAACCCATCTTGGGTTATGGTCACGAGATCCAAATTCAGATGCTTGGCAACTGGCATGTACTTATGATTGTTGCAGTGTCCTGTGGTCATGCGATCACCTTTTGCAACTTTCTGACAAGCAAAGTCAATGGGAAAGCCAGATTCATTTAACAACCATGTTGCTACTTAACAACTGCAGTGACTCACATAACAAATGTGGCAAGAAAGTTCATACAAAGGGGCAGAACTCACAACTTTCTTGCTTAGCAACAGAACATATGGACTCAGTTGTGGTTGTGAGTCGAAGACTACCTGTATTTTCTTTCTCTTGGGTATGAATAATAAAATGTTCAGTTACAAGCATATTATAAGCCACTATAGAAAGTGCAGAAAAGTATGCATGCTGGGAAGGGTAAATCTACCTTTTTCTAAGTCTTTAATTTCCACAGAGAGACGAGAAGGAGGGATGTCACTCCTGGCTAACATCCAGTCACCAAGTTTCTTCAGTTTCTTATACTCCACTCTGAATGCCTGAATGGGAAACCCACCATTCCCACGTGGTATCCAAGTCACATAGGCAGATGTCTCAGATGCTACTGAGATAGTGGGACGATCTGGAGCTTCAGGAGCTGTAAAGATTAAGAAGGTTACGGTATATAACAGATATGAAATGAATCTCAGCTTTAGATTGGAAGAGCAAAGCTAAAACCATTATGGTTTGCTTTTAATGTTTAAAATGTCAAATTCAGCATTTGTGAATGGAAAATCAATTATTACCTCATAAAAATCAGAAAATCCTATAACTGTTTCACCAAGTGATTATTTTATTTTACTTTAAAAAATATCATTGTTTCTTTTGATCACCATCCATAAAGAGAAGAGGGTTATCCTCCAATAAGTCAGTGAAGGGAGGAATTTAGTCAGTCTGGTAAAGTGAGGGGCCTTGGTGCTCTCTGAGCTTGGTTGTTTTCTTGCAGGCATTTCATTACCCAAATCATTTATTACCTACTTTAGGTAATAAAATGTCTGCAAGAAAAAAAACCAAACTCAGAAGGTACCAAGGACTCTTTATTTCAACCCTGAGCTGCCAATATGCTCCATTATTAGATTGGTAAAGTTCATGAAAACTAGTTGTTTAAATAAAATTAAGTCCTAAATCCTAAGCAGAGAAGAGCAGTGATCTGGAATCTTTCCTGGCCTGACAGAAGGATCTAGTCATGTCCAGACTAGATTTGCACACAAACAAACTTCACAGCTGCTCTTTTCCCCTCCAGGCAGCTAGCATGAAAAGTTTGGTGACTTCTGATTTAGATAATCAAATATGCCTTCTTACACACATACAGATCTTTATTTGGGGAACAGTTAGAGCAGGGGTTCTCAACCTTGGCAACTTTAAGACTTGTGGACTTCAACTCCCAGAATTCCTCAGCTGGCTGAGGAATTCTGGGAGTTGAAGTCCACAAGTCTTAAAGTTGCCAAGGTTGAGAACCCCTGAGTTAGAGAATCATCAGGTTTGGTTTTAGCTGGAATTTATAAACTTTGATTGACAAGAGGGGAAACTGGACATCGCATAGGATCTCTACCCTTATTTATATATTTTTTCTGTTTATCATTTTTGGGCAATTTCATCTTAAATGTAGAGTTCTCTTCCTTTGAAAGAAATATAGCATATTAGTAACAAGAGATGGTTAGGGTCAGGAATGTGTAAGGTATGAATAAGAATTGTTTTTAAAGTTTCCACCTATAGCCAATATCTGCCCTAGATTCATCAAATGCTCATCTAGCCCATGTAAACAGATCTGGTATGTCACAGAACAGCTAGAAATCTCAAATGTTTATTTTGTTTTCCAATATCCTTTTAGTTAAAAACATTTTTTTAAAAAATATTAAACTGTTGTTCCCTAATAATATGTGAGATACTTAATGCCAAAAAAACAATACTGTCTTTGGAGAGAGATGTGACCTAATAAGGACTGGAGACAAGTGAGAGAATAAATAGTCTCTCTTTTGTTATTTGTATAGTCTTGTTTCTGACTTCTGTTCAATATTGCTGTCTGGACTTTTCCAATTCTTTTCTTCAAATAAACTGGCTTCTAGATCCCAAAAACATTGTTACTACAATTCTGAGATGACTCACGGGACAGGCGATTATTATCTGATTGGTTGCTACTTCGAGCGCCAATGCCCGAATCATCCTTCGGGAACTGCTGTTCTTTACTGGCAACAATATCTGGTTTTGGTCGTCGTCCTAAGCAAGACAAAAATAATTAACCAAGCAGAATTATATTAAATGGTTACTGATGCTATATAAACTTCACCACTCTGTGGGAATTTGCATTCCAAGGAATTACATTGCTTTAGTTAGCATGAATATGGCAAGCTGCATGCTTTCTTTGTGAGAAAATGTTTTCACTGTAAGAAGTTAAAAGTTTCAGTTAACTTTTCCATTTTAAGTTTTTTTAAAAAATATGACTGTGTGGATGATTTTTTTTGTAGACAGAAATGAGATGGCATGACATTAGAAGAAATATGAGATGGCATGACATTAGAAGAAATATGACCATATTAGGGATTCTAGCCACCCAGAATTTGGTGTCATAATATGCATACTCTAAAACATATCATTAAATACCTATCAAAAGTCACATTACTGATTGCTAGAAAAGCAAGTATTTATGGAAAGAAAGCATATGTAACTAAATGCTAAAAGTAATTTAACATAGTTTTTTTTCCAATATGGAGTCCCAACCAACATGATTGCTGAGGAACTGAAGTCCATCACATCAAGGGAACACCAACCTGGAAAAAATCCCCTTAGTATCAGGAGAAATCAATTACTTTATAACAACTGCATTCTAAAAGACAGTTATTATTTACCAGTTCTGAACGTCACCATAGCTGTCTGGCCCTCTCCAGCACAATTATAAGCAGCCATCTCCACTTCATATAAACTTCCTGGGTCCAATTTTGTTAGACTCAAATGATACTGGTTGGCAGGGACATCTCGGATTATCCAGTTATCTGAAAAATTCATTACCTGTTTTAAAAAAAAGATGATCACAATAATAAGAAAATATGACAAGTTTCATGGCAAATAAAGGTTAAAAAAAGATTGTGTCTGAAGATGGATTTATATATCTATTTATTAAATTAAATTGCATAGCCACATATCTTATGAACAAGTATCTCAGGGGGTGCACAACAGAATATACAGCACCTTTTCCAATATTTGACTATCTAGCAATTATGGGCTTTACATATTTGGAGGGCACCAAGCTGGGGAACACCAATCTAATATTAACAAAGTTTAAATTGATATCTGAAAAGTTGAAGAAGCTTAACTTAATGCAGACAAATCTCAATATTTGCAAGTCCATGTTCATAAAAAATAAAATATCAGTAGAGAAATAGATCAGGAGAAGCAGAAACTAATTGTAATTAACATTAGTAATAATATTAAAATGTTATCACAATATATAATGTACATTAATGTTAATAGGAATGTTGGTATCAATATTATACTGTGTTCAAGGTGTAAGGCCATGTTTATAAAACTGAATTTTTATATACATTTTAGTACAGATGGTCTTCCTTTAGGACTGCTTTGGATGGTGACAATTCACAGTTACAACAGTGACAAAAAAGTAGTTTTGTGACCAATACCTCTATAACCTTTACAATCTCTCTCTCTCAGTCACATTTGCCATTACAGTTAGTTAGCACTTATTATCCTGACCCATTTTTTTCCTCCTCACAGTGCAGAGATTGCCTAAGTAAGTCATTTATTCCTGAGGTATTTTTCTTCTCCGCATAGCACATCCCTAAAAGTTAACAAGCTCAGCTCTGGGACCGTAATTAGTTGATTAGAATCTGCCAGCTGACTTGCAGCTGTTGCCTAACAATGACAAGATCCTAATCAATTTCACACTGGAGGCTTTTTTTTGCTTCCTAAGCAGGAGTGCACTAGGCAAACAGCCAGCACTAACACATTCCTTTCTATGTGTATTTCCCATTGTGTGCCTGCTGACTGTCTTGTAACCCCTTCCTCCCTAATACTAACATTAATTCCATTCTTGCTAATTATCCTAGCACTGGGATGATGCGCATTTACAAAGGGCAGGGGAGTGGGGGAAAAGGGCTGTAAGATTTGCTCTTTTAACCAGTGTCCTCATGAACTGAGCTCCAGAAACCTTATCTGTTGTTTGCATTCACCTGGCTATTTGGGGCGGTATTTGTAATGGAAATCATGGATAATCTTGAGAAAGAAGAGAGGAGATGCTGCCTAGGAAACCATCAGACAAGAGAGGCAGGAACCCACAATTGTTTAATGTCTAAGAAAGAAACTTGGCAATTGTCCTAATTGGTCTAATAGTTAAAAGATGGAGGCGGATAGTTTATACTTTCAGATGTTTATGGAGATTCTCATTCATCCAGGTCACGGATGCTTTTTCAAAACTGAACTCAGAACTGTCAGAACTGAAGAAGCTTCTTGGATGAGAAGCAAAACATCTTCAAACAACACAAAGAAATCCAGTTGCCTTTTGAAAAAGCATCTTTGTACTTTCAGTCTTTCAAGATTTGGTTGATGTAAACCTTACAATAAAGTAGATGGAGCTCATGTAGTTGTGTTTCCTGTCTGGTTTACCCAGGAAGACCAAAACTATCCTTCCAATGCTGTTAAGCGAAAGAAAGCTGGAGTAAAATTGCAAGCACCATCACTGATATGTGATTTTTCACTTAGCGACTGCTTCACTTGATGACTGAATTGCCAGTTCAATTGCAGTCACTAAGTGAGGACTACCTGTATTCTTTATGTTTGTTCTCTTTATTTGCATCTCTCCTTTTTGTGTATGAAGGCTATATAACAAAAAAGAGCTCAGGAAGTTTAAACACATTTAGAAGTTTCACATAGCACAAATTAATACTGACTTCTCTTTTTTTCTCATTTTTGTAGATCACTGACAGCTTATAATACACCATATTTATTTGTCCTACATTAATTTTATGGACTTCTGCTTTAATTTGGGCTGTTTGCTTCTGTGGAAAAAAATAGTGATATTAAATTACTTGAAGCTCAGCAGCTTATGGTCACATTTGTAACAAAAACTAAACACATATAAAATTACATTTAATTAATGTAATTGTTTCCTATATAAACTATATTTTAAAATTCAGGATACTAAACTTGAAAATTTATACCAAATTGTGCATGATGTATTCCCCATGAACTTAAATAGAATATATAAAATCCAAGCACTAATTGTTTAAAAAATACTGTTATATTTGTGAAGAAAAAGGAAACATGGAAAGACTCTGTTCATGGCATCTACATTTTAGTAAAAAAATGTGTGCTGTGAACACATATAAATGGGAGTTCAAGCTGTTTTGATATAAATCAATGTCTAAAAGTATTCACTTCGCATACCAAGCTACACAAGCTTAAGAATCTTTACAATGTGATCGATCATTCATTAAATGATGACAAAGGAGTCCATATTATTTTGATAGCATTCTTGGATTCTCCCTAAACTGTGATACCAAACCCTGTTTCAAGTGAAGACAGGAGCTCTGAAGAAGTCATGACAATTACAGAGTTGCTATAACCAGTTTGTCTGTTACATGAAAATCTTACTTCAAGGCATCATATTCCCAGTCAAATAAGTGGTTGGAGTTAAAAGGAAGAACTCTCTGACTCCATGTAAAAAGGCCTTTACTATAAAACTATTTCCAATCAAAATTTTATCCTGTACTAAAATCATATTACTGCGAAGTATAAAGGCCAGCAGTGACTTCTTCTGACCTAAGAATTCTAAAGAAGCTTTTGAAAACACTGCTCCAATCAGCAGAACAAGAAAGAAATAACAAACTATAAGCAAATTACTCCTTGGTGTGTGGTTGAGGCCTGCAGTCTGCCTCCCTGAGAAGAATAAATACAATGTAAAAGCAGTGTATTAATTTTAAATGTTTTGCTCCAAAAAATTCCAGTAGTAATTCTCATTTTATCTCTTTTTGTTAAGAAATAAAGTGTTAATTAGGAGTTAGAATAATGACATGACAAGTAAAAAGAAATGCAAATACCACAGCTAAAACATATACATGCTGAGAGTTGGTAACTACGAGTGTAGATGTTTATCTTGTTCATCAACAGCCTCTTTCCAACACTTCAGATTTCTTCTCTGCTAATTTCCATCTTCATTTCCATAATTGTAAACTATCTCCATGGTGTTTCCCTATGTTAATATTGACAGTGTTACCCCTCCTGTCCACAACCTTTAGCAATAGTGCACAGGACAAGAATTGTGTCCATTATAAAAGGAAGAAAAGGCTGATTCTAAATAAGCAGGCAAAAAAATATAAAATATATGGCACTTTCCATGGAAACTATGAATTGGTATGGCTGTTAATACATATAACAAAAATAATAATTGGAGTATGCAAACCTTGCGATACTTTACAATATAGTAGAGGATAGGTGTTTTGTTATCACGCCGTGGTCGCCACAACAATTCATAGCCATCAGTTTTAGTAGTTCGAGGAGAGCTAAGTATGACTGGGGCCTCAGCTGGAGAAACCAGTTCTTTTGAGGTACACTGGACAGATGATGTTGGTAATGTAGGTTTTGATTTCAAAAGAACAGCTTTTTCTTTTAGCATTTTTTCACTATTGGTAAACCTAGTAGATGAGGTGGCAGATTGTGCTGAATCTCCAACAGGTCCCTGTTGTGACATCTGACTTATTTCTGGAATAGAAGAGGGAAGACAATGGCCATGTTTAGCACTTGGAAAACAGACATTTTGGCAAATCCAACAACATTTTTACAATGGACATCTTATCAGTCCCAACAATCAAGAAGAATGAAACTTCAATATCACATGAATCTTCAGCAGGCATTAGAATATTTCTCCTTAATTTGGTATTGATCAAAATCAGGAATGGAAACAGTAAGGAGCTTAACATTGAAAAAACAAAGAATCAAAGGACAGAAAGGGAAATTGGAAGTTTCAAATTGTCCTAGACAAATGGTCAAATCTTTGTTTGAAAAATTCCCAGTGATGGAGGACCCACAACCCCAAGATACAAGCTGTTTTACTCTCTAACAGCACCCACAGTCTTTCTATTTTGGAACTCTCTCTGGAAAATTTCTACCCACTGGCTTTTGTCCTTCCCTTTTGTCCTTCCCCAAACCACACTATCTTCCCTAAGACAAGACAAGTATTGGAAAACTATTATGTCCCCCCCTTAGTCTTACAAGGAGAGACAGATCTCAATGATGATTATTCTGTTACCTTAACTTCACTAAAGACTTACCTGGTTGGGAAACTCTCAACTGTATCATAGCTTGTGCACTACCAACTTCATTTTCTGCCATGCACTGGTATATTCCTTCATCCTCAGGCCCTACACTAGAAAGACGAAGAGCCTTACGAGAGAGTTGCATTCGATGGCTGGAAAAGAGGGGAATTGCATTGCGCAACCAGACCACTGAAGGCTGCGGATTCCCTCGAACTCTGCAGGTAAACTTTGCACTTTGTCCCCAAGTGATGATCTCCTGGGATAGTTCCATACTAACCTCTGGAGGTTCTGAAAAGGAGATACAATTATACTGCCAGTCACTTGGAGAATGGTGAAAGAATGGCTATCTCTGAAACAGACATCTCTGTAATCTCTGTGAAGTTTGTGGCTATGATGCTGGCAAAATTGTACACAAAGAGAAATAGTTTTACCCTTACTTATAGTTGTCATCATAATCCTGTGTTTATAATAGAAGGACCTAGTTTGTATATATGCATATATGTATGTATACACACATACACACATATTAATACATACATACATATAAAATATATCTGTCTATCTATCTATCTATCTATCTAGTTTGCAGTAGTCTCTAATGCTCAATAGTGAGAGAAGCTGTGAAATGTATTCAGAAAATGCATTCAGGTACACAGCTTCAAAAATTGTTCAGATATGTCTAGCACATATTTATTTATTTATTTAGATTTTTATGCCGCTCCTCTCCAAAGGACTCGGAGCGGCTAACAACATAAACAAAACAAACATCTCAACATTTAAAAAAAAAAACCTAAAACCAAATCTACAAAACATTTAAAAAGACCCCCCAAACACATTCATCATTCACACACAATCACAGTCATCCCCAGGCCTGCCGGCATAAATACGTTTTTAAATTCTTCCGAAAGGCCGGGAGAGTGGGGAAAACGCGGACTTCAGGGGGCAGTTGGTTCCAGAGGGCGGGCGCCACAACAGAGAAGGCCCTCCCCCTAGGACCCACCAGACGGCATTGTTTTGCTGACGGGACCTGGAGGAGGCCAACCCTGTGCGCTCTCACCAGTCGAAGGAAAGTATGTGGCAGAAGACGGTCTAGTTTTGATCCAGAATTTTAATTAAGTACAAGAGTATTTATGGTTGGATAGCTATATTTTTGTAATAGACATGGTATTGTTTATCTGCCATGATTGCTTAAATTGTATTAGATCTATTACATTTATTTAGTAATAAAAAGTGATTTCAGACAATACTTACTTTACTTTACTTTATTTAAATTTCTATGCCGCCCTTCTCCTGAGACCCAGGGCGGCTTACAACAACAATACAATAAAATTGACCTACCAATAACAATCATAGCCCACATAGTTAAGCCTATATTTGCATATTTGTGCATTTTACAAGTTAGTGCTTCTCAAGAAATAGGGATGGCTTTATATTAGGAAATCAAGGAAATGAAGGAGAGATACCAGAGAAACACTTCCTTCCCACTTTAATCCCCTCCAGCCAACAACTGAGAAATTAGAACTAGAAATTGGTCACTATAATTAGTGACCAATAAAGTTGAATTCTGCCTATTCAAGGCCAGAATCTCAGATTTTGGAGAGGATATTCTGTCCAATGTTCTGCTCTGTACAGAAATCCAAATTAATGCATTATAAATGAAGAGCTTTTGTCTGAAATATATAAATATACAATCCATACAACCATTAATAGAACAAAAATAGAAAAGAAGTTACAACTCTCCGCACCAAATACTTGAACATTGTAGAGAATGACACTTGCTGCAGCTTTCCTCACTCCATTGTCAGCCATACAGCTGTATGTCCCTGAGTCTTCCTCACTGATTGCGTCTATCAGAAGATTGCTGAGAAGGAACCTAGTTTTATTGTAGCCAGAGATACTGGAGCCATCCTTAGTCCAAGTAACACGTGGAGGTGGAATCCCACTAGCCACACATTCAAGGATGAGGCTTTGCCCCTTGGTGATTATGATGGTCTGGGCCTCTGTGGGATAAATTATGCGAGCAGCCTCAGCTGTTGAGCCTAATACAAAAAGAAATCAGATAAAGCAAAGCAAAGTAATTATAAAACAAGACTGGCCAAAATAAATGGTTGTCTGTTAAAAATATACTAAACAAAATTATAAAGTTTCAGCATTTTTCTCTTTAAAACTTTTATCACTAAAGATCTAAAACTTGTACTTTTTTTGCAAGTTACCAAAAAGAGTCAACCTCTAACCTGACATTTTCCTTTAGAATTGGCAGGTACAATTCAGAATTCATAGTTCTGTCACTGATGGCAAGTCTTCCTGGTCCAGAGGCAGCAAAGCAGGCCCAAACATGATACTGCTGCCACCATGCTTCACAGATTTGGAATAGAGTATTTGCCTTTTGTCAAACAATGGTTTTGATTTAATTGAGACAAAAAATTATATTTTGTCTCCTCCATCCACAGAACAAACTATGCAAACTATAGACAGACAACTATGTTCTTTTTGAAGAGTAACGGTTTTCTCCTTGCAGCCCTGCCATGCATACCATTCTTGTTCATTGTTCTCCTGATGGGGGAGACCGAACACATGAACACAAGAGAGATCTTTATTTCTTTAGACATTATCCTGGTGGTTTGAAACCTAGCATCTTGCCTAGATGAAACCTAGTCCCTGACTCTTAGTGTGGTTGGTGTGATGTGGTTGATGTGGTGTGGTTGGTGAACTCCTGGAAGGATAACAATTGTGCTGAATTGCCTCCATTTGTACACAATATGCCTAAGAGTGGATTGGTGGACTTCAAATAATTTTATAACCTTTTCCAACATAGTGCACATCAACAACTGCTTATTATAAGTCCTCAGAAATCTCCCTTGCTGAAGCCACACCACACTTCCAACATACCTGTGTTGTGAAGATCAGACTTCGATAGTGAATATTTAGAGTTCTGTTATTTAAATAAGGCAGGACTTCCACATTCACACTGTATTATCATCCCATTGTTTGAAACATCTGGCTCTAATTTTCCCTTCAAATGAACTGATAGTCCTAGAGGTTCACATACTTTTGCCACACACAAAGATATAGTTTGGGATCATTTTCCTCAAAAGGAACAGGTATGTTTTGACTCATTTGTTTAACTGGGTTCTCTTTATCTAGTTTTACTTCTGCAAGCAAACGATTTAGAAGATAGGACAGCTCCTGTTAGTTACTTTTTCTGGCAATGACTAGTCTAGGAATATTTGCTAAAAATTGCAGAAGGATCTTTATAGTTTCTTTTTCCTAAGGACAAGGGAACTATATTTTGACAATCCAGTATTTTGACCATGCACAGTAAAAAGCAGGAAGGGTTTGTAAAATGTAAGAGGTCTCTTGAGACAACATGTGATACTACAAGAAACAACGGAAAGGGAGAGAAATGACTGTAACTCAGAGAAATATTTGCAAAAATAAAATGTGAATATGAGATAAAAAAAGAAGGTGCACAAAGCAAGACAGCCTACACTGAATGTTACTGGAACCTCTACAGACTAGAGATTCCATCATTCAACAGTTTTGAGCCAAGGAAGCCAAATATTCAGAAATAATGTCTTACGTCTCACACGGAGTTTCTCACTAGACACAGATGTTTTTACTTCCTGGGTGACAGGGTTGTAGGCTGCACATTTGTAAGTTCCTTCATCATCCTGGCTGGCATTGACTATCTGAAGATTCCCAGATGGCATGATCAAGTAGTTGTCTATTAAGGTAAAGATATCATTCAGAACCATTTTCTGAAAAAAGAAGCATTTCTACTTCTATTTCTACCATGGTACGGATAGAAAATGAAATCTTTTGGCTGAGTTTGCTGCAATTTGCAGCAAAAATTAAGTTGTTTGAATTATCTATTAACTTGAAAATCTCAGAAAACAAGAAATGGAAAAACATGGCGTAGAAGTGGAACACTGCAGTCTATCTCAAATTAAAATGAACCATAGTGGAACAGTTCTCACACTATTGTGTAGTGTATAACTTTTGCCTCAAAGTCAACTAAAAGGAAAAGAAAAGGGGAAAAATGCACAGAAACTTCCTAAAGTCTTGAATTCCATAAAATTCAGAAGGTTTATCTAATGTACATGTAATTTACAACTACTTGCAAATTTAAGATACTTTGTGACCTTTTTTTGAAAAACAGGGTACTAAATACATTTTTAATTGGAATTATATTGATCTTCTACCAGCCCTTGCATCTGCCTGTCTGTATATATTTGTGCAGTTCAGCCAAAAAGCAATTGGAATAGCTGTCAAATTCCCAACTTCAATATTTTCATATACACTTATTTCAAACCAAAATATTTCATCCTGTTACCTGATATATCTGTTGTGGGTTGGTGGAATGAAGCAAAGCTTGGCTTAAAAATGACTCAATAAACAATCAGCATCTAATGTGTCTAAGATTTCTTATACCTTCCCTTGACATCAGACATAAGTGTAGTATGATCCACTTGTTCCTAAAATTTTCTGGCAGTCAAGTTTACTTTTTACAGACTATGTTTAACATCATGTGAATGTGATAGAAGATAACAATACAATTATGAAATTTCTACTGGATAATAGACAAAAATGTGCATATAGCCATGGAGTCTTGTGTATAATACCTAGAGTATCTTTTTAAATTAAAGAACAACTGCAAAGACAAACCAGAAAACATAGAGAGATGTTGAAATTGATTAGAAGAAAAAAAACTATCTTCCCTAATTTGGATGCCTTCAAATGCATAGACTTCCAGAATTCCATAGCCAGCATGTCACTGCTTAGATTAGAATTTTGAAGACTGAAATCCACTTATTTGCAAGTTGCCAGGACTGAAGTAGGATAAAATAAGCATGATTAATTCAGTTGCTTCTTCTTCCATCATCAATCATAGCTCACCTCTAGAGGCCTCCAACCATTCTTGCTTCACACTGTAGCGAACCTGGGCTTTTGGATGGCTTTCAGGAAGGTCACAAGCAATCACAGCTGTATTTCCCTCATCAACTTCTATTACATGCTGACCATCATATTTAAAGTCTTTGAGATCTATTAAAATTACAGTAAAATTTTAGAAGAAACAACAAGGAGTTCTAAAAGTAGGACAAATGAATATTATGGCTATTATTACACTGGGCCATTCTTTAAAAGGCAAATTCACTTCAACTTAAAGACTTCCATTTGGAACCAATTTTCTAAAAAACACCTAAAATTATATTCATCACAACATTACATTATATATTACATATTTTTGGAGACAGCAAAATGCAGTGATATATATTAAGTAATTATTATGGCTTAATGACCTTGACTGGTGCATTTTTTAATTTAGAAAACTTTAGTAGAACGCTTTCTTCTTCTAAGAATTGATAAAATAGAATATGCAAAGCATTTTGAAATGTTCCAGGCATATAATTTGGTGAAATGAAATTTTTTGTGTGTGCAAAATAGGATATTTCATATATTTTAAAGCATTTTGAGCTAAAGCTTCAAATCAAAAGCTTTATGTTTATCTTTGTAGACATAAAGCTTCAAATATTGAAAATAGAAGGTTTAGCACTTAGGATAAGATGTTTCATAAAATCTGGCACCTGAAATGTTTGAAGATAAAGACAAACCTGTGTTATAAATCATGACAGCATGACTATATGCTCCAATGCAGTAGGTCAGTAGGATCTTAAACATCTCACTAGCCCACATTGGTTATGTCTGGTAACAACACTTAACTAAATATTAATAAAACCAAGAGCTCAAAAACAAATGCTATTCCTATGTGGGCCAAATATTTCTTGTACTGGCCATCTGAAGTCTGTTTGGAATGTTTCAGTTCTACATAACTTCCCAGATCTTTGCCTGCAGCTGTAGGGTTTACGCATACGGAACATAAATTTGAAGATTAAATGATAATTTTTCTGTTGAAAGTTGCCATATGCTAGTTATATATTTAGGAGAGGAGAATCTCAGTTCAAAAAGTTTGAGAAACATGCTATAAACAGAACTTGACTGTTTCTCCATGTTCTAAATTGAAATCATAGGATTACTCACTTCAAAGCCTGAGTGAGACACTTTATATTTCAATATTAGTTACACTGAAAAGAAACATCGTACCAGTTGTTTCCTTACTTTATCACTGTGAAAAATAAAATTCACCCAATATTATTTAAGTTACCATTTCTAAATCACAACTTCTTATCTCCGAGACATATTCTGAAATCAAAAAATTCCTTCCCAAAATTAAACAATTTTAAAATCCATAATTTCCCCTTGTTTTTGTAGCTGGAGAACCTGGCCCATTCGCCTGGAAATTTTATAACACTGAGTGTTATAACTCCCTTAATATGCCTTAGGAAAATAATAAGGTGTTACTATCGCAAGTTGGACTAGCTCAAGGCAAGTATTTAGGGAGTTTGGACAGCAGAAACCAGAAGAGACTGCAAAGTAGGAATTATAGCCAAGTCTCTATTGGCAGAATGGGAGAATGGAAAAATTTGTTTTCATTCTCTGGGATTTATATCAGCTCTCCAACAGTAAAAGACAGATCTGGCTCCAAGGTTCTCCCACCCACGCTCATGGAAAAGTGACATGAAATTTCTCAAACAGGCTAATTAAAGCAAGATTGCTTCAAAAACATTTTAAAATAAAAAACAGCTCCCTTGGCAGTATAGCAAAAAGACTTCCAAAATGCAAAACGTATTAGCTGTCAGGAGACTATTTCAGTGCTAGTGCCTGGATTCAAGGAAAGAGGGAGGGGAAAGGCTTAACAAAGACATAAAAATGATTTGCAGCAAACATGTTTAATACTTTAAGAATGTCTTGGCATTATACAACTGAAAATAATTAATAAATGCAAAACAAAAGAAGATGTTACAGGTAAACTTCAGTTAAAATCATTAATCCTTTAAATTCAAATTTATGAGGGAGAGCTGTTTCCATGGGATACTGCAGAAAGATTAAAGTTAATTCTTCTCTTGCAAGATCTCTACCAAAGTTTCCATTCCTCCTAATGTGAAAATTATGTTTTGGAAGAGAAGGGTACTGGAATTATTCTCTCATTTCCCTCTTTTCATGCCATAAAATTTTAAAGAAGGATAAGAGTAGATAGTAAAAAAGTAAAGATAGAGCTTGGCTGCTCACAGCACACATTTCTCCGATCAACAACATGTGAGCTGAAATAAATAAATAAAAAAAAGCCAATCCTGGTGGTCCAAATTCATCACAGCAATAGTTGAACCCTACAACTATTGTGAAGGCTTCAGAATTACTGGCAAAAAAGTAAGAAAAAAAATCCAATTTGTTTTCTTTTTAAGTATTTGAATCCATGAGAAAAGAGAACAATTCCAGAGTTTCGCAATACAATTTGAAAACTTTCTATACAGAAGAAAAATTACATTTTTCCAATTAGAAGACAGCTGTGGGTTTAGAAAGAGAAAACAATAGTTTCACAATAATAAAATAATTTAAAAGTGTAAAATAGCTCCTGGAAAGTAATGATGTCTTTGTTCTCCTTTCCCCCTCCAAATAGCTCATTAGTACAATAGAGATTTTTTTGAAGATTGCAAGGGTCCATAGGAAGATATCTAGCTAAGGGGTCTCCAACCTTTTTGTTTTGGTGACCCGGTGGGAGAGGGAGGGGCAGGCACCTTACACACACATGTGCAAACGTGAATGTGGCCACATGTGTGCGCACATACAAACAGGCTGCAAGCATGCACACCACCTAAATGGAGCTGCAAGCATGCACACGAGGCTCTCAGCAACGGCGGTGCCTGTGTGAGGCTTGTGGCACCACTGCCTCCAGACTCGTGGCAATGCAACCACCAGCATGAGGATTGCCCTGCAGCCTGCAGCAATGCTGCCCCCAGTGCAAGACTCGCACTGCCGCCCCTGCCTGAGGTTCGTGCCGCGGCTTGCAACAATGCTGCCCCGGCACGAGCCTCGCACTGCTGCCCCGGCCATGGCTCACATTGTGGCTTGCAGCGATGCCGCCACCCGCGTCTCATACCACAGCCTGCAGCAATGCCGCCCCCGCCCGAGGTTCGTACCGCAGCCTGCAGCGATGCCACCCCTGGCATGAGGATTGCACCACTGCCCTCATGCAAGGATCATGCCACGGGCCATCTGCCACTTATGACACTGCCATCTGCGTAATACTAGTGGCGCTGCCACTGCCCACACGCTTGCAACGGTGGCATAAGGGGGGTGAGCACGCACACATGCACATGCACTGCCCAGTTACTCATGCGGCCTAGCGATCAAGAGGCTGCAGCCCAGTAGTGGGCATGGCCCATAGTTTGGGGACCTCTGATCTAGCTAACCACAACTAAGCATACAAAAAGACCCTAGAGGAGATAAGGGAATATTTGCATAATTTCTGTCCCAAAGGATACCATCTGGAAACAATCACAGATTAATAATTTGAAAGGTAAAGTTCTTTTCAAGAAGAAGCAACACATGAAGAAGCCTTTAAATTACAGAAGTGGAAGAACCAATTAAGTCATTGAGTCCAATCTCTTGCCCCACGCAGGAATCCAAATTAAAACATTCACAATAGATAGCTGTCTAGCGATTACCTGCACACCTTCAGTAAAATCAAACCTACTACTTATTGGTTCTACAATTTGATGTTGTTCATTATTTGGAAATGTTTCTCATCACTTAATTGGAATCAGCCTTCATATAACTGAAATTCATTATTTTGTGATCTGGGATCAGGGAAAATATACATCACATCATTTCAGGTATCTGAAGTATGTATCATATCCCTCTCCTTAACAACATCTGTAACAAACACATGAACACTGTGATTATCTATTTTATTCATGACCTCATCACAGATATATTGTTATTTGCTTTCCTTTGGCATCTTGTGGCCACCCTGGCTTTCAGTCTTCTCAGAACTAAATGTTTCTGTTTCTTCGATGTTTTCTCATATGACTTAGCTTATAATCCGCTGGTTATCCTCACTGTCCTTCTTTAATCCTGTTCCAGTTAACATGTGGTGTCCAAAACTTGATAGAATCCTAGATATGCAGCCTGATCTACCTGTTCTGCTAACTTTCAGCTATATCTTCAAAAGTAAAATGTAAACCCATGCTGAACTGGTTGCCGGTGGTCTTCCGGGTGCGGTTCAAGGTGTTAGTGACCACCTTTAAAGCGCTCCATGGCATCGGACCCGGATACTTACAGGACCGCTTACTGCTAGCAAATACCTCCCGCCGTCCGGTACGCTCCCACAGAGAGGGCCTCCTCAGGGTGCCGTCGGCCAGACAATGTCGACTGGCGACCCCCAGGGGGAGAGCCTTCTCTGTGGGAGCTCCAATGCTTTGGAACGAGTTCCCCCCCCGAACTCCGTACGATGACGGACTTACGCACCTTCCGTCGGGAACTGAAAACTTTCCTTTTTCAACAGGCCGGCCTGGCATAGAAGCTCCGGCTCCAACCGGGTAAAAATGTTTTAGGGGGATTGTGTAATTTTTGGGATTTTTGTAATTTTTAGGATTTTAGGATTCGCATATATTGGGTTTTATATGGGATTTTATGGCCTAATTTGTTTAATTTATTTTTAAATATTTTAATTTTGTACATTTATATGTAAATGTCCTTCGGGAGAGGGGTGGTATAGAAATTTAATAATAAATAAATAAATAAATAAAATAAAAAAACTAGAAAAAACTTTTTTTTTAACAGAATCCAGTTTTCCACCACACATGTGAAACTTGAATGGTAGATGATGAACCTGCCTGCAATTTCTACTATCTGTTAATAAGAAATGTCACTTGCTAATAGATGCCTTCACCTGTTTCAGGCAAAGAACATTTAGAATGACCCAATGAAATACTACAATATTACACAGAGCCCAAACAAGAATCCACAATATAGTATGCACTAATGCCCTCAACTTTAGTCTTTGTTTATTCTAAAAAGCCTTTTTTAATTAAAAAAGAAATATGCAGTGCTGCAAAGTATCAGCCTCTAAGATAATGTTTAGTTAAAGGGATTGTTCTGAGCTTTAACGAAGCTCAACTGTCACTTTTAAAAATACAAATAATGAGCACTGCAGCCCAATTGTTTGTTCAGAAGTGTTTTTAGCAGCGTGGATAATAGAGATCATTCCGAGGAGAAAAACTGGGTGACAGCTAGCAATCTTGTCCACTTTTCTTCTGATAAATTTTATGACTTTGTCTATCAAGGCAGCTTTTTGTGAATAGGAAATTTTCTAATGACAGCCATTTTATAAGAACTAGAACTAATGAACTAGATTGAGTAAAGTCACCAGATTTTTAAAAATATCACAATATAAAAGGTCATTTTGTAAAATAAAGTTAACAAGAATGATAAATGAGAAAAATTTGAAGTGCAGGATATAAGACATTCCACTATAACCACCATCTAAACAGCAATTAAACAGTATAGGGGACTTTCTGCGTTGCTTCCATTAAACTTTAAACACTATCAAGAGTTACTTAATAGTGAGATGGGCAGCATATACATTTAATAAATAAAGAAATAAAAATAATTTGTCTTAATTTTTGATGGCATTCACATATGTAAATCTCTGGCTGAAATGGCCTTTAAGCATAGGATATATATCTGTAAGAAATCATGATACTATTGCAGGGGTTCTCAACCTTGGCCACTTTAAGACTTGTGGCTGAGGAATTCTGGGAGTTGAAGTCCACAAGTCTTAAAGTGGCCAAGGTTGAGAACCCCTGTACTATTGAAAGAGGAAGCTTGAAGCTTCCTATTAGATCATTCTAAACCTTCCACTGCTGTTTTGGCCTAAGAGTTCTTGTACAACACTTTTGATTCTATAACTTTTGTAGACTAGCTGAGGTGACACAAAAGACCAGTCCCTGAATATAAGAATTATAGGTGACCATTATCTTGATATACCATAAAAGTACTATGATTGAAGCCAATCTAATATTTGCATATTTCTTTTAGATTTCCATTGATATTTTTGTCCTGTTTTGCTGAAGAGCTGTCTCAAAACTGAATTTTATCAGAGTACATCATTTTTCTTGTATTCCCACTTAAAAAAAACTTATATAACCACAATTATTTCATATATATTTCTTCATCTTGCATACGCACTTCTTCATTCCACACTAGAAATACTCGATTTATCAAAGCATCTACTTGATAAGAATAACACACCTTTGTTTTAATTTTCATCTCATTAAAATTATATTTAGAACAATTTTAGGTATGAAAATGGCTTTTCAATATGGAGCCATCAGGGACTGATTAGATTAGAGGCCCCGACAGAAACAAAGTGAAGAATGAGGCATTTTGTGGTCATTGAAAAGACAGCTGCAAATACACATAGGCCCCCAAGGATACCTTGAGTAGGGGTCACTGCTCATTGGTATTTTGTGAAAGAAAATAAAATGAATTGAATATTGCTTTGAGGGGATTCTTTTGAATCTGAGCATCAGAATGTAGAACTGCACTATCCTATTATAACTGTGCACAGAAATAATGACAGGAGATGATAGGTAATTACAACTGAAATATTTTATCAATATTTTAAGACAGTTGCCAATGTTTTCAAACCATACCAATACAGTGGAATTCCCCTTGGCATGAATCAAAGTGGTATATACTGTCTTCAGAACCAGCTCTTCTTACTTACACTGGAACTGGCCTGTTTTAAAGGCATTGATAAATATGTCAATTATATATTTATTGAATTCACTGAAGGTTTCCCATATATATCTTGCCTGAACTTGTATTAATTTCAGGGAGTTTTGAGATGCAATAGCTTTCAACAAATATTTAAAATGGAGTTTACACTAGTTACCCAAAATTCTATGTAGTTTGAACTACAAAGTTCTAACTAGTCTTATGCTAGTTAACCAAAGATAATAAAATTCATCTTGAGAAAAAGGAATATTACTGAAGAAACTTCGTATATTTTTTAAAGAAATATTTATCCTATTTAACAAGTATCAGAATTTGAGCAATTAGGAAACTATTCATAGAATTTGAATAGTTTAATAGAAACTATTAAATTAAGCTATCGAAGAATAATTTAACAGAAATCCTAGTATTTTATTTATTTGTTTAGATACCCTACAGCAGCGGTTCTCAACCTTTTTCAGGCTGTGACTCCGACCTGCGCCGCGCATGCGCGGAGCAACGGCCCGCATCACGCATGCACGGCACGACGGCCCGCATTGTGCATGGGCGGTGCTACCCCACGCATGCGCGGTGCTGCCCCCTGCGCCAGCCGAGGGGAAAAGGGGAAACAAATGGCGGACTGCATTGTTTGGCGACCCCCGTGAAATGGTCGTTCGACCCCAAATGGGGTCGCGACCCACAGGTTGAGAACCGCTGCCCTACAGGGTCATAAATAGGGAGTTTTATATCAAATTTCTTAACTGTCTATTTCCCTCATATAAAAGTCACCAGTTCAGTATAAAGCAGGTACTTAAAATTCCAAATCCTACCTTATTTTAAAAATTTGAAATGAAAATGAAGATTATGACAGTAAGTTAGTAGCATAGGTGCTATCTGTATTGTTTGAGGGACCTCAGCAAGGAAATCTGAGAAAGATCTCCAAAAATCACTGAAGGACTCACATAAATTCACAGCTATAATTTGTACAGTTTGAAAGCATTCTTTCATTTCATTTTGGCCAAAGACTGAAAAATATTGAGACTTAACTGTGAATACTTCCATGGTTTACACTCTATGCCAAACTCTATGCTACGTCTCTACGTTCCTTGTTAGAGTTTAACTAGCCATAGTCCTAAATATAAGGTGACCAACTGTCCTCCTTTTGTAAGTTCTGTCCTTCCTCGAAAAGTCTCCTCCTACATGTTCTCCTTTTTGATATTTGAAAACTAATCTGCAGGGCTTTTTTTTCTCATAGAACGCTCAGAACGGCGTTCTGGCACCTTTTTTGATGTTTTTTTTTTCAACTTTTGCATGAGCTGTGCTATTTCCTGCTATTGGCTTTCGAAAGCCAATAGGAATTGCTGCTGAGCGCGCCAAAGCACCCGGCTGGCAAACTTTGCACATGCAAGTTGTCTGTATTATTGTTGCAATGAATAAAATGTTTCTTTTATTTACGATATTTTTTTCTTCAATTTATTTGTGTCCTCCTTTTCATTGTAAAAAAGTTGGTCACCTTGTAAATATTAGGCAATAGGAAGGGATACAATAGAGAGAAAGTAATCTAGAGATAGTGAAGGAATGCAAAGCTATTAACACCTACAAGAGATTGGAAACAAAATCTCAGCCTTAAGAAAAAACTAAATGCAAGATAGAGATTAAAAAGAAATTTTAATTCAGTGTGGTTAAGAGGAGAGAAAGGGAAATTCTAGCAGTTTTCTGTCAATGGAGATTCTTGATCATCCAGGTCGTGGTTGTCCCAAAGGTGCTTTTTTCAAAAGGCAACTGGACTTTTTTGGTTTTTTCCTTTGAAAATGTTTCACTTCTCATCCAAGAAGCTTCTCTGGTTCTAACTAACTGGGGAATAGAAGGATTTATATTATTTGACAGAATATAAGGATCAATTTCTCAATATGAATTATCTATAGCAAATCAGCTAGCAGAATTTCTTAGAGATTGCTCCAGGATGACTTGTTCTGAGTTTCATGGGAGAAGGGGCAGGCAAATGTGCTGCTCACTGAGAGTAATGATCAGTTAGTTATTGGATTATTATAATAACTTCATGCAAAACTGTATTTTGGGATATGATTAGGAGAGCAATTGCAAACTGAGAAATTTGGAAAGCTGAAACAAAGAGCCGAAGATATTTGTTAGTACATACCAGAACATTTGGAAGAACTTTTCCAATATTATATGTTGATCAGTAGACAATTGGAAAAGTTAAGGCCACCCCTGCCACCCACAAAGCCTCCTTAGATGACCGCATCAGAGAACCCAAGCAAATAGGAGCAGAATAAGATTCCTGTCAACATCAGAGAAGAGAACTAAGTTCATTTTCTACTGTGGTGCCCCAGGGCACTTAAATAAGAGTTGCACCACTGACATTCAGACCTCTGAGAGCTACAAATTGCCGTATGTGTGGACCTTCAGGCTACATAACAAGCAAGTGCCCAAATAACTTCAAAGTCTACCTTTGGGAAACTTCACAGCTCCCTCCCAAGACCTCAGCAAAAGTGTGCTCAGACAATTAACCGACATCAGGCAGGTATATTTTATTATCTTTGTTACTCTTAATTCAATTTCTGGTTTTCAGAGACCAGACTCAGCTCTTATAGATTTGGGTGCATGCCAATTTCATAGACAAGACAAAGTGCAATTGTTTAAACTGCCTAAATAGTAATTAGAGAAACCAGTGCTTGTGGAAATTATTTTCAGGCAAGTGTACCAAGATAGTCTTTTTTTTTTTTTGCCACACACAACACCTCTGAAACTCACAATAAATGATCACACAAAATTCTTGCCTATATTACAGCTTCTTTAGATGGTTCCATTGTGCTGGGCATTGACTGGCTGCAAGCCCATAATTTAGGTATATAGTGAGAGCAAGGAAGAATTTCTTTTTCATTTCAAAGATGTCAAGAGCACCATTTGCAGCTTTCCTCATTATCCTACTGGAGCACCTTCAAAAGACAGGCATTGAGAGGTGCACACAATTTAATTAGAATGAATGAGTGCCATGAATACATAACTGTCTTTGATACCAGATGTGGCAATGTGTAATGGGTTAATTGCAGCATGTCTACTCCAGATTCATGAATGAAATACTTTTCAATATTCTGGATAAATATGACTTTTTTTGTAGAAAACAAAAACTCCTGTTACAAGTATCTCAGAGGAGCTCCACAAATAGAAGGGAATAAAAGCCATAGGCAGGTAGGCTGATCAATTACTATTTTTCCAATATTTTTTTTTAAGTGACCGCTAGGGAACCCCACAAGCAAAACAACTGTATTAAGAGGCAGAGCAAGCAGCACTTTCTACATTTCTCTCAAATGGAAACCATGTCTTCCGAAACTTAATCTGGCTGCAGAGCTCAGTCCAAATCCCCCAAAGGCTTCAGTCCAATAGTGGGCCTCTCCCACAGAGCTTTATAGTTGCTCTTTCACTCTTATTGTGTTTCTCCTTTTCTATCCCAGTCCAGCCTAAACATTTCATTTCTGATTAATATTTTGATAGCAAGCCAATATTTTTTTGGCAGTGCAACAAAACCAGGCCCCATTTTACAAACATATCTCCTTCAAACTTTTTAAAACAAATTTTCTTTCTGTACTCCCATTTTTTAATTCTGTTACCCTAAAGAGTTATTTCTGAAACAGACTATGTGAAGAGTCTGTAAACACACTAATGCAGATAATAGCATTTACCCTACAGGTCTGTTCCTCAGAATTCTTGACCTTTGAACAATGTCCATAACCCAATTTGATTGTACATAATTTACTAAATAGGAGGCACATCCTAATTTGGAAGTGTTGATATGAGCTATTTTTTCATCACAGGTAAATCTTAAAATTGGAAGAGGCCATTTAGGCTATCAAATCCAACACCATGCTCAGTATAGGAACTGCCAGGTTAGGAAGATTCCCCCCCCCCAATATTTAACCTGAATCCATCCTCCTACAGATTAACATTATCATTCTTATATTGCTGTTTACACTAAAATGGTTATTGTGGCCAAACTGATAAGCATCTTTTGACAAAGGCCACATTCTGACATGGATATCAATCCAGCCGAAGGACAAAATTTAAATGCCTCCTCTCTGTACAAGACATGCCTATTTCATATAACTTGAACAATGTAACTATGTTCAAAATGATATAGTTTGAGAGAGAAAAAAGCAAAACCAAAGCTACTTACTGGCTAATGTTACCGTGGCAGGAACACTGGCAACAACACCTTCAGACATGCTGGCTATGCACTGGTATCGACCTACTGTGTGATTGTTTAAGGCAGCAATGGTGAGCAATCTTTTATCAATATGGATTCCTAGAACATCATCTGATTGAAGCAGCTCCTTTCCATTCAGTCTCCAAGTAATATTTATTCCCAAAGTCTCAACTACACATCCCAGAGTCACCAAGCCACCATGCTTTTGGACAATAGAATCAGGTTGGACAGAGACATGAAGAGAATCACCTGCAAAGGAAGACAGGCAAAGTCTTCATAAATCCTCATGGAAGATCAGCTACTTCCACTTTAAATATTTAGCTATTTGACTCCCTTATGCAATAAGTTATAAGTTTAAGGCTTTATGGTATTCAAGAGCTACTTATTTCTTGGCAGGAAAATGTGAAGGTATCTACTGAAATACTAAACTTTCAGATATATATGATCTTAAGCTAAATAAGACTGTGATGCTGAATGTCTCTGCAAGTGAATAATGGAATGTTCAGCTATCTCCTGCTCCATTGTTTGGTGTCTCGCCCTGTCCTTAGCCAATCAACTTTGCATGTATGTCCATTCTAAAACTTTGGGAAGGGAGAAAACATGTTGCTTCACAATAATTACATTTGCTTCCATGTTAAGTTAAGCAAACCTGGAGTAACAGAGGTTATAAAAGTAAATATGTATTATACCAAAACCTTGGTCTAGTATCCTGTTTTTAAATAATGATATTCATATGCCCCAGAAAAGTTATAAGCAGACAATAATCTCTTGTTATTTTGTCATCCCATTTAACAATCAGATTAATAGTACTTTTGAATTAGATAAATGTGTTTGGTTGCTCACCCAGAAGCTCATTCAGTGATTACTGAATGTAAACAAATTAATCATATGTAGGCATAGTAGTCAACTTACTGGAAGTTCATAAAAACTATAACTAAGGAAAAGACTGTAAGCCATGATAGAAACTCATAAATATCAAAACATAAAACTATGGTTCTTTAAAAATTGAAAATAAAATCAAGGACATGATTTTAAATCAAGGACAGCTACATAGATAAAAAGTAGATGAAACAATCACTTACCCAAATTTGTAATGCAGTTAGCAGATGTCAAAAACAAACACACAATAACAGTAATTAGTCTTTTCCCCTCTGGTATCATTGTCATCCCACGCAGAGGAATATGAACCAAAAAATACCAACCGGAGTTCCCATAAGCTATCACAGAGCACTTAATAACAGAAATTCAACTTCATGGATCAACCTGAATAGCAAAGGAAGAGATAAAATTAAACAATATATTAAATAAAATGTAGGAGAATTGTATTGTTGATGACAAATTGTATGTGATCTTCCAGAGCCCTTCCAAATTTACTGCCAATTTGAAATATGATTTGGAATACAATAGAAGAAAACAATAGCTAACAATGATAGAATCAATAACCAAATAATCCCATCATTATATATACAATGTGTGTGCGTATACACACCTCTCTCTCTGTGTGTGTATACACACCTCTCTCTGTGTGTGTAGATAGATAGATAATTACACATAAGTCAAAATTTATTTTTGTACCTTTTCCATTTCAGTACAAACAACTGCATATCTCTGATTGAAGTCATTGATTAAAAATTTAAAAAGAATTGGTCCCAACCAGGGACAGCATGAAGCTGACAAAATGACAAAACATGCATCACATCATACATAAACTCCACTGCTTACATACTTGTGTAAAATATTATGACATACATTTTGTCATTTGCCTCTTGTCCCTCCTGCAGATACTTATGGTTCAATACAGTTTCTTGAGAAGTTCTACTTGTTTCTTTTCACTAAGCAAATGGATCTTTTTATTCCTTTTTATTTATCTTTTTTAATTAGTTAGCAATCCATTAAAAATTAGGTCCTGTTATCCCATAGCTGCCAAATATACTTAAAATTATTTAATGAAAAAAGCTGTCAATTTTATTTTTATTTTTCTGAAAATCCAAGTATATAGTGCAAATAGGTCACCTCTATTCAGGTACCTGTTGAATTCTAAAAAAAATACATCGTGAAGCAATATTTATCTTTCCAGAATCCATACTGATTTTCCTTCAGCAAGGCTTATACTTCTACATGGTTAGTTCAAACCTTTAGATAGCCAAACTGATTGGCGTATAATTTCTTAAATCTCCCCCTGAATTCCTTTTTAAAGTTATTATTGTTGCATTGGCTATCTTCTAGGTCTCCAACACTGAGCATGATAATTTTTGCTAAGAGATCAGCAATTTTATATCTGAATTCTTTCAATTCTTTCAGAGTGGATGCCAACAAGGCTTGGTGCTTTGTAACGATGTAATATTTCATGTTGTTCTGTAATATCTGCTCTTGTAAACTTAAATTTGCTTTAACTGTTTTAATTATCTCCCTAAGAAAATCAATACAGCCCAGATATCTTCTGTAGTAAAGGCAAAAAAAAGGTTTATTCAATTTCTCTGAAATCACCTTAACCTGCTTGAATGCCTCTTTTATTCCTTTTTGACTAATTGTTTCCCTGTCTGAACTGAATTAAATTTAGTGGGGTTGCATGTGGTACAATGAGATGGACAGGATTTAGAATAAATAATACTGAATAAAAATATGAGGAACTGGTATAAAAGAGGTACAATGAGGTAATTTCATCACACAGAAAAAAACGTAGAAACATCTAATTGCAAAAGGAAACATATGAAGGAAAATGAAGAGAGAGGCCAGGAAAGTTGTGATTAAACTTCAAAGTTTAAAGAATAAAATCAAGACCTGTAGTGGTGTATTAGTACAATAGAAGTAAAGATGGCTTACAGAACAGAAAAGTATGGAAAAGCATAATGAATGGTATTAGTATAAAGTAGTTCTAGTTAAATTATTTTCTCTTCCTCTATCTCCTAACTTTCATTTCTTTTGCACAATGGCTGCTTATCCTGAAAAAGCATAGCATGACTATTCTGATTTATAAATATGTATGCAATGAACAGCTGTTGACTTAACAAAGTACTATAGGTAGTCCTGCAGAGCCTGCCCATCATGGTAGTAATTCATGATAGTTGTAAAGCAGATCAATTATGTGACTGACCTGATTTTTACAGCCTTTCTGAGATGGTCATTAAGCAAATCATCATGGCTGTTAAGTGAATCTGTGATTGTTAAGTGAACTAATAGTTCATTATGGATATAAACTGGAAGTAAATGTCTGTTTTCTGCAAAACTGTCATAGAATGTATTTATGTGACCATAGAACGCTACAAATATCCGTACATGCTACCTGGTTACCGAGCATCTGAGATGCACTAATGTGATGATGGGAATGACCATTGGAACTTTGAATCCAGGATGTAAGTACCACCCAGGTAGGTCCATTGGAACTTAAAACAGGTGTGATGTGACTGGAAGTTCAGTCAAGGACTATTTGTACAATAACTATTTCCAGATAGTTAAGAATTTTACAATAGTACAAGATACTTGGAAAATACTTTTTGGTGACTTTCTTGTTTTGAGCATTCTAAGTCATAGCTCAGCTTTGATCACTAACAGTAAATACCTGTTTCAGTAAATATTCCCCAATTTTGTTCATTTATTTCTTTAATTAACTTTATCCTATATGCCCTGCTATACATCCTGCTTTTAGCAATTTTCCAAAAATCAGTCCCATACTATATTTAAAAAGTCAGTTTTCCTCATATGATTTCATAACAGGTACAGTACATGAATATTAGATAAGAACCATATATTTAGTGCTTATATAATCTATGTATCACAAATCAGATATCCCACTGAATGAATATATTAATAAGGATATTTTCAACTATAAATAAAAACACGTCTAATCAAACAGAATGTGATTATGTTTGCCAAGTTTTGTTATCTTTTTATTTGGCTGTGGTTATAAAAAATATTTTGGTTTAAACAGAAATACAAATGAAAATATTTCCTCAGCCCTTGGGCGCTCTCTCTCTCTCTCTCTCCCTCCCTCTCTCTCTCTCTCCCTCTTATATATATATGGGACTTCGTCGAAACGTCGCCAAGACACCTCAAATTCTACGCGGGAGAAAACCTGAACAACCAAAGACCTACATACAAACACCCACGAAATATATATATATATTTTAGATTGCACCCTGTAAACCCAAATATGGGAGGAAGGAATCATTCTTTCCTTTTGCTTGTTTCAGCTCAACCCAGAGCCATCTTGCAAGCACAAATATATATATGTTGTTTAAAATTGTTGACAAAGAAATAAGGGATTTCTGATATAGCTATTTCGAGTTTCTTAACTCTCTTCAGTCAGAACTCACCCTTCCGGGATTCGAACCTGGGCAGTCTGCATGCTAAGCAGATGCTTTAACCTCTTGAGCCACAAGTTCTCTCCCACTTTGTCAGTAGTCAGGGAGTAAGGATATGTGTCAAGTGTTTATTTTTTAGATTGCACCCTGTAAACCCAAATATGGGAGGAAGGAATCATTCTTTCCTTTTGCTTGTTTCAGCTCAACCCAGAGCCATCTTGCAAGCACAAATATATATATGTTGTTTATATACACATATCCTTACTCCCTGACTACTGACAAAGTGGGAGAGAACTTGTGGCTCAATAGGTTAAAGCATCTGCTTAGCATGCAGACTGCCCAGGTTCGAATCCCGGAAGGGTGAGTTCTGACTGAAGAGAGTTAAGAAACTCGAAATAGCTATATCAGAAATCCCTTATTTCTTTGTCAACAATTTTAAACTATATATATGGCCAATTCACCACAGGACAACATGTTGCTGGACAAAAGTTACACTAATAATAAAGAAATGGTGGAATAGAATCATTAAAGAAAGGATGCAAAAAGAGGGACAGAATGAAATGTAATCGGCAAAAATTAAAACATTTTTTAATTTATTTTAAATAATTCAATAGAATTGTTAAATTGTTTCACAATGAGCTGTCCCATGGCAAGTTGGCTGTGGCGAGTTGGCCATGGTGAATTGGCTGCAATGAGTTGGCTGTGGCAAGTTGTTCCATTCCCTTCTCCAACAGAAGGACATGATTGTCAGCATGGTGACAGTCAGTGGTAAGCATGATCAGGCAATGTCCCATCCCTTTTTAATTTCTTACACTGCATGCATGTAAAAAAAGTGTGGACAGGCCTCACCCAGGTATGCCCAGAATTTTGAAGTCAGTGACTATTCCTGCAGGTGCTCCAACAGATGTTCTACAGGTATGTTGAACTATTATTCTCTAAATCGTAGGGAACTCCTGGAATAGGTCACATTAAATAGACAATTACAGTTTTTTGTTTGTTTATTAATGTATACGCCAAATTAAAATCTGATTGACACATGTTAGGTTTAACTAAGTTAATAAAATATGTACCTAATTAAAGTCATTGGGACAAGTTAGTTGCAATTTAAATCCCATTTGTATCAATAAATTTACAACAGAAATTTATTCCATATTTACTCTGATGTAAACTGGACTCTGCTCACTGAAGCTTATTCCTAGTATATATCCAAAGGCTGATAATCTTAGCTTCAATCCAATATTTCTTCTAGGCATCTCACTGTATTTATTACCATATAATATAACCCTGCCATATTTCTTCCTGAGATTTTAACTTTCCCACCTCTTTTTACATGAGGTCTTATGTATTTGGGTGTAGGTATTTTTCCAGATGAAGAATTTCCACCTGGAGTGACGACGGTTAAGCTACCATCACCCTTAACTAGGATTTTGAATAGGGCAGAACAAAAGATCCCTCTTCTTAGAACTAAATACCCAACTCCAGTTTTGCCTTTTAAACCAGGTCAACTGGTTTAGACTATGTAGATTGAAGTAAACCTTGAAGTAAAAAGAGAATACAGGTAGTCCTCGACTGTAATTGAGCATGAAATTACAGTAAAATGTTGTGGTCATTAAGAAGGTCACTACATGACTGGACCCGATTTTACATTTTTGCACTGGTCATTAAGCTGCAGCCATAAAGTGAATTCATTTTACCCAATGGGTGTTTTTTGCCAAAAACCAGATGTAAATATCACAAATCAGCCAAAAGTGTTAAAAATCATGGTCACATGACCAAACAATACAATAAATAGTGGTAAAGGTTGTCAAGCACCCAAAATGTGATCACATGACCATGGGGGGAGGGGGTTACAGCTGTCATAGCTTTGAAATCAGATCAAAAGTAGCTTTTATGAGGTGTATTATAACTTCAAACAGTCCTAAGTTAAGGACTCTCTCTATAAGGATCTTCATGTCTAATAAATCCAGCACATTAAGTACTCAGGGAATACAATAGCAGCATCACTGATTCTGAACTCAGAATGAGGTCCCAACATCAAACTGATATAATAAAGATGCCAATGGATAAATAATAACTGATCCAAAGAAGATCAAACAAAGATTGCAAGGGTATATCTAAAGACTCTAAAGAGGTCAACACTTAAGATATCCTAGTAGATATTTCCTAATGAGACTTAACAGACTGTATAAACTATCATATAATAGCCTTTATTTCACATGCTAGCAAAATAGATTATCCAAAGCAGATTAGAATCCTGCATGGAAAAGGAAATGAAGCTGGCTTTCTACAAGGACCAGGAGCACAAGAGATTGGTGCATGCTAGAAATTGAAAAAAACCCAAAGAATATGGAAAAGTCAGTATGTGCGTCATTAATTATAGAAAGAGCAAGGGAACATGTTTAACACATTCTAAAATTTCCACTCAAATCAATAAACTTTTAAAATATTTAAGTGGTTGGATTGTTTCAATTATTATCAGTAGAAATCTGAAACTAAGCCTTAACGTGATACCCTTTTGATTTAACGCCAAGTGTAATTTAATCTATTATTATTTAAGATTATCTGCAAATAGATTATATTTGTTTCAAAATATCATGGTTGTAAAAAAATCAGTGCAGTGATATTGTAGATACAGATTGAGAACGTTTGATGAAAAGACTGGATGATAAAAATGAAGAATTTATGAAAATTCTAGATGTTTATGGTCAAATGAATTCCAACAAGAATGGAAGCTGACACAAAGTCTACATATAACAAACTTAAACTATTTATGTACAGTTGTTTACAGATTCAGAATAATATAGCAGTAAAATAACTAGTGCACACATTTGGACAGCTTTCAGTCACTACTTTTAACACATTTAACATATGTGTCCATTTGTAGATCTCCTTGCATGCCTGGCATGTTTGAGAACCTCTCATAGATTTTCAATAATAATAATCTGGGAATAGGGACTTCTGGGTTAGATGTCGTGGCGTAACAGACGCAGGAAAATGGGGGTCTGTTTTCCATGTCTGATTTCGCTCTGCTGGGAATCCTAAAAAGGGTCTAAAGTCGCCCTAGAGAGGCAACAAAGAAGGGGACCCTTGTTGATTGCAGAGGGATGGCAGCCCTTCTGTTTGATCCAAGGAAGCCCTTCAAACCGGCAGAAGAAAGACTGGCCGCATTTATGTGGCCAACCAGAAGGCATCGACAACCAAGATAAGCACTAACTAGCAACTTCTGAACAACACAGATGGAACTGGGTGAGAACAATCCCCTCTTTATAACTTTAAAACCTTTTCCTGGAAAAAAGAACTCCCAAAGCAAAGAATCCTCCAGATAATAGAGAGCAGGGGAATTTCCACCCCATTCTCTCAGGAAAACAGAAGCAGCGAATAACTTTCTTCAGGGGAGGGGGGAATTAGAGAAAACTACAAGATTAATTTGTATTTAATACAGAGACATAGCTTTGACAAATTTGGGGACTAAAAGTATTTTTAAGACTTTATATTTGAAAAGATATTTAGAAAGTTGGTGAAATAAGTTTGGATTTAAAAACTGGAAGATGGATGTTAATGACATCTAGTGGTAAACTGTGGCATTATAATTTATTATGTTTAAAGAAAATTTGGCACAAAGCCCGGACATAGATAAGGCTCTTTCTTGTTCCTGGAAACTTTCACTTTTGCAAACGGAAGCTGGGAAAGGGGGAGGAAATTATTAGCCTGTTTCATCTGTATGAAGGAGACAATAAACCATTCTAAATTGGCTGGCCTGGATTACAAATATTGACTGACTTTTAGTTTCAAGAATTATTAAGAAATATTAAAAACAGTGAGAAAGTTGCTTCTGGACTATTTTTCTTTGGAAGAAACATGGATAATCAACAAAAAAATGTAAATGGACTCCAGAAAGAAATTCTTTCCATGTTGAAATCAATTCAAGAAACAATTGTTTTAAATTATGAGGAGACTAAAAATAATTTAAATCACATAAATGAGCAACTCTGCAACTTAAACTTACAAGCAAAAATGTTCAGAAAATGACCACAAAGAATGAACTAGAAACTGAGAAACCAGAGGAAAAAATAGAGGAAACTGACATAAAGATAGAGGATTCAAAAGAAGAAACCAACAGACAGGCGCAGATAAATAAAAATGTGGAAGACCCAGATAAAGCACTGGAAATGGGAAAGACATTTTACTTTTCAAGACTTCAGATCATATTTGAGGACAAGGAAGAATTGATAGACTGGATGACAGAGCTGTTAAGAAAAATGCTGAAAACTGGGGAACAAGAAGCTAAAAGAGAAACTGAAGGAGAAAGAAAATGGAGGATGTTTAATGAATATAAATGGATTAAGTATTTTTACAAAAATACTTTAATTAAATTGTCTTTTTTTATTCCAAATAATATATACAGAAACAGAGGAAGAAATACTTGGTGACTTAAATGTACTGACTTGCAAAGTTATTTGGCACAGGAAGAAAGCTAGAGTAAGACTGAAGAAAATAGAGGTCCTGACTAATTAGCTGAGGTATTATACCATCTAATGGATGTTTGAATATGATTAAAAGAATAGACAATTGTTAGAAATAAAAGGACCATTATAAAATAGAAGGATGTGATTTGTAACTAGGATAACATAATTTTCTATAAGATGGGAAATATGAAAATACTAAGAGGGTTGGTATAAGGGAAGCTTTTAGCTACCCAAATATAATTAATTATGAGAAAAATGATAATTGATAAAGTTATTTTGAATATTGATGGGAAATTAAAATTGAAAAAAGAGAAAAAACAGGATATGGATTGAATAAGGGAACTCTGATTGCAAATACATTTGAGATATGTTTTGGCTAGAGAAAATATCATAAACTTATATTATGGACACTATGTATAACATTAGACACATGATGAGGATGTTTATACTTAATTGTATAGGTATTAATAGCAGTAAGAATTATATTTGCAGAGTGAGGAAAAATGATTATTATTGGAAGAAGAGACAATCAGGAAAATACTGGATGGTGTAGTATTGGATATTTTGAGTGAAAGTTAATATATACCACTGAATGATAAAGGAATCCAGACACCGAGTTGTTTATCAAATACTTATGATTGTAAAACTTGAAATTAATAAAATATTTACAAAAATAATAATAATCTGGGAACTATGAAGCCATTCCAAAGCTTTTATTCTTCTTTCTTGCCTTGATATTATGGCTGATTTTAGAAGTTCCAGAAGATGTTTCAGATTGCTGTTTTGCTATTCAATTCTTCTCAAATTCGGTTCTTCACTGTCAGCAAGGAAGAGTGGAAAAAAATCTCAAAAGTAAAAATAGATTCTTGTGAATCATATAAATAAAATGTAAAAGAACAAAGTTGTGCAATCACGTTCCAAACAAATTTCTGCAGGAAAACAAGTTAAATGAAAGGAATAAAACGATGGAAGATGTTGCCTCTGAAAAGTATCCAGAAGCTTCAGTTGGTCAAAATGCAATGGCCTATATGGTTTTGTGTCAATCATGATTTACATATATGTCACCTCTCTTGCAGGAGCGGCATTGGTTGCCGATTCACTTCCAGGTCGAATTCAAGGTGCTGATTGTCACTTGTAAAGCCCATCTTTTCCCAGTTACATGTACCTGACTCACCAGATGGGGAGCAGGGAATACTACAGATCCCCTCTATTAAGGATGGTGGTGGCTCCCTGCCTCTGGAACACCATCCCTCCTTGGTGGCTCCCTGCCTCTGGAACACCATCCCTGTGGAGATAAGATTAGCCCCCACCTTGAAACTCTTTCAAAAGGCTGTGAAGGCATGGTTTTGCCAGTAGGCCTGACGGTAATACAAAGCCCATAAAGTAGTTTCTTTAATTGTTGTCTCCAGAGGGATGAGATTTATTGGATTTTGCATTTAGAGTTTTGTTTTGTAAGCTGCCCAGAGTCACAGTGACTTGGGCAACCAAATACATTTTCTTAATAAATACATAAAAAGGGAAGCAAGCGCTCTGCACATAACCTAAGCCTAAAATAATTTAATGATATTATCATTAGTTTGTGGGGGGAAATCCAATGCCTCACTACAGCTATTCATTTATAGCAGCGGTTCTCAACCTATGGGTCGTGACCCCATTTGGGGTCGAACGACCGTTTCACGGGGGTCACCAAACACGGCAGTCTGCCATTTTTCCCCCCCATTTTTTCCCCCATTTTTTTCCCATTTCCCCTCGGCCATTGCGCGCACGCCGCACATGCGCGATTCGGTCCATCGTGCTGCGCATGCGCGGTTCAGGCCGTCGCTCACGTGGCGTGCATGCGCGGTTCGGGCCATCACGCCGCTCATGCGTGCGTGCCGCGCATGTGCAATTCGGGCCATACGTGTGCGCCGCGCATGCGCGGTTCGGGCCATCACGCTGCGCATGCGCGGTTCGGGCCATCACGCGCATGGTGCACGTGCCACGCATGCGCGGTTCAGGCCATCGCCCGCGCATGCGCAATTCGGGCCGTGGCATGTGCGCCGCACATGTGCGATTTGGGCCATCACGCCGTGCATGCGCGTCACAGGTTGGGGTCACGCTGCGCATGGGCGGCACAGGTGGGGTCTCGGCCTGAAAAAGGTTGAGAACTGCTGATTTATAGGAATTTTATGGACAGCTATCTCACAATACCCATATAGGCTGTTTACAATAATTAAAAACAATATAAAACATAATATGGATAGTATAATATAAAACATAGGAACAGATGTAGCAGCCAAGGACTCAAACTAGTATTACAAAACAATAAGCCTATGATTTACTCCCATTAACGCTGCAACCTGCATGTCCAGTAACACATTCATATCTTAAGAACTTTTGAAATGCCAGCGTGGCCAGGGCCTCTCTAATCCCAGGGTAAAAGGTGTTTAATAGGGCAGCGCAGCATTTGAAAAGATTGCATCCTTTAACGGGCAGGATCTGCAGCTTCTTCTTGGTCAACTTTTTAGGTTTCAGATACAATGACATAATCTTCTAGAATGACCTGCTCCACCCACTGACCACCATTACCATTCCTTGAAAATCTTGTGTTTAAGGAGATAGGCTTATAATTTGGGGACCTGAAAGTGTCACCACAATCCTTTGATTGCATAACAAGAAGATTCTGATGTGTTAATGTCCAAAAATTGCATACTACCAATATAAATAATCCAAAAGATTATCAAGCATTAGTGATTTGGTGTATGTTCCATAGGCCAAAAAGAATTATGGCAAACAGTTCTATTATTTGACATACAAGGACAGAAGTGGCAAATATAGTCATAGAATCATAGTGTGGATGGGACCTTGGAGGTCTTCTAGTCCAACCCCCTCTCTGGACAAGGTAGGAGACCTTATTCCATTCCAGACAAATGGCTATCCAATCTTTTCTTGAAAACTTCCAATGCTGGAGGACCCACAACTCCGAGAGGCAAGTTGTTCCATTGGTTAACTATTCGTACTGTCAGGAAATCTCTCCTTAGTTTCTGGTTGTAGCTTTTTTTAACAAATTTCCACCCATTGCTTCTTCTCCTGCCTTCAGGTGCTGTGGATAATAAGTTGACCCCCTTTTCATTGTTAACAGTTCTCCAGTATTGTAAGACAACTATCATGTCACCCCTAATCCTTCTATAATAGTAATAATAATAATAATAATAATAATAGTTGGAAGGTACCTTAGAGGTCATCTAGTCCAACCTCCTGCTAAGGCAGGAAACCCTATATCATTTCAGATAAATGGCTGTCCAGTCTCTTCTTAAAAACTTCCAGTGTTGGAGCATTCACAGTTTCTGGAGGCAGGTTGTTCCACTGATTAATTGTTCTATCAAGAAATTTCTCCTTAGTTCTAGGTTGCTTCTCTCTTTGGTTAGTTCTCTTCATTAGGCTAGACATATCCAGTTTCTTTAACCATTCATCTAACAGTTTAACCTCCAGACCCCCCCCCTCACCACCACCATCTTTGTTGCTCTTCTCTGCACTCTTTCTAGAGTCTCAGCATCCTTTTTTTTATTATGGCAACCAGAACTGGATGTAATATTACAAGTGTAGCCTCATTACTGTAGTATTGAGTGGCACTATGTTTTCTTATAATCTTGATACTGTTGATGCAGCCTAGGACTGCATTGGCTCTTTTGGTAGCTGTAGCACATTATTAATTCATACATCAGTGATGATCCAACAGGACTCCTATATCCCTCTCAAAATTACAACTGTTGAGCCAGGCACTGGTTTCCTCTTAATGAAAGGTCCAGCACACTGCATAGAACATGGTGGTAGCTGTTTCATGAAATACATGCATTAATAACTATTAAACATTATTATACTGAACAGTTGGCACCACTTAAATAGGACATAACTATATCCATAAACATGAAAAACTACAAAATTAGTTGATGCCAAATGAGATTAAAGAGGTTCTAAATGTGCCTTAATATCAGTATTAAAATATGCATAATATTGCAATGTTTTCAGCTGTTTTGATAGTTTTCATTAGCCATTCCAAGCCTATACACTTTTAATTTTTTTAAATATTAGAATCCCCATCAGCTCTAGTTATGACAGATAATGTTTAGGATATTAATTTGTCAGATTTTATTTGCTACTATTGAAAAAATGCCCACATTGTCAGAATCACCATGGAATATCATGGAATTCAATCAGGAATACCGTTACTGGTGAGATTAAGGACTGGAATGACTCTAGTGCACTGCAACCAAGAAACATATAAAAATGATGGATTGTCTCATCCACAATCTAACATGCAGCCCAAAATCCACCATAGCATTCTCCAGACACAAAGAAACCTTAATAGAAAGCAAACCTAACCCATTTCCTAATGTATTCTATCCTATCCAGAGAGAGCATCATATTAAAATGAGACATTCAGCTCATCCCCTCATCCTGCCAGCTCCCCCATAACCTGAAGCTGTGACAGCCTGGTAAAGAGTAAATTCTCCTTACATACGTCCTTTCTTCTATATATTGGTCCCCTCACAACCTCACACACTTAATGTTCACTCCTCTCCCCCCTTCAATTCTGTATAAATTCAATTTGACAACCCTGCTAATTGGATAAACGTCGTTCCCTGTGCTCCTTTAAAGCAGTTCTCTTTTCTTTTCTTGTTTTTGGAGGGCGATTGAGACTGTTCTTTAACATGAATTCCATCTGCTTTATTTCTCCTCTCCCTATTCAATATCCTTCCTGAATATTTATGAAGGGTTTGCTGCTGCCACGACCGCCATCGCAACTTTCTCCCTTTCTTGCCTCCTTCAGCAACCTCTCACCTCGCTCTTTCCCAATGCCCCCCCACCCAGGTTCCTCCTTCCTCTCCCCCCAAGATATTCTCCTTTCCTATCTCTCATTGCCCTGCACAATAACCTTCCAAATGCCCCCCTTCCACCCCGCTTTAGATAAACACAGGCAGTGTCAAGTGTGAGGAGAAGGGGGGAGGGAGTTCAACTGCCAGTCAAGCCCCACGTCTTCAATGAGACCCAGAGGCCTACCCTAATCTGCTGCATGCTTGCCATATGGGAGCTCTGTTGCCCTGGGAAACGCTAACAGGCAGAACGGAGCTTAATAGAGTCCATATTCATTGTAATGCAGTGAGATGGCTCGAGGGACTATTGCCCCTGGGGTCTGTTTTCATTCTTCTGTTCGTTCTCTTTCTTTCTTGCCCTCCCTTTTTTCATTCTTTCCTCTTTTCAAAAGACCAGGTCCCTGGAGAGCTCTAATCTGGAGAGGCTGAGGCTCAGTGAAGGGCCAAGGTTTGGAGCTGGCAGGGAAGAAGAAAGAGAGCTAGGAAGGTGAGGGAGATGAAGAAGTGGAATGGACAGCAAAGGAGCAACTAATAAGCATGCTCTAGGGCAGCTGTCAAGATGCCTCATTGTCCTGTTCACCCTCAGAATCATTGTCTTGGATAGGGAAGCTGGAGGATGTGGAGATCACCTAGACAGTGTGAATGAGGACTGTCTGCATATAGTCCTTGTTGGATGAATGTAGGAAAGCAAGAGAAAAACCTGATCTCAGCAAAATTTAGCCAAACAAAATGTGCTAGTCCCAGCAAGCAATTGCTTTCTGGGGAAGTACAGGGTTTTGCTAAAAGTTCTTTCACCATTTGGCAGGATGTAAGGACCATTCTATCAATTATCTGTTTAATAATAAACATGGGAATGATCTTGAACATTTAAGGAAATCTCTTCAAGGTTGGAAAAAAGTAGTCTTTAAAAATAAAATTATGCTGCAATTCATAGTGTCATGGGGAAAAGGAGTCTTAACTGACAACTGTGTTTGAATGAAGTGCCAACTTATTTCTTTCTAGCAATAATGTTCATTTGGACTAAGCAATCGAAGTGTTTACTGCCACTACTCTTTATCACAAAGGAATTTCAAAATAATTCTCTCTAATGATTCTTTCTTTTCAACTCTAATGTTCTTATTGTCTAATTACTTTAGGGAGAATACACTATATACCTTCAAATGGGGAGGTGAACTGGAAAAAAATGCCATATAAATTTATTTAATAAATAAATATAAAAGTGTTGATGGCACCAACTAATTCACAATACTGTAAATGCTACAATATCTACTATGAAAGTTAGCATTCTCTTTCTACAATAATCTTGAGGAAAATAGAATAGTTATCCCATAAAATATATGAAAATTGCTATGCCTGAACATCTTTTTAAAAATGAGCTACTATGTTCTTACTAAATTTTACGCCTAGATTTTGTAACATTTTGTAATATTAGAGAACTATTTTAATGTAGATTTAGAAACCATTTGGCATTTAGTGAATATGTCAGATATTCAGATAGATGGTGGATGGATGGATGGATGGATAAATAGACAGACAGACATAGATGAGAGATAGCTTTCTCTTTTTGTTGTTTGTTTGTTGTTTTTGTTGCTTTTCATATATTTTTTCTATTTTAGATAAACACATCTAAATATTTTTTAAAAATATAGGACTCCTAGTGGAAGACTTGACTAAATCTGGTCTTTCTCTAACTTCACACACTGATGTCCAGCTATGCTTATCTCTGACAAATGTTATCTATGAGTTATATATTATAGTTAAAGTATAAATTTATTTTATACTATCATCTATTCCTATAAATTTGGCTTACAATGACATAGAAAGCTACATAGATTGGATAGTTCACCAATCAAGCCATAATGTGCATTAACAATAGACATAATAAAGAAATGTATGTCTTAAGATTTTTGTTCCTTGTCTATCTGCAGATATAGGTGGTCCTTGACTTATGACCAAAACTGAGCCCAAAATTTATATTGCTAAGCAAGACAGTTGTTAGTGAGGTTTGCCTCATTTTTACAACCTTTCTTGTCGCAATTGTTAAGTGAATCACTGCAGCTGTAAGCTAGTAACAAGGTTATTAAGTGAATCTGGCTTCTTGCTTGTCAGAAGGCCGCAAAAGATGATCACATAACCCTGACAACTGTAATCATCACAAATATGAGCCAGTTGCCAAGCATCCAAATTTTGATCACATAACCATGGGGATGCCGCAACGATCATAAGTGTGAAAATAAGTCACTTTTTTCAGTGCTGTTGTAACCTTCAATGGTCACTAAATGAATGGTTGTAAGTCGAGGACTACTTATAATGATCTACACAAACCATCCCACATAACAGTCAGCAATGATTTATAGTCCTCTATATATTTCCTTCAAATCCTTTTTATGCCAGACAAGAGGCATAATCTAGGTCTACCACAACATTAATGTTTTTAAAATTCCTTTATTTCAGTTGGAGTCTGGACAACTTTTGTAAAGGTTCCACAATTTATCTGAGTCACCATAGTTATCTGAATTATTATTCATACATCTCACTTATCCTTGGTTGAGTAATAACCTGGTACTTGGGAAAGGGAGGATGCACTGATTATATGAATTAATCTCTAGAGAGGTGTAGTCTCCACTTGAGAAACCTCAGAGATTTGTAATCCTATAAGACAATAGCTGATATCTTCTATTCAAGCAAGAAATTAGTGCAGGTAGTGACAGCTCCATTTCAGTACTGACATGTTTTATGAAGCAAATTATCATGACCAATTTTAATCTGAATTTAGAACTGCTTTTGGTGTTGGTAGAGTTTTGTTCAGATTATTTTTTTATTATTTTATAACATGTTAGACTTTGTTAATTGTTCAAGTCTCAGTGGCTTTTTATACATCCATTAGGGAATGGTGTCTGAATCAACCTACAGACTTTATTCTAGAGACATATTGACACATTTATTCTGTTTTGATCTGCAAGGTCTGTTCCAAAATGTACTTTTTTTTGCAGGAAGAACAAGGCTTGTGTCTTGTACTACAGAGACTTGCCTTGGTCCATCATCAGTGTTCTTTAAAAACACTGGTGATCGCAATATATATATTCTAACATATAGTAATGAAAACATAACTATTACTACAACATCATATCTCCAGTCATCATGCTCTAGAGCAGAAGTCCCCGTCCCCCAGTCCATGGCCCAGTACCGGGTCACAGTCCTTCGGGAACTGAGCTGCGCAAACTGTGGGTAAGTGCACAAGCATGTGAAGCTATATTTGCATAAGTAGCGCACACACGTGCAAAACCAACCCTTCTCTCCCCTCACCGCTCTTGATGCCATGGGTCCACAGAGGCAGATAGGTTGGGGACTGTTGCTCTAGAGTTATCAGATTTTATTGAATCTGGAAGAAAATAATCAGCTTCAGCGGGAACCTGAAACCAGCACAGAACTGCAACAATTTGAAAAGAAATAAGTTCCATAACTAGTGTGCCACCATTTAGAAAGGCCTATTATTATGAGTCCCAGTCTATGACAATGGTATATCCAAGTGGCCTTAGCAGAAGATCTGAAGACATGACAGGATGCTATCAGGAGAGTTACTCACTTAGATAACTAATATAGTAATGTGTTTAGAGCTTAATATGTAAAGTAACAAACTAAATTAGCCAAGTGACAAATAGGCAACTACTGTTGATCTTTAAAGATTTACATTATATGGTCCCACCATACCATGATATCATGCCCTGCATCTACAACCTACACTTTCAAAAACTATCTTTTTGGACAGCACTAAATATAATGCACTATAATATTCTAATCAGCAGATTAGTAGAGTATGCAAATTGGCTGCCTTTATCCAGACTGAGCTATAGTCAGAAATATGGCTGTGCTTGAGTCTCCAGTGACAGAAGCAAGGAGTACTTCCAGAATATTCAGTTGTTCTTTTTGAGAAAGTACAATTCTACCCTGAACAACCTTATCTCCCTGAGGCCCATGGCTCAGAAACCACCAGTCAAGAACTCCACCATTTTGTTTGAACTCAGTTTCACCATATTCTCCTTATTCTCCAACCCTCTAATCCTTTTCATTTGAATCACGGGAGGCTGTGCAGTATGAATAATGTCTGGATATAATTATCCTGAGCTGGGAAAAGTCAATAAATTGAAGTTGAATCCAGGCAAAACAGAGCCTTATGAGCACGTGATTTTTATGTTCAGGAACTGATTCTGTGTCCCAGATAGGCCTACATTTCAATGAAAGAGCAATAGCATAACTTGAGATATTCCTTGATCCAGCATTTTACTTAAAGTCAAGTGGCTTTTGTATGTCAGAGCACCTTTTGGTTGTATATAGAAGAACAGCTATCCCTTAACAGAAATAAATCCAACCCAAATGGTTCATGCTCTAAGAACCTCCTGAATGGGCCATCATGTCATTACTGTGGAATTCATTAGACAGCTTTCAATTTGCAGAATGAAACTTCCAAATGTGAAGAAATGATAGAATCACTATATGCCAACATTTTGAAAGAGCTGATGATCTATTTGCATTTATAATTTTCATCTTTCAATCTCTTGGGTTGCAAATATTTGAAAGAGAAGCTTTCTATCTATGAGTGTGTCAGGTTTTAAGATCATTATGGTTCTCTGTAAGAACCGGAACAGTCTCACTGTATGTAATTATATATTTTTTCATCTATAAATCATCTGAAGCTTAAATTCATTTCCTCTTTATTGATCAATGAACTATGATTATTCAATTAATTGTAGTACTTGATTTAGGTGATTAATATTACTATTGAAGTAAATAAACAAGCCTTTTATTTACACATCAAGTGTTTTCCTTTCTAATAAGACACATAAACTAGAAAGCCTTTAATCAACCACAGTTTCCATCTTGTCAGAAAAGTACTTTTTCTGCTTCAGAAAAATCTGAGATGTTAAACCACAGCTTGTAGTTCTTTTACATCCTAACTTGTTTTGAATTTAATAAATATAACTTCTAATTTCAGCTGAAAGATTTTTTTTAAATGGTATTTTATTTTGGAAACTTCTTGATTTTATTTGTTCATTCAAATTGGTTTATGGATTGGTTCATATTACACAATGAATCATGTTAAAGCTCAGCAATAAAAGGGGTTTAGCACTACTGTACTAGTTTTGTTTAGTGAATCATTTGGCTCAAGGAATCTGAAGCTAACATATTTTCTCTTGAAATAAGCCATACTAACGTAAATGCCATGCTAAATAAACTGCATTCTGTAATTGATTAGCTGATTCAGTGAGGAACAAATGAATGCAGTTAGCATAATATATTTTCATTTGATGAGGAAGAAACTTATGCCATATGAACTTTATTGTGTGCCAAAAAATGGAGGGATTATATCTTGGCACTAGATATACTTATTTGATCCAGTTCTGTGATTAATGCTCACTCATTTGTTCTCGGGGACAATTTGATTCCCAATGTGACCAACAGAGTTAACCCACTTAAAAAAAATCCAAAGGATATATTAGTGTGCTTGGCTTATAATAAAGTATTAAAGTAGAATTTGGGATGAGAAGACTTTGAGAAAAAGTTACAATGCACACACACACACACACAATGTGTGTGTGTGTGTGTGTGTGTGTGTGTGAGAGAGAGAGAGAGAGAGAGAGAGAGAGAGAGAGAGAGAGAGAGAGAGAGAGAGAGAGAGAGAGAGAGAGAGAGAGAGAGAGAGAGAGAGAGATTTAGTCGGGGGGGGGGGGGAAACAAACAATCTGGCATTAGGAGAAAATGGATGATTAGCACCATGAACAATTGCACATCTGTTGGCAGAAAAGCATATAGTATCACACTTTGTTGGAAGTCTTCATACAATGAAGTTTCCCTCCCTGCTAACCTGCCATGCTCTCTTCTCCAAACTCCTGAAACAGGCAGCAGCAGCAGAAAGAGCAGCTGGAAAGTTGCTTGTATGATACAGTTTACATTCTCCATTTCCCCATTCCCTCCACACCACTTTCCCCACACTCCAAAACTTCTCTAAAGCAGCCTTTAAACCTTAAACAAATATCAGCTTATAAAGAAACAGTCTGCTCCCGTTTCTCTCTGCCATCCCTCCGTCCTGCCTTTCCCCTCACAGCCAAAACTCAATAGAGGTGGCATGAACAGAACATGTTTAGAAAACAAACATGTGGAGCATAGCCAACAATGAATTTGGATTTAGCATGCTCTGTTTAAAATAATAATAATAATAATAATAATAATAATAATAATAATAATAATAATAATAATAATAATAATAATAATAATCATAATAATCATAATAATCATAATAGTAATAATAGTAATAAGGAAGAAAGAAAAATAGCAAAGTCTATTGGAATTATATACCAGTCAGAAAAAATATGTATGTATAAATAGGGAGAATAATGCATTCAGTTCTCATGAACTCAACTTCTTCTGTTTCCAAGTACAGTAATTCTATTCTTTGTGGGTTCCTACCCACATCTTAAATTAAAAACACAATTCTATACAGTTATTACTCCTCCCAAAAGGGGAAGAATTAAGTTTTCTCAAATTGTCCAAAAGTATGTCTGACTGCAAACAAAGACCATTGTTGGTTACGGTATATTTTGCTTCTAGTGCCCTGCACTAATTTTCTTGGTTTAATCCATGTGGCAACTTGTATTCTCCTTGACCTTGTCCCCTGACTCCTTCAATGTCTTTTGTTGGATTCAATGTTGTGGAGTGATCTAGTTCATGAGGTTTCTACATAATGTATCAAATCTCCCTCAGATGATTTTATAGATAGGTTTGTTGTAAAACCTGGTGAGATCTTCCTCCAATCAAGCTTTGAGGAAGTTCAACTTTAAAAAAGAACTGCTCATGCTAATATTCACAGGAAAATATCCAATACTGTTTCAAAGCACCTTTCATAAATATCTTCCTAATTTGGTGGAATCAAATAATATGCCAACTGAAATGCAGTTACTTGTGATACATATTTATGTGTTCAATAAAATAGCCAGTTGACATTTTCTGTGATTTTATATAGTTGTATTATACTTTAAATATGAAAATTAATTTTAATATGGTTGAAGGAAATAAATCATTGTCCCTTCCCTGCACCTAATGTGCTGCTGAAAATATTACATGTGGCCAGTAGCAAACAAAAGCCATTTTTGGCCTAGGCTTAAACTACAGTAAACTTAATTTCAGTTTATCATTCTGTCTATTGCATTTTATTTACACAGATTGAAAACTTCAGATGTGGTAAAAATTATAAAATAATCAGATTACACTGCAATCTCTTAAAATGTCAGCTAAAGACAAAACATGGGACCAGGGTTCATAAATATTAAGTGAAAGACCCATCCCTGTATTTTCCACCAAGGCACATAAATTTTCTCAGTGCATCTCCAGAGCTCTATATGTATGTGCTGAATTTAGGCTGAATAATTTATATATATATATATATATATGGAAAATCAATGGGAAACTATAAAGGAATGCACCAGCCTTAAACGTAACTTGTTACTGTGTCTTTTCTGGATGTTTTAAAACATATGGTGTCAAATTGGAGCATAAAAATGTACAAGTGAGTTTAGATGCAGCCTGGTTCTTTATCTTTTTGTAAATGGATAGTCTGACTGTACACATCCCCTATGGCAACCATTTTGTGAGAGTAGCACACATGCCAAGTTTAGCCTCTCTCTCAGTTGTATTTACCCACAGTATTATTCTCATCTTCATCATTCTAGCCACTGTCTATCCACTACAGGATGAAGGCCTCTTCTGCACATTTCCAACCAATACAGTCTTGAGTTTTTCTTTGAACGTTGGGCCTGCAATACTTGCTGATGTCGTTGCCCCATCTTGTTTTAGATCTCTAGATCTCTTTTGTGAATGCTTTATATCAAGTGGGGTCCATTCTATGACTGCATTAGTCTGCCTGCCATCAGTTCTTCTTGCTAGTGACCAGCCTATTTCCATTTCAATTTTTTCACTCTTTTTGATGGCATCAAGTAGAATTCTATCCTTTTCATATTCATTTTTATTAATGTGGAAAAAATTATTGAGGCATTATCCAACCCTTCTTGATTAAAGCAACTAAAATTGTATAGTAATCATCTGTTTTCTACTAATGCTACTTGGCTCCCTTTTTCAATTAAAACAGAAATTTGGCAGTGAAAAACTAGATTTCTGTCAATCTCGTTCTTGGCATGACGTAAGAATGTTTGCTGTCCAAACACCCCAGCTAACCAAGAAATATCATCCCTTCCAAGAAAGAAAAGAATTTGAAAGCTATTGCAGAGACAAGGAACTGATCTAAGAAACACAAATGATGCCTTGGGTAATATTTGATCTCTAATCTGTAATCTTTTATTATTTAAAACATAAATAAAAATTGATGCTTCCCTTTAATCAATCAAAATCTGCCAATGAATTTGAGGATTATTGCTGGTTGTTAATTCTCATAAAAATATTAGGTTGATGATAACAAACTATGAAAGCATGTTAAAGTTTTTACAGGACACTTATGGCAAAAGCAACAAGTTTGTTGCAGCACTGAACATTTCCTCTACTTCAGTTAATAAAAGGGTTAATGCTAGAATAATGTCAAAACCTTTGCTTCCTTTTCCAAGCAAAACACATTTTTGGCAATATTCCCCATCTGGGGAGAGTCGTTCCACTCCTCTTTTCCTCCGCCTTCTCTGCTCAACAAATGAATCTCATTGCCCAACACACTTCACAACTAGTTTCATCTTAGTCCAAACGCATAGTATGTTTCAACTTCTGCCAAAAAGATATTTAAAAATAATAATAAAAAAATACTTCTATGTAAGTAAAAGGAGAAGTAAAAAGAATAGAGGAGAGCAATGATTACCTATAGAAAGGAGTTGGAAGTAGCTGAGAGTAGAAATGATCAGATTGTTTGAAGCAGTATCAAACAGGCCGCAAGAGACGATGACTTAGTCTCTTGTCCTTCCCTTCCTGTACAGTTATAGTTCAGAAATGTATATTCTTGACTTTAGCACCAACCCACTCCTGTTTTTTTCTTCTTATTTTGCATCCTAATTCCAGCCACTGTCATCTAAGGACAGAGCAAAACTGGCTCACATTCTCCCCCACACCCAAAAGCTAAAAACCAGACAACTGTCTCCGAAGATCATTCCTGTGGCCAAAAACAAGAGGGTTGACTTTCCCACAAATGCAGGATGATTCAGGAGTGATCAGACAAAATCAACTTTCTGGGTACTCAACCACCCCTCTCCAACCAACACAATTGGAGGTACTGTGGAGGCAAAACAGGGATGACTAACGTGAGCCCATTCTTTGTATACTTTACCATTTCAAGTCTGTCTAAGACTTTCAGAATTACTCATCTGTGGTTATGTGTTTTCATTCTCTAAATATTCTCTGCTTTTGTCTTCAACTTATGTAAGATCTTGCTTAAGGTGCACTGCAACAATTTAAGAAATATATTTTGGGGAATACAAGAATGAAAAACTAAAACATCAGATAAAGTAAAAGAAAATTAATTTAGAAGAGAAAAAGAAGTATTAAAAGTTCAGTCCATATTGCAAATTGAGCTTAAATGAAATCCCAAGTCTGTTATGAGTGAAAACAGTCCTAAATGCAGTTAGTCTTCTACTTACAACTGATCATTTAACAGCGGTTTGCAGTCATTAGGGCCTTGGAATGGGTACTTTACACTTCCAGCTATCATAAAACATTGCAACAGCCCCCCATCACATTGCCTCTCTGAACACCTGGTGACCTATTCACCTTTACAACCAGTTGCCAAGTGCCTTGAAATCATGTGATAGCCATTTGCCACCTTCTCGGCCAGCTTCCCCAGAAACTTAAGGAGACGTTGGCAAGGAAGGTTGCAAGAGGAGGCGACACTGGACTTGAAGTCCGTTCCCTTCGTGCGCCAAGAGTTTTCTCTTCCTCTTCCGGTTCCGGTACGCGGCGACGTCATACATGCTTGGAGACTCGTCTCCGCACCGTCCAGAGTTTCCTTCGCCAGTAGACCCCTTAGGGGGTCAAAAGTCGCCCTGGACGGGCGACCACCGAGGAGGAGGCTTGCTGGTAGATAGAGGAGGACGGCAGCTTCCCCCGTGTCTCCAGCTATTTCCTCAGGGCAAACGGAGCAAAGATTGGCCTGCAAGATGGTAGATCACCCTGCTGCACCAGCCAAAAGTCACACTGAAACCTAAGTGCAATAGACCCACTGCGGATGATCCGGGTGAGACCCTTTTTGTTCCTCTCTTCACCCCATGTTGTTGTTTTTGCTACAAAAGCTTCGTTGGAATTATTTCCCCATCTGGAAAAAATGGCTTTTGTATGTTTGGGAACAAAGGCGTTTTATAAAAGGACAGATTAAAACCTTTTTAAAGACTATATTTTATCTCTATCCATGTTGAGGTACAGAAAAAATTGTTTTTTGTTTTTTTTGGAAGCGGTATTACAATGGTAGAGTATTTCTTTTTCCATTCTTTCTTTAAAAAATAGAAAAAAAGAAAAAATGGCGTTTGAAAAAAGTTTTTTGAGCTTACTGAGGACATCTACTAGTCAAAAGTTAATATTGGAATTGTTGACTATTTGGAGAAGAGATGGTTTTGGCCTTCAAACTATTTTTCAAGAGAAAAGATAATTTGAGCCAGCTGTGGGATTTGTGGGGGTGGATACTTTTCAACTGTAGCCTCCACTAAAAAAGAACAAAAAGAAAAAAAGGATTTCTTTTCAACTATTGTTAAAATGGAGAAGCCTCAACCACATTTAAACTGTAAACTTATACTGGAAAAGATTTATGAGGCTAAAGAAGAAATATGTACGACAATAAGAGTTTACTACACAATTAAGAGCCAGAACTCTTATTTTAAACCTTAAAACTGACTCTCAGACTACACCTGTCTACTCTACAAAACAGATTATACAAGAAGAGGACTTAACTGAGAATAAAGAGAACTTTATCTTGCCCTATAAGCAGTTCACTTATGGCTTTGAGGGTAAGGAAAAGCAAAGACTGAGTTTTGAACTTCTGAAGCAACGAGGCTTTATGGACAAGAGAAACAGAGGGCCAATGCAGAAACCAAGATGGTTTTCATCGAATCAAATGACACTACAAGCAACAAAAAGAGATTTATCACCTGGAAGGGAAGCCCTGCTATGGAAACCTGCTTGGCATAGGAGGAAAGCTAGAATAAGATTGAAAAATGAAATTTAAAATTTCATGCATTGGATTAAAGGCAATCTAGAATTATGGACTGATGTAAGGATTAAGATTATGAGTTTGAAATAAAGAGATGTTTTAGACTTTGGTTGAATTAATAATTAATTGAATTTTAATTAAATAAGATGACTTGCTTGTTTTATAACATGGATATTATTAACTATGATAACTAACTGGATGAAATTTGAATTCTGCTCAATGGATTGAAATGATTTAAGGTCTGATACTATTCTGTCAGCTTAAAGAGATTGATTAACTGATGGATTAGACAAGCATAGAATAGACAGGTATACACATTTAGATATGTCTAGGATAGATTAACATTTTTATTTAAAAATGAGATATTTTTATATAATGGATTAAAGGTAATCTAGAATATTAAGAATGTATTTTTTAGAATGTTAGATTCATTTGTATGCAAATTATTATGGAATGGAATGAAGAAAATTGAAGAGATGTTTTACACTTGAATTGAATTATTAATTAATTGAAACTTAATAAGATGAGGTGATTCTTTGATGACATGGATGTTATTAATTATGATAATTAACTGGATGAATTGATGGATTAGATAGGTGTAGGACAGATTAATATTTTATTTTAAATAGGAGAGATTAGTGGAAGAAGAAATAAATAAGATTTTGATAAAATTAAGAAAGTAGAACATATTTGGAAGGGATATTTGAATTGAAAATGTCTTTATTTAAAGTTAACTTGATTACGGTATTGTAAATTTATAAAGCTTTAAAACAGGTTCAGGTTGAATAAATTTAAGCTAGAATTGGATATTTTAAATACACTATGCTATTTGAGGGAAAAAGAGAGGGAATACTTGATGTATTGATTGTATTATGTATATATGTTTTGTTCCTGGATGTTTGATTACCCTAGCACCACTGTGTGTCCTCAATAATTTGTTATATGAATTAAAAAACCAATAAAATTTCTTCCAAAAAAAAAGAGTTTTCTCTTCCTGTCCATGCAATGAGAAATCCTTCCCCTTGTTGGAAGAACGGCCCTCAAATCTGGCAAAAACACTAGCAAATGACAGCATTCAGAGCCTTTCAGAATGCTGGTTTTTGCCACTCTGCTCCTCTTGAGGGGAAAATGACAGCAAACAGCAGGATTAAACCTTTCATACTGCTTCTCAAAGGGCATATTGGAAGAACAGGCTAGTGTATGCCAGCATTCTCATGATTCTTCTTCTCCCTGGTATAGCTGAAAGAGAGCCTGGATCTCCTGGGTGTGGTGGGAAGCCCAGATTTTCTCCCCACCATACACACAAGGAGGCCTGGGCCTTCTCCTGGTATTCTACTTAATCACCCATGCATCACTTATTGACTACAACTGAGGAGCTGGGATTGTGGTCATTGAGCAAAGCAGTCATGTAGCAGCTCACTTAATGACTGCTTCATACAATATTGATCTTCCAGGCCCAATTACGGTTGTAACTGGAAAACTACTTGTATAAATTGTCTAAAACTGGTGGGATCATTTGGAGTTTTGGGAAGTACAAGAGGTCAAAAATCAAATTCCCATCTTACATATGGGAAGAGTATGGGGCCAAACAGCCCCTGGCAGATATACTATCATGGGAATCCCTGGTAGATGTACTTTTGTCATTGGATCAGTGTCAACAAAGGAAACAGTACACTGATATATCATAAGGACTGTTTAATTACCATTAGTGCATATTCTGCATGCAAGTTGTACAGGTTATATATTATCACTTATAGCTTTTGTTCATTGTAATAGGTTAGCCTTTCCACAATGAGTGCCCTCCAGAACTATTGAGCTGCAACTCCTTATCTACCTACCAGCATGATCAATGTCAGTTTCCTAGGCTGATAAAAGTTATAGTCTATCATATCTGGAGGGAATCAAGCTGAAAAAGCTCTAGTGGATCAAATAATTTGTCCCAGTGCACTGTTTACAGCCTTTATTTCTATATCAAAATTATCCTTTTACTTAATTGTAATATGATGTCATGTCATTGCCTCAATATCTGGATATTAGTCATTAAAATACCTTCTTTGGTTTGTGGAATTTCTTACTGTTGTCCTGAAATGGTTTCAATACCAAGCATAGCCTTCAATGTAGTTGATGTAATGATATCATGCCATACCATGCTTAATTTGGAATTCTGGTGATCTGGACAATCACATTTTTTCCTAGTCATGGGAAATTTGCACAATTTTGCACAATTTAATTAATGTTCATTGAATTAATTTTTCCAGATTTGTAAGATACATTAAATTGTAAACTAACCAAACAATCTGGGTACCCAAAAGTTTCTAAGCCATCAAAAAAAATCTAACTACTATAAGGTTAAATAATCCATGTTATATGAATGCAGTGCTAGTCTTTATCTGATCTAGTTAACAATGTTTTGCGATCAAGCCATATGTTGTTGCAATATTACTACAATGTGTCCAATATACATGGAACTCTTTAAACTGAAATACGGTAAGAAAGCTCTGACATTTGATCAACTTTTACTCCATGTAACATTCTCTGCAAAGTTTTATCCTTACATACACTCCATTTATCTTGTTGCTTGCTGAATTCCAAAATAAGAAGCATAATCATTTATCTTCTCTTCATAGACATGTTGCTTTCTTCTGAATAGATTAGATGGGGATCTGGAATTCAGCAGGCAACAAATCTTTGAACAGGACAATCTCCACCCCTGGCATTCATCTGATCTGCCAGAACTTGAGGGAAAGATACCTCCCTCTGTTTTTTAACTTTGTCTTGGAAATCTGGGACAATATTTAAAAAAAGTAGGCAGCTCCTAGGTAAGCAACTTCAACTACCTTTTGAGAACTGCTGAAAAGGCTGTCTGCCTGTACATGACTGTTAATGCAAAGATTATTCTTAAACCAGGCAGTGGAATGGTTGAAAACATTAGTTTATTAAACTCAGGATGGTTATCCTTGATTACAGACAACTGAAATACAAAGTGAGGTATATGGTTTTCCATAAAATATATTGGATTTCTTTGTATAATTAGGGTCAATACAACATAGACATGTCCTTCTTAAGATAATAATAAGCTAAAATGTTTATCTGCATATATAAAAGAACTCTTAAAATAAATACTTTTACCTTCTCATTTGTATGCAATTTCAAAGGGACACAACATTAATATTCAAATGTAATTCATTGCTTTACTGAACTTTAAAGAATAAACAGAATATTCCTGGCTGCTGCTATAGTGTGTCTCCCCCACTTTTGTGTTTGCTTGTTTACTCAATCTTTTTCTTTTTTTAAAAAAAGATTCATTTTCCTTTCCTTTCTGGCATACATTCCATAGCATATCGGAAGACTCTTGAGAGCTATTAAGTCACTCTATCAGAGAAGTGCAGAGTCTCTTCCAGTTCCAGAAACTATATTTGGAAAGCTTAAAACTTGACCACTAAAAACTTAAATTTAATCTTTACTACAGTCACAGACCAGAACACACAAAAAATTAAATTTCTTCCTTTCTTATAAGGAAGATAAGGAATGGAAGTAGAAAAAAATGCCAATTTGAGACCTGAGATGATACATGATGTGGCATGAGTGCAGAGAGCCTCGGGCGGGATGCTCAGGAGATACCTGAAAAAATGCTCAAAAAGGTAATCAAGCAGCAGATTTGTGAGCACACAGAAGTGAATTAGGTGTTTGTTCATTGCTATGGACAATGAGATGCACAAGCATCTTGAACAAGGTGAACTAGATCAGGGTTTTTCAACCTTTTCGCCCATTATACCACTTTTAGGATATGGCAATATCCGAGTACCACCAGTTGCCCAGCAAGGTGTCAAAAACTTGATGACCAAAAAAAAAGGAAAAAAGCAATAAAGTACAGATAGTCCTTGACTTACAACAGTTTGCTTATTGACTGTTCGAAGTTACAATGGCACTGAAAAAAGTGCCCCCCAAGGCACAGCCGAACAAGACACCACCTGCCCACCCAGCGGCGCTCTCATTCCCCTCCCCCGCTACCACTTTTCTAGGATGGCCGAGTACCACCTGCCAGGTGCCAATGTACCACAGGTGATATCTGTACCACTGGTTGAAAAGCCCTGAACTAGATTAACAAGAACGAATGATAAGAAATGAGCAAGCTGGCATAGATTTGTTAAGAACAGGTCATGCCAAACAACTTTTATCACCTTCTTTGATAAATTGACTAAATTAGTGAACTAGGAAAATGCTGTGGATATACTATACTTACCAGGCACCACATAACAGAACAACCCAGTGCACACCTAGAGCAATAGCAATAGCAGCAGCACTTAGACTTATATACCACTTCATAGTATTTTACAGCCCTCTCTAGGCGATTTACAGAGTTAGCATATTACCCCCAACAATCTGAGTCCTCATTTTACCGACCTTAACCCGAAGGGTGGAAGGTTGAGTCAACCTTGAGCCGGTGAGACTTGAACTGCCGAACTGCTGGCAGCTGGCAGTCAGCAGAAGTAGCCTGCAGTACTGTATTCTAACCACTATGCCACCATGATTTTCCAAAGCACATGAGATTACAATCATTTGTCCAAGATGGTATGAAGACTCCTGTCTTGGGAAGGAAGTTGGATTAGAAGATAATCAAGGTCCCATCCACTCCTATGACTCTATGAAGATCATCAGAAGTCAGTGCAAATTTATTAAGAATGAGTCTCACAAATTAATTTTATCTCATTTTTAAATCAAGTGTCTTCCTTAGATTGCAGTTGCAGGCTTTATATATCATGATTTCTCTCTCATTGCATCATAATTACTAAGTTAATTTACTGAATATTGGATGACTTGAAATAAATGCTTGAGGGAAGACAATGATAGGTTTACAAATTGTGCAAAGTCATAAATTAGTATAAATATAGTATACACACAGAGACACACATTTTAAACTAAAGCCAAACAAATTGTATTATAGTTAAATGAGATATATGAACCCTGTCTTTGTCTCTAACTCCACCCTAAAACATTTATTTCTGATATAAAACTAAACTATAGATTAGTTAGCATTAATGTGGGCATCAAATACATGTTCCATGTTCCATCTTCTGTAGTGTAGTTAAGAGGGAAATGGAAAGGTATGTTCTTACTTTTAACTAACCATAGTTTATTGTATCTGAACATATGTAAACTTATGGAAGCTTCAACCACAATTAATTCAAGGAAGCCTGGAACACACTGTAAATTTTCTGTCTTGATTTGTTCACTAACCATTAGATGTGGTCAGTTATAAACTTAAATATAACCATTTTATAGCAGAAGCTTTCTTTTTTAAAATCTACTCCCAATCACATCAAAAGAATTAGTACATAAACCCAAGAGTTGAAACTGGTTTGTGTGTGTGTGTGTGTATGTGTTTAATGACAACATTTAATATTAAGTTGCAATCAGATCTCTATCTTCTTCCTAATCAGTTCAAAACTCTATAGTCCTTTGGTTCACTCATAAATGTTGCTCTGTATTGTAATAAAAGTTATGTACTGTAAGTGTAACCATTTACACACATAAATACCCTATATTATCTTGCTCCTTTTCTCATCCTACTACTGTATATGAAAATATGACATTTGTTGGGACTATATCTGTGCATATCCTTAAAATTTAACTGTTGCAAAAAAACCAGGACTTGCAACAATGTTTATTTATCACAGCATATTATTAAACTATTCTCTTCTATATTTCCCATACTGATTACACCAGTTTTTACTGCCATAGTATTATTATATTATTTAGATGTACTGTGTGTGTGTGTGTGTGTGTATATACACACACACACACACATATATATATACAGTATACATATATATATGTTTTTAGAATTGTTAACAAAGAAATAACCAGTTTTTACTGCCATAGTATTATTATATTATTTAGATGTACTGTGTGTGTGTGTGTGTGTGTATATATGTATATATGTATATATGTATATATATATATATGTATATATGTATATATATATATATATATATGTATATATATATATATATACACAGTATACATATATATATATATATATATATATATATATATATATATATATATATATATATATATATATATATATATATATATATATATATATATATATATATATATATATATATATATATACACACAGTATACATATATATATGTGTTTTTAGAATTGTTAACAAAGAAATAAGGGATTTCTGATATAGCTATTTCGAGTTCCTTAACTCTCTTCAGTCAGAACTCACCCTTCCGGGATTCGAACCTGGGCAGTCTGCATGCTAGGCAGATGCTTTAACCTCTAAGCCACAGGCTCTCTCCCGCTTTGTCAGTTGTCAGTAGTCAGTAGCTATATCAGAAATCCCTTATTTCTTTGTTAACAATTCTAAAAACATATATATATATTTGTGCCTGCAGATGGCTCTGGGTTGAGCTGAAACAGGCAAAAGGAAAGTAAGATTTCTTCCTCCCATATTTGGGTTTACAGGGTGCAATCTAAAAAAGAAATACTTGATACTCGGAGAGACAGATAGGTGGTACCTAAATTTGAATAAATAAATAAAAACAAGTACAGGGATATAAGTTCATTGATAATAGAATAAAACAACATAAAATGCAAATAAGAATGAATAAATAAATAAATCAAAGTCTTCAACTACAAGTCAAACTGCCGGCCCATGGGCCGGACGCATCATCCGGAAGCTGTGCCCACCCCATTGCCGGCAATGGCAAAACTGTCCCGATATGTTGCATGACGTCAAGTGACATCGCGAGTTTGACATGTCTGAGTAAGATGAATAATAGAGGACGCACAAAACTGAGCAACCTGGAAGGAAATACAGATAAGACACTGACAAATAAAAGTTGTGTTCTCTGTCTGGAAATCTCTTCAGGGTGGGGTTGATGAAAGTCATCCTTACTCCTTGTAAAGGAAACAACATATGGCTAAAGATTCTACTGAGCCATCACCACATTGGCCTTGGCACTAGTTCAATGGAGTATTCTTACAGTGTCCAAAGAGAACTGATGAGGGCAGTGTGTTTAGCCTGACTAAAATAAAAGCCCTACATAATTTTTATATTGTACTAGATGATAAATTCTTGAGGTTGACACAAATCCTTTTTGAAGAATCCCTTGAATTATAGGACTAGAGTGACTAGACACTAGGCTTAGGTTAGTTCAAAGATCCATATCCCAGGTCTATTTCTTGTGAGCACATCTGGCATTTTCAAAGCCTACAGAGCAGAGTTTTACTGCAAAAATTTTATTGCATGCCCAGATGTTAATGCACACACTCTTCCTCTCGATTTAAGGTTTTTCTGTCCAATGATTCTGATTTTTAAAATGCAAGCAAACCGTGTCCTCTTCTACTAGTTGACTAACAAAACTTCATTACTCAAAGTATTGTATGCTTTAGCCACTGTTTTCACTTCATGCTGGTATAGCCTAAGGCATAGGTGGAAATTCCAGTTATAAAGATATGAACAGATAACACATCAAAAGTTGCATACCTAATCTTTTTATAATTCTTGCAAGGACAGGAAAATTCAGAACCATCACAGATCTGGGATTGACAGACATAATGTAACAATAAATTGTTTGTCATTGAGGAATGCAATTTTAAGTTACCCAGCTATTGTTTCATTTTGGTTGAATCAGACAACACAGCTAGATCCTTAATTTTTTTACTTTCCCTCCCATATATGGCATTTTATTGAAACACCACTTCCAAGAATCTAGTGAGTACACATATCATGGATTATATGTACTAAAAAGTTTCTACAGAAAATCCCCAGAAGCCACAAGGCACAAAATCATTAAATATTTCAATCCTCTTCAAACATACATCAAAGAAAAGACTTCCAGTACATTCAGCAACCCATATGGGTCATCTCCACTTGTTTGGATTACAATTGGAGGCTAGGTTCTCAATGTGAGTTTAGCAGCAGATTGTTTAATTATTGCTGAAGACATTTATAGTTCTGAAAAGGTTCTTGCCTTTAATGATTTAAAGGTTCCAGAGTTAAACCAGGCTTCTGCAATGTGATACAAAAAACAATGGTACCTAAAGTTACAGTACTAAAATTGAACTTACGTATTTTTAAATAAGGTTAACCATGATTAACAAAATCATAGCAGAGATGGAAGACAATCAAGCTTTAGCTCTTTTCCAAAGGGATGGCCACAATATTCAGAATCTGAATTGTGTCTAGAGAGATATAAAAGCACAAAGGTTTGTGCACTGGGACTATGCAATACTTCAGATTTGAAAGCATAAAGCTATTAGACCAAGGGGTTACAAGCATCATCTCTAAATCTCAGTAGTAGACAATAGTTGTGTAATCCCAAGAGATAACTCAGCTATTTTAAGAAGTTGACTCAGGTAAGTGTAATGTTTGTGCTGTCACATTGTCGAAAACACTTCTTTGCCTTCAGATCCAAATTAGTGCACAACTTTATTCTATGTTTCCAAGATCCATTTTATTAAGCAGTCAACTCTTCTATTCCACACTTGGAGAATTGGGAACTTTGAAAGTGGTATAGCTTTGTGTAAAATATAATCAAAGGATATGATTATATATGAATAGATCTAAATCCAAAATATAACAGTAGACTACAAGGATCCCTTACTTGAGTCTGTATGTCAAATTTATTTGCAGATTTATTTAAATTTATTTCAAATATTCTTACCCTTGTTTCTACTTCAAACCCTTATTTTTAAATTTATTTATCTGAAATCAAACACACCTATATCATGGATTCTGGAGAGATTCCTGAAGAGTACTGGTAAGATGTTAGCTGCAGAGTTAACTATCAAAAACAGGCCAATACCACTTATTTTGTACATTTGCAATGCTTAAACTTAACTTCTCACTTTATATTTTTATGATCTCATTATCATCCTGAGAATTCAGCTATCCTGTATTTAACACAAGTTCCCAAGTTCATAGTATAGGCAAAACGTCCTACTACCATGCAGTTTTAAACACACAAATACCATGAATGAAGTGAGTACCAGAGATTCAGTAGGTGTAACTTGTACAGCTTTATTTAAAAGTTTGCATCAACTCTATCAATAACATAGTGAAATCTCCCCAAGCTTTTGGGCACCAGGGACTGGTTATGTGGAGAGCGTTTTTTTCCGTGGAACGGAAGGGGCATGGTTTTGTATGCTGCATGCGTCCCGCAGATGGGGCTTTGCTTTTTTGCGCAGCTCAGTTGCTGGCATGCTGCAGTCGGTATTGGTCCACAGACCAGGGGTTGGGGACCCCTGCTCTAGAGCACACTGGCTCAGGAATTTCAGAAGTTAATGTCCACACATCTTAAAGACAGTTCTAGATTAATGCTAGACATAGCATGGTTCTCCTTATGATCACTGATACAAGTCTTCACATTGTAAGGAGAAATACATCAATGTGATATGCTTTTGAAAATCCAGTGCTATACATTGAAAGTAGTTTCAGCATATATGCCCTTCAGAGAGTTATTGAAAACGTAACCTTAAGAGACTCATTGTAAGACAATTCCTAAAGCTTAAATTGTAGAAGCAGCAGACATTTTAACTAAGTCTATTGTGCACATTTTCTCTGACTGCATCCATATACAATATAAAAATTAAGCATCAGTGTAAATTAATAACATAACAAATTCATCTCCACTTAATATATATCTCTTTTTCTATATTTCAGTTTTAGCAACAGAACCAACTTCTAATGATTGTACATTTCCAATCATCAGTTAGAATGCATGTCATCACTAATTTGTGTGTTTGTTGGTAAGAAATAATCATAGACATCAGTTTCAGCAAGAAATACCCCTAACTTTTATTTTGCATCCTACTGACTATTCTCTTTCAATATCTTTCATGGCAGAAATTACCAAACTAAAGAACATTTGATCAGATATTGCTGAAGGATGATGCTGAAACTTCAATCAACCACAATTTTTGATCATATTGGTCAGAAGTAATTGTAGCTGTTGTTCAGCAGTACAGTAGCTAGGTTTCATAGATTCCTCACATTGCCTAGACCCATGGTGGCGAATCTATGGTACGTGTGCCACAGGTGGCACACAGAGCCCTCTCTGTGGGCACGCATGCTGTTGCACCAGTCCTAGGCCTTCAGCTGGGTTTTATAAAACCTTTTTGCTTTAGGCCTCCGTGTGCAAAAAAAAAAAGGTTTAATCAATCAATTTCAACTTCTCGCAGGAAAAAAAAGATCTCACAAAGTTGGAATTGATTGATTGAACTTTTTAGTCCCACACAGTCTGCCTTTACCACCACAGCCACACCCACCCAATGGGCCACGCCCACCCAATGGGCCACGCCCACCCGGCACTCGACAATACATAAGTGGGTTTTGGGTAGCAGTTTGGGCACTCAGTCTCTAAAAAGTTCGCCATCACTGGCCTAGACCCTGAGCGTTACAGTCTCCAAATATGTTGGAACATACAATTTCTAATACTTCAAATATCGAAGTTTTTTAATATGATGAACATTTCTTCTGTTAAGTTGATGGAAAAATGCAATTTAGTTCATGTAATAAAGATGGGAAATAAAAAAAACTAAATAAATAAATTTAGGAATGCTATTTTTGAGAACAAAATTATTGGACTGGAAACTAAGCATCCCATGAAGTTTAAATGATGATAAAAGCCAAGTACTATACTCCAGGGGTCCCCAACCTATGGGCTGCAGCCCATTACTGGGCCATGGCCAACTGGTCACCGGGCTGGGGGACCGGCTCGCCAGGGCACACACACATGTGCACACATTCAACCCCACTAGCGCCCACAGACCATTTGCGCCTACGGGTAGGGCTAGTGGTGGCGACTAGCACCTGTACACTTATCCAAATGGGCCTGCTAGCACCTTGTGGGTGCGCGCAGCCCCGTTTACGCATGCATGCACACAAATTTCCCAGTTACTCCCTTTCCCTCTGAGCTGCCAGCATGAAAAGGTTGGTAACCTCTGCTATACTCAATACAAAATAATATACAAACACATATACACACACACAAACACAAACAAACAAAACACAAACAAACACTATCATGGAGTTTAAGAAATATGATTTCTTATATAAAGTAATTGAATTATTTGTGGGGATCAGGATAAAGACCAAAGAGTAGAGTAGAGTAGAGTAGAGTAGAGTAGAGTAGAGTAGAGTAGAGTAGAGTAGAGTAGAGTAGAGTAGAGTAGAGTAGAGTAGAGTAGAGTAGAGTAGAGTAGAGTAGAGTAGAGTAGAATCTGGAAGGGACCTTAGAGGTCTTTTAGTCCAGCTCTCTGCTCAAGCAGGAGAACCTACATCATATCAGACAAGTGACTGTGTAGCCTCTTTTTAAAAAAATATCCAGTGATGGAGCACCCACAATTTCTGGGGACAGGCTATTCCGCTGGTTAATTGTCCTCACTGTCAGGAAGTTTCTCCTTAATTCCAGGTTGCATCTTTCTTTGATCAGTTTCCAACCACTGTTTCTTGTCCTTCTCTCTGGTGCTTTGATGAATAACATGACCCCCTATTCTTTGTGGCAGCCTCTTAAGTACTGAAATACTGCTATCATGTGTCCCCTATTTCTTCTTTTCTTTAGACTAGCCAAGCCCAAGTCCTGCAGATGTTCTTTTTATATTTTAGTCTCCAGGCCTTTGATCATCTTGGTTGCTCTTCTCTGAATTTTTTCCAAACTCTCAACATGGTGACCAAAATTGGCTGAAGTATTCCAGGTGTGGTCTTACTAGGGTTTTATAAAGCGGTACTAATACTTTGCATGATCTGATTCTGTGCCTCTGATTATACAGCCCAGGATTATATTAGTTTTTTGGCTGTTACTGCACACTGCTGGTTCATGGTCAAGTGATCGTCCACTAGGACTCCACAAGGTCCCTCTCACAGTTACTGTTTTTAAGCCAGGTCTCACCCAATTTGTACTTGTACCTTTGATTTTTCCTGCCTAAATGTAAAACTTTGCTTTTCTCCACACTGAAACTCATTTTGTTGGATAGGGCCCATTGTTCAAGTTTGTCAAGATCTTTTTGGATCCTTAGTTTGTCTTCTGGGATGTTGGCTACTCCTGCCAGTTTGGTGTCATCTGCAACTTTGATGAGTTCCCCTTCAATTCCGCCATCTAAGTCATTGATGAAGATATTGAAGAGTATTGGGCCTAGGACAAGATCTTGTAAAAAAAATAAATCAAAATATTTTTTCTGCTAATAGCTGAAACTTCTTTAGAAGAAGTTATGTTTATTCAGAGAGCATGTACAGCTTTTAGACCAATAAAAACGTACTCTCTTCTGTCAATTAATTTATTTACCAACAAGAAAGTGATGTACAAACTGGTATTTTCAGCACACACAAGCCCTTTCCCTGTTTCGTCCCCTGAAAAAGTTGACAAAGCAAGCTAATTGGGGGGAAAATGCAATGTTACAATAATACATCAAAATCAAAGATTATGATGTTCAGACCCATTATATAGACTTCAAACTACATACATTCACATTGGAATAGACACAGAAATATCACCATGATATCTTAGCCCTTGTTAGAAATAACCACCTGTAATTTAGACACTTTGCTTTTCACTCACTAGTGCCTTAGCGTACTTATATTTCAAAGCTTTCATTAAGAAAACAGTTGAGAAGCCTAAAGAAACAGGAAGTAAAATTGCACTTAGTTCCCACCTATGCAAATCAATCCCATATACTTTTATGAAAACACTAGACAACCCATGACCGGTTGGGTCATTATTTAAGGATATTTCCTTATCACTCGAGGCCTTCAACAATAACAAAACTTCTAATGTACTTGAACAGTTCTTTAAAAAATCACAAAGTTATTTAGAGATGTGCCTTGAAAGTAGCCCATATTGAATTGTATAACACAGTCAAACATCAGAGTATGTGTTATGACATCTTGCATGATGTCATAAAATGCCCTATGATAATTTTAGGTTATAAAATGCTTTGTAAAATTTGCTAAATTTCAATCCCACAGGAGTTATGGGTCCTATATTTTGGACACATTCTATAAGTTAACTCATTTGAGGTACTTCAGTTGAAAAGGTTTTGCCCTATGATGCACTGTTTTGCCCAGTTAAAGGTCACAGACAGAAGAATTTCAGTAATGTATAGATTAGAATAGTCTTCCATTGCTTAAAAAGGATAAAGAATATACAATATAATATTCCAAATATTCATATTGAGTTTTGCATCTAATATGAGCTATGGACTTGTATTCTTAAGTGTGGCAATAATGAGATCTGAACAAAGAACACAAGGAATCTGCAATAAGTTTTTCAAAAGTTGTGTAACTCATAAAAGAACTCAAAGAAAAATAGCATCTGCCCTACAATTTGTACAAATTCTACACTATAGCGCACTTTTGCTTAATCTCCTAAAGAAAACACTAAATCTTAATCTTGGTATTTAAATCAACTTGATTAAGATGCTCCTATAAATAATTCTTTCCTTCCAATTCATTAGGCAACACAGCTAAACAGCTAGTAATGAAATCTAAAAGTCTTCTTGCATAAAGAAAAAGCAACATTTCCAAATTCTGTTGTATTTAAAAATGTCTGCCAAGACCAAGCAGCTACAGGGGGAAAGGCAAGCAATAAAAGTGTTTCTTCACAGCAAACCCATCCATGCATTTTGTGAAACAGCAACTCTTGAGCCCCATGCAAGCAAAGGATGCTGCTGCATTTAGATGCTTCACTTCTCTATCCCCAGCCAAAACCCAGAGACTGCACATTCCTAGTAGATGACAGATGATGGATGGATGGATGGATGGATGGATGGATGGATGGATGGATGGGTGGATGGGTGGATGGGTGGATAGATGGATAGATGATAGATAGATAGACAGACAGACAGACAGACAGACAGACAGACAGACAGACAGACAGACAGATAGATAGATAGAGGAATAGAGAGACAGAGAGATAGATACAGGCTTGCTAGGGAAAATTTCTAAGACCACTCTTTCTTTTAAAGCACATTAGTTTAGAAAAAAAAGAAGCTGTTATTTGGAGTTTAGTCAAGTGCTGGAGCTCAATAGCAGATGCCGGGCCTTCTATTTTGGTCAAGATACCAAAAGAAGTAGGAGAACCACAGTACAATCCCACCTGTCTAGGAGGGAAAACAAACGTGCATAAATACAATTGAGAGAATCACTAAAATCTACTCCCTCTTTTCTCACAAATTATCGAATTCTCTCATAGGATCCAACCAAAGATCCCAATTACTTTCCTTAAAATTTCAAAGCAACAAAGTACCAAACTGCAGCTGACTTAGAAAAGCAGCAAAGTAAAATAAAATAAAATAATAAATCTGGTTGTTCTGTTGTTGTTTCAATCAGCCCCGGGAATTGCTCTGCTATTATTATTGGGGGGGGAGTTATGTTTCAGACTCACCTAAGATCTCTGCTGATGCTAACGGAAGAGCAACTAAGGAAAGGGGTGGAGGGGGAACGCGAGGAAAAATAAAACAGCAACAAAGAAGCTGAAACCCCCGAGCCTGAAAAAGGTTTCAGGCCGGACAGATCTGCGAAACACTCACCAAAGTAAAGACGGAGCCGGATGATCTGGATGGAGAGGCTTTAAAGAAAAAAAGGAGATTGTTGTAACTTGGATGCCGGTTGCTTTTAGGAAGAGTTGCAACTTTCCTAAAAAGCCCAGCGAGATAGGAAGAAGACACTGCGGAAAGGCACTGGAATCGAGGCAGCCAGACCCTCCATATGGGAGAAGGTTTTTGGATGACTGAACTCTCAAACAATTCCCTTCTTTTTGCTCGCCCACTTCTGGCACCTCCCACTCCTCCTCCTCCCTTTCGGAGGAGGGGAGAAAAGGGGAGGAGCTGAAGAAGTGAAAAGAGGGGAAACCGAGCTCCTTCCAAAGGGGGGGTCCCAACAATACCCTTCCCGTTCATGCTGTGCCGGCGGCGAGAGAGAGGAGCCTTCCATTTGCACCTGACGTCTCAAAGAAAGGAAAAGGGCGAGGTTTAAAAGACTGCTTGTAAAATCGATTTTCCAAATGTGAGAGAGGGGTAGGATGGGAAAGTTAGATGCAAAAGTTTGGAGGGGAAAGGAAGGGGAGTTTTTGATGGCCGGCCCTTTGCTTTGCAACTTGATATGCAGCGATCTTTAGTTCTAGTACCGTAGCTGCTGATCCGTATTAACCAGCAACAGGCGACCGAGTAGGCGAAAGTTAGGAGCAAGCTTACTATAGCGAATGATTCTGTTCAGCGTAATGAATAATCTCATTTTTTTTTTAAAAAAAAAAGGCAAACCAATCAGGTCACGGATCACAAAGGTAATTTAAGGTGTGATAATGGAGGGATAGATCATTTCAAGCTTTAGACAGGAAAATAAACCCTGTGAAGAGAGATTGCAGGCATTAGCCTCAGATAATCTTTTTTTAACACCAGAAAGGATGACACAGAGGAGGATAAAGACTTCATTCTAAAGACCAGAATCCAAAAAAAAATATTTCCGTCATAGGAAGGCAGAAGATTAATGAACGTTAAAGCAAACATCCTAACAGTAAGAGCTATTTGATCATGGAATCAATTAACCAGAGTGGATGGCCAAATGCATCAGGCTGCAATGATGATGGTGGTTGGTGGTCATGATGATGATGATGATGATTTTTTAATCGTAAGAATTCTGTATGGCTGCTCTGTTTGAGCTATTGCAACCCCGGGTAGTATGCAGTCAACAAATAAACAATTGGTAAAAACAAGCACAGATAGTCCTCAACTTATGACCACAATTGATCCCAAAATTTCTGTTGCTAAGTGAGAAATCTGTGAAGTGAGCTTTGCCCCATTTTACGACTATTCTTGCCACATCTGATAAGTGAATCACTGCAGTTATTAAATTAGTAACAGTTGTTAAATGAATCTGGCTTCCCCATTGACTTTACTTATCAGAAGTTTTACAAAAGGTGATCATTTGACCCGAGGACACGGCAGCCTTCATAAATGTGAGTCGGTTGCCAAGCATCTGAATTTTGATCATGTGTCCAAAGGGATGCTGCAACAGTCATAAGTGTGAAAAATTGTCATATGTCCTTTCAGTGCCGTTATAACTTCAAACAGTCACTAAATGAACTGCTGTAAGTTGAGGATTACCTGTAATATTTGTAATGTGAACAACTGGTTTGGTGAGTAGTCGGATTATCTGAGGAATTGCAGTTGAAAGTGAATTGTTTTATCTAGAACAGGGGTGTCAAGCTGCCGGCCTGTGGGCCAGACGTGACACGAAGAAACTGCGGCCACCCCATTGCCAGCAATGGGGAAAAAAGCTCCAATTTGTCACATGACGTCACGTGATGTCGCAAGTTTGACATGTCTGATCTAGAAGAAAACCAGAGCTCTAAAGTTTTTCCTGTTTTTGTCATGGCTTTCCAAAAGCACTTAGAAAGAGGTAAAGTATAAGATAAGTCATATCAGTTCATCACTTTGTACTTAATCTATTGTAATGTGCTGTATTTGGATCAGTCCTTGAAAACTACTTAGAAGCTGCAGTTGGTCTAAGCTGCAGTACCCTGATCACTAACAGGGAGAAGTTAATTTAATAGCATTACATTTGTCCTTCAATTACTGCATTCAGTGCTAATAGATGTCCAGGTTTCATTCAAGGAGTTGGCATTATCTGTAAAGCTGTACATGGATTGATACTTCAATATTTACAGGACTGTTTCTGCAGCTCAGATTTATCTTGGCCTGGATATGCATCCCAGAGAAAGTGGTTAGAATCTATGCCACAGTTTGTAACTATCTCCATTATAATTGAGCATATAAACAAGAAATAATGTTATGGAGAAAAAAAAATAAGGGATTGTTCCCAACTCCAAAGTTCCTGATATAATTTTTAACTAACTTAGATGTTGCTTTGAATGTTGTAGCTTGTTTTCTTCTTTAATAATGTAACCTAAAACAACTAGGTAAGTGAATTCAAGTTGCAGAAGTTCAGAAAAGGAATGCACAATTTTCATAACACTCAAATGTGTCATTTTTTCCCCCAATATCTATTCGTTTCCTGATCCTGAATTTCCTAGACAGATTTCTCCAGAGCTTAAATTGTGTAAAAGGATGAACTCTGAGGAATTATAATCAAGTGAAAATACAACTAGGAAGCATTTTGGCTCTAGAATAATGAGTGCCAGTTAACGAATTTCTAATGTGAATAGGAAATATTCTTCTGTGCTTAGATTTTTTTTTAAATTATATGGTTGACTTGATTGAGTCTCTAGAGCAGGGCTTTTCAAGCTTTTCACAGATTGTACCACTTTTAGGATTTGGCAATATTTGAGTACCATTAGTCACCTGGCAAGGTGTCAAAAATTTCACGACCAAGAAAAGTCCTCAACTTACAACAGTTCGTTTAGTGACTGTTACAAAAGTACTGAAAAAAGTGACTTAGGACCATTTTTCACACTTATTACACTTGCAACATCCCCAGGGTCACATGATTTATATTTTGATGCTTGGCAAACTGATTCACATTTATGATGGTCACAATGTTTCAGGGTCGTGTAATCACCTTTTGCAACCTTCTGACAAACAAAGTCAATGGGGAAGCCAGATTCACTTAACAACGTGTTACTAATTTAACAACTGCAGCGATTCACTTAACAAATGTGGCAAGAAAAGTTGTAAAATGGGACAAAACTCATTTAACAAATTTCTCACTTAGCAACATAAATTCTGGGCTCAGTTGTGGTCGTAGGTTGAGAACTATCTCTACACCCACTTACCACACTTTTAATGGGAAACTTGCGCCTGTTTCTCTGACATTAATCTTTGCACATTAATCTTTGCAGAGGATGTTATCTTATCTCATCTCATCTCATGTCATCTTATCATCTTATCTCCCTCCCAGATCATTCATTGGTGAGAATATTCTATCTAGTCATTTTTAATCTGCATTCCTATAAAAAGCAAGCAATAGCACAGATTTTAGGAAACAACATAAAGCATGACATTTAAATGTGTTTGCTTTATATTGTAGAAATCTGGCATGTAGTACGACTACTTTAAAAAATAATTTGATTGGAAAATTCATTTAGAGTTTTTAAAATTCAGTGAAACCGAAGCCTTTGATCTATTCTAAATAAACACAGATAGTCCTCAACTTAGAACATTCAGTTAGTGACCATTCAAAGTTATAACAGTATTGAAAAAAGTGACTTTTTTCATACTTCCAATAAATCACTGTAGCATCCCCACGGTCACATGATCAGAATTTGGATACTTGGTCACTGGCATGCATTATGATGATTGCAGTGTCCCAGGTCATGTGATCATCTTTTGCAGTCTTCTGATAAGCAAAGTCAATGGGGAAGCTGGATTCACTTGACAAAGTGTTACGGTATTAACTTAACTGCAGTGATTCACTTTATAGCTGTTGCAATAAAAGATTGTAAAATGGGTCAAAACTCACTTAACAACTGCCTTGTTTTGCAATGGAAATTTTGGGCTCAATTATGGTCATAAGGACTACCTGTACATAAAATAAATTCATGCATGCTCTATGTCTGTGTACATTATAAAAGGCTGAACAGTATGTTCAACATTTACATAAAGATAGTGAGCTAAAAAAATTATAGAAGGAAAGGCAAATAAACCCCATTTATACTTTTGTTGAACTATGATCAAATCAGCCTTTTACTTCCTCCCTGTCCCTAAAACAGCAACTTAAAACAGTAGGTATAAGTGGCCTGAAAGAAAGATAATTAATTTCTTTATTTGAATACTGCACAAAAATGTGATAGTTCAATCAGTGCAAATAGGAAATTTAAATCATACATACTTGAGGTGTCAACAAGATTGTAAATGTTTAAATGAAGAAGTATTTTCAGAGTTTCAGTACATTGCAGACACCATGTATAATATTGATTTGCAAGGTCATCTTTAGATTAAAGGTGACATCTTGCATAGATTAGCATTAGCATTCCTGGGTTAATATTGGGCTTTAGTTGTCCATGTGGAATACTGGTCAAAATACACCCCAAACTGACTAGCATTGTCATTTTAATGTTACAAGGTATGTAGCATTTTACATGATGCAACTTACGTGGGCAATCTCATCTATTTTTTCTTTACTTTTCTAAAAAGCATTGTGAAGACCTTGATATACACACAGCAAAGGAATGAATGTAAATCTTTAAAAAATGATTTGCCTGTTCAAGATGAGAGTTTGAGAAAAATATTGAGAGGTACATGGATAATGAGAGGTTCTGAATATTGGGCAAAGCATTTTTAGGTAATGTCAAGACTGGATCTTGGGGGAAAGACATGGAAAAATAAGCAAAATAAACTGAAAATAGAATAAATGCGGAAAAAGAAAGTATGTGATGGCTTCCCTAGATGCTTCCCCAGATATCTCTTCAGATGTCAGCTCAGGGAAGGATGAACCAGTTCCTGGCATGTCAGGAGGGGAGTTGGTCAATGGCTCCAAGCAGCCATCTGAGAGCAATTTGGCTGAAGCACAGCTGCAGCAGGACAGCCCTGAGGCATCAGATGGGGAAAGCATGCAGCTACAGCGGGTCAAGGATGAGGATGAGAAACTGCCTTCTGCATCTGATCCAAGAACACATAGGGCAGAGAAAAGGCAGGAGCAGTGAAGGTTAGCCAGATTATTGGTGAAGAGAAAGCCTCGCCCTTCTTGATGGGCTGCACCAGAAACTGGCTAGCCCATCAGACAGCTGGAGGTGATGCTGGGAACAACATGTTCATTTCCTAGCGGTGTGTTTTCTGGTCTTTGTGATTCTTGCCTTGATTTGGATTGAGACCATGCCTTAACTTGGATTGTGCCTTGTGAACTCTGGACTTTTCTTGCCTCATGAACTCTCTTGTATTGTGGATTTAATTTTGTTTGGTGGGTTTATTTTGATTGGGAAACTTTCAAGTGCCTTGTGGACTCATTGACCATTGGTCTGCTTGTGGCTGGACTTAATTGTGACAGTTCTGGATTTTTGGTGAAGGAAATTGCTGGGGAATATTAATAAGCCCACGAAACCACGGTTATGTGTGTGTGTGTGTGAGTGGGACAGCACAAAGTGTGAGATTTGTATGAAAATAACTGATAGAAGTTAGATTTCACTGGCTAAAGGAAAGTGGGTGCTAAAAAAGGCAATGTGGAACTGTCTTCTCTATTTTTGCTGCACTTGAGTGTGAATCATAGCTGAATTAATGCATCAGGAAGCACATTGTGCACAATGATAGCATACTCAGTAAATTGTATAATTCTGATAAAAGCAACCTTGCTGTTTTCTGTTAGTCATCTCCAGTGCTTTTTTTCTAAAAAAAAAAAAAAAAAGGTGCTGGAACTCACACACATCATACAACCCGCCTTGCCTACCCAACAAGGTTCCATCCAAAAAAGGTGCCGGAACTCCGTTCTGGGTGTTCTATGAGAAAAAAAGCCCTGGTCATCTCATAGAAATACTGTTGAAAATCTCCATCACTTCATGTGCTGTGCTGCTGTGCAAGTCTTCCAGAAAACATGAGAAAGAGAAAGAGGAGGGAAAGCAGTAAAAAAAAATCACCTCATTAGGGCCCTTAGCCTACCTCAAAGAAGAAGAAAAACACCTGTCTCTTTCTTTCCAACTAATCCAAAACATTCCAAAGACTGCAAAATGACCTGCACAATTACTAGGTCAAATCAAATTCCATCACTTCTCAACCAGACTATTGCCTCAGCAAATCTAACCTAAATGGTCTCTTTTCTGTGTTGTGACTGGGGAGAAAGTTATACAGGGATGTTAATAGGTTTTCCAATTCCTCAGAATAGGAGGTGAAACAGACGTCCCAGATCTCTTAATTCATCTTGAAATGGAGAATATTTTCTTTGCATTTTCTGGTTCTGCTTCAGTGCATTAGCTTTGCCAGATCTCCCTACACAAGGGGGCCTGCTTCAGTTACCTGACTTACAAAAAGAAATATTGACTGTTCATTTGAATGTGGTTGCTTTGCCACAGGAGTGGGTTGATCTCCTTTGGATTAGGGGTTGCAGTAAAAAAAAAACTTGCAGAAAGTGTCTACTCCCAGAAGCGGGTAGGGTCAAAATAGACAAGGCCAAAGATACCCCTGTATCCACTGCAGTGCACATCTTTGCAAGTTAAAAAGAAATGCCTGTAGGACTGGTATGACTAGTTCTAGCCAGAGAAATCCTGTTTTGCTGGGGAAAAATACTTTAATTTTGCATTTGGATGTTTTCCCTTTGAACCTCTCATTCTTGGACTTGCTTTCTTGACCAAAAATTCCTGGAAATCAACTAGATAGATTTATTTAAGATGCTTCTGTCCAGTGTTTATGCCAGCTTAAGAAAACCCTGTTCTGACCTGAGGTTAAAGTTACTTCTTGCCCTGATGTCAGAACTGGCTAGCAAATGTTTCTGGAAAGCAGAATGAGAATCTTGGTTCACCTGCTCTTGTCTGGACTACAATGCTTCAGTTTGCTGCAGGTCAGCTCACTGGGTACTTTGCAGCAGGCAGACTGCCCCTTCAATTGAGTCATGGCTTATCATGAAAGGTAATAAATTCTATACTCTCCCTTATTCCCTACGCCACCTGCAGACAAGAGCAATTCGTTTCTGAAAGATAGGAATACTTAAGGCACCAGCAAAATGTAAGTTGGAAGTACAACAGAGAAATTTACCCTGACGTCATTTTGATGGTGAGTGGAAGATTAATAAAGGGTGTCATCATTTATTTCTGCCCTCCAGAAACAGTTGCTGCCTATTCTAGCAATGGGGCTACCAGGCAATGTTGTGGAAAAGCCCTTACTTAATAAAGGTTGGATTCACAAACCACTTAATATGATCCACAAATGCTTAGTCTTCTCAAGGCAACTGCACTGCTTGAGTCAAAAATGCACTGATGTTCTTTCCACAAAGTGTGAATACTAAATAGAGAAAGGAGAACAAGATATTATGATTTCATTACCTCAGGATCTTTTGTTAGGGATTATACAAGAGGGCACTATTACTGAGATGAATCTAATTCTGAATTAGGTCACAGCAGCTAGACTGCAGGTGGGACAATACTGGAAGAAGCCAGAAACACCACCTATTGAAGTTTGGACTCTGAAAGTAATACATTTGGCAGAAACGGAGAAATTTTTTTGGCATATTTGAAGGATCGTTCGAACGAACAATATGTAATAGACTAGAAACAGTGGATAGACTATAGATAAGAGAAACACCACTCAAATAAAATGTAACAGGCGTATAGTTGAGGCTTGAAGTGAAGAGTGAAGAATGTGTACCAAGTCAGACATTTACAAAGATTAATACTTAGTGTTGTATTTCAGGTTTTATGACGATTGCTTCTTAAAATGATCTTATGTTTAATGTCGATTGTTTTAATAAAATATTTTTTATAAAAAAAAGATATTATGATTTCACTGCTACTTCCTTTTATTATAAGAGGCTGAAATACTGAGCAGCTACTATTTATTAACAGCAGCATTTCAGCAATATGATATAACTCCCAGCGGAAGTGTTGTGTGGGCAAAGCAGGTTTAAGTCTAACAAGACCAGCAAAGAAGGGGATATGTTAAGAAACATTGCTGGAAATTGCAGTCCAGTTCATAACTTCTTGGGAATAAGCCCATTGAATTCTGCAAGCCTAAGTCTAAGTAAGCATACATAGAATGTTACTATTAACCTTATCTTAGAAGAGGAAACTTACTTTTTCTAAACACCGTATATTACCAATGAGGAGGTGTTCGCCTGTTGAAAAGAATGACTATGCCCCTATTTTATGCCACATGGATTTCACATGTATTGATGCTGTAGACAACCGGATGTTAACGTATGTCTATAGACAAGTGTGCATGAAAATACACACAAAATTTACGGTAGATTTTTTTTTTTTAAATTGTCAAATTCACAAAGATGCAAATCTGAGAACCCAGAAAAAAAATAAATTTTACCATTTGGCAAAAATGAGAAACCAAAATTAAGTTTGCTGCTTTGAGTTACTTGTAAAAATAATAAAGGCAGGATACAAACAAACAAACATATTCTCCTATTCCTAGCAACAATAAAATCTTAAACTGGCCTCAAAGCCCTGCAAGTCTGAAGATCACAATGTTGGGAAATCTACCTTAAATAAGTCCATTATATCCATTTGTGCTCTCCATCTCCTGGACAATGAAGAATAAATCAGCTTAGAGCCCTTTAGGGATACAGCATGCTTTGTTAAAGGATATTAAAAGAAGTAATATGTTTCTTCATGCCACCCACTAGGCTCAACCCTAAAATACCTTTCAGGCCTCCCTTTCAAAGCAGCTCAGGGCATCAAATTTCTTCAAAACTTCAACAAATATTTCTTTTCTTGGACTTAATTCTAAGAAACTTCTGATACTCTGCCTACATTTTCCTTTGCTTCATTTCATTTCATCATATTGCTCCAAGTTCTTACAAATAAGGGCCACCCAAAGCAAATGCTTTTTCTTCTTGATGTCTACAGTTGCTCAGTCACCTATGTTTATTTAAATATTACATTTTCAAAATTTTGGAATAATAGCAATTTGGATTGGCCTGAGTATAAAATAATATAGGAGAAGAGAGAATAAGATCCTACCTTGCAATGCTTTTTCATAAGCAACTTATGAACTTTACTTTACTTTAGACATCTTTGCAAGCCAAAATGTAATACCAGAACAATTCAACCAAGCAATGGGAATAAAATGTCCTTTGAAGTTTCAGAATGATACAGTGGCATTGTACTGCCTTGTTCCACGTGAAGTCCAAGATATACAAGGACATCTAATGGACTTTATTTTCAGAATTTAAGTCACTATAAAGAAAATATCTTTATTTCAGAAGACACCCACTGATGGTGGTTGGATAACAGATTGGGCCCATTTTTCATAACCAGCAAACTGTTTGTGGGGACTATGATCAACTGACATTTAAATATCTTCATCTCAGCTAAGGAAGTATATCATTTCATAATTGTATTTGTAGTGTATTTTATAGTATTTGTATTTTCATAATGTTTTACTCTTATTATTTACATGTTGTCGTATTGTTTTATTCTTTTTAATATTGTAAGCTGCCCAGGGCCACCTTGTATGAAATAGGTGGCAAACAAATTTAATAAATAAATGAAAATAAATAATAAATGTAAAACTGTTGGATCTGTTCTGTTCATACTTCTAGGCAGAGTTGATTTCCATACCAGATATAAACATAAAAACTAAAAAAAACCTTGTTGAAATACATGAAGTAGGGTTTTGTGTATATCATGTGAGACCCAGGATTGCTTTTAAAATTGATCTGTGTTTTATATATATGTTAAAATCCTCGTATTTGTTTTATTCATGAATAATTGTCCCATGGAATTATTGTACATTGAATGGGTTAGGAGTTTTGAAAGAAAAATCTTCATCAGGGTCCAGTCCAAGCCAGGAATAAACAAAATGGAGACTGCTTTAGAAAGAAGGTTGTAGTTTATTGAAGAGGAGGGCCAGACAGAAACATAGCTCTGGGAAAGCTGACCACATGTAGTAGGGAGTGATGGCTTTTTATACCTTCTTGAGCTTTTGTTTGGAGTTGTTCCTGTGGCATGAACTTTGACCTGAGTCTGAGTGTGCCTTTCTGATATTCTGATGGTGGTGGGTTTTTTGGTGTGAGGGATTGTTGAGTCTAGGGATCTTTGTCTTTCCAATCCCAGCTTCCTGGCTCCAATCTTTCTGACAAGATTATCACATCTGCATTTCAGCAGACCTGGTTTCTATTTGGGGCAAAGAGACTTGAGAGGGTTGGTTTCTGTCTTTAAGATCCTTTGGGGAAATATAATATTCTGCCGTTTAATATTCCCAAAAATATTTCTTTCGGGCTGACTTCCCACAGGAGCAATCAGATAATTTCTTTCTTTTTACCTTTCCAGGAAATTAATGGTGGCATACATAATTCACACAAATACATACTCAACGTGAACCACAAACAATAAATCAACTGGTCATATTTTAAATCTGATTTATTGTGTGAAGCCAATCCATGGACTTTAGTGCAGGGGTCCCCAACCCCTGGTCTGTGGACCAGTACTGGCCACGGCATGCCAGCAACCGGTCCACACAAACAAGGAAAGCCCCATCCACAGGATGCAGGCAGCACACAAAACCACACCCCCTCCGGTCTGCAGAAAAACCTCTCTCCACATAACCAGTCCCTGGTGCCCAAAAGGTTGGGGACCTCTGCTTTAGTGCATCTTGAAAACTTAGAAAAACTATGTAATCTGACTATAGCAACATTTGTAAATGAGAAAACCCCATTTTATGTTATATAAGACCTATGCATAATGCAACTGTGCATAGCAGCTAGTTTCTGATTCCACACTTCATTGTGAACTGTCTGACTGAATACGTGTTAGACGAGCGTTTTCCAACTTTGGCAGCTTGAAAATATGTGGACTTCAACTCCTGGAATTTCCCTGTTAGCATGCTGGCTTGGGAATTCTGGGAGTTGTATTCCAGACATCTTCAAGTTGGAACTTAGAGATACCGGTACTATGTTAGACTTTCTGGATTGCCATTCAACATTATAAACCCTGGACCACTGGCTTTCTTAGCATTCTTAGCTGCATGGGCCTATTTATTGTAATGTAAACATCACTGTTCCTATACTTTATTATGGTTATGTGGAACATTAAATTGAACACTATAAATACTGCTATCTATGCTGAAGAGAGATGTTGCTCACTCTTTCCTTATCATATATGCGCCCAACAGCCTATCTTCTTTTTAATAAATGTTTTTGTGACATTAAACAATTATATGTTCACAAATATTTAATCAGTTATTTTAGGGTTTGAAATTGTTGTTATAATTCTTTTTGATGAAAGACAACTCCTAGTCAGGATTATTTTTTAGTAATCAATTATTGTTCATATTTTAGTAGCTGCAGTAAGAATTCCTCCAAATTCTTAATTGGTATCCATCTTACCACCAGATAAGCTTATTTAGAATTGTATTTCTTAAACCAGGGGTGTCAAACTGCCGGCCTGCGGGCCAGATGCATCACATCAAAACCGCACCTACCCCATTCCTGGCAATGGGGGAAAAATTACGATACGTCATGTGCTGTCGCGAGTTTGACACCTGTGTCTGAAACCATTTATTTATTTATTTATTTATTTGTTTGTTTGTTTGTTTGTTTGTTTGTTTGTTGTGCTGCCTATCTGCCTTATAAGGTGACCTGGTGACTCTCTGTCCATTGTTCTAAATTCAGTAAGCCTGTGTTTCTCAACCTTAGCAACTTTTAAGATGGATGGACTTCAACTCCCCATGGCTGGCTGGGGAAATCTAGTAGTTGAAGTCCACTCATCTTAAACTTGCTAAGGTTTTAGAAACACTGCGTAGGCTTTTCTCAGATTAGGCATGCATAGGAGTGAACTAGGGAAAATTTCTCTAATCTAGAGATGATGAGAACTGTAGTCCAACACATCTGCATCTCTTGAGTTAAAGAAGACAGTTCTGATGATTACTTTTTTCTGCTGCTCAGCATAGAAGACCTGAAGGTTCAAGTTTGGAAATATTTTAGCAAAGTTTGGCTAATATTTGCCATTCCAGCATCATGCTGTTCATTGTTTGATCAACGCACGCAGTTTAATGATAGCTACTGTGTGACACCATTTCAGATCTGTAAATATAAATGTAGGTAGGGTATAGAATCAAACAAGAACATATTAGCAGCACAAAAAAAAATGTCTCCTGCACTGCTTGTTTCCATCTCTACCTGCTGATATTAATATGAGTCATTGACAACTAAATACAGTTTTTAAAGTATAGTAAAATAAGCTCCCATTTATCCTGGTTGGTATCTTCAGTCATTTCCATTTTTCTTTCTTCTCTTCAGTCTTAATCCAAGCTAATGCCTTCCAGATGAGGTGTGAGCAGCTGGTAATTGCACTTGGATCCATCTTCATTTGTGCTTCAGTCAGCATGGCACCTCACTAATGGAACTGAGTTCTGGCAGAGGTCCCTGAGACCTGTGTCAAAGAAAACATATTGGAGGGGGAGAGGGGAGGATATTTGAAAAGGGGGGAGGGGATCTAGCACAACTAGAATCTGAATTCCGATAAGGTCTGGGACTCCTGCAAGTGAAACAGTATGTATGTGATTTCAGACAGCATAACTTCATTTTTTTCTGCAGGCGGAAACCCAACACCTGCTTTAACTGGCCCTCCATAGCTCTTTCCAATCACTTGGCAAGAAATACTTTACTCTGAGGGAGGTTCATGTTCTAAAGCTGACAGCCACACAGAGCTATAACACACCTGGATGTTACAAACACTAGTCCCATGCAGGGCCTCAGTTGGCTTGACCTACTGGAGATGGTTTTCTTGGAGCTGAGCTAAAAAAGAGGCCTTTTCAAGGTGTAGGGTTGTGGGTGGGTGTGCTGCAAACCTTAAGCTAAAGCATTTTTCCTTTTATCAATTGCTTGCATTCATTGCTGTTTGTAAGCTCAGCAGCAAAAGAGAATGTCAAATTAGTCTAGTTTATTGTTTAGGTGCCACCTGATCTTGTATACTTTGTATTTTTAATTTTCCACATTGTTTTTTAAAAATTGTGAGCCACCTAGAATTGTCTTGGAATTAAGTGGCACCTGAATCTAATGAAGAAAAATCCCAATTAAAAGATTGTAAGGGGATTCTATTATTTTACTTCTGTTTACACTCCACTCAATTTTCTTCCTTTTTATTCTTGTAAACTGCCTAGAATATAGGTGATATAGGTGGCAAATAAATTTAATAAATAGATAATCTTTTGTAAATAGAAAAAAAATAATTTCCTCCTAATACTAAGAAATGGATTCAGGATACTAGTCTTCTCTACTTCTGAGAACAATTAATGATCTAAAAATGAGAAAATGAAGCAATATTGCTTCCATATAGTTTAAATTAAATGATAACCTTAAGGATTTGATTAATTATGTATTGATACTACAAAGATAGTATTTATTTATTTATATCCTGCCTTTATTACTTTAAAAATAAATTGAGGCAGTGAACATATCCTGGATCTTTTTTCTTTTTTTAAAACTAATTTTTCTAATTGGTACTTTAGTCACTACCAATGTATGTTGATTCTTTGCTCAATGTATAATCATTACTTTAATAATTTTTTAAAAATAGCAGGTGTGACTCCTGAAGGGTAGTAACCTGCACTGCCTGGACCACTAGACCTCTTCTGTATATTTATGTGCACACATCTTAGCAAACTGTGAAACCATACATTCATGATTCCATATGTCTTTACTTATACTAAGCCAACAGTAACTTACAAATATTCTTGGTTGAAAAAATTGTTCTTTCATCAACTTAGCAATTGTTGGCAGATCTTATAGGGAGTTTCCACTGTAGACAGTGATTCATTTACCAGATGAAATCTGATCCTGGCCAATAAGAAGGAAGAGGCAGAAAAACAGGCATACTATAGAGTTTTAAAGTTTCAGAAAGCAAAATAATAATAATAATAATCAGAAGTAGTATGTTTGGATACAAGAGTAGAAAATTGCAGAAACAGCTCAGTCTTCAGGTACTTGTATGTACCTAAATAAATCTGTGAATCTTTCAGGATTCTCCAATCCATTTTTCTCTCTCTATGAAGAGACACTAATATTTTATAAGTATTGGGCAATCACACTCTTACTGATCTTTAGAGAAGGGGAATCACTTATGTTTATATTTTTTAACTTTATTATTTATATTTCTGTAAACTTTGACAGACATTCTTTCCAGTAGTTGTATCCATAGAGCTATCAAAACTCTGTTAGTCTGCTAGTGTATTGCTAATATAATAGTCAGTAAATAATCTTCTGCACAGTATGGCATTGCCTTATCTTATGAGTATCACACCTAACAATTTTTAAAAAATTGGTCTCTCTTTAATATATAAGAAATGGCATTAAAATGTGAAATGAAAAGTTTTCATGATGAAATTGATTTGTATACTTTTATTTTTCCCTCGAAAATGTCCATCTCTGGAATTCTGTTCCGCTTTGGTCTACTCTTAAAGTTTTAGCAAAGTTCTTAACAGCCCAGTGTAAACATCAGTAGAGTATTAAGGGTCTTAATAGACAAAATTATAGATTATGTCCAATATTCATAGTTCAAGATTCAAAATTAGCAAAACCTAGTACCCAGTGTTCAAGGGGCAACACAAAACATTTTATCACATTAAGGTGAAGGGCTGAAATTTCTAGACAGACAAACATGAGTTCATACAAAATATAAAAGTATACAATGTGGTTTGTCACAGACAGTGATCCAACATTTCACTGTTCTAAGACAGAGTCCTTACATGGAATTTCCCAGCCTGCAATGATGCTCACTCAGCTCTGATTGCACTTGGGCATAACATACTTCTTCCCAAGACACATCTCTACGATACCAAGCATTTCTTCACCTCTTCTGGCTTTTTATTTAAGGACTTGATGGTAGCAATGCTGTCAATAGTTGGGTAGTTGGGATCAGAGCCTGCAGCTGCAAAATCAGAAAACCAGTGGAATATCACTGTGCCTCACCTCTGTTGCTGGCTACGGAATGGAATGGAATGGAAATAGAATAGAATAGAATAGAATAGAATAGAATAGAATAGAATAGAATAGAATAGAATAGAATAGAATAGAATAGAATAGAATAGAAGCTGGAAGGGACCTTGGAGTCTTCTAGGCCAGCCCCCTACTCAAGCAGGAGAACTATACCATCTCAGACAAGTGACTGTCTAGCCTTTTTAAAAAAAAATCCAGTGATGGAGCACCCACAATTTCTGGGGGCAAGCTATTCCACTGGTTAATTGTCTTTGCTGTCAGGAAGTTTCTCCTTAATTCCAGGTTACTTCTCTCTTTGATCAGTTTCCAACCATTGTTTCTTGTCCTTCCCTCTGGTGCTTTGGTGAATAACATGACTCCCTATTCTTTGTGGCAGCCCCTCAAATATGGACTACTGCTATCATGTCTCCCCTATTTCTTCTTTTCTTTAGACTAGCCAAACCCAAGTCCTGCAGATGTTCTTTTTATATTTTAGTCTCCAGGCCTTTGATCATCTTAGTTACTCTTCTCTGAATTTTTTTCCAAACTCTCAACATCTTTTTTGTGATATGGTGACCAAAATTGGCTGCAGTATTCCAGGTGAAGTCTTACTAGGGTTTTATAAAATGGTACTAGTACTTTGCGTGATCTTGATTCTATGCCTCTGTTTATACAACCCAGGATTGTATTAGATTTTTGGGCTGCTGCTGCATACTGCTGGCTCATGATCAACTGATTGTCCACTAGGATTCCAAGGTCCCTCTCACAGTAACTGTTTTTAAGCCAGATCTCGCCCAGTCTGTACTTGTACCTTTGATTTTTCCTGCCTAAATATAAAACTTTGCTTTTCTCCACATTGAAACTCATTTTGTTGGATAGGGCCCATTGTTCAAGTTTGTCAAGGTCTTTTGGGATCCTGAGTTTGTCTTCTGGGGTGTTGGCTACTCCTGCCAGTTTGCTTATAGTTGTTCACAGATCTGTTTTTTGGTTATCTTTTCTAGGATCTTCCCAGGTATTTGGTTAAGCTATTTGGTCTGTTGTTTCCTGGGTCCGTTTTTTTCCCTTTCTTGAAGATGGGAACCACATCAGCCCTTTTCCAATCCTCAGGTACTTCCCTAGTGCTCCAGGATTTTTGAAAGATGTGGTGCAATGGTTCTGAGATAACATCTGCCAGTTCCTTCAGAACTCTGGAATGTAATCTGTCAGGTCCCGGTGATTTATATTTGTCAAGGTCAGATAGGTGTTCTCTTACCATTTTCCTGCTTATTTTAATTTTTGTTTCTAATTTGTCTTTTGCAGTGATTTTTTGCTATGTTGGGCTATAGTTTCTTTTTGTGTGAAGACTGATGCAAAGTATGAGTTAAGCAGCTCTGCTTTATCCCTATTGCCTATTATTTCCTTGCCATCTTCTATCTTTAGTGGACCTACAGAACTTAGACATGTCTGCTTATTACCACATCTTGCTTTTCCCCTTCCTCCTTCAGTGGTGATTCCTATGTCAGAGGCATGAGATACTGTATATCATGGGCCTTTTTTTTTGAAGGTGCATGTTGCCAGTGTCAAGCCTATATTAATTTACACTAGGGACTAGCTAGTTTGCCCAGTGTAAAAGGCAGTAGAGCATGGATTTTGTCATTGATGGAGACGGCTGTATAGAATTGGGTGACAATGGACCTCAATGAGGAGTTGGCAATGTGGATAAAATAAAGTAGCCCAGACCAGGAATGCTGAAGGCCTAGGGCACCTTATTTCTGTGGGTTGCTGGCTATGGAAAAAGGTTGATGTCTGTGGTGCTGATTTGACTTGCATCCTGAGGCTGCTTTACCATCTTATGTTTGGAACTTTGTTCATTTTGTTACCACAGTGTGGATCCTGGAGTGGGTTATAATGGAAGGTCAACCAAGGGTGTGTTTGGCCACATATCAATCCTTATAGACTTTTTCATCTTTTCTTGGAGATCACTGGTCTTTGGACTGGAGGAATTTTGATCTGAGATTAGAGGTATTGTAAGCTGAATTGAGGAAGGTTGAATGTGATACTATAGGCATCTCCATGTGGGTGAAAAGAGATGGAGAGAAAGCAGCAGCCCGTAACTCACTTTTGGATAAGACTGTGCGTCCTTAGGGGCCTGGTAGGAGCAGACATAAAATTGGGGGTGCACTGAGAGGTGTGTAGATGTTTGAGTAAGGGATTTTTGTTTGGAGAAGTGCTGGCATGTGGAGTTGTTGGTTTAATGAATTACCCAGTATACTAGAATAGTAAATTTAAGAAACACTTAGCCTTTGCTGGAATAAGAAGCAAAATGTAATGTTCCAATTATTTTCAGATGTTTTAGCACTTTCAAAGATACAGATGGAATTACAGCTCCAAGTGCCCCCCCCAAAATCACCCCTCTAAAATTAGCAATAAAGCCACCAATTGTTGGCAGCATGATGTTCCATTTTTTTTCTCATTAAAAAGACACAAAAGAGGGGTGCTAATTTTTTGGAAAGCTTAACACTATTTTGTACTTTGCCTTTCCAAACCACCAGAAAGAAAAAAAATAAAAGGATCAAATATTTCCAGTCTCTCTCCCATGGAGGAATTGTGTCACTGGATATGCATATTGCAGCTTATGCAAGCCAAAGAAGTCATTTAAGAATGCCCAAAATTTGCTGTAAGCCAAATGGGACTTGCTTTCTCCATATCATTGAACCTTCTTGTTTCATAAGTGATTATTGAGTTAGACTGAGACTAAGTATCTTGAATTAAGAAAAATCTATACCAGTGATGGCGAACCTTTTAGAGACTGAGTGCCCAAACTGCAACCCAAAATCCATTTATGCGTTGTCGAGTGCTGGGTGGGTGTGCCCCATTGGGTTGGCGTGGCCCATAGGGTAGGCATGGCCCATAAGGTAGGTGTGGCTGTGGTGGTAACGGCAGACTGGGTGGGACTAAAAAGTTCAATCAATCAATTCCAACTTTGCAAGATCTTTTTTTCCCCGCGAAAAGTTGAAATTGACTGATTGAACCTTTTTTTTTTTAGCACGGCGGCAGAGGGCTAAAGCGAAAAGGTTTTATAAAACCCAGCTGAAGGCCTAGGACTGGGGCGACAGCGCACGTGCCCACAGAGAGGGCTTTGAGTGCCGCCTCTGGCATCCGCCTCTGGCACCTGGGCACCACTGATCTATACCAAATTGTTCTTCGGATATTCTAGAATATTGTATGTCTGAGAATAACTTTCTCTTCCTCAGAGACTTTGAGATTTGGCTACGCTGTTTCTTTAAAATTACCCCAAGTTCCCTTGATTTATTGCACCATATTTTTAAATAATCAAATACTTATGGAAAAGTCATCTGTGCTTATGAGAAAGGGGCCTTATATGTATGAGAGGCAGAAACAGAGAGAATGGATTTTTTTTTCAGGAAAGGTGAAAATGTTGAATTTTTTTACTATTTTTCTGTATTCAGGGTCATTTTTTTTGCAAAATGTAATATATTTTAGATACATTATACAGTTTTGAAATGATATATTTATTAAGAGATGATGAGTTCTTTACTTGAACTCAAAGTCCTTCGTTCACATCTGATAACAATCCACAGTGTAGCGAGTAGGTGCTATCAGTCCACAGACTTTATGACATATTATTCCATATGTGATTCTGTATAATACTTAGAAAAAGAATAGATAGCTGCAGTTGACTATTTTGTCTTGGGTAGTAAATTAGTTCGTTTCACTTGTGTGATTAAATTAATAATATGCTCACTGCTACTCTCCACATTTGTTGGCTTTCAATTTCCATTTCTATCCAGGGCAGCCAATTGCACAGATTCATCTAGTGTACAACTTCTTCTAAATTATTATTTCTGTAGTTCGTATCTTGACAGCTTTACTGAAGGCTAGCAGGGTAAGTGACAATCATACGTCAGGAAGTTCATTCCTTATTTCTTTCTTTATCCGCATTTTTGGAAATGTGACTCAGATAGCCTTATCAAGGTGAGTGCGTGGGATTGGTTCTCCCAGGTATCTTCATAAAGGCTTCAGCATCCAAGGGCCTCTAACCTTTATACCAAAAGATTGATACCATTTGCTTTATAACTGACTCTAATCCTATCCTATCTCAAAGAAAATTTTCTCTAAGGAGACTTCTTTCTCCTTCACATTCAAGAATTACTCTGTTTTACAGGCTTGAAGTTATAACTGTTGCTCCATAGGCCTGCTCTTGGTCCAGTTATTCAGATTTGCCAGATGTTTCAGTGCCAACTGGCATTCTACAGCAGAAAGAGAGAGAGAGACTCCTTCATAGTGAATTGGCAGACATTATTGTATTTCTAGACTATGAAAGAGAAAAGGAAATTCTGCCTCAGCAGGCCAAGTTAAGCTGTCATGATAGCAGAGACTGTGCCAAAGAAATATTAACACACCCACCCACATAGACATCCACCCACATGCATTTTTGTCCTGAAACATGGATAATACTTAAAGGATAGTGAATGAAAATGGGAAGGGTAGAAAAAACAAGGCACAAGTAACTTCAGGTAATTTCTTATAAACTGGCACTGGGCTTATTTTCCAGTACATTTGGAAACAGGTATATATTTTTAACTTGATTATAACCCAGTCTGCCTTGTCTCCACTTGTTTTTTCCATCACTGAACATGTACATGCGACTCTTGAGTGTGAATATTTTTGATGTTCCCCCAACACTTTCTAAGTGACAGGAAGTTCTGGGCAATTTTACATAGGGATTTTACTTTTATGGATGAAAGGACAATGAAGGATTATTGTTTCTTTTATAATATGTAATGTACATATGATATGGACAGGTATCAAGCAAATAGGCAAATGCTTTGATTCTTCCAAGACTACATCATTTCAAAAGTAATGCACTGACTTTGAGCCCATGATTGTTTCTCCAATTAGCTCCCCAAATATAATTCCTACTAAACTGTTTTTGGCTTACTATGATCTGGATAAAATTACCTTTCTAAGTCCTCAAAGACCACAGTTCTACTTGATACTTGATTATCTCAAAAGTGCTTTTTCAAAGGCAACTGGAGTATGTTTTTTTCCTTGAGGAAGAAGACATTTCACTTCTCATCCAAGAAGCTTCATTCAATTCTGTTCTCAATAACAATTGAGTTTAAACTCTCTTATTCAGTATTATTGACCTGGGGTTTCTGGACAAATGCTTAGTGACTACCGTAATTAGGCAGCTGTAGCCACTACTTTTAAAACTCTTTAAGAATGTTGGGATGAGGGAACAAGAGGGAAAAAAAAACAATGGAAATAGGTTATTTTTAAAAAATATCTACCATTGTCCCACTTTGCTTCCTTTAAATTCTGTTAGCACATCACTGAGAGATCTACTGCTGCTCATTCTCTCCCAGTCCTTTAATATAACATTTTCTCTGTTATTGCTGAACTGATGGAGATCAGAACCATGTGAACCAATAAGACAGCTTAATTAGATTCATCCTTAAACAGCCCTAAATCAGAAATAAATAGATAAATAGAAACTGTGGGGGAAGGGGTAGAGACCCCTGATTCAATACCTGTTTGGATGAACCAACCGGCTGAGCCATCTGCTTCCTTGGTCAAGAACCTTGAATCTTTGCACTGGTAACATATTATCACAGATCACTCAATCAGTGGTGTCACAGCCACCTTTTTAATCCTCCCGGCAGCTGCTAAGCAAACTGGGAGGATTTCACTTTTCTGTTCCCTACCGTTTGAGGAAAATTCCTTAAAAACCCACAACAACAGTGGCACAATTAGTATTGATGCCACTTTAACAGTTTAAGGAAGAGTTATCCATCTCTCCCCCCCCCTTCCACCTTTCCCCATACTTTCCATGTGGCTGTAGGGAGATGAAAAGAACAGTTAAACCTCTGCTAAGTAGTTTGCATAACGCAGTTGATTGGCAGGAGTTAGTTTAGCCCCAAACAAACCTAGAAGTGTTTGGAATTAAAATTAACCTTTTTTTTTTTTTGGTCAATTATCTGGGTTAGGATATTTGTTCAACACACTCATTTCCCTATTTCTTCATTCAAGCAAAGCTGTTATTGAATCCCTTAACCTCCCAACTGTTTTCTGTGTTTTTCATAAGTTTCCAAGAGTTTTGAACCCCAAACAGTCCTACCACTCATGAGCTTTGATAGAATGCCCGTTATGGGTTACATATTGCATATTCCATCTTGTTAAACCAAATTGCAGTGACTAGTCCAGGCAGTCCCCAGGACTCAAGATTTGAAGGCCCAAAATAAATAAATATAGCCACTGCCTTTCACTGAAATGTTATTTCAGTAAGACTTATTTGCTCTTCTTTAACAAACATCAACTGTCAGTCTTGAAGAAATGGACAGAATTCTTGGAGATGATAGTATTGCCACTTGCATCTTAAATCCTTGTCCTTGAGTTCAGGGGACAGTAGATTTTTCTTTGAGTGAGGAATTGGTTCCACCATCTTTGGAGGAGATGGTGTGGCATCCTCTCGTGAGGTAGCCATCTGTGGACCCAGCAGCACTAGATAATTTTTAATTAGTGTCCAAATTCCCTTTCTAAGGCAGTGGTAGAGGAAGTAGTAGGGCTGTAGAGGAAGTAGTAGGGCTGTAACTATAGAAAGCCCTAGTTAAAGAGTATTTGGACCCATTGTAGCCAGAGTTCAGGCCTGGGTAGAGTACTAAGATTGCATTATACTTGTTAATGTCTTCTGTCTGAACCAGGAAAGGGGTTTGGCAAGTTGCTTAAGCTGCTTTCAGTCCCACACTTCGTTGTATCCTTCTGGATTATCCTTGACTGATTGAAGTAGAAGATATTACAGTGGTTCTCCTTTATTTGGGATTAGTTGGGGCAGAGGAAGCGATACAATATGTTAAGCCATAAACTATGAAGACTGGGTTTTTAAATAATATATAGAGCCCAAACCAATCAAACTATAATATGGTTTTGAATAATGTATCAAGCAAATCTCTATATAACTTTGAGTTTCATTGCATAAAGCCAATTTTTGGGTTTGATCTAATAGCACACTAAACTAGACTTGTTCAATATACTATATTTTTTATAAAATGACTTAGTGTGATGTGTGAACCCAACGATTTACCATACAATAAAGCAGGTTTGTAAGTGAGATCTTGAAACTGATTGGCTTTAGCATGGCATTCCAGCAACTTGTCATTGTTCTGTCTATTCATTTTTAATTCAGTGTGTTTAGCTCTGGGGGAAGGTTGCATTCATGTGGAGGTTGTTAAGAGACCAACAATTTTAAATTTGCAAAATAACTTAAAATAGTGGAACGTAGGCAGACATATTTGAATGTAAGATAATGACCCATGACTTTGGCTGGGTTTTCACATAGCCTTCTGAAAGGGGAATATACCCAATTTCAACTTTTACAGCATTCTCATGTTATTTATTAGCCTTTTCCCTGGCCCATGGTTTTCCCTTGGAGAGATTTTTGCCAGCTTCTTGCATCAATGGTGCTCAGCTTGACTTTTCCATTTCAATGGGAAACAAGGATAAAGCAGTTGTCCTCCTCTCCACACACCCCCGCATGCCCATAGATCTTTAATACATTAGCTTGTTGATGAAGCATTCTTGTTCTCATGTTTGCAGCTAACCCTTCCTTGGCTCCTCACCACTTCCATAGGTTTAGTGCTATGACACTACAGAAATATTTCTAAATGTAGCTGTATTCTTCCAGCAAACCATTTTTTGGAAGCCACTCAGGTGAGGCGCATTTGCTGCTACATCATTATGAAACTTGTTTTTAAAAAATGCAGACCAGACTTACAGCTTCTGGAAGTGTTACTCATCCCAGTCTAAGAACTCAGAATGTATAGAGGCTTTAATATGTGTGCTACTCAGGCTACTCAGATATAGTTAATATGGTGGCGTACGATATATACAGGTAGCCCTTGAGTTACAACCACAATTGTGCCCAAAATTTATATTGCTAAGTGAGAAACTTGTTAAGTGAGTTTTGTCCCATTTTACAACTTTTCTTGCCACGTTTGTTAAGTGAATTGCTGCATTGTTAAGTTAGTAACACAGCTGTTAAACCAATCTGGCTTCCCTATTTACTTTGCTTGTCAGAAGGTCACAAAAGGGGATCACATGGCCCTGGGACACTGCAACCGTCATAAATATGAACCAGTTGTTAAGCTTCCAAATGTAAATCGTGGTCGTAAGTGTGAAAAATGGTCATAAGTCACTTTTTTCAATGATGTTATAACTTTGAAAGGTCACTAAAAGACCTGTTGTAAGCCGAGGACTATCTCTATTTTTATTAAAGTTTCTGAGTCTGGTTCTAAATCAAGATCTTTAAGCCCTGAAAGTAGTTTTCTGGCCACATCTGGAAACCATCAGTTTTAGAAAAATGTATTAGTCTTTACTTACTGATTATTGTTTATACCCATTGTAACCTTTCTCCTATTTTAAAATTCTTTTTTATTCAGAGAGAATCCAGAACTTTTTAAAAATGCTAAACTTTGTCCAGAGAGCTAAAACCATGTGACAGTAGAGATAAATGAGAATTTATTCTTCCTCTTTTCCACCTGTTTTGAGTATTTCTCTCCCCTCCAACGTGCCCTCCCTTTCCTGTCCCCAGTTTCAGTTCTTGGAAATAAATGGCTCCATGCAATATTATTGGCTGCTTTCCAGAAGCTTATGAGCTCTGCTCTGGGCCCCTGGCATTAACTGAAATTTGAGTTCCATGGGGCATTGAAATCATGGCTATCAAGGCTATAAAAACATTAGTGTCTCCTGGAAAGAGGGTTGTAAATTCTTCAGAATTCCCACCAAGAGTGTTCCTTTCTTTCCCCCAAGCATCATGAAAGAGGCTCTGCAATAAATTTGGGAACTGCAGATGTCATTAATATATCTGAGCATTTGGCACAGCAAATATTACGTGCCTTAAAATGTTAATTCATAGTCTTATTTTTAAACAGGTTTCAACATTGCTTTAATGGATCCTCCTCCCAATGTACACGTTTACATAGCCACACATTTCTTACAATCTTAACACACACATTATAATTGGAAGCAATATAATGTTTGACAAAGGCATTCTAATATTAAAACAGGTAAACAAAACATCCCTACGTATATCAGTTTATAAAAAGATCCTAAAAGTTGCTCTCAGACAAAAATCTATAGGATTACACTCATCTGCACAATTACCCAGATCCACTGGATAGATTGATTCTTCCTTCTGTATAAACAAACATAAGAATAAGACAACTTATATTTTAGTAAGTCTGGTTCGTTTGGAAAATTATGCATAAATTTATTTCAATTTAAAAACATAACAATAAATTCCTCAATACAATATGCTAAAATAAAAAAATTCAGCTCCACAAACCCAGCATGATCTTGATAACAGTAAAACATTTACATTCCAAAATTTTCCCAAAGATGTCAGGTCATATGAGGTTTTTTTTTTAATCCACTGTCTTTTTTAATCTATATGAGATAAATTAAAACACGACATAGGTGACATTCAGTTCCATTAGTAGCCTGACTTCATGGGACCTGAATTCTAAGAACTATATTTAGCCCTCTGTGCATGTTAACTTTTCTTTCTTGAGTCAAGTACTTTACATTTTCTTTATGCATTCTTGTTTTTTACATGATAATCTTTGATACTGTTTAAGAGAAAACATACTGATAACTGTACACGATGCATGGGAGCTTAATGTTTGATGTAAATATACCTCAGTTAGGTTTAATAGTTGATAATCATCTGTCCCATCCTATACTGGAAATTTAGAGGAGTGTCTAAAGGTCTCCTAATGGTTATAAAACCATAATGAATATCTTAATTAAAGCAATATGGTCTTCATAGCTGTTCTGCCTTAGTTAAAGTTTATCTGCTTTGGTGACCTGCCTTGCTTTACCCAATTTATCCAGAACAAAGAATAATCGTATATCAGCAGAAAGTTCCTTTTCTCCTTTCCTTCTCAATTGATCTCTCCCTCCCCATGCCCCCTCTGCTCTCCTACCTCTCCCTCCAGACCCCATAAAGCATGCATCTCAATTACACAGGTCCCAGCATAATTTCTTAGTTTTTGCCTCAATCTACTGTAGTAGCAAAATCTCCAAACTTGAGGGCAGGAAGAGTTTTTCTGATTTGGACCAGAGGAATGAGAAAAGGCATAGCATTTTCTCTTGCATCATATCCTCCCTTCCCCTTGCCAGTTTTTAGGAGAGGATTCTCCATAAAACTAGCCTCTCTGGCTTCAACAAACTCCCTGCACATGTCAACAAGAAATAGTATCCTGGAATTTGCAAGGATCTTTTGTTCTCACTTTCCTTTTGTTTCCTAAACTCCAAAGCTCCCTTCACAAATGGTTCTCAGTAGTATTCCATTGGCCAACTTATGGCAATGAAAAAGTGCAGTCTAAGCTTACTTTCACTTAACAAAGTCAATTGCTTCTTTGTTTGTTTTTGAAAACTGGTATTTCATCTGATCTTTCCAATCATTTCAGAATCAGGAAAGAATCTTATAAAATACAAGTGTTTATTTAAACTCAGTTGTTTCTACCGCTTACCTCTAAGGCTGTATTAAAAGACTTGGCATGCCATGAAAATCTAAATGTTTCCAGATCATAATCAAGATCTAATTAATATTGGTAGTTTACCTTAAACAGTCCATACCATTACTATACCATGAAGAAAGAGGAAGAGTTATCCTCTGTAGTGCAGAGTTTCTCAATTTTGACAACTTTAAGATGTGGGGAGTTCAATTCCCAGAATTCCCCAGCCAGCATAGAGAATTGAATTATAGGTACATGTCATAAAGTTGTGAAGGTTGAAAAATGCTTGTCTAGTAGTTAGACCCAAACATCACAGAGTACAGTAGCCCTGCAAAAATAGGGTCCTTCCCGACACTTTAATTCTGTCTCTTTTTAAAAAATCATTTTTCTAATTTCTTATGGTATACAGAGATAAGATGATATCTGGGCAGAAGGAGCGTGGGGTTGGATATGTCTTGTCCAGTCAACCAGAGTAGCTCCCTTCTTATGCTACTGCAATTTTCAAACAATTTTTTGTTCTTAACATAGATATCACCATTTTCAAAACAGATCCCTGGCGAGATAGTTGAGTTACCTTCTGCCACTACATAAATCAACACAGTCCTTGGTTTCTTTGATGATCTAACTGCCAGTAGATCATTAGGAAAATATTGTTTCAAGAATACACCATTCCTTGTTAATGAGTGCTGCAAATTTGTGAGCAACAAAAATATGAATGACCAACAGACAAGCAGCAAAAAAGTATAAAAACTCTCTGCTAGTGATCCAGAGCTTAGTAGCCCAAATGTAGCAATCCAACTTTGTCTCTGTAGTAGTGAACACATTTTCTAACTAATAACCAATTTGCCCTTTCTATTTTCTGCTCCAAATTTTCTACATAATTCTGCCTATATTATTAAATCTTCCCTTTCATAATATTAAAAAAATTGAAAACCCCATAACTTATATAGCTTCAAATCCCCCTAACATTAGACATAGATCCACTTACATTGGTACAATTGGAAATGTTTCCAAATGTTCTCCTAGGCATCTACAATTCATTTGCTTTTGCTTCATAAGCATTTCTCTTCATGAACATAATCTCAATTGTGTTCTAGGAATATGGCTATCATAGAGAATATGATATCACTTTATTGGTTGTATCTTAGATTTATGATCGTATCTTATGATTTATGATTTACCACTGTTGCTTGTTTGCACACTGAGAGCTTATGCACCAGAAGCAAATTCCTTGTGCATCCAATCACACCTAGCCAATAAAGAATATTCTATTCTGTTCTGCTCTGCTCTGCTCTGTTATGGTCTAAAGCAAGCAAATGTTTGAAGTCTACATTCTCACTTCAAGGCAATTCTGGCCATCTCTATCCCACCTCTACTCTTAAGCTGGTAGTAAAATTAATTTATAAGTGAATCATAGAACAATATAGGGGAAGTATCCACAGAGAAGGTAAGTGACTTGGAAATTTCTTGCGTATTGTACAATATATGGATTATATTCTAGAGTTTTGCATGAATTGTTTTAAAAAGGAATGAATAAGGATGTAAACCTGAAGATACATGTATAGCCTGAATATCTTAGAATGCAGCCTAAATGCCTGTTACCAACATCTTATTAGGCATATTATTGTTATGACACTTCTGACTGCATGACTGGAAAGTAATAGGTACTGGAAGCTTGGTTTCTCTTAAAACCTGAGTTATCATAGTGTTCACAGGGGCTGAAGGAGAGGCTGTTTGCGTGTGTGTATTAGGGACAGAACCTAATGCTCATAACAATGCACTCCTTTAAATCCTAATATTCAGGTACACATAACACTAGGTTCCTGTACGTCTTATATCTGGACTCCTATCCATATATACTACTGCATGAGTGACCATAGAGGCAATGAATCATATGGAAATGAGAGATCTAATATGGTAAATGTTTATGAGAATTACTCTCATAGTAGAAATAGTGAGTTGACACTAAGATACCACTATTTCCATGAAGATAGGTTTCTGTTCACAATTACACACAAACCACAGAGGTTAATGACTTATGGCCACTGCTGACCTTGGGGTGACTCTGAAAAAGTAGTCCAGATGTGAAAGTGGCCATACAATGTGACCTATTAATTACATGAGAGACCAATTCAAACTCTGAACACTGAGTCTTGGGATTTCTGTTTGTTTTCTTATTTGATAAACTCAAGCCTTAAATGCTAACCCTTGGAAGCAATGTATAAGAGTCCATGAACTGAAGAGGCCACAGGCAAAGCACTTTCTTTCTCAAGTTCACACACCCCTCACCTCCACATCTTCTATAGTCTATACTACAGCATAATACAAGAGAAATGGGGAAAGGAGACAAGGAAGGCTACCCACCCACCCCCATGCTGAGCCTGAGTAGACTTTGTGAGAAAGCTTCACTCCATCTGCAGCCTAGCCCGGTGGGAGTCAATTAATTCTGAATAACCTAAACCGACAGAGGTATTTGCATTCACAACCTGACTGATGACCGTATAAAATTGATTTATGAAATGAAGTGCTTCCCCACCCCTTATCCCCGATTCAGGCCATAATTGATTATATGTGCTGCAACGAAATTAAAGAAAAGGAAAAAAAATTAAAAAAGAAAAGAAAAAAGGGAGGCCTCCCAGGCATTGCTCTATATTCTCAAAGTTTCCCGGGATTAGCTGTTCTATTCATCACTTATCATTTTTTATTTAAAATCTTGCTTCCCATCCCCTTCGCTGATGCCCAACTTTTGTTACATTAGCTGCTTCTCACGATAATGTGCTGCACAGTGAAAACTACAAACAAAAGCTATAACAATCAGGATAAGTGCAGTTTGGTTGGTTTAAGGAATAAGAACTTTATTTGATATGATTTCATATTGTGTGTATGTGTAGCAAAAAGACTTTTCAGTATGGATGTGCCAGGTACTGCCAAGAGTGATGTTAACATGATACTGTGGTCCTTAAACTTGGACAAGCTGTCTTAAAATAACGGTGGGGTGCTCCATGGCAAGTTGCCCAAAGATTTTATGGTATGGCTACCTTTGTTCATTATGTTGGTGAAAACTTGAATGGCTGTTACTCTTACAAATTTTTAAAGACTATTTTGTCTCTGGGAGAATTGCATTATTTTGATACACAGAAGCACAAATTACTCAACATCATGTTCTTTAAGTGCTGTTAGAAAAACATATTTTCCCCTCACACATCTAATGAACCATACCCACACATGGACACATGACAAGTGGCTCAAGAGGTCCAAGAGGACTTGCTATTTGATGCAGGAGAATCACTTGCTATGCACTTAATGTTATGCCACAGTAGCAACACTGGCCCTTAGTCTCCAGCTAGCTATTCTAGATGCCTTGCCTGGCAGCAAGCGGATATAGCTGCTGGTGAGAACATTTTGCCTAGTATCAATGTGCTGCCTGCTTCACTCTACCTAATGGTGGGCTGATTTCATGGTAATGCCAGGACTAATAAAAGAGGATATTTGTATCTCAGGGTTGTACCAGTAGTGCTTGGTGCTCTCTGAGCTTCATGGTTTTCTTGCAGACGTTTCATTAGTCAACTAGGTAAGGTTTCATTAGTCAAGTAGGTAACAGTGCTAGGTAATACTAACATTGATGTTACCTAAGTGGGTAATGAAACATCTGCAAGAAACCAATCAGCCTCAGAGAATACCAAGGACTCCTTTGTACAGAACTGGATAAAACCAAATGCAGTTCTTTTTCCAAAGGGAGATAAGCTGGGTGCTTAAAATAGCCACAACAGTAAAAGTCCTCAAGTTTAACATAAGATTTATTTTTCCACATTTATTCTACATTTTAACATTCTAAAGTGGACAATAAATAATTTTATAAATCTGGATGGTACATTTTGGTCTGCAGGAAATTATTTGGCATGGTTAAGTCCCAAGGGAAAGGGACTAGTATCCTTGCAAATACAAAAGTAACATTCTAGATGCCCATATAGCATGCTTTGCTCTGAAATCTAGTTTTCTGCATATAGATAAGTCTTTTCTTTATTGGAAACTGCATTTTGAAGTGGACCCAGCCTTGGAATGGTTTTAACCAGTTTCTCAATTAGTTAGAATTACCTCAGCGACTGTGCTTCATTACTATTTACATGTGGGAAGTTAACTGCTGCTCATATTGAATTTAGGAGTCAGCCTGTATCAGCGAGACAACAAGTAAGGAGGAGGGAGAAGAGACAATAGGACCAAATCTCATGCAAAGAAGGACAGCAATGCTGGCTTGAGACACTGGCTGTCTCAGTAAGACTCTCCTCCCTGAAGCCAGCACTCCTAAAATGTTATGGGAACATGTTACTTGCAGATATTCTCCAGTGCAATCTGAAACAAGCTGCATCCTCTTGTAGGCAGGCTCTAAATGAGAAGGTTTGCTTCTATATGGGAACCCCTCCTGCCCCAGTTTTAATCCAGCCTGGAAATTACATCTGCCATCTTAGAAGGGTGTCACCCTCTCCTAAGAAAACTCTTATTTCTGCTCTTCAGTTGAATGAATGTAATATTTTCTACCCCAAAAGGTTTTACATTCCTGAGGTTGGAAAGTAAAGAGGGGTCTTCTCTTTAGTGCTGCTATTGAAGAGAAATAATTGGTAACCACAAGAATCTTAGTTGATGCAATTTATGTCATCTGTCCAAGCCCAACAGCAGCTTCTTTACAAATGTTAAAATTATTAAGAAGTCTGTTCTTTCTTATCTGCTCTGTAAACAAACAAACAAACAAACAAAGTATTGTCATTTGCTGTTTCACAAACTGAGATTTAGTCCTTTTCTTCCCTGATAAATAGGGGCTAGGACAGTGTTTCTCAACCTTGACAATTTTAAGGCATGTGGACTTCAACTCCCAGAATTCCACAGCCAGCATTGCTGGCTGTGGAATTCTGGGAGTTGAAGTCCACATGCCTTAAAATTGTCAAGGTTGAGAAACACTGGGCTAGCATGATGGATACCTCCTAGCAACTTGGAGACTTTTCTGCTTTATTCTTTTTTAAAACAACTAGTTGGCACAAATAGAAACAGCTTTTACTAGTTTTGTCTACTTTTGTGTTTATTATGCAAATATTGCTTTGTGGTATATATAGTAAATACTTATGGTCATCTTTTGGAAAGGTCTCACTTGAATTAAGAACATTCTTAGGTCTGTTCTATGCTGGCAAATCTGTCTTTTCAGATTAACATAATAGTTGTTGTGCACAGATAGAAATATTTAGTTGAGGACTAAAATGAGGTAACCATCTTCCAGTTATAATAAAAGCATTTCATTAAAAATATGATACTCAGTTTATAACCTCAAAACTAAAGCCTGAATCTGAAGAATTTTCCTTGCATCTTTAGTGGGAATAAAATGAGTCTTCACTATCACACATAAAACCACAATACCGCAAAGTATGTATATTCCTGACACATAGCCAGAACAATCCAATGATGCGGTATAGCAGAAGAGACGCAAATATATAGATCTCTCTATGTGTGTCACTGTCCTAATTTCTCTTTGCCCAAAAACTCAGGTCTGGGAGTTTTTATTTTTATTTTATTTTTTTAATGTAAAAGAGTCACCTGTAGGGGATTTTCAACTAGTGAGGTCTGTTGTCAGCAAAACATCTTCCAATTTAGGCTATTCTCAGTTGGAGGGGGTGGGGGGTTTCAGGAAATTCCAGCTAAGATGCTTTCTTCGGATTGCATTCTCTTTAAATGGAAATTCCATCTGTTTCTTCCTTAGGGAGGCCGAGTGCCATGGAACTGAAGTACCATGGAAAGCAGACAAAAAGCGTGCATCAGATTTGTTGCTTAATTTTAGAGAAATTATGTTTCCCAGAAGTAATGTTGCTGCTTAGCTCTCTTCTTGCCCCTGATTTCTGTTACAAAAATGGGAAAGAAAAGAATTTAAAGGGCATTCTTTATTTTCCCCACAGCTGCCTCCCGAGCCCCCCCTTGCTCCGGCTTGCCCAGGCATGCTGGGTAATGCCATGTATTCTTAGACTCCCAATGGCCCCCCATTCCTGTCAATTAGTTACGGAACGCTCCTGGGATTCATGCCTGACAGCTCTGGCAAAGCAGGAGAAATGGTCTCAGTAGGGAGCAAGGGGCCTGACTTCTTTCTTCCACAAGAAATACCTTTCTCAGCAAAGCTTTGTCACAGCTGCCCCTGCCCCCTATCTACACACATCCATACACATATGTGCATGCATATTGTGCCTGATTGTGAGAACTTTTGGTACAGGACAAAACCAACTGAAGAAATGTTGATGGCTGAAATAAAATTATTTTAAGGCCTCTTGGTTTCCCTCAGCTCCTCTGTGGTCACTCTTATGAGTGGTTCCTGTTACAAAACTTCCTCTCAATTATGCAGCTCTAGGACATTTATCTCCTTCAGTGTCCATGCTTTTCACTCTTACAAAAATAACACCTTGGAGGGAGAATTAGATGAGTACAAGAACTTTCTGATTATAGATTGCTGGAAAATCAGTTTTAAAGTTCTTTTTCAATAGAATGTAATTCAAACTGAGGGTAAGAATGTGGTCCTGTCATACGTTCTAGAGAGAAAATTCCCACTTCTTTGTTGCTGGTTTGTTTCATGTAAATTGGTTTCTTCTTGTATTATTTCTATTACTGCTCTGTTAATTTCTAGAATACCTATTCAACCAAGTTCCTTTTCATTTGCTCTGTCAAAAGCTTTTTGGGAGTACGGCATCCTCTAGTTCACCTGTAGTTCTATGCTAGTTATATTCTAAAATTGTCCAAACTTTCCTTTGCCTCCTACTCTCCAGACAAAGAAGGCCTCAAATAGAATAGAAGGAGAATGTGGGTCTGTTCTGTTACTGCTGAGCTATTAGAGCAGTGGTTCTCAACCTTTTTCAGGTTGAGACCCCACTTGCCCCGCCCATGCGCGCCGCGACCCTGACCCGGGCGTGCGCATGCGCGCCGGGCCGATCCGCACGTGCGCAGAGCGCACGCGCCGAAAAAAAATAAAAAAAAAAAAATAAAAAAAACCAAAATGGTGGACCGCGACGGGCGGATCCGCGCATGCACAGCACGCGCGTGCCAAAAGAAAAATAAAAAAAAAATTCAAAAAAATTAAAAAAAAATATGGCGGACCGCAACGGGCGGATCTGCGCATGCGCGGTGCACGCACACGACGGCCAATCCGCGCATGTGCGGCGCGCGCATGCAAAAAAAAATAAAAAAATAAAAAAAATAAAAAAAATTCAAAAAAAAAACCAAAATGGCAGACCGCGACGGGCGGATCCGCGCATGCACGGCACATGCACGCGACGGGCCGATCCGCGCATGCACGGCACACGCATGCCGAAAAAAAACAAACAAATTTTTTTTTAAAAAAACACAAAATGGCGGACCGCGGTGTCTGGCGACCCCCGCGAAACGGTCGTTTGACCCCAAATGGGGTCGCGACCCATAGGTTGAGAACCACTGTATTAGAGCTTCCCGGTGCCATGCCTAGGCAGTAGCAAAGCAGCCATGAGGGCGGGGCAGTATTCCTCTCAGAGCTTCCTCATTCCTGACAGATGGGGAAAGGAGTCAGTGTGCTCCCCTTAGCATGTGTTTACATGTGGGCAGCTCATCTTGTCTTTCTCACTGCAGCATTAAAATGCCCTGTGATTTTTAGAGAGCATGTTTTAGACACATGACATAATACAGACTTCCTTTCACTTCACTCCACATCATTCTTCCCCTCCAGCCTCCAATTTCTGAATGCAGGTGAACTGGTCTTCTAGAAAACTAGTAGATCTATGTTTAGAAATTGCTTGAGTGACAGATTATTGGCACAAGCATCCTGTCACTCAGGCAGCACAAAAATTCTCTAAGCTTCTGTCCTACTTGCTAAGGGAAAGACTGCTGATGAGTTTTCCTGATGATTAGGAAGAAATGAAGCCAATCAATAATTACTGTTAAAGTTTACATTAAAGTTACCTTTAGTTGTCCCACAGTCAAGTGTATAGTAAAATATACAGGGACAGGACCTCTGATGATTAGATTAGAGCTTGAAAGTTGGGGAAGCACAAAGATAGCAGGAATGTATATTAATACGTTATGAGGAAGAGCCCTATGTATGTTTATGTGAATGCTGGCTCTTAACCAGTCTCTTGAGCTATGACAAGAAGGATCAATTCCCAGGCTTATACTTTTCAGCTTTCCTCCATACCTTCTGCCTTGACCAGAGGACTAACTGTTGAGTCTCTATTTTTATTTCTCTAGGTTCTCTGCCTTTAGCTGAATTCTGGGTATACTCCATTGAAGTATAAACGGACCTCAACAACTTTGCTAGTCTCTCCCTTTTATAATCTTCATCTCCCCACTTTCTGCAGTTGGTTTAAAATGTGCTGGTTGCTGTATTCAGTTGGTTGCCCATAGCATTATTAACAATTTGTTGGATTAAAATTCCTGTTTTAACCTGTCCATGGCTAATTGTCATCACTGATTGTCATGCAATTATGTGGTTGCCTTATATATCAACTATTTGTTTATTGATAGCAACTATAGTATCATTTTTGGACTTAACCAATACCTAGGCCTGTTTAATAAAGTTGAGTGTCTAGCCCTGCTCATCTTGCAGTCCTCTGCATTACTACTTCTCTGTTGTCTGCTGGCCTTGTACCTTCAGATTGTCCAGGATTCAAAGAATACAATGGTCAGCTTAGTCAACAATAGTGTAAATGACTGGTGGCAGCAACAGCTGTTGGAGGAACCTTTCTAGTGGTCAGAGGGAACTGGGAAGAGTGGGGTCCAATACAGTTGCATAGGTTATGATTTCCTTGAATTGCCACTACTTGAAAGAAAGTTTAATTAGAATAGTAGGAGGTAATGATTTTCCCTTAAGTGTGTATACTTGGTGCATTTTTTCTTAAACAATAACAACCTTGGAGGAGATCTTGACTTACTGTACATGCCATATTTACCTGTACCCTGAAAAAGCCTCCTGACTGGAACCAGTTAGTAGATATAATAGAAATAATGGGCTGCCATATTACCTGAGATGCTTTAGAATCAAGCCAATAGCTCTCTCATATACCTTAGTTTCATACAGCTACTGTAGTTAATAGATGTGGGTAGACCTAGGTCAGGGGTAGGCAACCTTGGCTCTTTTATGACTCATGGACTTCAACTCCCAGAATTCCTGAGCCAGCCAGCCTACCCCTGACCTAGGCTCCCAGAATTTTCTAATCTAGAGACAGAGAACTTCCAGGCTTTTGACTGAAGATAGCTTGCAAGGTCCCTGATGCAAAGATCCTCCCCTCTAAACTCAAAATCACCTTCTATTTATACAGAAGCCTGAGATGTTTGCTCTACCTGTGTTTAGGAAAGATGGCCAGAAGGTGGAAGAGATGGGGCTTCTTTTCATGAAGCCATACTGTCTGTTATAGTCCAGCCTGTATGCAGAAGGACATTCAGCTCTTAAGCTACATTTAGTTCCTCAGTCATAACAATTTTTATTTAGGAGCATGCTAAACATAATGCTATATGTTGTGTTTTCGGTTCGTCGTCAATTGATGAAGACACATGGTGACAAATAACAAGCTCTTTATTTTCTCTCTCCTACAACCAAGCAAACAGCAAAAGGCACGCAGGCTTTTTTATAGGGCCAGAAACCCAGACAGTGTTAGCCAATAGGAACTGAGCATTTTCGCGCCTTGCACATGCGCGCAAGGCTGGCGCCACCCTGTCTGGTCCCGGGCAGCTTTTGGAGTGCCCGGGACCATTTGCAACATTCTGAGCCTGCTTTCAGCTCTTGCAGGCTCAGGACACAACACCCCTCCCCCCTAGATGGGATACACCTAGCTTATGCACAGGTGCATTGTGCCATGCAGGGAGATTGGAACACAGATACATTATTCAAATGCAAGAATAGTGGAAATGCTCAGGTCTGCACGCAGGCAAACATCTTTTCAAAATAGTTATTAATTAAAATAAATATATCCAAAATCAAAATAGTATATGAGACTCAACTAAGTGTTAACCCCCTCATTCAGCAACCTCATAGCAAGATTCCTTATGTGTTGACAGGAACCTCACATAATCTTCTAGATGTTTAGGTGGGCACTTTGCCCGCTGCGACCTTCTACGGGCCGGTGAGGGTGCCTTGCCTACCTGCTCGCCTACCAGGCTAGACAGGCCAGGACTTTGGTGCCCTAGATACCCAGGTGACCCACCCAGCTGCTGACTGGCTGGATCCTCTGAGTCCAAACCAGTATACCTTGGAGGGGTGGAAGTCGCTGAGTCCACAATGGACTCCTCTTGGGAACTCTGTCCCTCGAGCCCAAGGCCAGCAGTTGGAGAGGCCTGAGTGGCAAAAGTGCCCCAGTACTCCGTAGCCCCCCGAGCATGTGCCAGAGGTGCCAGAGTCAGGAGCCGCCTCCATGGCAAACCCCTTTCCTACTGACTTCCTTTTCAGAGTAATTGCTGAATTGTGAGAGTGCCCCTGTTGGAATTCCCTTTCTATGGCTGTTTGTGATTTATGCGGATACCCCCCAGTCAGTCTCCCTGTCTGGAGCACTATCTGACATGTTTGAATAATGTAGATACCCCCGGTGTGACTCCCTGTCTGGAGCAATGACGGATGTGCGGGATGACCCCCTATCCTGGAAATTCCTGTTTGGAGCACTTGTGGAATCTTGGGATGATCCCCAGACAACCTCAGCAGCTAGTAATGGCCTGTTAGGCCTGAGAACCTGTGACCCAGAATGCATATTATGGTCCTCCCCCTCCCCAGAGCAGAGCCAGGAGCGGAAGGGTGGCTGTCCAGTCTCCAACGAAGTTGGTCTATGTGTCTGCGAAGAATGCGGCCATCATCCAAGGCAACTTCGTATGACAACGGCCCAGAGACCTTGGAGACCACAGCTGTGACCCAGAGATGTCCAGGCCCATAGTTCTGTGCCCAGACCGGATCGCCCACCTGAAGTCTCCTAGGTGCCCGTGGTTGTGACACTGTGAAGCCACCCAGTCTGGGTGCAATCTGTCCAGTTTGGTAATGAGGCGGCGACCCCAGCGGAGTTCTGCAGAGCTCTTCCCTGTGGCTGTGCATGGTGTGGTGCGGTGTGCAAGAAGGAAATCTGTTAACCTTTGATGCCAGTTAACGTAAGTCAGTTTCTTGAAAGCATCTTTGGTAGTGCGCACCATTCTCTCTGCCAGTCCGTTGGAGGATGGGTGGAAGGGAGCAGAAGTCGCATGCCAGATCAGGTTGGCTTGAAGAAAAGCCTGGAACTCAAAAGAGGTAAATTGAGGCCCATTATCTGAAACCAGCACATCTGAAAGCCCGTGCGATGCAAAAATTCCTTTCAATACCTAGATGGTCCTGGCAATAGTAGTGGAGAAAACAGGAACAACCTCTAGCCACTTGGAATGGCTGTCAACGACGATCAGGAAGAATTGCCCCTGAAAGGGCCCAGCATAATTTATATGCACCCGTGACCATGGGGTTTGAGTTTCTTCCCACCTATGTACTGGGGCCTGAGGCATTTCAGGCCGTGACTGCTGGCACAGTTGGCACCCGTGCACCTGAGCTTTGATGGCTTTATCAGGCCCAGGCCACCAAAGATGGCTGCGCGCAAGCACTTTCATCCTTAATATACCAGGATGTCCCTCATGCAGAGAGAGCAAGATTCTAGACCTCAATGCGGCTGGGATTACTACCCTGCTATTCCATAACAGGCAACCCTTGAAAGTGGAAAACTCATGCTCCTTGTGCCAGAAGCTTTGGAACTCAGAATCTGGGCACCTGTCAGGCCATCCTGACAACACCCAGGTCAGCACCCGTGTAAGCATGTGATAAATGGCAGTTTCTGCAGCCATGTCCCTAGCATTTAGGGGAGATTCAGGCAACTCCTGAATGGAAAGAATATTAATGGCAGGAGCAGGGTCTGCCTCTACCTGTTTCAGAGGTAACCTGCTTAGGCCATCTGCAAGACCCATCTTTTTTCCAGGTTTGTGAACTAGAGGGTAGTCATATGCTGACAGGAAAATGGACCATCTCAGCATACGAGGAGAAATGATATGTGGTGTCTGTTAGTGGTAAACAAACCCAGCAGAGGCTTATGGTCTGTACAGACCGTGAAGTGGCGGCCATATAAGAAATCAGGGAAGACTTCTGGTTCCGGTCACGATGTCCGGAGCCTCTCTAGGAAAGCTCCGGAACGGGGCTTAGAAAATTATAAAAAAATCCTACCTTACCGGGAGAGGGGTGCGCCGGGGAGGTAGGCGCACTCGAAGGGGAACCCCAGCACAGCGAGGAGAAGAAGAAAGCGCCGCTGAGGGTCCCCCACAAGCGGCGAACGAAGCCGCGGAAGCCGGCGGTGGCTGGCCGGCCGGCCGGCAGGCCTGAAGAGGCCGAAGAAGCTCCAAAGGTAAAGGAAGCCGGCGGGAGGGGTGCGCTGGAGAGGTAGGCGCACCCGAAGAGGACCCTCGGCACATTCCAGCGAAGAGGAAATCGCCGCCGAGGGTCCCACAGAGGCACCGGACAGAGCCGAGGAAGCCGCCGGCGGCCTGCCGGCCAGCCGACACACCCGAAGAGGCTGAGAGGCTCCGAGAAGCCCCGAAGTCGGAGAAGGCCGGCGGGAACAAAGGAAGGCAGCAGAGGCAGCAGCAGACACCGGCGTGACTGGCGGAGGCCGCCGGGAGGGCTTGCCGATCTGGAAAAGACCCCCAGAAGAGCCTCAGGGGGTGAGGAGACAGAAGGAGGGAGGGAAAAAACCGGAGTGAGCAGGGAGGAGAAGAAGGAGAAAAAAAGCCGGTGAGAGCAACAAGGGCTGCCGGGAGGGTCTGCAGACCCAGAAACGACCCCCGGGCGAGCAGAAGGAAGGGGGAAAAAAAAGCCGGAAGAGCGGAAGAAGAGAGCCTGGTCCGGAGAACAAAGGAGGAGGCAAGTAGAGCCTGCGGAGAGCAGTATTGAAAAGGAGGCGGCAAAGGAACAGACGGCGGGGGAAGACCCAGGCAGAGGGACTGGTGAGTGTTGCCCCACGCGCTGCGCCCCAGACCCACCAGAAAGGGAGCCCCAGAGACTCAACAGAGGGCAGGACCTACCAGGGAAGAAGATGGGAGGAAGAAGAAAGCTGGAAAGCACCCTGGAACGCAATAAGGGAAAGGCAGAGGGGATCTGTAAACACAGGGGGACAGAAGACAGGAGGAAGTGACCTGGGCAAGAAGGCAGAGAAAGAGGGGCAAGAAGGAGCCAGAAAAGAGCAAAGAGAAGAAACAGGCTGGCAGAGGGGAGTGAAGAGGAACCCAAGGCAAAGGTACTGAACTGGCTCCCTGAACATAGAGCTGCCAGAATGCAGGCTCCTACCCCTACACTGCCTAAACCCTGAAGGCACCCCCTCCCCTTTTGGAAGGACCAGATTTCTGGATCACCACCAGACCACAACCTAGTGTTGTACTGCATCTTGAGAAAAAGGCCATCCTCAAAAACCCCAAGCCACAGATCCTCCCATCTTTGTATCACCCCTGCCAGTACAGAAAAGCTTAATTGAAAACAAGCTACACCCCCTAGTGGACTACCACTCTACTGTTAAAATACTAACTGTGAGACATGAACACTTGCTAACTTGTAACAGAAGAATTTGATCCAGCCCACCCTAGCAGCTTGACGATCTTGCACAGGAACAATTCCCCCACAATTCTTTGCATCAAGGGGTGGCTTTAAGGGTGGACAGGCCAACAGGAGGAGAAGCCCAAAATGGCAGCCAAACGGACGAAACAGACCAAACTGCCAAACCCGAAGGGAGCTGCACCCTCTCCGACCCAGCTCTCCAATCTGCCAGGGAACACCCCACCCAACCACACACCCCCATCCAACTGCATGCCCTCAGACCCACACGCCAACCCACGACTCCGCAACAGCACGCATGATCCAAGAACTAAAAGAGACGATTGAGACACTAAATGAGACGATAGTGACGATGGTGGTATGGATGGATGGCATGGATAGAAAATTGGCAGAAATGGGCGCGAAGACGGAGAAAGGACGCATAGAAACAGAACGGAAGACGGAGGAAAGATACAAAGACATGAAGAGGATACTGGCGGACCAAGGTAGAGACCTGGAGAAAAAGTGGGAAGAACAGCGCAAAGCGACGGCCACTGACTTGGAACAAATGAAGGAGGCATTGCAAACACATTACAAAAACCTCCAAGAAACAAGGGAGAATACGGAAAAGATGATGAAGGAAGTGGAAAACCGCGTAGAGGGACAGATTGCAGAGGTGAAAAGAGAGGTTCAAGACCAGTCCACCATGATACAATTCTGGCAAATGGCATTTGCAATCAGGTTCAGAGGGTGGAAAGAGACAACATACGAACCCCAGGGAAGACTGCGCAGGACCTTTGTAGAGGCCTGGGCACGAGCGCCAATGAGATTGAGTGGCAATTCGAAAAAATCTACAGAGTGGGCGCCTGGAGGGAAGTGAACAAGCACCAACCAAGGGATGTGGTCATCCACTTCACAACACAGAGGTTCCGGAACCACATCTCTGCCACTTCCTACAACAAGGCATTCTACATAGAGGAGCAGGAGGTGAAGGTTCTGAAAGAGATCCCCCAGGCGATGCTGAGAGACAGAAAGGATTACAAATTCCTGATCACAGAACTGAGATCGCGTGCACTGCAATACCGGTGGGAAACCCCAACAGGAGTGTCACTTTCTTATAAAAACAAGAGACATTACTTGACCTCGGTCCAGAAAGCCAAAGACTTCCTCGAAAAGGAACTGAAGTCAGGAGGCCCTCAACCCACCGCGAGAGAAGATGCAGATAGACCACTGGAAAGCGGGAGGGATCGAGGCCAACGAGCACGCCGTGCAGAAGCACAGATCGGGGCAGTGGCAGAGGAAATGAATGGACTACCTCGAGGGGCGAGGGCGCAGAGAGCAGAGAGCAACAAAAACAAGGAGGCAGGACAGTCTACAGAGGACAGGCTACCAGGCTTCACTACCAAACACACAGACCAGCAAGGCAAGACCTCACAAACCAATATGAGCAACAATCCGGATATCGTGGGAACGGGACCAAAGAAGACAACAGGAGAAATAACAGAAATGGTCTCGCAAGAGTATCCTGCAACAGATGATGGCAACTAATTATTTGACTTGGAATGTGAACGGACTGAACTCCCCCCAGAAAAAAAGAAAAATTCTCCACTACCTGAACCAAGGTAAAAGCGATATAATCTGCCTACAAGAAACACACATCAGAGCAGCAGACCAGAAATATCTGATCAACTACAAACTAGGCGCGCACTTTGTGGCAGCGGCGCCAAGAAAAAAGAATGGGATTGTTATATACGTAAAGAAACATGTAATGGCTAAGCTAATAGAGTCCGACCCCCAAGGTAGATACCTGGCAATTGAAATAACACAAGAAGACAAGAAGATTCTAGTAATAGGCGTATATGCACCAAATCAGCAACAAGGCAAATTCTACAAAAAGCTACACAAGAAAATAACACAACTTAACTACAGATCTTACATCATCATGGGCGACTGGAACGGGGTCATAGAGACTGCTCTAGACAAAAAAAGAACTGCACCGAACCCGCAAAAACACTCCAAGTTGCCTAAATCCTTCTTCGACATGAAGGAGGACCTCGAACTGACAGATGTATGGAGGAAAAGGCACGGCAAAGAACAAGAATTCACCTTCTTCTCTGGCAGACATCAATCCTTCTCCAGAATTGACTTTATATTAACTTCTACGGTAGTGACTTGCTAACTTGTCTAAACGCGGTGAAAATCCTACCCAAGACACTGACAGATCACAACCCTGTGAGGATGGAATTAAGACATGGCCCGAAACAGAGGAGGTCCTGGAGAATCAATGAAAGCTTGTTTAGACACGAAGACAAGGTGGCGGAATGCAAAAAAGCTATGAAGGAATTCTTCGACACAAATATAGACAACGAAACACCGATAGAAATGATCTGGGAAGCCAGCAAGGTGTACATGCGCGGGATCCTCATAGCCATGAATAGCAGGCACCGTCGCAAACAAGAACAAAAAAGAAAAGAGTTAGAAAATGAGATAAGTAAAAGGGAGCAGCTACTAATAAAAAGGCCAGAGGACAAAGTCACCAAAGAAGGACTCAAGATCTTAAGAAAGCAATTTGACATGTTGATGGCTGACCAAGTTGCAAGGAATATACAATATGCAAAACATAAGACATTCTGCAAGGCCAACAAACCGGGCCGCTGGCTAGCCTACATTATAAGAAAGAAACAGAAATCCCGCATAATTGAAAAGATAGAATACAAAGGCAAGGAAGAATTCCGACAAAAAACCATCAAGAAAGCCTTCACGGAGTTCTACTCGAAACTATATGCCGAGGATAAGATACAAGACAAAGAGATAGATGAGTTCCTACAAGACGAAAAGATACAGGCGATTACCGACACACAAAGAGAAGCCCTGAATGCCTTAATCACAAAAGAGGAAATACACTCAGCGATCACACAACTGAAAGCAGGAAAATCGCCCGGGACGGATGGGATAACAGCGACCTACTACAAACACCTCCAAGAGGAGATGCTAGAACCCCTCAGAAAACTATTTGCCAACATTCAAGAAGGAGGCCAGGTCCCACCATCCTGGAAAACAGCCTACATCTCATTAATCCCAAAGGAGGGGAAAGACAACACACAGCCCGCAAACTACAGGCCCATCTCACTACTAAACACAGACTACAAAATCTTCACAAAAATTTTGGCCAATAGACTAATGACTGTACTACAAAAAACAATACACCCGGACCAAAGGGGATTTATACAAGGACGCCAGATGAAAACCAACGTGAGACAGCTGCTGAACATAATAGAATACCTGCAAAAGCACAACCAGATACCCGCCGCTCTTATGTTTGTGGATGCAGAAAAAGCTTTCGACAGACTGCACTGGCCGTTCCTGACGAACTTGGTCCAGAAGATGAAAATGGGAGTACAGTTTCTCAACTCCATAACGGCAATTTACCAGAAACAAACAGGTCAGATCATTGTCAATGGAGACTTAACGGACTCATTTAATATAGAGAGAGGCACGAGACAGGGCTGCCTGCTGTCCCCCCTGCTATTTGTCCTAACACTGGAAATTTTACTGAACAGAATAAGAGCGGCAGAGGATGTACAGGGCATACAGATTAAACAGCAAGACTACAAACTATGTGCCTTTGCGGATGACCTGCTGGTGACAATGTCGCAACCAGCACAGTCAGCAAGGAAATTGATGGAGATAATGGAGGACTATGGTAGGGTGTCAGGCTTCAAAGTAAATATACCAAAAACAAAGATGCTAGTCAAAAACCTAGACAACAAAGCAAGACGGAACTTGGAAAGAATAACGGGTTGTGAAATAGTCAAGAAAGTCAAATACTTAGGAGTGGAGATAGAATCAACAAATGCGAAATTATACAAGAATAACTACGAGGTCCTGTGGAATAAGATACAAGCAGACCTGGAAAGGTGGAAATCACTACGTCTGTCCCTGCTCGGCAGGATAGCGACAGTAAAGATGAATGTATTACCCAGATTTTTATTTCTCTTTCAAATGCTACCCATACTCAAGAAGGATGCGGACTTGGACAACTGGCAGAAGGGCATCAACAGACTTATTTGGGACGACAAGAGACCAAGGGTGAAACTAAAAATCATCCAAGACGCAAGGAAGAGAGGGGGACTCAAAATGCCTAATCTAAAGCTATACTACTATGCAGCAACGTTGGTGGCGGTTAGTGACTGGATCAACATGACAAATGATAGAATTCTGAATGTTGAGGGGCATGGTCTACTATTCGGCTGGCACGCATACTTAGTATACGACAAAAAGGCAGATAGGAACTTCAAGGAGAACCCACTACGAATCCCATTGTTATGGGTCTGGAAGAAATATAAGCACCTCCTACACGACAAGATTCCCATCTGGACGATCCCTGGACACGCAACAGGGGATATGAACACATCCCAAGGGCAAGAAGTGGTGCCCTACAGTGAACTTATACTGGGAGAAGAAAACGGGTTCCTCTTGAAACCTCAAGCAACGCTAGCAAACAGAGGAATAGGAAGTACCTGGCTATCATATATACAACTACAATCAAGGTGGCGTAAAGACAAGAAGAAGGGCTTCTCCCAGACTGACGAGAATCTAATTAAACAGATTAGAGAACAGGGGATTATGCACATCAAACGAGTGTACAGCATTCTGATAGAAATGGACTCTGAAACTGAGCTAGTCAAGAACTGTATGATAAAGTGGGCACAAGACTTCGGACACCCTATCGCCATGGACACGTGGGAGAAAATCTGGGTGAGGAATGTAGAATTCACGAAATCGCAACACTTAAGGGAAAACTTCTACAAGATGTTCTATAGATGGCACCTAGACCCGAAAAAAATATCACTCATCTACCCGGACTCCCAGCCCAAATGCTGGAGGTGCGGGGACGGGGAGGCTACTTACTTTCACATATGGTGGACATGCAGAAAAATCAAAGCATTCTGGAGGAAGATATGGTGGACACTCCAAACTATTTTCAAAAAGCGTATAGAATTTCTACCTCAGGCTTTTCTGTTAGGGATCACAAAGGATTTCACTACCTCAGAGACAAATTTATTTTTGAACTTAATTACAGCAGCAAGATTGTTGGTGGGACAATACTGGAAGAATCCGGAAATACCGCCTATTGAAGAATGGACTGTGAAAGTAACAAATTTGGCGGAAATGGCGAAAATATCAGCATACTTGAAAAATCGCTCCAATGAACAATTCTTGACGGACTGGAAACAGTGGATAGACTATATCCAAGAGAGACACCAATCAAACAGAATGCAGCTGGCGTTTAGCTGAGGCTCGATGGGAGGAGGGAAGAAGGGTTAACAAATCAGATGTTTACAAAAACTAACACCCAATGTTGAATGTATATGTTCTATAACTAATGCCTCTTAACATAACCTTATGACTAATGTTGTTTGCTTTAATACTGTTAAAGCGGACTGAATCTCTACCTCAGGATATGAAACTTTTACCTCAGGATCTCTGGTTAGGGACTATAAAAGATTGCACTAGTAATGGGATGAAGTCAATTCAGAAGCGCAAACGAACAATATGCAATAGACTAGACACAGTAGATAGACCATATATAAGAGAAACACCAACCAAACAAAAGGTACTCGGAGTATACTTGAAGAGGGAAGAACATTTACTAAAACAGATGTTTACAAAGATTAATACCTAATGTTGTATGCTATGTTCTAGGATGATTGTTTAGCAATAGGATCTTTGGTTTAATGTTGATCACATTAATATGGAACCAGATAAGAGAAACACCAATCAAACAAAGTGTAACAGGAGTATAGTTGAGGCTAGACGCGAGGGGTGGAAAAAGGCTTACTAATTCAGACGTTTTCAATGACTAATACTTAGTATTGTATATCAGGTGCCATGATGATTGCTGCACAATATGTTTTTATGTTCAATGTTGATTGCTTTAATAAAAGAATTTTATATATTAAAAAAAAAGAAATCAGGGAATTTCTTTATGCCAGCGACTATGGCCAAGGCTTCTCTGTCAATCTGAGCGTAATTCCACTCTGCAGATGACAGAGTCCTTGAGTAATAGGCCACAGGGACCTGTGGCCCATCAGCCTTCAGATGGCTAAGTACTGCTCCCACCCCATAAGGAGATGCATCGTAAGCGATGCAAACAGGCAATTGCTCATTGAAATGCGCTAAAACAGCATTTGAAGTGAGCAAGGCCTTAACCTCATTGAACCTCCTGTCATGGACTTTAGTCCACTGCCATGGAGCCTGCTTGTCTAAGAGCCTGTGTAACGGCTCTGCCACTGCAGCTTTGTGTGGGAAAATTGCATGGTAAAAATTTAAGAGCCCCAAGAAGATTTGCAGCTCACTTTTGGACTTGGGCCTTGGGGCCTGCTGAATCGCTTGCAGTTTGGATTCAGCAGGGTGAATGCCTTGGGCATCAATCCTGAAACCTAAGAAGTCAGTGGAAGTGACTCCTATCTTGCATTTATCCTGCTTTAAGGCCTGCTTTTCGAAAACGAAGCAAGACAGCCCTTAACCTTTCTGCTAAATTTTGAGATGACTTCCCAGCGATGAGGACGTCATTGAAGTAGGGACAGACCCCAGGAATACCATGAAGTGTGCTCTCCATTGCACTTTGGAATATGCCAGGGGCTACATTTACCCCAAATTGCAGTCTTGACTTGAAGGCCCCTCTGTGTGTTACAATCATCTAGGCCTCTGCAGATGCCTCATCAACAGGTAGCTGTTGATAGGCCTGTGCCAGGTCAAGTTGAGGGAGGCCAGAATGTGGCTTACAACAGGCACTGGATAAGCGTGCTGTTGCAATGCTTTATTCAGTGTGCACTTATAGTCTGCACATATATGGATTTCCCCATTAGCCTTTAGAGGCGCTACTATGGGGGTTTCCCATGGACTAGAATCCACAGATTCTAAAATGCCCTGCTGGAGCAATTTGTCCAGCTCAGCATCTATCTTACTTTTGAGGGCAAAAGGCACCCTCCTAGGCTTGACCCTGATGGGCGTGATAGTTGAGTCTAACCGTAGTGCAATGGGAGGCCCCTTGTAGGATCCTAGCTGTGAACTAAACACATCTGCAAACTCCTTGCAAACCTCTGCAAGGTCCAACGTTTGCAAGTTGTGCAGCCCAGTTACTTGGATTCCCAGAGCCTCAAACCAATCAAGTCCAATAAGACTCGTATGTTCACTCCCAACTACCACCACATCCAGGAAACCTTCAAAATCCTTGTGCTGTACCTTCAGTGTGGCCTCCCCTTTTACACAGACCTTAGAATTTTGAAAATCAGTGAGTATTAGATTTGATGGCCTGAGTTTAACTCGAAGGCCACTACTGCTGCATATCCTTTTGAAGGTGTTAATTGAAATAATTGATAGAGCGGACCCAGTGTCCAACTCCATCAATAAGGGAACCCCCTGCAACCTCACATTAATGAGAAGTTTTTTCTTAAGGGGCTTGTGTGTCCCTGTCCTTAGAATAGTCCTGTGTGGTGCGCAGAAACCCACCCTGTGTTGGCTGGGGACCTGGTACCTTTCTGAAGCAATTCTTCCTGAGGCTGGACCTTCTGGCGACCCAAACAGAAGGAGGCAATGTGGCCTTGCCTGCCACACGCCCGGCAAATGACAGAGCGGAACCTGCAGTCAGCTCGCTTGTGACGTCCTCCGCACCCGAAGCACTGAAGAGATGCTTGGGCCTTGTCTGGACGTTCCTTCGGCCTCCTCTCAGCTGGCTGGTGAAGTCTGTCCACCTCCTCTCAGCTAGCTGGTGAAGTCTGTCCACCTCCGCTTCTGACTCTTCTTGAGCGTCCTCTTGATGGACGTTAGCTGTGGCTGGAGGGTTCCTGGTGAGCTGCAAAGCCTTCACAGCCCTGCCTGCTGCTTCTTCAGCTGCCACCTCTCTTAACGTGTCTTGGAAGGAGACCTCTTCTTTTGCAAAAAATTTTTTGTTGTAGGTCTCTACTTCTTAAGCCACAGACAAAACCATCACGCAGCCTTTCTTCCAGGTCCTTGAATTCACAAGGCCTGGCCGCTTGCCTTAAGGCAGCAATAAAGTCCGCAGCAGATTCCCCCGCTCTCTGGTCTCTCTGCTCGAACGCGTGCCTCCAAGCAATGATGGATAACTTCGGCTGGAAGTGTTCCTTCAACATCTTCTTCAAGTCAGCATACGTTACTGACTGCAGAAGTGCAGGGGCCACCAGATTTTCCGCGATGTCAAAAGCTTCTTGTCCACAAGCACACAAAAGAGTTGCTGCCTTCAGGCCGTCTTCTCTTATCTGATTTACTCTAAAGTAGTTCTCCACCCGTGCTACATAAGAATTCCATCTCTCTGGATGGGAGACATCAAAATCAGTCAAGCGGCCACTCTTTGACATCGTAAAGCTTACGACCTTCACCAATCACCTCCTCTGCAAGCTGATGTTTGGGAAAGGGTCCTTTTGCCGAGCTCACCCCCAGCAACACTGTACTGGCAGGCTGAATCACAAATGCAGACACCGTCTTCCCCCTCGTCAGGATTTCCTGAGTGAGTTCTTAATTCTTGTTTTATTGCTTGCAGGGATCCCACCTTTGTCGCCGGTGTTGTGTTTTCGATTCATCGGTAATTGATGAAGACACATGGTGACAAATAACAAGCTCTTTATTTTCTCTCTCCTATAACCAAGCAAACAGCAAAAGGCATGCAGGCCTTTTTATAGGGCCAGAAACCCAGACAGTGTTAACCAATAGGAATTGAGCATTTTCGTGCCTTGCGCATGTGCCCAAGGCTGGCGCCACCCTGTCTGGTCCCGGGCAGCTTTTGGAATGCCCGGGACCATTTGCAACATTCTGAGCCTGCTTTCAGCTCTTGCAGGCTCAGGACACAACACCATATGTGTCATGTGGAATCCTTCCTTCCTTCCTTCCTTCCTTCCTTCCTTCCTTCCTTCCTTCCTTCCTTCCTTCCTTCCTTCCTTCCTTCCTTCCTTCCTTCCTTCCTTCTTAAATGGGGGAATTTCATTGGAACTTCCATGCTGGGAAGGAAGAGAAAATGGAAGCTTTTCTTCTGAGATTAATACCTACTTTATATGCAATATTGGATTGTGATATTGAAGTAAAAGTAGATTAAACCCATTATCTCTGTGTGTGGTAATTATAGAACTTTTCTCTGACATATACAATGGCACACATGCAATTTAAAAAGCATTGATGTAATTCCAAATGTTATATATAACATTATATTTAGGTTTACCCTAAGCCAATGGCTGTCTCTCATCTTGTGACAGCTAATTCTCAAAGTTCATTATGTATTTTTTTTTAATGAAGTGTTTTCTTTGGATTGAACAGTATCAACTGGTGGTCTAGTTCAATCGGGTGTCCTTGAATTATGAGAGACAAAAAATAAAACATTATTTACCTTATACTTGTTCACATATTATTAATCTTTATCATGTCACCTTTATCTAGATATTTAGAAAAACATTTTCAACCAATATATTGGAATGTATTTTATATGTATTATTTTTGCTGCTAAATAAAACCCATCAGACTTCAGTTTACAAGTATTTCTGTTCCAGAGTATATTTTTCATATTGAGTCTTTCAACATGTGTTGCCACCTGGTGGCCAGCTGGGAGATAGCAGATTCTTTAGGACTGCTAATGGATTGTATGGAATAAATATTGAGAGAGTTATAGAGAAAAGATATTCCTGTCTCTTCAGCTTACCAGAAATTCCTAAAGTAATAGTGGACGGATCCTGGAGATAGTCAATGGCTGTGTGTTACTCTTTTCCCCATACGTTAGGTTGCACTAATGTTTTTCAAACTTGGTCGGACTAGAAGACCTCCAAGGTCCCTTCCAACTCTCTTATTCTTTTAGAAGGAGTTCAACTTCCAGAATTTTGCAGAATGCTGGTTAGGAAATTCTGGAAGTTCAAGTTCATGCTATTTAAAGTTGCCAAGTTTGAAAAACAGTAGTCTGCTCTGAGGTTCCAGGTGTCTGGGAGCTTTTTCCACCTCTTTATACTTCTCTTAAAATAAGTTTTGTCTCCTAAGAGACAGAAAATAAAAACAATAACATGTGAAGAGGCAATCCACCAAGCTTGCTAAGCAACTTTTAATATTGTCTCACCTGACACTTCATACACAAGTTTTTCTTGTATGTTCAAAGGAGAAAAGGGATCTGTATCACTATCTTCTCACCAGGTTTAGCCAGTGCCAAGACAGTCAGGATGCCTTTACATCAGCGGTTCTCAACCTGTGGGTCGAACGACCATTTCACGGGGGTCGCCAAACAACGCAGTGTGCCATTTCCCCCCCCCCTTTTTCCTTAGCTGTGCTACTCCCTCTTATTCTTTTTTTTTTTTATTAAAAATTCTTTTATTAAAACCATTAACATTGAACATAAAAACATATTATGCAGCAATCATCATGACTCCTGGTATACAATACTAAGTATTAGTCCTTGAAAACGTCTGAGTTAGTAAGCCTTTTTCCCCCCACTCCCCGTGTCTAGCCTCAACTATACTCCTGTTACATTTTATTTTGATTGGTGTTTCCCCTATCCGTTTCGATATTAATGTGATCAACATTAAACATAAGGTCCTATTGCTAAGCAATCATCCTAGAACATAGCATACAACATTAGGTATTAATCTTTGTAAACATCTGTTTTAGTAAACGTTCTTCCCTCCTCCCTTACATCTTCAAGTATACTCCGAATACATTTTGTTTGATTGGTGTTTCTCCTATATATGGTCTATCTACTGTATCTAGTCTATCGCACACTGTGTGTTTGCGCCTCTGAGTTAACTTCATCCCATTACTAGTGCAATCCTCCACGGTCCCCAACCCGAGATCCTGAGGTAAAAGTTTCATATCCTGAGGTAGAGATTCAGTCTACTTTAACAATATTAAAGCAAACAACGTTAGTCATAAGGTTATGTTAAGAGGCATTAGTTATAGAACATATACATTCAACGTTGGGTGTTAGTTTTTGTAAACATCTGATTTGTTAGCCCTTCATCCCTCCTCCCATCGATCCTTAGCTGAACGCCAGCTGCATTCTGTTTGATTGGTGTCTCTCTTGGATATTCTATTGGCTTTTGAAAGCCAATAGAATAGACTCTCTTGAATAGAGTCTAATTCTATTGGCTTTCAAAAGCCAATAGGAATTGTCCAGGCTGTCTCTGCCCTGCTGAGCCCGCCAAAAGTCCCAGTCTGCAAACGGTGCTGCAAGTTGTCTACAGTGAAGGCAAGCTGTCTAGAAGTTTCCACCCCTCCCTGCTGAGCAACTACTAAAAATGTAAGTAAAAGAGGGCCAGGGGTGGGAGGTGGGAGGCCGGCGGGCGCAGGGAGGGTTGCTGGCGCGCATGGGGCCTGGCGGGTGCCTTATCTCCGTTGGGCTGGGCCAGCTGGTGGCCCAGCCGGTGGTCGCCCTGTGCCGTGGCTGCTCCTTGCCAGCTATGCCTCGACCGGCGCAGGGGGCGGCACCACCCATGTGCGGCGCTCCCGGGAAGGGAAAGTCCTCGACTTATGACTGGTTAGGAAGTCCTTGACTTACGACCGGTTGGGAAGTCCTCGACTTATGACCGGTTGGGTAGTCCTCGACTTATGACCGATTGGGGGTCGCGGCATTAAAAAGGTTGAGAACCACTGCTTTACATCATACCCTTCATCAATAAAGAGTTGAATTGCATTTTAAAGAGTCAACATGTTCTGCAGCAGGGGTTAAAATCTGTAAGATGGTGGCTCAGGTATTGTAAATCCAAACCCCATCCCTTTTGTTCTGATGCATATACAAATCGGACAGATTTTAGATTATCTCTGTACCTGGCATTTCCCTAGACCACCATTGCTAAGTTTCCGAAATTTGGAATTTTGTATATTCCTAGAACCATTTGGAAGAAACCAATATAATACAGTGACTATTTTCTGTTCTGGAGGTCCTTAAGTTAGGCTTTCAAACATTTAACTATTCAATTTCTGGTAAATTGAATTCCCTCAAGCAAAATAATTAACAGGTGTTGATGCAATGATGTTAGTAAAAATGATTATATTATATTAATTGTGATAGTTAAGATCTAAAATTGCTCCTGTTTATCTTAACCCCATCATCATTAATATAATCTAATCATTTTTATTAATATTTGTTTTTTACAAAACAAAATTCATTGTGGAAAATTCATGGAATTTTATATGAGGCCAAGATGAAATTAACTCTCCTCCTACTTCTTCATTTTTGTTTTTTCTTCTTCTCAGTTTAGAAATCTGCTAAAGCAGGGGTTCTCAACCTTGGCAACTTTAAGACTTGTAGACTTCAACTCCCAGAATTCCTCAGCCAGCAAAGCTGGCTGAGGAATTCTGGGAGTTGAAGTCCACAAGTCTTAAAGTTGCCAAGGTTGAGAACCCCTGTGCTAAAGAAAGAAAGAATAGGCCTCAGTGACACGTATCATTGATCAGATCAGGTGTCCTTGTTGTCCCTGCTTTATACATGTGACCGGTCATTAATAATTACAAGTAATTCTCGACGTATGACCACAATTGAGCCCCAAATTTCTATTGCTAAGTGAGACATTTGTTAAGTGAGTTTTGTCCCATTTTACGACTTTTCTTGCCACAGTTGTTAAGCGAATCGCTGCTTGTTAATTTAGAAACATGGTTGTTATGTGAATCTGGCTTCCCCATTGACTTTGCGTGTCAGAATGTTGTAAAAGGGCATCACATGACCCTCAGACACTGCAACATCATAAATAGGAGCCGTTGCCAAGCTTCTGAATTTTGTTCATGTGACCATAGGGATGTTGCGATGGTCGTGTGAAAAACGGTCATAGGTCACTTTTTCCAGTGCCATTGTAACTTCAAACAATCACTAAATGAACTGTTGTCATTCGAGGACTACCTGTACCTACCTTGGATTTCTGCTTGCAAAGACAACCAACAAACTAGAAGAGTGAGAGAATTGTGTGAAATGCATTATTTCATGTTGATTGTTCCCATATCAAGCATGCTATTTTCAGTGCTTCAGCATATGACTTAGTATGAAATGTGCAGGCAGTCTATTGTGCATTTTTCTAAAGGCAAGATTGCCCCTACTACACATCAGTCTTTGTTCCCTGGCATGGACTAAAGCCAAGAACATGAGGAAATGAAAAAGGCTCATAGAAGAAGGAATTTAATCCTCAGAAGAAATTCTCTTTTGAGGTCCCAATAATATTGATGCCTCTGGAACAGACTGTCAACATTTCTTCAAAGGCAATTATTGTAATGAATACAGTTATGATAAAGTACTCAGCAGGCATAGATCTCACAAGTCTGATCACAGGGGCAATGTGTCTGGTATGAATAGCTATAATTCCCATGTCATACAGGGTTCTTCTGTATCCCTGACAAATATTAGCCTTGGAAAACAAACATTCATAATACAAAATGACTATTTTTACTAGAATAACATTTTTTTGTTTTATATATAAGGAGGTGGCCTTTCATTTTATCTAATTTTTAGATCAGGAATAATTACTTCAATAAAATATGTCAAACCTATTGAATGAATGTTCTGAGGAATTGTTTCAGCACAAATTTGATTGAAGCTATTTAATATCGTAACAGGATTCATGGATCATACAGTTGATTCTATGTATTCTGAAAATATTTGTAACTGCTGTTTGATAATGTACCACTTCTGAGCAAATACATCCTCTTTCAAGAATCAAGCAATCCTTGACAACTACCAGCAAATCTGAATGTGTTCATCCTTTTTCTTTTACTCAGTTTGGTGATGATAAGCAAACTGAGCAAAGTTGCCATCTGACTAAAAAAAAACAAGCAATATCAGTTGGATGTGGAGAAAGTTGACGGTGGCTTTTCATGAAACACAGCCCTCTATGTAGAAGAGTAAACTAATCAAGGAGGGAACCAATCTAAAACTAAGGAGAATTTTTTTGACAGTTAGAACAATTAATCAGTGGAACGATTTGCCTCCAGAAGTTGTGGATGCTCCAATGCTGGAGGTTTTTAAGAAGAGATCGGATAACCATTTGTCTGAAATGATATAGGGTTCCCTGCTTGAGCAGTGGGTTGGACTAGAAGACCTCCAAGGTCCCTTCCAACTCTGTTAGTCTGCTATTATATTATGATATTTTTCAGATGTGGCACAGAGCATGCTGAGCCCATAACGTGATTTATTTACTCTCACTTCTGTCATATTATAGCCTAACATGTTGTGTAAATCTAGCTAATGGTCAGGTAATAATGAATTGTATTTCCAATATACTTGGAAAGTCCATAGATGACTAAGGCTGGTCTATAGGCTTCTGAATCCTTGGCAGGAATATGTAACTGCATCAGTTCAAAAACAGTAATATTAAAATGTCCTTAGAATGTATACACTTTTATGATTAATGATTAAAATGAGAGTGTTTTTATTACAGGGAAAATGAGGATAAACCTCCTGCTTCAACTAGCATTTTACCCTCAAAAAAGAAAAGGTTTAGGCTGGGCAAAGCTGATCCTTGGCTGTCAGGTGAAACATTGGGTATTTAGTGTCCTGAATCTGTCTTAAAAGAAATGTCATCAAATCCTGGCTCCTAAATTTTATCCACCATATATTTCCCAAAGGAAATCCTGAAGAAACACTATAGTGAAAACTTTGCTCCAACTATAACTATGCCCATGAATATGCATAGCATGGTGGGGTCTGAGGCCTAAAACACAAATATACTTGCTTGGACATGGGATGTGAAGGTTATATGAGTGTGTCATTGTGGGTTTGCCTTTTTTTATTATTAGAATTAACTTTATTTCTGGACACCATTATGTTTTCTATATTTTTTATGTATGTTTGTCAGATTTGTCTTCATGTGCTACCCAAAGTCACAACTATGAGATGGGCAACTATATAAATCGATATAATGAATCAATCAATCAATAATAATAAATAGTTTAACCCATTCTCCATGAGAATCTTCTTCATGTTTGGGCAATCTTCCATACCTTTCATAGAGATAGGAAATTCATGGAATGATATTGTGTCACCCTAGGAATTTGAAGCAAGGTGCTTATTTAAAAAGAAAGCAAAAAAGCCTTCATTTTAACCTAATTACGCTCCCTTTAGTAGAATAGTTCAGCTATTATATTCCAAAGGAAAAGAGTACGTAAGAAATACTAACTATTATGGTGCCAAGATAAATGCATGAGTATTCATCTCTCAAATGAAGAAAGATGTAAGAATTTGATACCGTCAAAACACCCATATAATACAAGTGGCAAATTTGAAAATAAAAATAAAATTTAAAAATAAAGAAAATAAAGCAAATTGAATAGAAGGAGAAATGCTGGGAAAAAAATCACAGACCCATATAATGATAAATTATGTGTATCCAAAGAGAAAGAATAGGTAAATTTTACCAGGTAAATTCAAACAAACAAAAAATCCTTGTTGACTGCACTATTTTCTAAGATATTGCAAGCTCATTTTGTATCTTTGATGTTAAAAATCTTCTTCTCACCACCTTTTACTGTGGAGAGGGAAGGGAAATTGCGGAAGGAAGGATGAAGATTGCACAATCAGAGTGGAAGTTAAAAAAATAAAAACCTCCCTTCTATTGACTCCTGACTAGCAAGAGATAAAGGGAACCACATGGGAATCATTGTTTGAAATGAGAACTCCTGGCCTCCCCTTTCTCATTATTGTGCTATTCCTTCCTTTTCCCCCAGTCCTTACTCTTCCTACCCACCCTCTGGACATGGCCCACCCTCACCCACCCCCATTTTCTCTTGTAAGTCCCAGAAGTTTTTTCTCCCTTCCAAACTTCCACAACTCCAGGCCCCTCAATTTAGCCTGAAAGTCCCATTCAGAGTCACTGGATTGGGGAAAATCCCTTATTCACTTCTCTTCCCAATTTGCCTCATCAACTGAGCTGCAGTTCAATCCCACACAACAAAACCGAACAAAACGCCTTGCCATATAATTGATGGCTCCTGTAGGAGGACTCCCTTGCTCTCAAGGGCTCCTGCTGTTGTTGCTTCTGTTTACAGTTGCTTCTCTCCCTCTATTTTGTGTTTGTGTGTGTGTTGCCCTTCAGTTAATCAGAGTGCACTGTAGAGGCAAGGCCTGTCCAATCTCATTTTTTATTTTCTTTTGCATCTGAGTTTAAGAGCTTGGCAATGTACAGACAACTTTTTCCCTTTCATCCCTGGCTGCTGTCCAAGTGCCAAGAAGCCACATTTCATTGGGCAGAGCAACATAATGTAGCCTGGTGATGGATGGAGAGACACAGAGGGGACCTACCTGAGGCAATGGAGGAGACAAAAGGGGAATACACAGTAGAACGTGGCACAAGGGGGAAAGCATTGAAATGCAGCTTGGTTAATGGGCTGGATCAAACTTAGCTGGGTTTTGTGTCTTTGGTGCCTCTGTGCTTCTACTTAAGATGAGCAGGCTTCTGGGGGTGGGGAGAGAAATCAACAGAATTTTGCCAACAGATCAGAAAATTAAGGTCATCTCCTGTCAGGCACAAGCAACCAGATCCACTCTTGAAGGATTCAAATCAGCTATTTTATTGCATTCTACTTATATTACAAGCATTTCCCCAGTTTGCTTGCCTTCTCTTGGGAACAAACAGATAGGATCCCATGGTGTTGGAATAAGTAGTGATAAATACTCTTCAACCAGTAGATGGCAGTGTTTATAGGTTTGTAGTTGCATCTATGGTATACTCTATGTCTTTTTCACTGAATAAAGTTTCCTGTTTCCTTGTTGCAGTTAAGCAGAAAAGCACATGTAGACTGTGCACTGTTTGTTCTGTAAGATTATATGCAGATTTAGGAAGAGTCAGGTTTATGCTTCTTGTAGCTGTGCAAAGATTGAAGGTTAGTTCCCCATTTAACCCTTTTCCTTGCCTAGCTGGGAGTTTCCCAACACCTCCAAGTATAACCTTATTACCAATCCCATTGATAGAGTTTCAACAATATTTTCCCACTATAGTTTTCACTCCCCCCCCCCATTCTGTACATGGTCAAACAGATGGTTGAGAATGAAGAGACAGAATAGCAGCCAAAGGCTTTTTTACTCAGTGTTATGAACAATCAGTCTGAAAATACTGTACTGTACTCAGGGCATGATAATAGCCATCTTGCAATAGAGGTAAGCATGCCACCTGATCAATTTTCTAAGTTTTACAACGTGCACCAAAGTTTTCAAGATGGAAAGAAAAAATAAGAGATAAAATCAGGATGTCTTATTGTTTCTAGCATGTGGCTTTCTGGTCATTGTCATGTTTTCTTCTGTTTACCCCATGTATTATTCCTTTGGAGTCACCAAAATAGAAATGGATTTCATTTGTTAAGAGAAGACCAGCAGTACAATCTCCAACTGGTAGAAAATTACTCATTATATAAACTCTTCAATTTGATATTGCTTTTGAATATCAGTTTTCTTCCATAAGTAACATTTTTAGTTAGCATAATTAATAGATTGTATTGAAATTGTCCCTCAAAAAGAGCTTATATAAGAATCCAATAATTATAGAAAAATATAATATAAAAATAATAACTGGGAATTTTTTTGAAAAGAATCTCAGCCATAACAAACAATTTTAAAAAATATGTAGCACTACATTAAGTACTGTTCTAATGCAAAAGCAGTCTGGATAATTGAAAGAACTCCTGTTTTTTTTAATGTGCTTATGTTCCATCTGATCATTTCTATGGCAATGCCTGGCTAGTTTCAAGTTACTCTGAAACTTCTCAGGCTGATTTAATTCTTGCCAGAGGGCAATTCCACATAGTAGCCTGAGCTGCTGGTTTCCATACTGCTCCAGGCTGTTTCAAGAGCCAATTTCAGAAATTCCAGTCTGGCAATCTAGATTGCGGTAAATTGGTCTTTCAATCCTACAATTCCTCTGTAGGTCTATAGGAAATTCTGTAGCAAGAAAGAACTTTCTAAAAAGGAAAGAAGTAACATGCCTATTTTGTAATTTAAATATGATAGAGATGATAAGATAGATAGATAGATAGATAGATAGATAGATAGATAGATAGATAGATAGATAGATAGATAGATAGATAGATAGATAGATAGATAGATAGATAGATAGATAGATAGATAAGAGAGAAAGAGATGAGAGGGAGGGAGGGTGTAAGGTCACTGGCCCTTGGCAAAACTTGAGAAATCATTAAAAAATCCAATCATGAAAGCTCAAGCAGAGGCTTCTTAAAGATACAGCACTTTATTTCCGATTGAAATAAATCCTGGGTGGGAACACAATCTGAACGTTGGCAGTGTTGTGTTCAGAAGTGCCACACCTTGGAAAGTTAGTAGCATTCCTTTATTAATTTTGTTAGCCAATGAAAATCAGACAACAAAGTCATTACATTATAAGGAAGACATCAATCATTCCTGTACACTCCCTTATTCCTTCCTTCAGTACATCCCATCCATGTACATGTTTCCCACACTTGCATGAAATTTCTCCCTGACACAAACGCTGATTACAGAAGCATGATAGCAATAGTTACGCTAAACAGTTTATTTTTGTTCCAGTTACAGAACCCTTCAGAGGGGTATTTTGCATTAAGAGAAGCATGTGAAGGATGTTTCACCTAGCCTTGACAGAAACTGAAAGTATGCCCACGGGAAGATAAAAGGGTTGAATGGAGCATGAGCTTCTAATGTGGATAATTATCCCTAATCCTAACTCTCATGAAGTTAACAGTCAACTATTGAATAAACCACAATATTCTTAATCACTAACTAGGAAAGAACATAGCTACTTGGCATCCCAGGACAAAATGGCTGCCCAAGTCAGCAATCAGACACCCTCAGGAAGGGAGGAGAGGGGATGTACCAGAGACAGCATCCAAGTGAAACTGGTCCTCTACTAGAATGAAATGAAACACTATGTCAAGGCTGCTAATATCGGCTTGACATATATGAAGAAGCAAACACGTTTTATTTAACCTGTGTATCACTTCTAGAGTTAAAGTCAGACAATGTTAGAATAGCGGGGGGGGGAGAGTATGTACTGGGGGATAGTTAGCCATAACAATATTTCAGTACAGTATTTCCAAGGTCAGTTGTAACCAGAGGAGTTACGGGAGGGAAAGTTCACACTTCAAACTAATTGGAAAACGTGATTGATGAATGTTAAATGAAGGAGTGAGTTATGCTTTGTTACAGGTGATTGGTGGAGGGAGGATTCAGTTTTTGGCTTCATTATGTACATGCCGGAGCTATGTAGCAATAAAAGGATTCTTTAAGGTAAACAAAGCCTCAAAGTTCTTTGGAAAGCTTCTTCTTTCGGAACCATGACACATTGGAGACCATCTGCTCTGAATGGCTTGAACTGGAAAACAGCAGTTTTGAATTTTAACTGGGAATGTCAAGTGTGGGATGTATTCGCAATAGCCTTGGTATTGGAAGAGGATAACATAATCCATTCCTGCACTTAGGAAACCATGAGCAGCCAATTCTGCTGGTAAGCCAAACAGGAGGCAGAGATTTGCCTAGAATTACCCTTCAGTAGAATTACATTCGTAGAATTCACCTGAATTTAGTATCAGTTGACGGAGAAAGGATTTAACAAACAAAAAAAAGTTCCAAAACATTTTGTCAATCCAAGCTGTAATCAATTTTCCCCTATGGATGTGTATTCCATGCATGACAATTGTGTTTCATGTTTGCATCTGTTAAGAAATCTATTATTTTAAAGAATTCTGTTCATGCAGAAATAACATTTAATTTGTTTATTAAATTTTCAAAAGTCATTGCCTCATTAATGCCTTATTATTATGCCTAAATACATAGACTTCTCCTTGATGGTTAATGATAAACAGACTGTTCTTTATCTCATACAATTTCTCTTTATTAGACTGTTCCATTACTGAGATACTGAACTGTAACTATATATATATATATATATATATATATATATATATATATATATATATATATATATATATATATATATATATATATATATATATATATATATATATATATATATATATATATATATATATATATATATATATATATATATATATATATGCTTTCTGAGGTTTTCGCGGGTGTTTGTATGTAGGTCTTTGGTTCTTCGGGTTTTCTCCCGCGTAGAATTTGAAGTGTCTTGGCAACGTTTCGATGAAATCTCATTCATCATCTTCAGGCTGGTGCTTTTGGCTTCTGCTTCTAGGAGCAATGTGTGGTCTAAGCTGTTTTTTCCTTTTAACTGCCAGTGGGGGTTTGAACTGATTGGCTGGGAGCTTGGCTATGTTCTGATTGGTTAGGGGCTTGGCTGTGCTCTGATTGGCTGGGGGGTTGGCTGTGTTCTGATTGGCTGGGGGAGTGTTCTGTTTGGGTGGGGGCTTTGTTACCTCTCCAGCACAACAAAGCCCCCACCCAAACAGAACACTCCCCCAGCCAATCAGAACACAGCCAACCCCCCAGCCAATCAGAGCACAGCCAAGCCCCTAACCAATCAGAACATAGCCAAGCTCCCAGCCAATCAGTTCAAACCCCCACTGGCAGTTAAAAGGAAAAAACAGCTTAGACCACACATTGCTCCTAGAAGCAGAAGCCAAAAGCACCAGCCTGAAGATGATGAATGAGATTTCATCGAAACGTTGCCAAGACACTTCAAATTCTACGCGGGAGAAAACCCGAAGAACCAAAGACCTACATATATATATATATATATATATATATTCTACTTTGTCCAATGTATCTGTCAACTCTCTGTAGCTGCTGGCTGACATATCCCAAGGGCCTTGTCTGGATTTCACAACGAAAGGGGGGGGGTAACTTGAATTTGGACTGTTATGCAACAGGATTGGCTGAAGCTTGCAAAAACTGTCTGACTCTAAGGAGTTGGTGTTGCCATATTATGGAATATATGCCATACATGGAAATCAGTAGAAAATTAGGGAAGTGCTTTATTTGAAGGAATGAAAGGTTTATCATAGAAAATGAGACATAGATTCCAGTAAGCATTTTTGTTTTGTTTCCTCTTTTTGTTGTAGCTCTCAACTTTATAAACATTTATCTCTTTTTCAGTGGGGTCTAATAAGTTGAACTAGGGATGCTTACTAAGCCAGTTGTCTCCGTGCCCCTAAATCTAAATGTGTACAGATCAATGTAGATGTGTTCTATAGCACTCTCTTTTGAAAGTTGAATATTTTTCATCTCCTGCCAGACATTTTCTGAACACAGAGTTCTTTCTTCCATCCCTTCTCTGATTAAACAAGAGAGTCCTAAAAATAATCTTTATAAATGGGTTTAATGGACTTTTGACATTGTAGGAATCAAGGAAGATATTGTAGGAATCAAGGAAGACATGAAACCATAATCTCAGTGTATTATATGGCTCAACTCTTGATTAAACTGTCTCTTTTAAAACAAAACAAAACAACAAAGAAAAAGATCGTTATTTTCCACATGACCCCAAATGCAGCAGTTTGGGGTCTGCACACACATACGCAAATCACAGATTTCAATCCCATCCCTTTTGGCAGGCTTGAACAAGAACTTTTGTAGGAAGGCAAAACAAGGGGCTGTCCTATTTCTCAGTGAACTATTCGCAGTTCAATGACTCTCATTGTGAATATTGAGCTATTTTGAACAAATTCACTATGTAAAGAAACTTTTCACTCTAACTGCCAGCTCAAGGTACAGTATTATGATGTCATTGGCAATGAAACAACAGTGACCTATTTCTCACCTTTGGCTGCTGGTCAAATCATAGTAGGAAAGGATGCACATAGTAGGAAAGGATGCACATAAGCCATACTTTTGGAGAAAGGATCCTCATGTCAATTGTGGGATACATGGTGTACTGCCAATAATTGTTTTAATATAGCTTAAAATAAAAAGGTATCAGAGTCATATTGGTCTATAGGGGGAAAAGAAATCTAAAATTCATAGATGGGTAACCTTGTAAGATGTAAGGTTATAAATTAAAGCAGAGGTCCCCAACCTTTTGGGTACCAGGGACTGGTTGTGTGGAGAGAGGTTTTTCCATGGTCCGAAGGGGGAGTGGTTTTGTGTTCTACCTGCATCTTGCAGATGGGGCTTTGCTTGTTTCTGCAGACTGGTTGCTGGCATGCCATGGCCAGGTACTGGTCCATGGACCAGGGGTTAGGGACCCCTGAATGAAAGGGTCAATGTGGCTAAGCTATCTGTATTCAAGTTTTAATTCCAACTCAAAATGGTAGAAGGTGCCATTTATTTTTCCAGCATTTAGGACAATAATAATAGTTCCATTAAAAAACAAATTTGTGGTGGCTCATAGATAGTATACCTTATCCAACATAGGTGATTTAATTATAATAAAACATGAATCATCCTTCTTAGGATTGTTTCACTTCAAAAAGCAGAGATCTCTAATGAATCAAATAATTTGAAAAGCTGAACTTAGAGAAAAAATGATTTAGTGACTTGAGATGTAGCTGAGATTTTCATTCTCAGAGAGCTGACTGGTAAAGCTCATGGGCACTGAGAGCCAATCTGGAAGTGACACAAATGCCATATGTGGAAATTTCCATGGAATCCCTGAAGAGATCATCAATGAAGTTAATTGGTGGAATACTGAGGATTAAAAAGAAGAAAAAAGCCTTTTCAAACAGCACACAATGTATGGAATAGATGAGATATAGATGATAATTCATCTAGTAATGATGATTGAATGCTCTTTCTAGACTTTGAGACTGCAAGCTTTTAAATACCAGTCAATGGTGTACAAGAACGAAAGAAACTAGTAGATTTTTTATTTGTCTGGCCACTATAAGAAACAGGACAACTAGAGTAGATAGACTTTTCCTCTATTTATACTGCAGGATTATTCTCATAATTTTAAAATTATTAAATAATTAAAATAATTAAAAAATAATTAAAAATTATTCTTTCCTCATTTAAATACAATAAACTTTTGATTGTATTGAACATATATAATAATTTATCACAATTATTAATTGACTAATTCAAACTCTCTGAAAAGGTCAAATTTTGACTTCAATTTTCAAAGAAAAATTCTATTGTTGAAGAATACAATATTTGATGAAGAATATTTCTTTTCCATTTTGGAAAATATTGGTATTTGGATTTGACACACGCATATGAAAGAATGAAAAGATAGTAATTACAAAAGAAAACAAGGCAACTTTCTAGTATTTGGACCCAATTATTTTTTAAGATATAAAAACTTAATATTTCTGAAAAGTAATGGAATAGTTGGTATAAGGCCCGGTCTGTGGGTATTCATTCCTATTAAGCTAGCCCTATAAGAGAAGGAACACACTATTCACTTAACTTGTATTTATATTTTCTAACCATTTTGAAAATGATCCATTAGGCTTCTGTTGGTCCAGCTTATTTACTGGATTCTTACGAGATGTTTCATGAAGTGACATTATTTATGCCATTATTTATTTGCCATTAAAGTTTTAAAATAACTTACAGCTGTGGTCCATAAGTGGCATTTAACGGTTGATCTTCAATAATTGCATAAAGCTGATACTGACCAAGGTGAATGCCAAGAAGAAGTCCTTGGGATAATTTTTTAACTTACTGATTCCGATTTATTTACTGCTCCAGTATGAAGACTCTGGATGGCTGCTGGATAGACAGTTAGACCCCACTTAGACCCATAGTCAGCTCCATAGGCTCACCTCTACAAAACCTAGCCAAATTTCTCGCCAAACAACTACAGCCCTATGCAGAATCCATCACCTCACACGTAAAAAACTCATTCCAGTTCATAGAGATCATAAAGAAACAAAACTTACAGCCCAGCGACCTACTTGTTAGCTTCGATGTCATATCCCTCTTCACCCAAGTGCCAATCAAAGAAGCCTTAACAGCTATCCAAAACAAATATAACCCCCCAAACATATCCTAGATCTGACCAACCACTGTCTATCCAACACATACTTCATCTATAACGGACAAAAATACAAACAAATAGAAGGAGCACCCATGGAATCACCCCTCTCACCTGTCATTGCAAACCTCTACATGGAACACTTTGAAACCCAAGCTCTAGAAAAATCTGATCACAAACCCAAACTCTGGCTCAGATACGTAGATGACACCTTCGTAATCTGGCCACATGGGAAAGAAAAACTGGACAACTTCCTCACACACCTCAACAGCCTACACCCCAAAATAAAGTTCACCATGGAAACAGAAGCTAATAACCAACTTCCCTTCCTGGATGTCTTAGTCTACAAGAAATCCAATGGCTCCCTAAGACACACCATCTAGCAGAAGAAAACACACACAAACCGCTATCTGCACGCACTCTCACACCACTACCCAGCACAGATCAACTCCGTAGCCAAGACACTCATCTCAAGAACCAAATGCCTAGCTGACGAACAACACCTAAAAACCGAACTACACACTCTCACTAATGTACTAACATCCAACGGATTCCCAAGAAATAAGATTTCCAACGTAATCCAAAAAGAAACTCCCACTAAAATCCAAGACAGAGAACAAGAAAACGGCAAAGCCCTCCTCCCATACATAAAAGGCACCACAGACAGGATCAGCAAAATCCTGCACAAACATAACATCAAGACAGCATTCTGCACAAACAGAAAAATATCCACCATCCTAAGAAACCCTAAAGACAAAATTGAGTTAGAAAATCAAGGAGTATATGAAATCCCATGTACTGCTTGCCCCACCACATACATCGGACAAACCAACAGAAGAATAAGTACACGCACTGAAGAACACAAAAACTCAGTCAAAAAAGAGAAACCAACTTCTTCCCTGGTCCAACACCTTAAAGCCACAGGACATGAAATTGATTTCAAAAAGACCAGAACTATTGCCAAAACTGAACACTTTAATAACAGAATAATCAGAGAAGCCATCGAGATAGAAAAACGCCCTCACAGCATGAACAAATGAGATGATGCCTCCTGCCTACCAGCCATTTGGAAACCCGCCCTTATTGACAGACGAGTCCATAGCACGGGGAATGACACCAGACTTACACTCACAAAACCCACACAGGATGTCACCACCACACATCCAGGCAAAAAGTAAACCCAAACCCACACTGATGAGGAGGCACGACCACAAACTAGAAGCCAGACCACAGCTGCATCATTAGCCACCTTAAACCCCTCCAATCCATATAGGAAGCAAGCTGACACCCACCATGAAGATGAGGCACGACCACGAACGCGAAGCCAAACAGCTATGCAGCTCACCATCTCTAATCCCCTTGTAACTCAGACTAACCTGAGCACAACAAAGCCCCCACCCAAACAGAACAGTCCCCCATCCAATCAGAGCACAGCCAACGTCCCATCCAATCAGAGCACAGCCAAGCCCCTAACCAATCAGAACACACCTCCACCCAATCAGAACACAGCCGAGCTCCCAGCCAATCAGTTCAAACCCCCACTGGCAGTTAAAAGGAAGAAACAGCTACAATCACACATTGCTCCTAGAAGCAGAAGCCGAAAGCACCAGCCTGAAGATGACGAATGAGACTTCGTCGAAACGTCGCCAAGACACTTCAAATTCTACGTGGGAGAAAACCCGAAGAACCAAAGACCTACATACAAACACCCGCGAAAACCTCAGAAAACACACACACACACACACACACACACACACACACACACACACACACACACACATATATATATATATATATATATATATATATATATATATGTTTTCTGAGGTTTTCGCGGGTGTTTGTATGTAGGTCTTTGGTTCTTCGGGTTTTCTCAAAGAAAAACGCCCTCACAGCATGAACAAACGAGATGATACCTCCCGCCTACCAGCCATTTGGAAACCCGCCTTTATTGACAAACGAATCCCTAACACAAAGAATGACACCAGAACCACACAGGATGCCACCACCACACATCCACGCAAAAAGCAAACCCAAACCCACACCGATGATGAGGCACGACCACAGACCAGCAGCCAGACCACAGCTGCATCATTGGCCACTTTGAACCCCTCCAGCACAACAAAGCCCCCACCCAAACAGAACACTCACCCAGCCAATCAGAACACAGCCAACCCCCCAGCCAATCAGAGCACAGCCAAGCCCCTAACCAATCAGAACACACCTCCACCCAATCAGAACATAGCCAAGCTCCCAGCCAATCAGTTCAAACCCCCACTGGCAGTTAAAAGGAAGAAACAGCTACGACCACACATTGCTCCTAGAAGCAGAAGCCAAAAGCACCAGCCTGAAGATGACGAATGAGACTTTGTCGAAACGTCGCCAAGACACTTCAAATTCTACGTGGGAGAAAACCCGAAGAACCAAAGACACACACACACACACACACACACACACACACACACACACAATAAAGGTAAAAAAGGATATATGCAGTGTTATCTTCATTTTAGATATCAAAAGGGTTTTGCGGCTCCCAGTGTTTCGTTTTTGGTGGGAAACGGGTCCAAGTGGCTCTTTCAGTGTTTTGGGTTGCCTATCCCTGGTCTAGGCAATCACCATGAGTGAACACTGACTTGAAAGTGCACAAACACATATAAAAACAACTTAACAACTAATCCAATGCATCTTGAGATATGACATAATCTATCATAGGCATGTCAAACTGCCGGCCCACGGGCCGGATGCGTCACACCAAACCCACCCCCACCTCATTGCCGGCAATGGGGAAAAAGTCCCGATACGTCGTGCAACATCATGTGACATTGCGAGTTCGACATGCCTGATCTACCATGTCCCCAAATGCTCTCCTAAGCAACCATATTTTCATGAACATAGATGGTCTGAACAGTTGGGGATAGCCTATTCCAGACGTGAGGGAACATCAGGAAGGGTCCCTGCAGATGATATTCTAAGCAGCAATTCTCTTTCTCAGATCTTAGTGGACAGGTTGAAAAGTACTTGCCGAGAAATAGAAAATATATGATACTTTACTGAGAATGAAAATGTTATAAAGCATCAAATATTCAAAACTTCCTAAAGACTGAACATTACATATGACCACTGTAACTATGACCCTTATCCCATATGAAAAAAAACATGAATAAAGTCTAAATCTTGGTCTCCTATAGAGAAACAGTTTCTTCTTGTGTCTTTCTGACTCAAAGCTGGATGCAACATGTGTCCTTATTTGTTACTCTTGCCTATTTTTTTTAATGAATTTCCATAGCTAGCTGCTATGCCACCTGCCCCATCACAATGGCATTGACAGTTTTAGGTATCACTACCCTTTGAGCTCCCCACTATTCCAGATGTATGCGGGATCCTCTGAGAGTGATACTATCTGGGAAAAACTGGACTTCAATGGCACTGGAGGTTGTCCGCTAGAGTCCAGTGACTCATACTTTAAAACAAACAAATATAAAAGTACATGAGGAAGAGACTGAATTGAGACAGTGGTGTTAACACTTTTAGGCATCACTGCTTAAATTAGTCTCCAAATTAGTCCTGTGTAGCTGCCATTCTCCTCATTTGGGATAAAAAAAGACAAGTATTCCCAAATTGTTTTTGTTTCACATCAAGGGATTATTAGCCCTTTGGAGGAGGTATGATTTCAATCTGGGAAATGGAGGAGACGAAAAGGTTAAACATCCCATCTCTCAATGTCATTGCCCAAACCCTGTTCTCATACTCATAAATTCTCCTGTGGACAGCTGTTACTGAGTTTTTCAAAAGCTTTCAGGAAATTTAATCACAGATCTCCCACATGATGCATGATTTTGCTGTTATTTTATAGTTCAGCCACATGGAATATATTATTCATGCAGCAGCTGTAGCCAAATATAAAGTATGTAAAGTAAATAAATATACAGGATAGATTGCACCATAATCCCCAGATTTTCCTCATAATATAAAACTAGTATCTTTTCAAAATCATTTATAAGAGAATATGGATTCTAATAGTATCTCCCACAATGGCCACAAAATCAGATTTTGAACCAAAAGAATTTCTTTGTGTTTTACTACATTTGCAGATAGTAGATTCTGTAACTGATGGGCAAGCTTGTTGGAATCAAATGCTTTATAAAAAATAATGATGGGGGGAAACATTGGCATTTGATCACTGCAGTAATATCATTCTCTTGATTGAGATTTTGTCAGTCCTTGTGGTATACTAACTTTATGTGTCCTTTCTCTAAATTGGGAGGGAACTCAAAATCCTGCTCAACCTTACATCCCAAGTTTTGTCAGTCTGGGGCCCCTAGAAGTCTTATGTCACAATTCCTAGGATTTCCTTCAGTTAATGACCAGTGGTTAATTTTAACACTCCATGAATCACTTTTTGAGTACCTTCATAGCTACCGGTATATGCATAGCTTTAAAGTTTTTCCTTCCTCTTCCATATGCTCTATCAATTTACTTTGCAGCTAAACCCATACAGTTCTGGTTGATATTAAAGACTTTTTAAGCAGTGTTTTCCCCTGTAATGTGCTGTACTGTATAATAGTATCCAGAGGTCAAAATGAATCTTACCACTGGAAAGAAGTAATATCAGTGCACTGAATCAGCCTTCTCTTACTTAGAGTTCTCCTGATGTGATTGCATTACAATCCCCATTATTTCTAGCCAGCACAGGCCTGCCTTCCCTGAACAGGAAAATGCTTTATCACTTTGCAGAAGGCCAAAAACAAAAAATAAAATCAAATTATATACAACCCTTGAAAAGACACTTTTCCTTTATTAAATGTAATTTCTGAAAGTACGCTAGAAAAGTAGTGAAATAAAGATCTTACTAGTTCACCAGGGAGCTTGGAATTCAGAGGGAGGACAGTCCTTATCTTAGAGATAAGTAAATAAATGGGTGCCTCTTTTTTTAGAGCTATTTCTGCATCTCAATACAAGCATGCCACTCTATGATGGGTTATTTTCACATGTTCTCATGATACTGCTGTCATCTCATCCTTATCCCTAGTTGATGCAGCTGAAAGTTGTCTTCAACTGTTCCGGTTTTAAACTACCGGTAGTGTCTCCCTTTTCTCTCAACCAATTTTTGCCATGGACATTTGGGATACTTGATGCAGTCAAAGATCGTTCAGTTTGTATTGACAACCGTAACTGCTGTACTGTAGGCATAATCCCTCCCCTCAATCAGTGGGCATTGTTTTCCATTGTCTCTTTTAAGAGACTACCAAACCTAGGTTTAAAATAGCAATAAAAGCAGCTGCAGGGTGTGGGGGAAGAGGTGATGTGGGAAAGAGCAGAAGAGTTCAGTGCTCTTCTGAAAGAGTGCTAAATCTGTGTTTCAAAGTAGTCTGATATAAATCGACAAGATTATCCCTGTCCCCTCAGCTGTTTGAGCTGGATAACAAATACTGATGAACCTTTGCAGGCTTCTTTTTCCATACACAGTCTAGCAGTGATCACTTCTTACTTGCCATGTCTTCAATCTGCAACCTATCTGCAAGATGGGGAGGGCTACTCTTGGGTCTTGCTGTCTGCCTTGCCTCCTTCTTGAGCCTCAGCTCATCTTAGGGACAGTAATTTGTTTTCCCTGCTGCAGTGATGCTTCATGGGAATGTAAAAAAACACTGGTAGCAGCCAGCAAATATTTCTTTAACTTATCTTGCATTAAATCTATTTTAAAAAGCATTGTTCACTAGCCTCATTCCTGAATCAGAATAGAAAGTAGAGCGGGGAAATAGTCTGCTAATATACATTTATGTTGGTTCAAGGATTGATGGACTGTACATTGATGTAGCCATCTGGCTGTGCCCTTAAGAGCATTTGCTTTCAAAACAGTATGGTAGTTTACTTCACTGTTTGATATGCTAGCCTGAAACTGGTATTATTCTGTACTGAAAAAAAACCCTATGTTAAGAAAGACAATGCTTTTGCCATCCCTCCTTTCCGTTCCATATCACCACACTTTCTTTATAACTAGTCACAATAAATGGTAAAGGGGGTAAAGCCTTCACAGTGCCTTTAACAGACATGACTGTGGGCTTGATTTATCTCCATAGATTAGTTTGACAGATACAGTCTCATAAAAACTCCAGACAACAAAAGAGCTCAGTGTGAGAGCTTATGAGCTAAGTGGTTATGAGCTGTACTGAAATCAAGCTAGAATGTGTTTCTCAAAGCTCTTTTGCAAAGCTTTGTGCTATTGATATTTCTAGAGAAGCAATGGAATAGAAATTTCTGTAACAAAAAGTTGTGACACATTGATAATTGGAATTTTTTCTTTCTGCCTCATGCTACTTTGCATATAGTAGTTAGTTGTTAGCATTTTGAAATTACACACAGCCTAAAAGGAAGAGTTGTGGAACACAAACAATTTAACAATAAAATATATTTAACCCATTTATTTCCCCATGCCACTAATATTTAAAGGCTGATAAATAAAATGCAGCAACCAAGAAAAATAATAAGAAAATGCAACTGCATGCAATAGTGAGCTTATGGAATGCATTGCTTCCTTCTATATGTTGTGTATCAGGTCCTCCATTTGAGAGAGCTATTGGAGTCATTTAAAACTTGCCACCAACTATATGAAAATAGATATAGAATGATTCTTCCAAGTAATAATGAATTTTAAGAATATTTGCCAATCCATTTACACAGTAAACATGTGCAAATGTATTCCCTTTTCTTTACAGCTTGGAGAAACACCTAGAGAAAATTCTTGTTCCAGGCATCCCTATCTAGTACTACCCATTTTACACTTCCCAGAATTCCTAAACAACATAGTCCTATCCTGGGAAAACTATTGTATTCCAATAGTGTTCAAACTACAATAATATTTTTTCTACAGAGAAAATGTAATTCATTGACTGTATAGAAGACGGTATACTTCTCAGTCCTTTATTTAAAAAGTAATCCAATGTAAATAATAAAATAAACTCATTTGGGAGTTTTAGCATTCTAAAGGAGTGATAAATAGGAAACAGAGTCTTCTGTGATGAAAATAGTCTCCTTCAAGGGAAATACATTATATTTCTATTTAAACTAAAGTAACTCTTCCGTTTACACCAGCGGTTCTCAACCTGTGGGTCGCGACCCCATTTGGGGTCGAACGACCATTTCACGGGGGTCACCAAACAACACAGTCCGCCATTCCCCCCCCTTTTTCTTAGCTGTGCTACTCCCTCTTATTCTATTGGCTTTTGAAAGCCAATAGAATAGACTCTCTTGAATAGAGTCTAATTCTATTGGCTTTCAAAAGCCAATAGGAATTGTCCAGGGTGTCTCTGCCCTGCTGAGCCCGTCAAAAGTCCCAGTCTGCAAACGGTGCTGCAAGTTGTCTGCAGCGAAGGCGAGCTGTCTGGAAGTTTCCACCCCTCCCTGCTGAGCAACTACTAAAAATGTAAGTAAAAGAGGGCCAGGGGTGGGAGGTGGGAGGCCGGTGGGTGCAGGAAGGATTGCTGGCGCGCGTGGGGCCCGGCGGGTGCCTTACCTCCCTTGGGCTGGGCCAGCTGGTGGCCCAGCCGGTGGTCGCCCTGCGCCTCGGCTGGCGCAGGGGGCGGCACCATGCATGCGCAGCACTCCCGGGCAGGGAAAGTCCTCGACTTACAACCGGTTGGGAAGTCCTCAACTTACGACCAGTTGGGAAGTCCTCGACTTATGACCGGTTGGGGGTCGCGGCATTAAAAAGGTTGAGAACCACTGGTTTACACCTTTCATGCTAAGGAGACATGAGTTACTTGTGTGTACACAACAATGAGGAGAAAATGGAGAAAAACTTTGCAGGATACAGATGCTTTAAGGTTCCAAGGTGTAGCATTTTGTTCACACCAATGTGCTTTGCTGAGTGCTCATTTTCAGCGCTTTGCACAGCCCTACTATGCAGCTGAGCTTTGTCAATGAAGAAGTTTTATAAAGACTGAAAAGCAGAGATTCAGAGTACCAGTAATTCATACCCTACTTAACGCTCATTTGGACTAGCAAAGTTTTCTAGCCGTGTTGCCTTTGAAGATAATCTAAATGCTGCAGCTGATACAAAACACTGTTGTGAGACTGCTGGCAAGATGCTTCTAATGTACAATTACATCTATATTAAAGTCGCTACCTTAGTAGGCTTCCTGGCCCAATTCAAATTGCTGGTTATTATCTTCAAAGCATTATGAAGCACCCATTTTTATTTGTCAATGCTTTACTCAATGCTTACTAGAATAGATTCTGCTTTTCTGATCTGGTCACCTAGAAAGGGCCTTGTTGAAAATGTCCCATCCTTGCAAGGTAGATGGGGTGTGGACAAGATAACATTGCTTTGTTTGTATAATTCCCATCCTGTGGAATGCTCCTCCTGCAAAATATATTCCCAAAATTAGTTAAATGTATTTTATTTCAGTGGCCCTGGCTGATAGAGTCAAGAACATTTATTTTGTTTTTGTATCAGATCTTACTTTTATGTTGGTGTTCTCATTTGCTTGTTTTTGTGGATTATTTTTCACTGTATGCTGTGAAAGGTTCCTTGGATTGAGGCAGTTATTAAACAAATATTTTCATTAATACAGATCAGGCAAAAGCATGCTGTGTTCATAGACACGTGGATGGCCTACACTCTAACAGCAGGCAGATTATTAATCAAAGAATAACTCCACATGTTCTTTGGAAATAAAAATATTGAGTGAAGTATAGTAACATAATTTTATTAAATGCTTTTCTTAGTAAACCATTTCCTCTTTCTTTGATATAAGACTTGTGTAAAAATGTATCATGGGATTTAATCACAGAAGTAATTCAAAAGACTGCCTATTGTTCAGTATATTTTAATTCAATATATATCACATACAATACTACTTATTGACAATTTCAATATTACATTCTTTTTGAAACAGAAAGGGTTAGGGTTAAGCCTGATTTAAACATCTGGGTGTTGATGAGTGCAAATGAATCAACTTCATTATCTTCTAATTTGCTGCCTACCAAAGGATTCTAGCAGCTGTCTGACCAAGAGATTTAGATTAATATCTGTTAGATGCTAAACAATATAAAAGAGACCATAAGGCCATAAATAGCAGAAATGTTGCTCCCTCTTCTGGAGAACTACACATGAAGCATTTCTGCAAACAACAGGCTCATAAAACTAACTTTGTATCGAAAAGAACCTCATGGCATATTAAATAATTTTAATTTGTTCTCTTAGCACATTATGGTTAAATCTTGGACAGGTGATTCTCAAATTGTCAGAGAAACAAATTATGCTAGATATTTTTCCCCATGTCTAATCATCAAACTGAGACCACTTAGTTTGTCTAAGAATTTTTTCTCTCAAAAGACTAGAGGTTCTGCTCTCAAGATATTTGCTGAATTTGACTTTCAGCCTTCCTTCCCTTTAGCCGTCCTGCTGTGGTTGCTGGAAATTATAGATAAGCAATCTCTGGAGAATATCCTTTCTTATTCTAAAATGAAGAACCACAGCTGTAATGGCCATGTCAGTTCTAGAGAACAACTTTACACCAATGGTTTTGGGACATGATAAAAAAATGTCAAAGCCTTGAATTCACTAATGAATGTTTTTACTTTGTCAAATTTATGCCAAATGGGGTTACAAATAAATTAGAAAATGTTGCATAGAACACTGATAACATGTACTAATTTATCATATAACATGTAATGATAGTATTTTGAGGCAATACACTATTTAATTGCTGGAATTCAGGAGTGGAGAAAAATATATGGCTTAAGATCTTTTGTATTTTCTAAAGTTTTGTTACAGTGATAGCTAGGAAGCCAAGTGTTAAACTTCATGATGGCTGAAGTTGCCAGGAATTGAAATCCAAGACATCTGCAGACACGAGTTTAGGAAGGCTATTCTAACATGTTGATAATACATCTAGAGAAGAAACTTACATTTTCATTCTTTCTAGAGATTTCCCCCCCCTAGTTTATGAGTAGTTGGAAGAAGGGATAAAGAAAAAGATCCAACATCCAACAGAAGTTGGAGACAAACCCTTTGAGTCACTGATTTGGAAAAGATTGTTCCAGAGTTATGTCATATCTCTAATACAAAGCCTGCTTTACATATTATGCTAAGCCCTAATGTGGCTAGTTTGTTTTTGACATGTGATGTATAAATCCCGCCATTTAATAGTTTAGTATTAAGAGGGAATCAGGATAGAGAATTTGTTTTTACAAATATTGGCTTAGCAAATATTGGCTTATCATTAAGGTCTGTATTGCCAATATTTGCCATACAGACCATATAGGTTAGAACTTATAAATTCTCAGATACCTAGCAATGGCTATGTCTTTATCTAAATGTTTCAAGTTTTCACAACACTGTACATTTAATTACAATTACACTATAGGTGATAATCTTCTATATCCTTCCTTGATGACAGTCCCTTATTTTAAGTGTACAGTTGCAACCATTTAGGTTTAACATTAAATATATAGATTTAAACTGTGACAAAAAAGCATGGCTTTTGAAAGTATTTATTGATTAAAAGTAAGAAGATCAAAGATGTATACGGTGTTTTACATTTTTTTTTATAAATATAGTTTTCCAGATCAGGTTAATAGAATTTGTCATGTTGGGTGAGAAGAGAGGAGAAAAAATAGCAAGGATCAATTCATTTAAATCTGTAAGATCACTGGTTTACATTTGTCCAATTTTACACAGCAGTAAAAACCATTATTTCAAATCAGTCCATGACAGACGCCGTTTTCTACAAGGCGAATGATGGGATAGCATCTCCAGAAGGTATTGCTCACATTTGATACAGATGTCCATAGACGGCCAATCCATCATTCTTTTTATGCGGCAGGCAAAAGATGGTGTTAAGCAATGAGGTTCAAACACAAGAGGTACTCTGGAAATTATGAGAAGAATTCAGATTATTTTCAAATATGTCTTTTTCATACCTTGATATGTTTTGAACCCATTGAAAAGGTGTACATTTAAAAAATGTTTTGGAAGAAATGGTGAATACATATGAGTGCAGGCTAACTTTCTTCTCTTCATTCAAATAGGCATAACTTCCACACAAGCCTGGAAAAAAAGAGAGAGAAGCTGCGTGCTTGCAGGATGTCCACAACATTTCTTCCAAATCATTGTTATATATGTTTAAATGTTTAATTTTAAAAATGGAAAATCTAATTTGGAAAAACAAAACAAAACCAAAGAATTTTCTACTCTGTAATTTAATTTGCAACATGATGGGAATTAAAAGCTACTGTCTTCACGTATCACACTAAATTATAAAAGTTTGTTTGGCTTAGACCAGGGGTAGGCAACCTTGGCTCTTTTATGACTCGTGGACTTCAACTCCCAGAATTCCTGAGCCAGCCATGAAGTCCATGAGTCATAAAAGAGCCAAGGTTGCCTACCCCTGGCTTAGACTCAGCACAACATGTGAACTCAGCTCTAAAATAGGGTTTATGGTAGGACACACAACTTTCAATTTTTTAGGACATGCAAAAAAAGTACATGCAAACCAAATAAAAGATAGTGGCAGGATAAAACTAAATGTGATTTAACAAACATCACATTTAAATTTAAATAATAAATTAATTAAAGTCAGTAATTTCCTGAATTCAGATGAAATAGAAGTTACTAATTTTTCCTACCTCATTAAAATTATTATTTTGGAGAGTCTCTGGAAGCTTTCAGAGATCCTATATGGCCATAGTTTATAGCATAGCATACTGTGTAAGCAAGGCCATTATGGATTATTCAACAAACACAGTTTAAGATAATATAAAGTCATATTTTAAATATTCCACTTGGCCATTAAATATACATAATAGTGCAGTGGTTCCCAACCTTTTCTTTACGCCGCACCCCTGGAACATTTCTGATATATTCTCGCACCCCTTACAAAAGTTCGAAATAACGGCAACGAATTATGCATATACACTATAATTTGAAAATCCAAGTTTTCACACCCCCTGGAATATCATCTCATACCCACAGGGGGTGCGAGCACCCCCGGTTGGGAACCCCTATAATAGTGGATGCATACTTCACAATGGTCTCTGTGATTCTTTTATTAGGTTCTGTGCTTGCTTGCGCAGAAAGCCATTTCAAGTATGAAGGCCAAACCCCGGGATGGCAGATACAACCCTGAGATGGCCTCCATTAATTCAGGCAGGAAGGTTGCTACGCAGCAGGGAAGCTGACACAGTAGTTTAGTCTCTATTAGAAATTAATAGATAAATAGATAATAAATAATAAATTTATCTATAGCGATAAAAAATCAATACCAATTTCCCATTTAGGAATCATGTGACGTAAAAATCATTTTCTCAGCATATAAGCATCATCTTATCAATACAAGTTAATTATGGACTAGTAAATGGAGGAGATGGCAAGGTAGATAAGAGAATGTCTGTATTATTGATGTAGTTACATCCTCATGGCAAACTCTCACCTTGATGAATCCCATTTTTCTACTTCAAGCTGTGCAGCTTTTTGGTTGTGCAGGCCCTGATCATCTTCCTTGCCCAGTTGTATCATTTTAAAGAAGTTAAGTGGAAGGCGTGCACAAGGTCTGACTGGCATAGACATCTAGAGAAAAATTCCGGGACCTTAACCAATTGATGGAATCCTTTAGATCAATTAATATAAATTAAAAGGAATTCACTATTAACATTAAACCAAAAATGAAGCTGCATGTTATTAAATAGGACAATGCAACATCAGTTAGACACAAAGTACTATCAAGCAATTTAATAAATGTTTTATACATTAATTGCTTGATGGGTCCTAAACAAAACTTTTTAAATATGGGTTAAATTTACACAATGTCTTATTGGTCAATAAAACAGAGAGAATTAATAAAAGAAAATAAATTAACTTACTTTGATGCAGCAATCTTTGCAGATCACACTAAAATAAAATGATAATACCTCAATTATAGCAATAGCAATTGAATAAAATGAAATAACAAGGTTGAATAAAAAGAAAATAATAATAAAGGAATTGAACAAAAATAAAAATGAAAAAGGAATTAAATAAAATGAAAAATAACAAAGAAGTTACAAAATAAAGCACACACATAAAGTACAAAATAGGTTGCAGGACTGAAAAATTGGCTTATTATTTTTTCCTGATGCCTACATGATCTTTGCAGCCCACAAAGCAAATATCCCAAATGCTACATCTGCAAAGTCTTTTATGAAATGCTTTATTGCAATTAACTCTGAATTTAACCAACATGTGCTCAGGAATGAAAATCTCATCTCATTTTGGGGAAACCAAACAATAAAAATAGTATTTGTTATTGCAGTGGTAAAACTATTTTTTGGCTTTGAAACAACTGGAGGAGAGTGTCAATTTTTCTGTGGAATAGAAGAATAGGTTTGAAAAGCACCATTTAGGCAGTGTTTTTTAAACTTGACAACTTTAAAATGTGTGAATGTCAACCCCCAGAATCCCCCAGCAAGTTGAAGGGCATTGATGTCCAGATTTAGAGCACTGAATCCAGCCCCTGTTCAATTGAGGAATCTCTTCAGATTTCATAAAAGCTGCAGAAGGCAACCATGCAGTCTTGTTTTCTCTTCTCTATCTGCAACTTTAGGGTTGCAGATAGAGGCTGGGAGTGTATTTTGATGGTCTCCAAATATTCCCCCTTGGGAGTTAAAATTTGAAGTGAGCACAGCCATGGTAAATATTTCTTATTGCATATGCAGACTGCCCCTGGCAGCCCTGTTTAGGGCTAGCCAATACCATTTTTGGTAAAGGGACTCCGAGTTTCATCTTCAGGGCCATGCTGACGAATTGTCAACACCTGGGAGATAAAATTGCTCAGATCTATTCTCAGATGAAGATCAAGGATGGTGCAGATCTATTGGAGATCCTCGGGGAACATTCTTAGCCAGCTATTTAGGAATGGTTTGATCTTGTGGGACCTGGAGGAAGTGGACAGGGTCCTTGGGACTGCATGTGTGACCACCTACTTGGTCAAGGTCACCAGAGAGATGACATGTGGGTGAGTCCTAGTGACAATTCATTCTTGAGAAATTATTCTCAGTACCATTTAAAAAGGTGTTGGTGCACTCCCTCCTCAAGAAAGTCTTGCTGATGCTACTGCTGTGGATTACTTTAGTGTGGTCTCTCACCTTCCTTTTTAAGGATGGTGGTTGAGAAGGTGGCCACATTGCAGCTCTGGATGAGGATTCTGGATGAGACAGATTATCTGGTACCTCTTCTAGTTAGATTTCCAGCCCAGATATGGGATGGAAATAGCCTTAGTTGCACTTTTGGATGACCACACATCTTAAAATTGCCTTTTCCACTACATAAATGGAAGTTTGCCTTATTTTCCCTCATTCTGAAATTTCTCAAATCCATTTCAGAGAGGCTTCATATTGCATATTTAGAAGGGTGTCTTAGAGAAGAAGCAAAATGTTTCGCCACCGTTTCTGTGTTGCTAGCAGGCTGACAGCTCTGAATCAATTCATAGAATATGATCTCTATTTAATATATTTCAATCTTTCTAGCAAACTGAGTTCTCTAGGTGAACTATGAACAACTCCACTACCATATTTGCATGCTGATTTTCCCCATTTACCTGCTGGAAGACTCAAATCAAGGAAGCCCCCACTGGCACTTGCACAATATCTGTCCAACAGCTTTAACGTCGATTCCCAGTGGAAAGCCAAATGGGTTGCTGAATGCCCAGACATAGGAAGACATATAAATGACCCACAAAAAAGGGTACCAGCTTTGAACTACCACTTCAGCGATGGACAATCCTGAATAGGATTCACAACTCACACAGTTTCTACCAGACCTCTATGTATAAATGGGGCATAGTATCCTCCCCTCAGTGTAACTGCAGGGTCCAAATGTCAAACTGTAGATCACATCATGATCTACTGTAAGCTGAAGTCATATACCCATCCAGTATCTGTTTTTAAAAAAAATATAAATGATGCTGTGCTTCGATGGTTAGATGGCCTAGACCAGGGGTAGGCAACCTTGGCTCTTTTATGACTCGTGGACCTCAATTCCCAGAATTCCTGAGCCAGCATGACTGGCTCAGGAATTCTGGAAGTTGAAGTCCACGAGTCATAAAAGAGCCAAGGTTGCCTACCTCTGGCCTAGACATTGGTATTTGAACATAGAACTTTTTAACATTAACATTAACATTTACCATTAACATTTTTAACATTAAAGAGGTGGTGCAGTGGTTAGAATGCAGTAATGCAGGGTAACTCATTGTTAACTCCAGGAGTTCAATTCTGACTGGCTCAAGGTTGACTCAACCTTCCATTCTTTTGAGGTAAATTAAGGACTTAAATTGTTGGGGGCAACATGCTAATTCTGTAGAACCACTTAAAGAGGGCTGTAAAGTGCTGTGAAGCGGAATATAAGTCTAAATGTTATTGTTATTACTAACATTTATATTTTATTGTGTTTTACTAATCTAGATGAAATGTTAATATATATTGCTAGTCCATGTATGATATGCCATTTGTTAAATAAATAAATTTAGGTGAATTAGAAAATTGAATATTAAAACAGCAAAGGAATTAAACATATCTTCAATACATAGTAGGCTGGCATAAAGAATTTAAAAGAGGTGCTTCTTAAAATGTATTAGTGCAGGAGAGACATTCTTTCCTGAAAGATTAAAGCTGTCATATCCTCTGAAAAGCTGAGGCAAGTGTTTTAAAGTCTTTCCCCGTTCTTTTAAATGCTTTGCATAGCCCTAATAAACGATAGAGCTGTATTATGCTTCAGATCCAGGAGTGGTAGAATGTATGGAAACATGAACATAGCACCTGTTTATAGCTCATTTGCCAAGATTGGAAGCTTCTCCTCAGCAGCCATGCAATCCTGGAAAATGGCATAGGTCCATTAATGAATTGGAGGCAGGAGTTGCTTTTGCCCCACTGCACATTTTGCAGTACTTCAAATCCCACAAATCCAAAGTATTTAACAGCCCTAATAAATAATAATGAAAGACACGAGAAGAAGAACATTTAAAAGCTACCACCCAGAGTAGCTTAGGCATTTAATTTTTTTTCAAAAGCTTACCCATAAAAATTATAGGTAAAAATGAGTGTTTTTCTCTTGCACAGTAATTTAATTATAAAAAGGCTCTGTTTACTTACCTACTACAGAGATGACACACATAGGGCCATATAAAGAATTGGTTACGACAAAGGAGACAAAGCTGTAGGGGGAAAATTGTGACAAGTGGTCCAATTTCTTTTTATAATGTGATAAAAATCAATGCAAGTATTAACACTCATACATAGAATGAAGAATGTTTGGAGATTAAAATGTGGACTATAGTTTCTGCAGTAATTTTATAGCTATATAAACCATCCCTTCCAATCACTGAAAAGACTGAGAATAGCTTTGCATTATGGAAGCCTACCTTATTGCAGATACTCTTTCTCTGCATACAAATGTAAAGCAAGAAAAAGACAAAAGATAAACTATGGTATGCTAGACTAATTGCTTTCTTCAAAATATTCTCACCAGGAATATTGACATTATTTTGCATGCTTAATCTGAGTAAAAAAAATTCTATGCGATATAAAAACACTAATAGGAGTTCATAAAAGTGAGATATGATAATATATCAATAAGGGGAATGGAACTTTTAAATCTCATTTTCCTCTCTTTTGAGAGATGGGGTGATTTTCTTACAAAAATAAAATGGGGCACATTAACCTTATATACTTGTTATTTTGGCAGAAGCAGTAAATGGTAAGCAATCCTGGAAAGAAGCTTCAGGGTTCTAAAAAAAAAAGGAGAGGTGGAGACAGTCTATGATCCATACATTGCTCAACCCTGATCTATTGGCAGAAGGATTAGTATAGGAGAACAAAGTTAACTAGACAGACCAGTGTTGCAAAAGTAAATCTAACTGCCAAGCATTTAACTTATATGGATACTCATGTCTGTTTTTAATAAATATCAGCAAACCAATGCACACTTCCTCATATTAGGAAATTACCTCAGCCCTTGAAGGCAAGTTGCTTGTTTCTCTTTGGCAGGAATCTTTTATTTCTAAATATCTTGTTCCCATCAAATCTGCAATGCTTGGTAATGACCATCTTGAACATGTCTGATTGTAAATAGATGACAACGATAAATTAAAAGGAGAGACATTCAGAAATTGCTCATGATAAATTTTTTAACAAAACCAAGTCCTCTGGAATTTAGAGATAGCTTAGAAGCCAATGAAGAGTTTCTGGTTTGATGTGAATAGCTTAAAAAATAAGAAATTCAAAGAAACTAGTGCAGACCAGCTGTGGCCATGTTTTGTAAACACAGTAAGTTACATAACTTTCATATTTCCTTCAAAATAGAGGATTTATTTATTTATTTATTTATATGTTGCCTTTATTATTTTTTATAAATCAAGACAGTGAACATATGTAAAACTCCTTCCTCCTCCTATTTTTCCCAAAACAACCTTGTGTGATAGAGCTGAGAGAGAATGACCAAAGTCACCCAGCTGGTTTTCATGCTTAAGGCTTACAGTCTTTTTGGTTTCTGGCCATAACCTCTAGGCCAAACTGGACCTCTATTTAATAATATTCTAAGTAAATAAATAAATAACTATTAAGGTAACAGTAAGTTAATACACTCAATTTGGATATAAATTCCAAGGATTGCACATCTTTAATTATGAGCACATAGGAAAGACACAGTGCTTTGTAGGGTTCTGTGTAGCTTCAGAGCCAAATCCAAAAAGGAAGAGCAGTAGCAGCAATAAATTCTCCAAACCACTGGACATTTCTCTAGCATTTCAATATAGATAAATGAATGGGTATTGAAAAAAGACAATAGATATGCATCATTTGTTTGTTCTTGCCTTGGTTTCTGATCCTCTACTCTCCTTACATACCTCTCCTAGTTTTATTTTGGGTTCCAAATCTGACTGAATGTAGCTCAGTTGTGGTTTTTTAGCTTTTGAGAAGTCAGTGCTGATATTCTGTTCAGAGAAGATACTATTATGTGGAGAATTCAAGATGAACTTCTGAGTATCTCCTGTAGAAAAAAAAACCACAGTCAAAAATGTAAGTAGATACGTTAATCTATTCTGATCTTCTTCAGAGATAATAAAATACTTACAAATATTAGTTCTCACTACATACAGCAGAGAATATATTATTTAATGACATATAGTATGTCTGGTTCAAATATGCTCTTTCATTTCTGTTATTTAAGCATAATCTCTTATGCTTCTTCCAGGATTCCATATGAATTAAGTATTTTTTAAAATTTCCTTTGTCAAGATGGTGTTATTCTATTTTGCTCTAATAAGGGCACACAATTCATTTGGGAGAATTGTACAAATGTAAACTATTATTTGTATTTTAGAGTTTAATTCTATCAAATGGGTATGATTTTTTTCAGGTATATGCTGAAAAATATGGAGTCCAATAGCTTCAGGCTGCCGAAAGTACCTGGAAGCTCTAACCTAGTAACCCATAATAAATTACAGAAAAGGCATGCCATTACAGCCAAATCTACCTTTAAGGAAAACTGCTTTTTTATTCTTTCAAATTCATAAAGTACACAGTAAAACATCCCAAGACATCTGCAGTATCAAGAATGTCTTCCTGGTTAACAGTTGGAACATACCCTTATAATTGTTGCCACTTTTCTGTACAAAGATTGGTCGAAGTTTGGGTGGATTTTTCACTTCAATCATGAGCTGCTCATGCAGGCTCAGTTCTCGGAAGGTCTTCTCCTTCAATTTCCATACTGATACCTAACAAATACAGTGAATTATAAATGAAAAATGGTGGAAATCAAAGACCGGATCAGGGTCTTTATGGCCCAAAAGATTGCTAAATCCAGCACCATGCAGATTTAATTTTAAAAAAAAGGAAAGAAAAAGTGTGATCCACTCTGGCAAGACAGGAAAGTATAGAGAGAGACAAAAGAACACAGACAGCCAAAGAAGCTAGTAAAATTGAAGATGGAAAGACTTGCACATGGGGTGGTGGTCCCAGGGATCAACATGCCTGGGGCTTCTACAATCCTTATCCCATTGAGAGAAGATGTCTCAGAAATCCACACAATAAAAGCTAAATCTGATACAACCCATTACTTACTGAATGGAGGCTGTAGCGTTTGTTTTTAATATCATCCACCACCATACTGTAGGATGAAAGGTTGCCTTCTCCTGGAGGAATGCTATGCAGCTTCACTCTTTTCTGTAAGGAACCAAATATATCCTACCACAAATCATCCTGAAATGGGTAAGCCCATCCTGAAGGCTTCATATTAGCCTGCAGGTGCATCATATTATATGATTGCTAAAATACAAGTTATGCATATTAAAAAAAACTGTTGTTATTTTACAGATTATTTTATAATATTCAGGATTTCCACTGATATAATATGCTAAAATGCTAATAGATGGGAGGGATTCATAATCTGAAACAAGACAAAACACTGGCTTTATTTCAGAATGCAATCTTTTTTTTCTTCTTAGAATATTCCTGAAAGTGCAGGGCTGAGGTTTTTTTCCTCCTGGATCCATCAAGTGTTGACCAAGGCTTGGAATGAAGGGCTGGTGAGTACATAGGCTCTTCATAATTCCCTCTCTGAACAAGGAGAGGACTTGAGAGCATCCACAAGTACTCCATACACTTGCGCCTTAAGAAGAAACTGCAAGACACTAGTTTCCACTGGGTTTAGAGCTCTGGGAGACAAGGAAATTCTTGTCTTAACAGTTAAATGGGATATAGAAATAACAAACCAAGAGAGAGTCTGGATTTTTCTATATTGGATTTACAAAAGAAACTTATTAAAGCTTTGAAGAATTTTATGAGAAGAAACAAAGGAAAAATGAAATAAAAGAAATAAAGTTTTAGGAGATTATTTGAAGGCATTAAAAGCAAAAGTAAAGAAAAAAGTTGATTTATTTGATCAAGGTTAAAATATGTGTTATCTTTTAATGGACTTTTGCTGATCAGAGAGAAATGATGAGGTTTTAAGGATTTGTTTGTAGATATGAGATGGGATATGGGGAAAAAAGATCATTTGTTGTATTTTATGAAAGCGATAAATTACTAAAATTGTTTATACTTGTGATAAAGGTGGTCAATGCTTTTTGTATTTCTTTTTCTTTACTATATGCCTTTTCATTTCTTTCTATTCTTTTTTATTTTTATTTTTTAGTTTTTGTATTAATTTTTATTTTTGAACTATAACTTTTAATAAAATTACTATTTTTTAAAAAAAGAAAACTGATATTGAAAATAACAAAGTAGACTGTCCCTACCCAATTGTTTGTCTTCTGCCTGACAGAACAGTCTTCTTCATTCATTCTTCCCAAATCCTGAAATACATTAAAAAGAATGCCTTAGTTTGTTCAGTGTAAATCCTTTGATTGCCTTTCCAACCTTATGTACATTTTTACTCCAATTTCAAAAGAAAAATTATGATGGGATGAAGATACTGAAGTAGTGATAAAGAAAGATTTAGCTACTGTGTTCTCACATCCCCCAAATACCTCTTTGCAACTCTGTATGGTTAACATAAGTTTCTGAAGCTCAATGTACTCAGAGAACAGCATTTGGCAGATGGTTGTATAATGACTGGCAGCTTTGGATGGTCTGTGGAAGTGATCCTCACAGATCTAAAATGGACAGACAGTTAATCAGCTTGGACACATATTCAATTAATTTATTAAACTAACTACTGAATTTATAGACTGAAGATGCAAATCCTGAACCTCTCTCTACTCTATTACTGTAATAGATTAGAAAGCATCAGAAATTAGAAAGGTATTTTGGCAAGTATGGAGTAGAGCAGCTTTTGAGTGTTACTCAACATATAAACCTGTTTATTTGAGACCTATGTATAATACAACGTGATTTAATAAAATGCTATAAGAGACACGGTAAAAAGAAAAATGAACATAGCCAATGTATTCTAGAAGAAAATATCTTGTCTGTTGCCTTTTGAAACTAACACAAAAAGAGCAAATAAAGAAACTGAATTCATATCAAGAGCTATTCTTGCCTTGGGCGATGCACTGGGGAAGTCCTCTAAAACATAGGCAGAGCCAAATCAAATAAATAAAAGGTCAAATCAAGGGATAAACTTAATTTTACATAAATCTAAATTTTAATAAATGCACATTTTATGCTTTTATTAGGTATTTAATAAACAGAAGGGGAAATCACTAAATACTTGTAGTATAATAATTACAGTTTCAAGAGAAAACATAAACTTGGACCACAGGTACATTTTATATTGATTTAGCATATAAGCCATAGTTTGCATGACATAGGAAGATATTTTAAAAGGAACCAGCTTCCAACTGAAGAGAATATATGTAGCTCAGGTAGAAATGTGGTCCTTTCACTACCCAACTAGGTTATTTCATCAGTGCTAAGGAGTGTGGGGTTTGCTCCCTGTTTATATATGGTAGCTTGCCCTGTCAGTGTTACTGGGGGACAGCCTTCTCCTTGCTAATTCCTAGATTAGTGTATTTTTTTGTTCTGCTTGATTATTTTTCTGTTTTTACTCTATTCTTATCTGGATACTGTTTGCTGGAGAGGATGTATTCTGGTCTTTTTGTTTCCTTCCTAGTTTTTTTGTTGTCTTTTTTGAATGGTGTGTAAATACGCTTCATCACTGTATATCTATTGATCATGGTAAGCTACTTATAAACCAAAAGCAAATTAAATGCACATTATCATTAAGGGTGTTACCTAATCAGGTAATAAAATATGCAAGCAAACAACCAAGCTCGGAGAGCACCAAGGACTCTCTATATTTCCAACATGCTGCTCTTCAGATGTAGTAGACTATCAAATCAGTAGGAATTCTGGGCCAAACACTATATTATACTAAAAATAACAAAACTCCAGATTAGCAGATCTACATTGAACACAGAGGGTGTGAACAAAACAAGTAAAACCAATCTAAATAATCAATATTCTATGAGATTTAGCATTGGCACAGTTTTGTGTTTTGATTATTTTTATTTTCCCAACCATTGTGGATTGAAATGGACTTATAAAACTAATTGGCTTTATAAGTATTTAATTACATTATAAATGTACATACTTCAGTGTGAACTTCTATAATAACTGCATTTAAAAGGATTACATCAATGTTTTCCATTAATTAAATTATTTAAACTAATTGCTAAAGTTAAATGAACAATTAATTTAAGTGACCAAGCTGCACCTTAAACTGAATGCATTCAAAGGAGATTAGCATACTTAAGGAAGAAAAAAGGAAGGAAGGAATTTTTCCTATACAGACAGAGTCATTCCTTCTCTGTTCTTCCTTAAACAAACTTTATACTGAATGTGTAAGATTTTTTTTCTACTTGCCCAAAGGGTATTTAGAACAAATGGCTAAATATATAAATTATGTGAAACATACAAGACCTTGATTACATCCTGGAAAGCAACTGTGGTGTTTGAGGTCTCTGCATTCAATTTGAGCATAACCGTTATTAGCTTTGCCAGTGACTCACTCAGCTCTCTCTCCATATGGCTCTCGATTCCCCAGTCCAGAGCTTTGTAGATCAACTTTCCTAATGATTCTGCCAACTAGAAAGGAAATATTGAGCGATCTCAATTCTGAAAATCTAGGACAATTTTGTTAAAATCAGTACACAAATGGCTGCCTCGGTGACTGGTATTAGAAGAATTTAGCTACTGTTTTTCAATTGTGTAAGTATAATAATAATAATAATAATAATAATAATAATAATAATAATAATAATAATATTGGAAGGGACTTTTGGAGGTCATCTAGTCCAACCTCCTGCTCAGGCAGGAAACCCTATACCATTTCAGATAAATGGCTGTCCAGTCTCTTCTTAAAAAGTTCCAGTGTTGGAGCATTTACCGCTTCTGGAGGCAGGCTGTTCCATTAGTTAATTGTTTTAACTGTCAGGAAGTTTCTCCTTAGTTCTAGGTTACTTCTCTCCTTGATTAGTTTCCATCCGTTGCTTCTTGTCCTGCCTTCAGGCGCTTTGGAGAATAGCTTGACTCCCTCTTCTTTGTGGCAGCCCCTGAGATATTGGAACACTGCTATCATGTCCCCCCTCATCCTTCTCTTCGTTAAACTAGACATACCCAATTCCAGCAAACGTTCCTTATATGTTTTAGCCTCCAGTCTGCTAATCATCTTTGTTGCTCTTCTCTGTACTCTTTCTAGAGTCTCAGCATCTTTTTTACATCGTGGTGACCAAAACTGGATGCAGTATTCCAAGTGTGGCCTTACCAAGGCATTGTAAAGTGGTATTAACACTTCACGAGATCTTGATTCTATCCCTCTGTTAATGCAGCCCAACACTGTTGGCTTTTTTGGCAGCTGCAGCACACTGCTGGCTCATATTTAAGTGATTGTCTACTAGGACTCTGAAAGCAGTTTTAAAATAAAATTATAAATAAAAACAAATACAAAACTAAAATAATAAAACATATTTAATATAGTAACTTGAGGCAGCTAGCAATATTAAAACTAGAAAAAGGTTAGAGCACAGGGATGTCCTGATATCAACTGGGGGAGAAAACTGTTTCACTGAGAAACAGTCCACTGCCAAAGAGTATTATCCTCCACACATTAAGGTTAAACTAGAAGGCAGATTTTTTTGTGTCCCTACTTCCAAGCTATCTTAACGTCTTGAAGATATTAAAAAATGATTAAGCTACAGGTACAGTGCCACTAGCCCAAGTGTTGAATATACAATATGGAGTTGCCTTGAATAATCGGCCTCTTATGAAATCATTTCAAGAGCAGACCCTCATATAGCATGTTACAATAATCCACTCTTGAGATAATCTATATATGAAATCACTGACTAAACCCTTATTCACCTCTTCGTGAGAACTTTATTACAATTCAGAATCAGTTCTAGATCTGTGCTATTATAAAATATCAGATAGATTTGAGAATGAAGAGGTTTTTTTCCCTGAATCTGCTGTGACGTGCCTGAAATCAAAGCAAAAATAGTGCTTGTTTTTTGTTGATCTTTTCAAGGATGTAGCTCTGTGGCCAGTCAGTTTTTCTGTTGGCAAAAGCTCTTGATTGATTCCACTTCCCAACTCCTGGGTTCAAGTTAGCGTCTTTCCCACTTCTTCTAATAAAGTTTCTATTCCTGTTATTTTTTAAAAAGTGCGACAAAAGAATAATGAGATGATGGCTTGAGTTTTGCTTTTACCAACTAAAATGGTCCTATGCTGCATGAAACAGCAATAGCACTTAGACATATACCACTTCATAGTACTTTACAGCATTCTATAAGTGGTTTACAGAATCAACATATTGCCCCCAATAATCTGGGTCCTCATTTTACCAACCTTGGAAGGATGGAAGGCTGAGTCAACCTTGAGCTGGTCAGGATCGAACTCCTGGCATTCGGCAGAGTTAGTCTGCAATATTGCATTCTAACCACTGTACTACCACAGCTCCTGAAAAATGTTTTATGGTGAAAATGATGGGAGAATAAGAGCAAAAGGATACATAGGATGAAGGGGAAATCATTTTATTCACCAGTAGTCAGTAAGTATGGATAGGATGCTGATCAGATGGTATTTCTTAGATTTGAGGCTGATGAACATAACAAGGATTGCCATCAACTTTAAAAAATAGAGGAGTGAAAATATTATGGATATGGAAATGTCCTCAGCTTTAGCTATTCCATTAGGTATTTTTGCCATAAGGCTATTAATGAAGACAATCCCAGATTTTTATTCATGGTTACAAGAAGAATGAAATCCCATCCAAGAGAAATGAATTATCTAACAGCCAAACCAATCACTACATAATCACTACAGGTAGTCTTCAACTTACAAGAATTCATTTAGTGACTGTTCAAAGTTACAACAGCACTGAAAAAAGTGACTATGACAGTTTTTCACAATTAAACCATTGCAACATCCCCATGGTCATGTGATCAAACTTCAGGTACTTGGCAACTGACTCATATTTATGACAGTTGCAGTTTCCTGGGGCCATGTGATCACCTTTTGTAACCTTCTGATAAGCAAAGTCAATGGGGAAACCAGATTCACTTAACAACCATGTTACTAAGTTAACAACTGCAGCAATTCACTTAACAACTGCGGCAAGAAAAGTCATAAAATGGGGCAAAACTCACTTAACAAAGGTTTCACTTAGCAACAGAAAGTTTGGGGTCATTTGTGGTCATAAGTCGAGAGCTGCCTGTATAGATTTATTTTGCTAATGTCAAGAGTATGCCATCAATTGTTTCAAGCACCTTAATCTTACCTTATCTTCTAAAATCTCCCTTGGCTGTTGATTTATGTGACCATCTGAAACAAATGTTTAGTCAATTTCAGTTTATTTATTTATTTATTTATTAGATTTTTATGCCGCTCCTCTCCAAAGGACTCGGAGCGGCTAACAACATGAACAAAAAACAACATCCCAGCATTTAAAAACCAAAAACCGAGTCGACAAAGCATTTAAAAGACCCCCCAAACACATTCATCATACAGACACAATCACAATCATCCCCAGGCCTGCCGGCATAGATAAGTTTTCAAATTCTTCTGGAAGGCCGGGAGAGTGGGGGAAACGCGGACTTCAGGGGGCAGTTGGTTCCAGAGGGTGGGCGCCACAACAGAGAAGGCCCTCCCCCTAGGACCCGCCAGACGGCATTGTTTCACTGACGGGACCCGGAGGAGGCCGACCCTGTGCGCTCTCACCGGTCGAAGGGAAGTATGTGGCAGAAGACGGTCCCGTAAGTATCCTGGTCCAATGCCATAAAGGGCTTTATAGGTAATAACCAACACTTTGAATTGCGCTCAGAGACCAATAGGCAGCCAATGCAGCATGCGGAGAGTTGACGAAATGTGGGCACGACGGGGCAGGCCCACAACTGCTCGCGCAGCTGCATTTTGCACTAATTGTAGTCTCGAACACTCTTCAAGGGTAGCCCCATGTAGAGAGCATTGCAGTAGTCGATCCTCGAGGTGGCAAGGGCATGTTTTAAGGGAGGGAAGGGGTGGGGAAGGGGTGTCTAGGGTGGGAGAAGGAATTGTTGGAGGTGAGCAAGAAGACAGGCCAGGCAACGGAAGGGGACGGAGTCCTGAGGGTGCGGATGGGGGGGTTGATTAAGGCTAATTTAGTTCCTATTAGTACCGTAAGCGGGAGGGGCAGGTATAGCGGGAGCAGGGGGCCATATCATAATAAGGGAGTGCGCACCCACTGTTTACGAGTGGTTGTGTGCTCCGACCCCCAAGGCTCAACCGGTTCTCGGGGTTATCCAGAACCACAGGGCCCTGGCTGTAGGCTGGTGCTGTGCAACGCCAGGTCTGTGGTAAATAAGGCCCCCCTCATTCAAGATTTAATTTTGGAGGGGGGAGCAGATCTGGTGGGTATAACAGAGACCTGGTTGGGACCAGAGGGCGGTGTCCCTCTGGTGGAAATGTGCCTACCGGGTTTCCTTGCATTCCACCAGCCGAGAGCCCAGGGCAGGGGTGGAGGAGTGGCGGTCGTGATTAGGGAAGATTTTAGGCCGAGGGAGGTCACTGTTCCTCAGACGGCGGGCTGTGAATCCCTCCTGGTGAAGTGGGACCTTGGGGGCCCGAGGGCGGTGTTGATTACGTACTTGGCTCCCTGCCACGTATCAACCTCCCTGCCCAAGCTCCTGGACGTTATCGCCGCAGTGGTGGTTGAGGTCCCTAGGCTGATAGTTATGGGTGACTTCAACCTGCCGTCCATGGGCGGGGTGTCCGGTGAGGCTCGGGAGTTCATGGCTTCCATGACAGCCATGGACCTGGCCCAGGTAATTCAAGGCCTCACAGGGGGGAACACGCTTGACCTGGTTTTTGTCTCTGGACAGTGGCTGAGTGGTCAGAATATAGGGGATATAGTCATTGAACCCCTGTCATGGTCTGATCACTCTCTCCTACGCCTGGACTTTCTGACCGTTGCACCCCACCGCAGGGAGGCGGAACCGGTGAGATGGTACCGCCCCAGGCGGCTGATGGAGCCCGAGCGATTCCAGGCAGAGCTTGGGCCAATTCCTGAGGTTCGGATACACGCCTGGGATAGGGCTGCGGCCGGCGCTCTAGACCGGGTCGTGCCTTTGCGGCCTCTGATTCGGCGTGCGTCTCGATCGGCCCCTTGGTATAATGAGGGGCTGAGAGAGATGAAACGCTGGAAAAGACGCCTAGAGAGCAGTTGGAGATCGAGCCTTGCCGAATCTGACCGAACACTGGTAAGAGACCATATTAGGTCCTACCTAGCGGCGATAAAAGCAGAGAAGTGTTCTTACTTCACTGCTCTTATCGCGTCATCAGATAACCGCCCAGCCTCCTTGTTTAGGGTGACCCTTCATCAGGAGGTGAGAGGAGACCCCTTAGAGGGTAGAGCTGAGGATTTCGGAAAATATCTGCATGATAAAATCGCTCAGATACGGGAAGGCTTTGATTTCAACTGGGTGTGTCCGGTGGGAGAGACGGAGTCCGGTCTTGAGACTGTTATCTGGGCTGAGTTTGACCCCGTGACTTCCGAGGACGTGGACAGGTTGTTTGGGGGACTTAGGGCGACCACTTGTTCATTGGACCCGTGCCCCTCCTGGCTGGTGCTGGCATCCCGGGAGGTGGTACGAGGCTGGTTCCAGGTAATTATTAATGCTTCTTTAAGTGAGGGTGTGTTCCCTACCGCCTTGAAAGAGGCGGTAGTGAGGCCCCTCCTTAAGAAGCCTACCCTGGATCCAGCTGTTTTATCAAATTATCGTCCTGTCTCCAACCTTCGCTTTCTTGCGAAGGTTGTCGAGAGCATGGTTGCCAGACAGTTCCCACGACACCTGGAGGAATCGTTATACTTGGATCCACACCAGTCGGGCTTCAGGCCTGGCTATAGCACGGAAACAGCATTGGTCGCGTTGGTGGATGACCTCTGGCGGGCCCGGGACAGAGGTTGTTCCTCTGCTCTGGTGCTATTGGACCTCTCGGCGGCTTTTGATACCATCGATCATGGTATCATGCTGCAACGGTTGGAGGGGTTAGGTATAGGGGGCACTGTTTTGCGGTGGTTCGCCTCCTTCCTCTCCGGCCGGATGCAGTCTGTGTTGACAGGGGGTCAGAGGTTGACCCCGAGACCCCTTGTATGTGGGGTACCTCAGGGGTCGGTCCTCTCGCCCCTACTGTTCAACATTTATGTAAAACCGCTGGGTGAGATCATCCGTGGTTTTGGTGTGGAGTACCATCTGTACGCTGATGATACTCAGCTGTACATTTCCACGCCGAACCACCCCAATGATGCTCTTGCCGTGCTGACCCAATGCCTGGAGGCCGTGCGGGTCTGGATGGGGAAGAACGGACTCAAGCTCAACCCTTCCAAGACCAAGTGGCTGTGGCTACCGTCGTCCCGGTTTAGTCAATTGACTCCTTTGTTGTCTGTTGGGGGCGAAACAGTGGCCCCCGCAGAAAGGGTTCGCAATTTGGGAGTCCTCCTGGATTCACGGCTATCTTTAGAGGACCATCTGGCGGCCGTGGCCGGGAGGATGTTCTATCAGGTTCGCCTGGTACGCCAGTTGCGTCCCTTCCTAGACCGGGACTCGCTATGCACAGTTACTCATGCCTTCGTCACTTCCAAGCTGGACTATTGTAATGCTCTCTACATGGGGCTCCCCTTGAGGTGCACCCGGAGGCTTCAGCTGGCCCAGAATGCGGCCGCGCGGGTAGTGACAGGAGCGTCGTGGCACTCCCATGTAACACCGCTCCTGCGCGAGCTGCACTGGTTGCTGGTGGTCTTCCGGGTGTGGTTCAAGGTGTTAGTGACCACCTTTAAAGCGCTCCATGGCATCGGACCCGGATACTTACAGGACCGCTTACTGCTAGCAAATACCTCCCGCCGTCCGGTACGCTCCCACAGAGAGGGCCTCCTCAGGGTGCCGTCGGCCAGACAATGTCGACTGGCGACCCCCAGGGGGAGAGCCTTCTCTGTGGGAGCTCCAACGTTTTGGAACGAGCTCCCCCCCGAACTCCGTACGATGACGGACTTACACACCTTCCGTCGGGAACTGAAAACTTTCCTTTTTCAACAGGCCGGCCTGGCATAGAAGCTCCGGCTCCAACCGGGTGAAAATGTTTTAGGGGGATTGTCTAATTTTTAGGATTTTTGTAATTTTTAGGATTTTAGGATTTGTATAGGTTTTATAGATTTTATGGCCTAATTTGTTTAATTTATTTTTAAATATTTTAATTTTGTACATTTATATGTTTTTTAAATTTTAAGGCTGTAAACCGCCTCGAGTCCTTCGGGAGAGGGGCGGTATAGAAATTTAATAAATAATAAATAATAATAATAATGTGTGACTGTGAGTAGAGACTCCCGATCCAAATAAGTTTAAATTTCATTTGCATGTTCAGGGTGACTCTGGAAGATATTGACAATAGATTGACACTTGTTTTAAAAAAAACTTGTCAAATAAGGACAGCTGAACAGCATTCCATGGTTCTTTAACCCTAGTTATTAATAAAAATATACCACTGTGGATAGGTTAGAAATTTCTTTAATCAAATGGAATATAGGGGAGGGAGGAAACACTACAATAACAGCATTTATCACTTCCTCTAGACTACATATAGCGTCCTTTCTTAACCTATTGGTTTCTCCCTGCACAGCCATATTGCTGGTACATGATAGTAGTCAAATACATCTGGAAAACTCAGATTGAAGTAGGCCAATATATAGGATTATAATTTTTTTTAAAAATCACTGGATGAAGGTAGTCATGTATTTTACAGAGGACTGTCTTTTGTTAAAAGAGTCTGGTTTAAAGATAGACCTCAGAACAGAGATGTTGAATTTATTTGGCCAGCAGACTGGACAGGCACATATTCCCTAGTTATTATGGGAAGGTGTGCTACATTTCTATTTCTATAATAATTATTTCTATAAATCAGCATAAATACATTATCAGAATATGAATTAACAGATGCAAATTTTTCTAGCTTTTAAGTGTGATGATAGACTTCAAATGTTTTGATATATAGTACATACTTCAGTGTTTTATTAAAGTTTTTATATAACATATCTGGTATAATTTGTTCCTATGATTTAAGAGGATATATAAAATTTCAAATCTTCTAGAGGTCTTTTTCAAAAGGAAAAATTTATACCTATCATTTTAAGAGAAAAAATGAAAATCAAGGGTATTTTTAAATACATTCTTTTAATTCTCCTGCTCTTACTCAGCTGTGTCTTTCAAACAACAGCTTGTCATTATCAACAAATCTGAAATGTGGAACTACTTATTATACAGACTGCTGCCTTGATTACATTAAAATCAAATATTTAAATCTGAATTAACAGGAGTTGCTCGCATTTAATTCACCTTTTCTCTACTATAAATATTTTTTTGGTTCTATGGAATTATGTTTTGGAATTCTTGTTTTAGAAAGAAAAATAAATCAATTTAGATGATGTAATACTACATTAAATTTTCATAATCTGTAATCACAGAAAAGCATTTGCTATGATCTTAAATTCTGTGACTTATTCTATTTCCCTTTTGGAAAAGATAATAAAATTACTCATTATTTACTCACAAATCACATATAGTGAGTAGGACTATGTTTCCAAGTAAATACATTAACAATTAACATCTTAATTAAGGTAACACGTAATACATTGAAATATCAAGTGAAATAAGAAATTTTAGAAACACAAATGGAAAGAGTAACTTTAGTCATTTTAATTGGAATTTCTTACCATAGTTATGTTTGATAGTGAAAGATATACTTCCATCAGAATGAATATAGAGGTCATCAATATCTAGAATCTTCATCTGAACTACAGAACCCAGTCCCTGAGCTAATATCTGATCCATTTTACAACAGCCATGAAAGCAAATAGCCCAGGCTTGTTCTTCACTTATGGGTTGTTTGTAAAAGCTTAGAAACTGAGCTAAAGACACCTTAGTGATATCCTTTGTATTAACCATTGTAATTGCTGGCTTTGTCCTTTCTTCCATGTTTTATAGTACTAAGGGAAATCTTTACAACTGAACAAGTACTTTCACTGTGTCTAATTTATATCTTTTGATGTGGATGTATATCTTAAAGGGGAAGTAACTGCTTGATCTCATATACAGTATTAACTTTGGCCTAGATCAAAAATCAAGGTCAATTTATTTATAATACCTTAGATCTCTGCAACAGATTCCTGTAGAGGAATAGATAGATAGCTGGGATAGATCTTAAAAACATATTTATTTATTAAAATAATTTATTTTTGATAAACTCCACCTTCCTCCAATACCTGACATTTCTTACATTAGTTTGCATACATACTTGTAATCTAATTTCAAACATCACATATTTCTTTGTAGCTTAAAATGTTATGGGAATTTATAATATTAAATAAATATATAAATAAACTATTATTTATATATTAGCCTATCTGATTATGATAATTGCAATTTATTCAACCAACAGTAGTTCAACATGCATAATAGTGATTTTATTATGCTCCATGAAGTACAATAAGAACTTTAAGTGAACTTAAAAGTGAACTTTTGATGAAGCAAAAATGTCAAAGTATCAAAATCATAGCTATAATGATTACTTAATTTTTAAAAAATGAGAGAAAAGAACTTTAAAATCAACTCAGCAAAGACCATCTGCTACCTCTTCAGGAGGCAGGTAGAAAACCAGGTAAAATTCATAATGGTATAGATCACCTCATCTTCAACCCACTGTAAAGGGATCTTATATTTGAATTAAGATGTCTCAGTTTAAAGTATGATTTCCCTGTTTAAATATGCCTTGCCATACAATTTGCAACATTTTTGTTATGGTGCTGGAGAAGATGAAGTCGGGGGATTAGTTCTGCCCGGTTTTTATTGGCCTTTTATAGGCAGATGTTTCCCTGACCTGGCAACAAATTTTTGGCTGCTAGGATTCAAAGAAATGGCAAGAGAATCGGGGAGCCGGCATTGTAGGGGAAGTACAGTAATTCTTAGCTCAGTTCTCTATGAAACTGTGGGAACTTGATTACTGCTTTGTTTCCTTGATTTCATTCATACTCACCACCTCCATGTTTTTGAACCATTAGTGTTATGGAACAGGCTATAACGCAGTGGTTTCTATTATAATTTGATCCATAAAGCTCTTAAAGACTCAGCAGGACAGCCAAGGAAAGAAGTCCAGAGTCCATGACTGAAGTAAATAACATGCTATGAAGCTGTGGGAAAGAAAAGATTTGTAATTTCAAAAGGAATTTCAGATTGCAATCTCTGTAGTGTAGTTGCTTTTAGAGAGGAATTGTGATGGTCTGCTGTGTAATAAGTTTAAAAGAAAAAAGCAAAACAGAGCAGTCTTACAGCATTTTTTTTGTAGATTACATACTGAAACATTGATGTCAAATTTCAGTCTTCAGTCCTTCCTCGGTTTGCCGTGTGAGCCAGCTTCTATTTGGCACTTTTCAGAGATCTCATATTTTATCGTTATCATACACAATCAGCTCTAGGATAATGGGAATTGCAGTCATTACACTTTGGAAAAATAAGTCTCTTTCTCCAATAAAATGTGTACGTGGATACATTTTTATTCCTCCTTGTACATATTAATAAAGGTTCTAACTTTTTCTTCTTTCAAAGTCATTCTGTTTATCATTGTTCATTTATTGCTGTACTGTTGCAGTTAAACCTTAAGTGTGCAGGGGAGAGCTGAGACTAAAATTAAACTATACAGTAATTGCTATGCACCGATTAAAGGAACTGAAAGATGCCCTTTTTAGACAAATCAAATAGTGTGCAATACTAATCTAGGCCTATATACGGGTTGCACGTGTCTGAACGCATAACATTTCAGCTGACAGCAAAGCATTAGTTTGATGCTATCTAGGTGTCGTCACAATTCCTACATCAACCATCAACAGAGCAGTATTTTTCACTCTTGATATTTTGGGAATTGAAGTCCAAACATAAAGCTATCAGGAGTGAGAAATACTTCACCAGAGGGAAAAAGGAGAGCGTGAAACGAAGAGAAAATCGTAACGGGAAGGTTTCCTAGGAGGTCACAAACTAAAACGCGCTTCCAGGTCCCGCCTCTCCGACGGAATAGCGAATCAGAAGGCGAATATTTAAAAGGAGTCCCCCTCTTCTGTTCTCTCTCGCCCTATTGGGGATGGGGTGGGGGAGAGTTTTTCAGTCGTTCTCCTTCCGGTGATAAATCCGGGATTCCCAGTCAGCCAAGATGGCGGCGCCCGGAGGCGGCGAGATGGTGTGGAACCGGTGGGATGTCCCTTGGCCTGGTTGCAATTCCGCCGAAGTCGTGCCGGCTGAACATGCTTCAGGTTAGCGGAGAGCTTTCAACGCGGAATGAACCATCATGGTTTAATTAAACATGCATAAATGTGCCATGCAAAAAAACCCTATATATACAGCAAGTATCTGGAATTTCATGCCAGGAAGTAAGCAAAGTAGCTGAATGATACAAGATCCTGGACAGATTCAAATGAATTGCTGGAAGGAAAAAATTCCTTAGTGCAGAAAGTAGATTCATAACACTATAGCTTCTTTGCTAATCTGCTGCAGACAAATAACTCTGGGTTTTCCGCACTATCAAGTGTAGCTCTCTTTGAAGAGACAGAATATGCAGGGGAGATGGAAAGAACTTTTTAGTTGTACAATGTTACAATAAATCTACTTTCCCCAAAGCTTTATTTTATTTCACTCTTTATTTGTGCTTCATTGATTTTTTTAAGGGATGTACATTACATTTATACTAAAGAGGTGTGGCAAAAAAGTTAAGGAACCCCTGAACTAACTGATACTGGAATTTGAGATCCACTTCCTTTGTTACTGGTTTATTGAGTGAATTTTTGCAGCTTCCTATTGATGCCTATGTTTATATTTTCTAGTGAGATGCCTTTCAGCTGTTCTGAAGAGTTGTGGGTCTATTGACAGCATGTTAAAGGGCAAAGTGCTGGTTGCAGAACAGAGACTTCTGCATTCAATCATTTATAATTACCATTATCAGATGATTCATCAAAAGACATACGGGAGTCTTAAACAGGTTGGTGACCTTTTTGGAAATCTTGATTAAATCTTCAAGGCCTTCCATAATAAAAAATGCTGAATTTGCCCATTATGTCATCTTTACTAGAGGAATTCTTAAGGAGGAGCAAAAAAAATAAATAAATGCCAAAAGTAAGACTAAAAAAAGACCTAGCTAGCTATAGCCCAACACGTAGAAGCTTATATTTTTGCCATGGGAGTTATTATGTAATACTGACTATAAGGATTTTGCATCTATATTTATTTTATTTTGAATCTGTAAACCATTTCAACTGAATAGAATGCATTGGTTCTGCAGAAAGTTTGTTTGCTTAATTTTGGGATATGTAGAGATTGTTTCTGTTCACTTATTGAAACATACTATACTGAAATTTAATTTTGAATAAATTAGTGCTCGCAAGTATATATGCTAGAGATATTATAGTGCATGTGAAGAATCTGGTTCTTAATACGAGTTATGAAAAAAATGATTCATTTATATCTAGAGCAAAGCATATTTATTGGAAATAAGAATGCAGTTTGCTTGCTTTTTAATATAGGCCAGTAAGCAACATTTTTTACCTTCATACTTTCAGGTAGAACAATGCTTGAAACGTTTAAATTTAATGAATCTGGAAAAGTCGATTCAAAAAATTGCTCAGATGGGCCTCATGTAAGTAGTTTGTTAACATGTCCATGTTTCTTTAGTTTTATTAATACAGATTGTCCTTGAAATATGACTATAATGGGCACTTGTCACAATGGTTGTTAAGCAAAACAACCTCACTTAACCTTACCCCATACTCTTTCTGATGCAACCATTAAATGAAAATGAGAATTGTTAAATAGAGCATAGGGTGCCTTGGGTGAGGGAGACCCTGGGTGGCCTTTTCAAGTTGTCTGCCCTAAGCCAAGGCTACTTCCACCTCCTGAGGCACCACATGCTACACTTCTCTCTGGGGTCCTTGAAGTCCTTCAGCTTCCTTTCCACCCAGAAAACAAAAGACAAAAGCTGTAAGGATTTTGCAAACCTCCAACTGCCTTCCCTTCCAGCAAGAAAGGGGAAGTCAGTCTATCCAGAGTTTGCAAATTCCAGCAAGCAAAGGAAGGCCAGCTGCTTCACAGAATACAAACATCACACCCATTTGGAATTCCTTGAAACAGCTACAGCTCTTTCTGACACAGGTAGTCCTCAACTTACAACCTTTTGTTTAGTGACCGAAATTACTGCAGCTCTGAAAAAAGTGACTGATAACCATTTTTCACACATCATTGCAGTATCCGCATGGCCATGTGATCAAAATTCAGGTGCTTGGCAACTGCTTCGTATTTATGATGGTTGCAATGTCCTGCGACCATATGATCACCTTTTACGGTCTTCTGATAAGCAAAGTCAACAGGGAAGCCAGGTTCACTTCACAACCATGTTACTAACTTAACTTAGTGATTTACTTAACGGTGGCAAAGAAAGATTGTAAAACGGTGCAAAACTCACTTAACTGTTTCACTTAGCAACAGAAATTTGGGGCTCAATTGTGGTTGTAAGTTGAAGACTCCTTGTACAGTGTGTGGCTACCATCTGCAGCTACCATGTGATCTAGAAACAGTTTATTTTGATTTAAGGAGTTGCAGACAGGTGGTATTGCATAGTCTGTGCCATTAACATTAGTTACCATATCAGCTTGTGACAAAGCAGCAGAGAGTAGCATTCAAGCGCATATACATTTTCTTCTCTATTTATTTTAAATAGAAAACAGAGATCTGAAAATTCTGCGGAGTCCTTGGTTCCCAGCCAGCCTGTAATAGAAATTGTTTTGGTGAAGATACTGGGTAGTTGCAAGCTTATACTACGTTTACTCGAATGTTGTTGTACGGCATTTAGGTATCCTTCCAAAAATATATTTTTATAGTTGTTATTATCCTGTTCATTACTGGCTGTGGTGCATAATTTTTCTGGTCTTAGGTTTTTGCAGTTCTCTAGCATCATAATATAGTATAAATGACTTTGATTTTTATTGAATTAAAAATGTAAATAACAAAAAAGGAATCGTCTTTTACTATTAACTGTCTTAGGACTGAGTTCACTGAGTTGAGTAACTGTAAAATAGACATTTATCTTGGATTTCTAATTTTTGGGAAAATATTATCCAGCCTTAACCAACTTGTTTCTCAGTTTAATTGTTAAACATCTGCATTTGGGAGAGTATGTATTGTTCAACACTTTGATTCTGGGATTGCTGAGTCGGTTATGGTATGTACATCTCTTAAACATTTTTGTTGTTTCATTTCTAGTTATTCATTTATAAGTTTATAACAAAGATTTTGCTTACCAATTAGATGGGGGGGCATACCAATGAGTATCGTACCATACTGCAATTGATAAAGTTCTAACTGCATTTATTGCTATGGTGGACTCAGGAAAAGTGGTGGGTGAAGGAGATTAAATGGTATCTTTAGAAACTCTGAGGCTTTGTTTCAGCTGGAATGGGAAAAAGGAACATTTTTTTTATAAAGATTTATTTATTTTTCCCTAGTTCAGTGAAAAAAGAAAGCAAAAACTAAATGGCGGACCGCGATGGCCCAATCCGCGCATGTGCGGCGCGTGCACAACGGCCCAAACCGCGCATGTGCGGTGCGCGCATGACGAAAAAAACAAAAAACCCCAAAAAACAAAATGGCGGACCGCAACGGGGCGATCCGCGCATGCGCGACGCGTGTGCGACGGGCCGAACCGTGCATGCGCAGCGCTTGCGCGACGGGCCGAACCGTGCATGCGCGGCGCGCGTGCGACGAAAAAACAAAAAAAACAAAATGGCGGACCACGGTGTCCGCCGACTCCCGCAAAACGGTCGTTCGACCCCAAATGGGGTCGCGATCCATAGGTTGAGAACCGCTGCCCTAGTTGGTTTTTAGTGGAAGAAACTTAAATAAGGCAGGTGCAGTTAGTGTAGACATGGTTGTGGGCACTGTTTATGTGTAACTGGTTTTATATGCAGATCCAGATCCCTTTTCTCCAATTTGGGATCTTCCTTCTATGCAAAACAATGTCTGGTGGTATACTTTAATTCCAATAAACTTTTAGCGGTATAGAGATGGCTTTGGGCCATATGTACTGCCCAACCATTGGAATTCATTTTTTTCTAAAAATAGTCTTTCTCACTGTGTTAGAATTGCTCCATTATCTGGTAACTGGATCTCCTTTGTTTCAGATAAATAAAATAGCCAGACATTCTGACCAAAGTAGATAACTCACTTTTCTATCCATCTACCTTTCTTTGCTTTTCATTAGTGAACATGAATTCTGCTTCATGTGTGCATGTGTTTTGTCTCTTTAAGTAAGGCTCATAGCATTACAGATCCTTACACTTGTAAATAGCACTTTCAAAAATCCTGGAATACTGCTCTAATATTTAAAAGCTACTCACCCCTTCTAGGTGATAAACCTCTTTGACTTTTTCTTCAGGATTATTGTTAATTTTATTGCCAAAGTTCATTGTGAGTCAATACTGGTTAATTCATACTGAATTGGAGAGCTTAGTGAAAATGAGAAGCAAGTATGGAATTATGTTAGCCAATATCAAGCGTTACATCTCTTTGTGTTTTTCCTTTATTCTAGGATTCTTTATAGAGCTATATTAAAAAAACTTAGTATGTTATATCAGGATCTCTTTGAATTGCTTCAAGAAGTAGCAAAAATGCACCAAAGGCCGTATATTAAAGGATTTGTCTTTCCTTCTGAAATAAACGTTTTTCTGAAAACCAGTTATTTAGAGATTAAGAAGAAAATGCCTAAAACATTTATAGAAAGGAAAACTGGCACTGGATGGATAAAAATATTGCTTTCGGAACATAAGACTATATCCCAGTCTCAGAATCTGAATGTAGCTCTTCCTGCAACAGTCAGGAAAAAAAAGAAAGGTACTCAAAATATTTCTGATATTGGAAAACCAGTTTTGATCAACAGACCTAATCAAGGTAATGGCTGCTTAATTTACTTGGATATTAGGAACAATCACACTCATGCTTACATTATAGCATAATATACATTTTTATGCTTTTATAACTTGTATTGAATTGGAAGATCTGTGTTGATTATCTTTTTTCTTAATAGTGGAGAATGCCTGAAAATAAGATGAACGAAAGGTGGGGAGGGATAAACATTGCAAGTGCTTAGATGTTTCTTTGGAACTGGACTATTAAATATCTACCGGTGGGAATTCAGGATATCCATTCAGGATAATGTACAAAATAATTTATTAAATATGCATGTTGTGCCATTCCCCAAACTCTGCCCCAGCCTAAAATTTAAAAATTGCAATAAAAGTATTAAAAGATGGCATGCATGATGGATAAGATAGAATGAAGAGAGGGCTCTCACTGACCCTCTCCAAGGCCTGGGTGAAAAGTCAGTTTTGCTTTTGTGAAAAACAGCAGATTGGCGGAAATCCGAATCATCAGAGGAACCTCATTCTAGAGCAGTGTTTCTCAACCTTGACAATTTTAAGGCATGTGGACTTCAACTCCCAGAATTCCACAGCCAGCGTTGCTGGCTGTAGAATTCTGGGAGTTGAAGTCCACATGCCTTAAAATTGTCAAGGTTGAGAAACACTGTTCTAGAGGGAAGGTGCTGCTACAGAAAAGGCATGTTTTGGGGATCTCACTATATATTGGCAATGAAAGGAACCTGGAGTATGCTGATCTTGAAAGATCAAAGTGGCCCGGCTGATATTGTAGCAGATTCCCTGATTTAAACCTATTGTTGTTCAAGATTATTTACCTGCTTTTAGTTTTATCTCTGTGTCTTTTCTTTTAGATCTTACAGAGAAGTTGGAGTTTGATCTGAAGACATTGTGCAAATATCCTAATCCTGTGTCACAGGAGGTTTGTTCCATTCTGTTCTTGTATGCTGTAGGCTTGTAATTTTTATTTATATTTGATAGCCAGTTTGATGTAGTAAAAACATCAGACTAGAATTGGGAAGTCATGAGTTCAATCTTACCTTAGGCGTAAAGCCAGCTGGGTGGCCTTGGGCCAAACACTTTCTCTCAGCACAGGGAAGGAGGCAATGGCAAACCACTTCTGAAAACCTTGACAAGAAAACTGGGGACTTGTCCAGACTGTCTCCAAGAATCAGACATGACTGGAAGGAAAAACAATTTTACCCCACATTTATTTTGGATCAGCTAAAGGCAATGTACATAATTAATGCGCCTGTCTCCTTTTTTATCCATAACAACCCTATAGAAAAAATATCTGGCCCATAATCATCCACCTGGCACAGTCTCTATTGTTTTTCTTTAAATGTCATAACTACTATTTGTGCTTTGTAATTTCTTATGTATGTGAATAAAAACATTCATCTATCTCCTTTGTAAATAGATTTTAGTGATTTAATTAAGTTTGTGTAATGGAAATTTATTCCATTGAATGTGGATTTATAGCATCTCAAGAATATTTTGGGGTAGTTGATTATAGCTTGATGGTTAGAAAAAAACTTTCATTTGGAAAGCTTCATTTTAACTGCTGTCTCATTCTTGTTTGGTGTCTTTAGAACTTGTGAAAACTTTGAAGGAATCTACTCTTAATTAAAATAAGCAGCACTAATCAATTGCTTAATTTGGTCCTAGACAATTTCATAAGTTAATCAGATGTTCTGTAGAATTTTCTTGGTCACGAGAAATAGCGCTGATTTTTTTTAATACGAAGAAGAAATAACATTTCACAGTTATCCTGGAAATTACTTTGATATGCATTTTAGGAGGCCATTCAAAAAGCAAATTTTGAAGACCCCAATGAGACATTTCTTCATGGTTAACATTTGTCTTCATACAAACTCTAAACCGTTTAAAGTGGTTAAAACTATCATCTATTTAATGTTTCAATTTGTACGTACTTTTTAGCCAAAGATGTTATATGTTAAAGTTTATTCTAAGTCTTAGCTTTTTTAATTAGTGTTTTACAATGTTAATTTTTTACTACTTTATTTCAGAATTCTAAATTCAGTAATATGCTTCCTGAGTCAAAGAAAATTGCATCTATTTCTTCTAAAGTCCTAAGATCTCGGCATCTTCACTCTTTTGTGTCCAAGTTTAAAGAAGTGCAGTCCTTTGAAGAACTATCTCAAACCCTGAAAGCAACAATTATCTGGTGTAAAAACAGTAAATTTAGATCAGGGGCTTTCTTCTTAGGAATGAAGCTTTTAAAAAGCAAGAGGCTGCAGCATGTGGAAGCCCAAGGTTGCAGGTATGTAGATTGTTTGTCCTGGTCTTTCCATACCTTCTAAATAGGCTCTGTGTAATCATGAAATATAAGTGGTCCTTGTTTAGCAACCACTCATTTAGCAATTGTTCAAAGTTACAGTGGTACCTAATGAGGGGGACTTAGCACCAGTCCTGTTGTGGCTATTGTAGCATCCCCATGGTCACATGATCAAGATTCAGGCATATGGCAACTAGCTCTCAACTACAAGGACTGTGGGTCACATATTGACATTTGCAGCCTCCCCTACAAGCAAAGTCAAATCTGGCAGAGGTTGCAACTTGCTCCTGCTGCCTTTTGTTCACGGGAGCCCCTCAGCAGTATGGGGGTCTTATATCCCTACTGATACAGTGCTTGCCCAATCACCCACTTGCCTATACTTCCTATACTGCCTGCAGCATCTGCCTTCCCATGCTCCATAGCCCCCATCCACCTGGGCATAATCTGATGCCTACCAGCAGTGTCTGCTATAGCTCTCACCCACCAGCCTGCTTGTCTCAGACACGTTTCACCAGGTGTTTTTGGATCCATGACTTCCCATATCATAATTCAGAGAAATGGAAAGTTTGAAAACCTCTGTTTAGAGAACTATGGATTCTCCAGTCCCCAGACAAATGCTAAAAGTATTTGATTTCCATATTTATAATACAGAAATGATGAAACTTTATTTCAGTGCATATTAATAAAATTAAACTGCATGAATAGTGTTGGGAGCCTGCATCTGCATTCATAGCATTAAGCTTCTTCTGTAATCTGTTTCAGATTTTGATTGGTGGGTAAAACTCTTCCAAGCTCATTAGAATTTTGTCATGTGAAAAAACTGGAATAAGCAAAATAAATGACACTTGGTTTTGCAGACTGTTACACCAAACCTTGCTCTTTGCTGCTTTAATTGCTAATCTTTTTTCTCTTACAGATTGCAGCGGAAGCTTAAATGTGTTAAAGCCACTATCTGTAAATATCTTACACTCCAAAGTTGCAGAGAGAGACCCATGCAACTTCTTAGAGGAAGTCCCCGACGAAATAGTAGACTGTCACGGAAGCAGAGCTGTGTTTCACAGACTACTTCTGTACCTAGAGGGGGTCCTGTATCTCCTTTCCTCAATCAGTGTTTTCTATTTCGGACTTTGGACTCCAATGGTACAAAGACTTCTGAGGAAAGTATCCATGATGGCATTTCTATTCCTGCAATGTCGGAAAATCACCCTACCCGTATACAGAAAGAAGCCATTGATCAGAAATATGACATTGATGATATTTTTAAAGTTCTAGGTCTCTAGGGCTACTTTCTGTTAAGTAATCAAGAAATGATGTTCAGTTGAATTGTTATTTCTATTTCATTATAGCAAATGCAGGCAGCTGTTCTTAGGTTTTGAGGTTTCCTTGAAGTTGTTATTACGTAAGTCTTTATTGATTAGCCCTTGGGCCATATCAAAGTTCCAGCAACAAATTATTACTAAAATTTGATAAAAGCAATTTAAAATGGAATTTGATAAAATACGATTTAAAATGGAGTTAAAATAAAATACGACTTAAAATGAAATTTGAATAAAATACAGTCTAAAATGAAATTAAAATAGTGTACAATAATTTAAGATATAGATAAAATATGATAAAATTATATTTTGGAATCACCCTTGCAATCTACCCCAATCAGTCCCACATATGCAGATCTCAATTGAACCATTTTGTTTAAGTACTGTGCTGCGTTAAATGTTATTTTCAGGTTGTGGCCACGCATAAGGTAAGTTGATTTGATATGGGGATTCCAATGGGTCATTCGTTTGGTATATAGACCAAGGTACCTGTCACTCACCCTCTTATACAGACAACAATAAAATAGGATGTGAGCCAGGTCTTCTACCTCTACCACTCTGCAAATGCAGAGGCGCTCATTGTAGGATATAGAATGAAATTCCCATATCTGACCAGTGTGTCAAACTGTTCGAATTTTGCTCGCGAAAATATCTCCCTAAGATGTTTTGGCAGTTACACCCAAATATACAAAGGTGTTAACCTGTTCAATTGGTTCACCGTCTAATTGCCACTTATGTTTCTTTTTCATATATATAAATTTTATTAATAATACAAAATTAAAAACACATTGGACATAGATATGACGTCACTGGTTCCATACATCTTCCGTCACTTTACAGTAATATTAGTACTCATATAGACATATAGTTCTTGAGTTTGCTTGCTATTTATAATATAATATTAACACTTTTCCCCTTATTTCTGTATATTTATCTTTTAAATATACATTTGTCTATAATCTATATTTTATTCTAACACTATACATTTGTCTTGGCTACCCTCTTGTTATCTATCCAATCATAAAATTGTTCCCAGATTTTGTACTTAGTTTCACTTTTATCCTTGAGTTCCAATGTAAGTCTATCCATTTCTGCGCAATTGAAAATTTTCAATAATATTTCCTCTTTGGATGGAATATCTTTCTCTTTCCATTTTTGAGTGAAGGCTATTCGTGCTGCAGTTACTATATGCAGTAATAAATAATTTGTATCTTTCTTATATTTTCTTTCTATAATTCCCAATTAAAAAAATTCCAGTTTGGTCTCTAATAATTAGCAAAATTTCTTCCAGCCATTGCTTTAATAAATTCCAAAATTTTTGTGCCTTTGGGCATTCCCACCACATGTGGTAGTAATTCCCAACGGTCTCTCTACACTTCCAGCATATTGAGGATTTCCCCTTATTCATTTGTGCTAATCTTGTGGGAGGGAGGTGCCACCTATAAAACATCTTATAAAGGTTTTTCTTATAGGAGGTTTCTAAAGTAATTTTTAGATTTTTTTCCCATAAACTTTACCAATTATCCAAATCAATATTGTGCCCAAAATATTTACACCAAATTATCATCGTTTCTTTCACCTTTTCCTCGATCATATCTTACTCTAATAAATATTGATATAGTTTACTTATGCTCTTGCCTTCCCTACTAAATAAAATTTTATCTAATTCTGAAAATTAGATAAATTATCTTGCTTTATGCCCCGTCCTTTTTGTCTTTATTAAATTTGGATTGGATTTGAAGATACGTCCACCATTCCAATTCGATTCCTTCTTTCTTTATTTCTCGCTTTTAATTCTCCTTTCTCATTCAAAATATCTTTATAGGTGGCAGCACCCCCACATTTTATCAAATTTGGATGTATGTACATTTCTAATGTAGAAACCCAGTTGGGAATTTTCATATAATTATTTCTTTTTATTTTTTTCCAAATATCCAATAATGTTCTCCTAATATAATGCTTCCGGAAGTACTGCTGGGCTAAATGTCTTTCTTCCCATAAAATAGTGTGCCACCCTGACTGTAGGTCATGACCTTCTAATGCTAATAATCTTGTATTTTTGAGATGCATCCACTCACTCAGCCAAACCAACGCCGCTGCCTGATAATACTTTGTCCAGTCTGTTAGGCCAAATCCTCCTCTTTCTCTAGCGTCTTGTAATAGTTTTAATCTGATTATCGATCGTTTCCCTTGCCATATGAATTTTGAAATGAGTCTATCCAAATTTGTAAAAAAATTCTTTTTAAGCAGAATTGGTATGCATTGAAATAGAAACAACATTTTCGGAAGAACATTCATTTTAATGGTGGCTATCCTACCCATTAAAGATAACTGTAGTTTTCCCCATTTTCCCAAATCAGACCTAAGTCAGATCAGAATTTTCTTTGGGAATCAATGTGATTGTTGCTTCTTTTCACGATTCAGGTATCTTAGCTTTATTCAGTACATCATTATACACCTCTAATAACAGTGGGCTTAATAATTCCTGATGATTTTTATAGATTTCTGAAGGTAGACCATCTGGGTCTGGTGTTTTGTTACTTTTTGGTTTTTTAATTGCCTCAGATATCTCCCCTGCTGTTATCACATTATTTAGTGAATTTTTAGCTTCCTCCGAGATTCTGGGTAAATCTGTTTTTTGAAGGTACTACACCATCTTACCTTCTTCTACCTTCTTATCCTATAAAGTTTTTTAAAGAACTCATACCTTCCTCTTTTCCTCATTTTGGTAGATTAACTCTCTTTCATTATATAATTTGCTAATCTGGTTCTTTTCTTTCCATTTCCTTAGTCTATAAGCCAGCCATCTTCCCGTCTTATTTGTTTAATGCTTTTAATTTGTTGTGCCATATTTTCTTTTTCGATGATGTTTAATTATGTTTATTTGATGTTTCAATTCCCGTTTTATGGGTTCTTCCTGCAACACCATTTCCAGTTTGCTAAGATCTTCCTCTTAAGTTTTTTTGCCGTTGTCTTTTTTGTTTGTTGTTTTTGACCATATATGATATTGCGATGCCCCTCATAAAAGCTTTTGCCATGTCCCATAGATTCTGGTTGTTCGTATCTTCTTTCTTATTACTTTGAAAGAACAAACTCATTTGATCATCCATCTTTAATTTAAATTCATTTTGATTCAAAATTGCTCTTTTTAGGGTCCATTTCCTTATCTTTTTTTGCCCTTTCCATTTAATTTTAATGGGATTATGGTCTGCCCACGAATTTATGTCAATATTAACTTCCTCAATTCCCAAATTCACATCTGTCAATGCCCAACCATATCAATTGGAGACCAAGATTGATGTCTACCTGAATAATAAGTATATTATTTCTTATCTCCATTTCTTTCCCTTCAACAATCCTTTATATTTAGTTCTTCCACCATCTCAAAAAATGAATTAGGTAATATCCTTATAACACCTTTCTTTCGTCTGTTATTTCTATAATCTAGTTCTCTGTCTACAATCGCATTAATATCCCCAATTATACACAAATTATCACATTCTAAGTTTCTAATCATGTTATACAGTTTCTTATAAAATAGTTTTTGGCCCTCATTTGGTGCGTATATTCCAACTAACATCAAATTTTTTCCATCCACAGTTAGTTCTATTATCAATATTCTACCCTCATCTTTATACACCTGTTTGGCCAAAATACCCTCTTTTACATACATTACAATTCCCCCTTTCTTCTGTTGCGATGAAGATATAAAGCTCAACCCTTCCAAGACCGAGTGGCTGTGGCTACCGTCGTCCCGGTTTAGTCAATTGACTCCTTTGTTGTCTGTTGGGGGCGAAACAGTGGCCCCCGCGGAAAGGGTTTGCAATTTGGGAGTCCTCCTGGATTCACGGCTATCTTTAGAGGACCATCTGGCGGCCGTGGCCGGGAGGATGTTCTATCAGGTTCGCCTGGTACGCCAGTTGCGTCCCTTCCTAGATCGGGACTCGCTATGCATAGTTACTCATGCCTTCGTCACTTCCAGGCTGGACTATTGTAATGCTCTCTACATGGGGCTCCCCTTGAGGTGCACCTGGAGGCTTCAGCTGGCCCAGAATGCGGCCGCGCGGGTAGTGACCGGAGTGCCATGGCGCGCCCATGTAACATTGCTCCTGCGTGAGCTGCACTGGTTGCCGGTGGCCTTCCGGGTGCGTTTCAAGGTGTTAGTGACCATCTTTAAAATGCTCCATGGCATCGGACCCGGATATTTACAGGATCGCCTTCTGCCAGCAAATACCTCCCGCCGTCTGGTACGCTCCCACAGAGTCGGTCTCCTCAGGGTGCCGTCGGCCAGACAATGTCGGCTGGCGACCCCCAGGGGGAGGGCCTTCTCTGTGGGAGCTCCAACGCTTTGGAACGAGCTCCCCCCCGAACTCCGTACATTGACGGAATTGCGTTCCTTCCGTCGAGAATTAAAAACATATTTATTTCGACAAGCCGGCCTGGGATAGTAGCTCCGGTTCCAACAAGGCCATAATTGTTTTTAGGGGATTGAGTTTTAAGATTAAGCATTGGTTTTAAATGATCGGACTAAATTACTTAATCTATTTTTAATAACCTTATCTTTTGATGTTTTTAAGATTATGTATTGGGTTTTTAAATGATTGGGCCAAATTATTTAATTTATTTTTAATAATTTTACCTTTTGTATGTTGATGTTTTTAATTGGGCTGTACACCGCCCCGAGTCCTTCGGGAGGGGGGGCGGTATAAAAATCGTAAAATAAATAAATAAATAAATAAATAAACAAACATCTTTCCTAACTTAGAACATTTTAGCAAGTATTGATGCTGCTGTTTTATGTGCGTCTCTTGTAACACTATTATATCCACATTTGTCTTATACAATTTACTAAAGAATTTTTTCTTTTTCCCTGGAGAATTTAACCCTTTAACATTTAATGACAGAATTGCTAATTCTTCTTGAAAACCTCTACTTATACTTAGGGCTTGTTGCCCTCGTTTGTCTAATTTCCTTGTAATCCTTGCGTTGTCTTTTCCAATGTCCACATTCTCTCTTTCTCCATTTTCTTTTTCCTTGATTTGGGACTCCCCCCTACTTGATGACTGTTCTCCTAGTTCTCCTTCTTCCCTTCTTTCTCTTTCTCCCAATTCAACCTCACTATCAAAAAAATTTCTGTAAAACTCTTCTACTTTGTCCACCGTGTCCAATGTCAACCTCCTTTCTCCCCAGATACCATAATCCCTTCCGGAGTCAACCACCGAAAATTTATGTTTTTCCTTGTTAGTTTTGCTGTAAACATTTGGTAGGGTCACCTTAGGTCTCTTACCCTTTTTGGGACTTGTTTGAGCACCACAAGCTGTCTTCCTCGTATCTCTAGTGGATCTTCTCTAGTCCTATGGAGAATCTCATCGTGAGTCGATTTTTTAATGAATCTAATATGCACTTCTCTAGTTAGATTATGTCTACGTGCATAATTCGTGTGGATTCTGTAGATTTCATCCATTTCCTTAATTATTTCTTCCTTCTCAGTTCCTAAAGCTCCTGCCAATAGCTCCACCATCATCTCCGGAAGATCCTCATTCTTCCCACACATTCTGAAATCGTAGAAAATGGGTAGCCTTGTCTATTTCCAATTGGATTATTGTCTGTTCGAGGTCTCTATTAGCTTGATTTAGTCTTTCTTCCATCTCCTCCACTTTTCTTTCTTCCCTTCCCAGTCTATCTTTCATCTTCTGTAGTTTTTGTTCACTTTTTAAAATTTGTTGCTGGAAGCATTCAAATTCATCATCCATTGATCTCATCTTTTCTTTCATTTCTCCCGTGTCATTCCTTACTTCTCCTATCTCTCATTTTAAATCCTCATGGTTCTTTAACATAACCTCCTGCGTTGTTTGTAACATCTGTTGTAGATCCTTAAATGAGTTTGATCTTTCTCTGTAAAAATCCTTCCATAGATCTTTGCCCTGCTGGGCTTAGTTCCATTGTTGTAGTTTGGATTCCTTGCCTCTTTCCTGCACCAATGTTTGTCAAATTTGGGATACTTGTCATTTTTAATATTGCTTTAAATTGACTTCTCCACTTCCTTATATTTCTCTTAATATCCTCCAGCACCCTTCCACTATCACTCTCTCAACTAGCTCTTATATATTCTTTACCTTCCTTTCTTAATCTTTCCTACCGCAACTACAGGTTGCAAACCTTCCCCTTAGTCAACAATTACTTAATAACAAAATCTATAATTAAATCCCTTAATGATATCAATAATTGGTGCAGTAGGTTATGAAATTAATAAACTAGTAATCTAAGGCTTACATAACAAGAACAATAATAATTAAAAAGATGATTTCCTTTTGAAAAAAGTTCCACTACAACTATTCCATTAAATTTCCCACATCCAAAATTACTCCTTGAGTTTCCTCGATTTATAAGTCAGTTATTAGCAGGCCATCCAAAATAGGTCTTGTTTCTCTTTAAATTTCCCCTTCTTACTTAAATTGTCACCAGTTTTTCCCTCGGCCGATAAGTGTCTCTTGCTCCGTATTATCCTAGTTAACAGTCAATCTTGCTTCAACATATCTGTGTTCTCCGATTAGTCAGCACTTTCATTCCCGAATTAAATTATCAGCAATAATAGTATATTTCTTCTTCCTCTTTTCCCTCACTCCGCCAGTGAAAATTTAATGCGCTGAAATGGTCTCTTCTTTGCCCCCACTTACTATTTGCCACTTTGCTACGGAGGAAATTTCCTCCTTCCTTAGGCCTCCTTCTGACTCTTCCCTCTTTGCAATCCCCTGAGAAGATCTTCACCCCAGGTCACTCACAGAGGGTTGCCAGGATCATTTTGCCCAGGTCCATCTCTCTGTTGTCCAGCTAGTCTGCCGCTAATGTTGTCCAGCTGCCTGTTCTGTCTTCACAGCCACCATTATGGGCTGCCTTTCTTCTCTTCCCCTGCTCAACTTCTCCTGCTGTCCACACTCTCAACTGCCGCTGTGAGCTGCGCTGCAGGGCACCTCTTTTTTCCAATTCCCCTCCAAGGAATCTGGGACTCCAAAGAATCCGCCGATCGGATGGAAAAGGCTAAGTATTCGACTCTCATAGACGGAGAGCTGTTCCGCACAGCCTTCCCTCTAGACAGCTGGCCCCGCCCCTCCTAATTGTCATTTATGTTTCTGATGGTGTCTTCTAAACACCATTATTTTTTATTTGGATTTACTAATGACTAGGGAGTTATCCTGACAATAAGAGCTGAATCTTCTTAATAGCCTATGTAATCCTACTTGTGAATATGATAATATAATCATATCATCAGCATAAAGCAAGCTGTTACAGTAAGTATTTAGGATCATCGGCATGTGTACCATGGGATCCTGTATTAACCCTGGCAAGTCATTGATATATAAACTAAATAATAGGGCCAGGATACACCCTTGCTTTATCCCTTTATTTGTATGAATCCTGTTAGAGCCCCATTAACCCCATACCGCACCCTCAAACAGGTACTTGTGTAAAGGGCTTTAAACAAAGCCAGGAGTCTAGGTTTTATTTTAAGAGATGTGAATTTACTCCATAGTACTTCTGTGTTTACCTTATCAAATGCTGCTGTAAGGTCTATGAAAGCAGCAAACGGGTCTCCTCTTATAGGCATATTTGACAATTAGATGGTTCAAGACAAAGCAGTTATCAATAGTAGATCGGCTTTGTCTAAAACCTACTTGTTCTTCTGAGAGGATATTGTTTTCCTCTACCCAGATTTCAATTCTGTTCAAAAGATACCTAGCATATATTTTTGCTGCAATATCAATCAGGCTAATGGGCCTATAATTACTAGGGTCCTTTTTATTCCCTTTTTTATATATGGGGACAACTATTGCCATCTTCCACCCATCTGGTATATGGCAGGAGTTATTTAAGTGTGTAAAAAGACCTGCCAATATAGGACCCCACCAATTGGGAAATTTCTTGAATAATTCAGCTGGTAAAAAATCCTCACCTGGGGCTTTATTGCTCTTTAAGCTTTTAATGATGGATTGTATCTCCTTTTCTGAGACTGGTGGCCAGAGGGGGGGTTTCTAGGGTGTACTAAATCACTGCTTAAAGAGAGTTTCTCTACCGGTTCTGTGGAAGCAAACAAACACTGATAATAATTCTCCCAGTCTTCAGCAGAGATTGATTTGTCAAACACAAATCTCCGTTCCTTCAGGACACCTGCTACCGAGTGCCAAAATATTACTGAGTTATGACTTCTGACAGCCAACTCGAGTTCTGACCAGATTGAAATGGCAAAACTTTTTTTCTTTAATGTTATAGTTTTTTTATATTCCCTTGTGTGCAACATCTGAGCTTGTATATGAGCAGTAGGATTCCTCTGGGCGAGCCTCATGGCTACCTTCAATTTCTTTTTCAGTCGCTCTTTTTTTCCCCCCCAAACAATTTTATTGATTTTTCCATTTTGGCACCAAGGATAACACCTCTTAAAAATCCAAATCAATCCACATCTCTATGAAGACTTTGCAACCCATAACTGTAATCTTAAATTCCATATTTATATCTTATTCTAGCTTTCTTTCTATTCCAAACAGGTTTCCATAATAAAGACTCTAGATCTGCAAATAGGTCTCCATCTCTAGCCGGAATACGTAAACCAAAGCAAAGTCTCCCATTGTCCATTTTAATAGGCTAGTAACAAAGTTACTATGTAACATCCAAAATCAATATTGATAATATACACAACCTGGAGGGCCCAATAACCAGCCTGGATTGAGCTGAAGTCCATTCCTCCCAATTCAGACCAAGTTGTTGAAAAGCAAGTTGTAATTGTTGGTGGGCTGATTTGAATCATCCCTCAATTATTTTCACAGCAATGTTTTATATCTGTAGAAGTGTTGCCACAGATCATCTGAAACTTAAGTTGGAGCACTGCCAAACAAATGCTCCTAAGAGTACTTGAGTAATAGTGTCCTCAAATAATTCATTGGGGTGAATGGTGGGGACAATGGAGGGAAAGAGCACCAGAGATAAAGTGGAGTGCCTTCAGAGCTATAGCAAATACCTGGAACCAAAAGATCACTTCACAATATTAGATGGTTGCAGGAACTATCCATGTTTAAATATCAATAAGAATCTGGCTGTGAATTATACTTGGTATTCTGATGGCCAGTCCTAATATGGGGCAACTTAGAGATGTCCCAGGTAATGTTTTATCTCAGAAAGAAAAAAAAAATCCTTACTTCTTGAAGAAGGGGGAAAACATACATTATGTATGACATGTTTATCTTTTCTATAACGGCACAAGACTAGCTACTAATAAGGAACAAATTCACAGAATATTTTAAAAAAATGTTCTATGCAGTTTAAATTTACAAAATTAATTTTGAACCAATAGTTATAACCTATCAAAGCTACAACAGGAAAGATTCAGACTTACAAAAAAGAAACTGAAAAATCACCACTAAAAGCCGTGAGACTAAACTGCATATGTTTATATTTTTTATAGTACAAGACTATCATTCCGATACCAAGATTTATTTATTGGTATTTCCTTCTCTAATAGTACAGTGAAACAGGGTTTCTGTTTATTACTGTCTTATTTGTTTTATTATGTTTTATTGTTTGCCTAGTTACTTGGACTGTTGAAGTGCCTTATAAATTGAATAAATATCTATAATTTGTTAATAACTTTTTTCATATCCATCTCATTTCCTTACATACATGCAAATGTAACTTCAATTGGTAACAAAGAACACAAATACATTTTATTAATTTAGTATCAAATGGTTCAGCTAATTTACTGCTTAATTCTTCAAAACATTTTCTGAAGTAAATGTGGTATAATTCCTCTCTATAAATTGCTCTAGTGAGTCTCTACTCCTCTCTGCTACTTTTGCTGATTTTGTAGTGGTTGCCATTGTAATATTGTAATCCAAAGTGAAAGTCTTTCAATTGCAAGGGAAAAGAGTAAAAAGTCCATCTCCCCCCACTGTTTTGTCTTTCCATGCCCTTAATACTAAAGGTCCAGCTCATTTGTCTATTTTAATTCCAAGTTTTTTCAAAACCACTTTCACTGAAAAATCTTTTAAAGCTTTAAAACCTTTAATCTGTTTTAAACTTTCTTATAGCCACTCTTTGTTAAGGTTTTTGCCAAAAGTTTTTAAATCTTTGATTTTTTTTTCATTTTAATACAGAAAAATGTTGATGCAACAAGTGGAATTCTCTTATCCTATCACTCACAAAATCTCTTTAGCTATAAATTATATCCAAAAGCATTTAAGAAATTAGGCTTGTGCAAACCTTTTGTCCATATGAACTGCATTACAGCTGTGGACGTAGCTAACTTCCAGTTGCTCAACTCACAGGCTGATCACAAAAACCTCATTTCCTGCATTTTACTCACAATGAATAGCTGTCCAGAATGTAACTGGGTGCACACAATCTATCCTTTTTACGGAAAGACTGCGCTGGAATTTACTGTCTGGCCCCCATGGTTGCTGCAATGCTATCTCCACTCTTTTAGAGAGATTTAATCTGCCATAAGTGTTCATCAGAAGTCCATTTTCTTGCATTTTCTTATGTTAAGTTCCTATCCACATGGACTCAACCATGATGGCTCAGCAGCTATCACTGACATAATGCATAAATGTATAGTTTCATTTTAATCCTTTTCATTTAATCCTGTCAGATTACCTCAGTCAAAATAAGCTGTGTTCCTGCTTGCTAATATTTGTACTCTGCTATGAAAGAGGTTATCTTTTTGTTTACAACACTAAATGAAGCATGGAGAAAAAGATCAATTTAGAAGTATTGAGATTTATGAGCATATTTTTTAAATCTAAGCTTGATAGGAAGGATAGAGGTAAAAGATAATAGCTATGTGGCCCTTAGAATTTTTTAGTAACACTTGAAAAAAATGAGTTAAATAAGAATATAAACCTAGAATTATGACACTCAAATGGTTGCAGTCTAAAAAATTCAAGATGTAATAGGGAATAATGTCCAAGAATATTTTAGCATTTTAAAGAGAAGCAGCATAATACAAAGAATATCTTAAAATAGTCCACAATTTAAATATTTCAATGGGCAGCAGTGTTCTGAATTATTTTTCACAGAGCTTCCTTTTATAGAAAGGGTAAATCAAAAAAATGAGATGAGCTCAAAAAAGGCCTCAAGAGCCATAGTTCGCTTCATCAAATGCTTTTCGAGCCCGTTTTAATTCTTCATTCATTGTTAACAAGTCCTTCACACGAGCAAATTTTCGTGGGTCTTTACGAATCAAGAAGACAATATCTTCAACCTGTACTCGACCTTGTCGTCCAATTGACATTGCTTTGTGGGTCTATTATGCAAAAAGAAAAACCATTTCAATTAAAACAAATTAACAAATTCTACAATGCTGACCTAGTTGTGCACAGTATTTAGACCAGTGGTTCTCAACCTTGGGTCGCGACCCCATTTGGGGTCACGCGACCATTTTGCGGGGGTCGCCGGGCACCGCCGGCCACCATTTTGTTTTTTTATTTTTATTATTTTTAATTATTTTTATTTTTTTGGCGCGCGCGCGCGTTGCGCATGCGCAGATCCGCCCGTCGTGCCGAAAAAATAAATAAATAAAATTAAAAAAAATTAAAAAAAAACAAAAAACCAAAATGGCGGACCGCGATGGGCGGATGCGCGCATGCGCGGCACGTGTGACGGGCCGATCCATGCATGCGCAGATCCGCCCATCGCGGCCGCCATTTTGTTTTTTTTTAATTTTTATTTAAAAAAAAATAAAAAAAAACAAAATGGCGGCTCGCGACGGGCGGATGCATGCATGTGTGGCGCGTGCGACGGGCCGACCCACGCATGCACAGATCCACCCATCGCGGCCGCCATTTTGTTTTTGTTTTTTTATTTTTTTAAATTTTTTTTTATTTTTTTTTCCGTGTCGGGGTCGCGGCGCACATGGGTGGGGCAAGTGGGGTCTCAACCTGAGAAAGGTTGAGAACCACTGATTTAGACAATATACTTGCTTATGAAAAAGAAACTGGAAGCTGATTATCCACTGACTTTTTGGCTGAAGGGAGATTAAAACCGGGATATTTCTGCTTTTAGTCCAACACTTTAATCACTACACACTACTTGGTTCATTAATAGTCTAAGAATGAGTTTGGTACACTGATTAAGGTATTAGCCCACAAAACAGTATACTGAGTTCTAGTTCTTCCTTAGAAATGAAATCCAGCTGGGAGACTTTCAGCCAGTCAGTCTCAACCCAACCCACCTCATAAGACTATTATGGGAAAAATAGGAGGAAGTAGTAATATTAGGCATATTTTCTGCTTTCAGTTACTTATAAAGTAATAAAAGGAGGAGGGGGTAAAAATGTAAAACAAATTGTTACTGGACGCTTACTGGGTCATAATAGCTTTTATATGTGTCTCAACTCAGTTTACATAAAACAGAGCTGCAAGGAAACAAAAGCCTAAATATTGCAGCTATTGCATCAAATGTCTAATAAGTACTAACATATTATAAGAACCTACCATTTCTGTGATGAATTCTATGACTAGATCCTCAAGAATATCCACAGACTCTGTGTAAGGATTCTGATCATCTCCAAATCCATACATCATACATCTCACTGGAATTAAAGCAAAAATCATTTGCAGGAGGGCACTGAATGCAGCAATTTGGAAGACTTAACGGTCTATATAATTATTCACATTCTTTTAAATTTTCCAATCAAGCAAATTGTAATGGTATTTTTAAATAAATATACTGGGGAAAGTGTAGTTCAAACTTGTAAGGGAAAACAATGGTGAAGCTTTAATATCAGTATTTGAAAGATCATTTTAATAGAACATGTTGAAGGAGGAACATTCTGAGAAAAGCCCCTGCCACTTTAATGAATAAATTAGCCAACAAGTTCTAAAGTCCAATTTATGGTTCAGGAAATTATACCACTTACATTATAAGCTTTAGTACAATACTATTTTTTCATAGAAATGATATTTTACAATGAGAGGCTTGGAGAGGCTTACTGTTAAAAAAAGTGGGCTGAAAAGCAGACCGCAACCTTAGAACTGTCATGGAAGTATTAGCAAATGCAACCTCCCAAAATACAAATATATTGAACTGTAGTAAAAATCAAGTATTTCAAGTAGTTGATGCATAGTTGTTTATCACTAACTCACTGACATCTTACATGACTTCATAAAATGTGAAACATTATTCAATGGATATTTCATTTGCTGTGCTACAAATTGTATCAATGTGAAGGATGTTAAGTATACTTAACCATCTCAATTTCTTTTTACTTAGTAATGCAGATTGATAGGATATAGATTCTAGACATAATCATTCAATAATTCACAGTAATACAGGCATTCAAAAAGTGTACTGCATAAATAAACCGATTCTTCAAAAGTGGAGGCTACAAAAGGATTAAGTTTCCTCACTACCTGTGAGAACATAGAAAGCTGCCTTATAAAAAATTAGGTCATTAAAACTAATATCTCTATTTCTTATACTAACAGATGGCAGTTCTTTGGTATCTTCAGCATACAAATAATCTACTTTACTCTTACTTGTAGGCTGACATCTACTTACATTCTTTGGAGAACAACCGTTTCCTTTTTCCCTGTCCACCATCTGGCCCTCCTCCTGTTTCTTCAGTATCTTCTTCAAACTATAGATAATAAATGCAAAATTAGGATTAAAAAAAAGAGGCATACCCTAAAATTTAGTTAAGAAACAACGAGTCTAAAATTATTAGAATGGTTAAAAGCAGAGAGACAGCAAAGGGTTTTAAAAATATCTCTTGAAGTTGGGGGAATAAATAATTCGTACAATATGAATAAACAATTTGTACAATATGAAAATAAGTTTATTGTAAATAAATATGAAATTATGCTTACAGACATAAAAATCAACCTTCACATTGATCTCAGCTAGAACCTTGGGGTGCTACAAGCAAAGTTCATAAAAACATCTGAAAACATGGCAACTGAAAAAGGCATGTTACATATCATTTGAAGAATCTAAATTAAAACTTATCAACAGTACAATAATGCCTTTATGAAAATGTATGAATACTATACAGTTCTGTCCACAGAACATTAAAATGATATTAAAAATTTAGAAGGGCAATCTAAATGATAACCAGACTGGAGTAACTCATTTCAGAGAAAGTTACGATAACTGAGAAAAAAGGCATTTTGAGCAAAAACAACACTATGGAAAAATGGATAGGAACAACTCTATGTACTCATAATTCTTAGCCCAGGACTGTGCAGCAATTTGGAATGAAAGAAGAAAAGGTGATTCTTAACCTGTGTTGGTACTTGTGTTGCACATATTGACAACTCCTCAAGCTGCATCTTGCTGTGCAACTCCAAGAAAAGATGCATATGATTTCACAAAATGTCAATAATAAAAGATGCAACATAACTGCCCATATTCCAAATCATTTGTTCCACTTTGAATACAGATGTTTACTCTATTTCAACATGTAAAGGTACTGATCTGTTTGAGCTACTCTAAAACTAATTAGAAAAAATAATAGTTTCTAAACAGTTGTTAAATATGCTGACTATATATATAGGAAACCTTATATAGCAGAAGCAGGTTGCTAAAAACCAGTGAGGTGGGGATTGTGTTCCATTTTCTTAAATTTTGTGACTTTGTCATAGACACCCAAAATATCTAACGCTCCAAGTGAGTGGTGGGGAAAGAGAAAATATAATTTTAAAAAAATATTTTTTGCAAAATCTATAAGCAAAACAAGCTTTATTTATAGTATTTTTGCCCTTCACCAACTAATCTGAATCAAGGTTTAAATTTATAACCTCATTTATATGCCATGAATCTATGAGAATAAAAAAAAAGTCCATAATCAAACACATACAGCTGTACCAAACCAAAGGGAAGTCCTGTGGAACAAACCTTATTGTGTATGCATTTTGAATGAGGGAGATTGTATGTTTGATATTAGTTTGCAAAGCATCATGCCACTATGAAATGTGATTCTTCTCAGATGTTCTGGATTATAACTTCCAACAATTATAGCCAGCATAGCCCATGGTTAGTAATGAAGGAAATGCTAAGCAGATGTAATGCAAAGTACAAAAATAATAATAGAAGGAAGAATCTAACGATATTTATGGCATACATTGCTGGCCCACACTTAGTACACATTAATTCCACAATAAACTTTCTTAACAACCGTTTAACTGGGATGCTACAGGGCTCCTGCCTTGAGCAGAGGGTTGGACTAGAAGACCTCCAAGTTCCTTTCCAGTCATGATTCTATGATCTATGAGATTACTGGGAATTCCCTTGTATTTACAGGATTACATCAGAAAATGTAAAATCAAATTCAAGTTTATCTACCTGTAAATCTCATAATGCCCAGGGAATTTTAATTGCCAGTTTTGTTTGCATAAAATGAATCTAGATTGGAATCTTACATTCCGAAATCCAGTGAATAAAACATTTCATTTGGACTTATTTCAAGTGAATTATTTTGCAGCATCTTATTACAGGTTTTCCCTGCTCATTTTTCAAAGTGATGCGCTGTCATCAACGAACAGGATCTAGCTTTTAATGCGAATAATACCCAATAAACCCTGGATTAAAACTTCAGGCTTCTCCAACCGATGGGTGCGACTGACTCCAGCATCCCCGGGGAATTTAGGGGAGGCGGGGGCGCCACTTTCCTTTTCCGAAACCAGCAGCTGCCACTCCGGCCAATATCCCAGTTGGTCCTTAATCACGGTTTACACCTTTTAGGCTACTCAACATCTTATGCTTCGGCTTCACTTACAGGTGGGTCCTCTTCCTCGTCGGCCATGTTAGCATCAGGAATCACCTCTTTCCAGTTACAAAATCAAAGACCGCTTCTGACTAACAACTCTTACTCTCCGCTTCAATCCGGAAGGCTAACGTTCAACTGCGCATGCGCCTTTGAGCAAATTAATATAATAGGCCTTCGGTTCCTCTTCCACCGGCTTCATTGGGCAAGTTACGCATGCGCAACCTTTAAAATGGCCAGCACTCGAAGGTATTCTCCAGGGGCTTTCACGTATGGTTGCAAGCATCTGCACGGACGCCGTAGAGCGGCCAACAGATACAGAAGACGCGCACTCGGGGCTGCCTGCCTTCTTGTAATTATCTGGATCTTTCCAGCCCTGATTTATAGCCCTAACGTTTAGGTACACAGAGAAAAATAGCTTTGAAATATTAAACAATAAGTGATAAATTAAGTCAGGTTTGCTGTTTTGATTTCTCTACCTAAGGTACCACTTTCCAGTGTGCCAGTTTCATAAATACAACACTATGTTTGGCTTAATAATGGAGTGCCGTATACATCAAAACTGAGTTCATGTAATAATCCTATATAAATCAGAAGAAATTTGGCTTAATGTGTTATGTAAACAGCCACATTTTCTTATTTGCCATTTTCTGCCTTTTGCCAAAGTAGAAGCAGAAGCTTAAAAAATCAAACCCTATAGCAGTGTTTCTCAACCTTGACAATTTTAAGGCATGTGGACTTCAATTCCCAGAATTCCACAGCCAGCATTGCTGGCTGTGGAATTCTGGGAGTTGAAGTCCACATGCCTTAAAATTGTCAAGGTTGAGAAACACTGCCCTATAGACTTAGATCAAAGGTTATTATTGTCCTTTATCAGGATAAACATCCTTTATGGTTTTATCTTCTAATATTGACATATTCAGGGAATACTTATCTCCTCCCCGATATTCCATTTCTAACTATTTTGAGTTTATGAAATTAACATATCAGAGTATGCATTAAGATGCAACATACTGTCGAATTAATATTGTAAGTAGATGTGTGGATGTATGCAGGGTAATGCATATTATCTCTATATTAATGTAAACATGAATTACTTCTGTATTGCTCATTTTGAGCCCACAAACTGGACTTCTTTCTGAAAAATCCTGCCATTATTAAATCATTTACCTATTGCATTTGTCTTAATTCCAAGAAACATAAAGAGCAGGCTGCTTACCTGATAGGAAAAAGAGGATTGGAAATTGAAATGACACCAATCATGAAATGACTGCTAAAATCCATTTGCTGTTGAAAATTAATAGTAGAGTTGAAAATAATACAGTTTTAAGCAGAGTAAAGTACTTAGAACCGCAGACTACGACGCATCAGCCACCTGGATGCTTTAGCCCTATCATATGCCTCTGATGGAATACCAAGCTAATTAGAAAAGTTGTGCATTTGAGGTAATCAGATATGAGTAATCTTATCAACAAGCTGACCACTTTAGGAAGGAATGCTTTTGACTGTATAAGAAAGTCCACATTGCATGCAGTAGAATTGTGCTGGGTCTTTTGTTTCCATATAAATACATTTATTTTAAAAAATAATTCAATAAAATATTTATATTCTTTCGCTGTACAAAATAAACAAGCAAATTATTTTCTCTTATTTTTCCACCCCATGCCCAAATAGACTAAGATAGGGTTGTTTTTGCAAAAGCAATCCTTGCACATCTAAATAATCTGTAGAATACCCCAATTATAGAATTACAGAACTGAAAAGGACTACTTAGACCATTACAAGCAGCCTGGTATTCATTCTACTTCAAATTAAAAGCATCCCCATGATGGCAGTTCAATCTTTGCCTTAACATACAGCAGTGGTGTCAAACTGCTGGCCCGCGGGCCGGACACATCATCCGAAAGCCGTGCCCACCCCATTGCCGGCAATGGCAAAACTATCCTGATACGCTGCGCGGTGTCATGTGACGTCATGAGTTTGACATGTCTGACATACAGTATCTAACAAATAGGGCTTATTACGTCATTTGTAACTGATTCCACTGTCAAACTATTATTGAATGTATTTTTTAATCTGTTTTTTAATCTTCTGTTTTTTAATTGTTTTTTTAATGTATTTTTTAATCTTCTGTCTTTTTTAGCTTAAATTCTTTATTCTGAGATTTGCACTGTGTTGAAAGAAAGAAGGTTTTGAGGCATTGTGTGTTATCCATTCAGGACCTGCTTGTCATATCTTTCAACTTTCAAAGCTAAAAAGACTCAAGGGTCTTCCATTTCTCATAATTTGATTTACTTGATCTCTCTTTTCCTACTTCTAAGCATAACATTTAATCTTTGAAATTCACATTTAATAATGCAAGTATGTATGTATATACATGTACGTATGTACAGTATGTACTTATGTAAAATACTGAATTTACATAGTATTGTTCCAAAATAATTTATATTTATACAACATGTAGCATGACGTTTGAAACAAGATGCTTCCAAGTATAATGCTTTATTCAGTGGATAATGGAAGATTTCCAGTAACATGAGCTATGAAACATCTTAATACATGGATTCCAGTATAATTCAAAGAACTGTGGAAACAAAGATAGAAATATTGTATTAGTAGTCTAAAAATAAATTACTTTGCATTAGTTCACTATTCTTGCTCTTGCTGCCTTTGCTTGGGGAACAACTATTTTTTAGAGTTTAGATTCAGCTAAATGGAAACACCTAGTCAACCTTGGCTGATCTCATGGTCCTGAGCAGTCAGCTTTGCTAAGTATTGGGATGGAAAACCAAGATAAGGCAGGTTGTAGATTAGATTGGTAGCAAATAGCAACTGAAACTCATATTTTGATACAAGACAATGACAAACTACTTCATATTATTCCCCCCCCCAAAAAAATGACGTTGTTAGCTGTTTACCTGATAGGAAAAAGTTGAGGAAAACATGTGTGAGCATTTTTCTGTACAAAGTCCTGAATCTGTATAACAGTGTTTGCCATCGCTGATTTTGATGCTTTGTCAATTTTGGTTAATACAAGCTGCCAAAAGACAAAAACATACCCACCAAAAATAGCTTAAAACAAGTTTTTGAAACCTTAAATTATTTTTGAGTTTAGCAATGAATTAGGTTAGGGATACTCACAGGCTGTTCTTTAAAAGAATGAGATCCTGAGGGGCGTGGCTGCCTCAGGGTCGAAATAGCCTTGTTAGGAGGCTCTGCGACACGGGACCTGTAAAGCTGCCAAAGCAGCGCAAACCAGCTGTTTTTCACGGCGAAAAAACCCCTCCTCGGTAGGAGAAGGGGCGAAGAGCTGTGAGTGTGGGTTGAGATCCTCTGAAAGCCCCCCAAAAAAACGTTCGGGGGGGGAAGAAAGAAGACTCCCCGTGCGCTCACAATAGCTCCAGCTCGGAGCAGCATCTGTCAGCTGACAGACCAAGATGCTGAGACCAGCCACCACCCGAGGAACACATCTCAAAGAAGCACAGAGATTGACAGACTGAACGCAGGAGCTTAAAAAGCAAGTATTTCTTATATTTTACCTTGGATCAAATACGTTCACAATAACCAGAAGGCACCCAAAATGGTGACCGCTTTTAATTTAAAGTGATAGGCACCGGAAGAGAAAGGCGGAAGAGAAACTGTAATGCGAAAGAGACCTCTAGAGGGCAGCAGAGACGCATAACTTAAAAACTTTGCAAAATAAACCTAAGGATGTAGACAAGCTCCCCAGAAACGACGATGAAAGAATTAAAAGATGAAATATCAACAACTTTTGAAAAAATGAGGAGAAAGATGGACATGATAATAGACATGTATGCAAAAAGATGGGAGGGAAGGATGGAGACGATGGAGGCAGTGGAACAAAGCAGAGAAATGGAGAAGATGGTGGAAAATCAAAGCAAAGCAGTTATTGAGGACTTGGACCAAACCGGAAAAATGCACAGTGGGGAAATGAGAGAAGATACTGGGAGAAATTCGAAGAGGGTCTGGGAAGGAGTTGAAGAAAAGATGGAAGAGGTGGAGAGACAAGAAGATTTGAAAAGAATTGTTATAAAAGCATGGGGAAAATATCTAGGAGAGGAGGCTAGAAACTTCTCTTGGCAAACTGACAGAATCCATAGAGCATGGCTTATATGGAACCAAGGGACATTGCAAGCAATAAAGAGAGACTTATTACTTGGAAGGGAAGCTGTGCTATGGAAATCCACCTGGCAGAGGAAGAAACCCAGAATTCGACTGAAATGAAGAGAAACTTAATATTTTATGCAAGGAATTAAAGGCAAAGAATTATGGACTGATTTAAGGACTAAGTGTAAGAACAAGAGACATAAGAGGGTGATTAATGGAAGATATATACACGTTGAAGGGAGGGGTGTAATGACATGATAATGATTAACTTTAATAAGAAGACTTGTTTGTTTGATGTACAATGGATAGATTTGAAAAGAAGTGAAACTTAAAATTTATAAAATGTAGTTGGCTTATAATTAAACTTTGATATACGGAGTGAAGAAGGTCTACAAATTTAAAATGATTGTATTAAGCTGAATGGCTTTAACTTGAATTTTTTCTTTGTTTGCATGTACAAATGGATATCTAATAATAAAAAAAATAAAAAAAATAAAAAAAGAATGAGATCCTGACCTTTCTTCTTCCAACTTTTTCTATTTTAAGATATGTTTTTTTAATCTAAATTTCACCAACAAGTTTATCTCTACCTAAAAAAATACACAGCCTAACTAAGCAATCTATATGGGTCAAACAATCAACTGCCATGGTTAGATATAGACTAAATTACAATAGCTGTATTTAAATCCTGCTGAAAGAACTAGAACAAGTTATGATAGTGAGGTTAAATAGAACTAATTTTGGGTCAAATTCTATGCACTTACAAGAGATATAAACAGTCTACGCACCCTTATGATGCCAGGTTTTTGAGATATAAAAAAAAACAGACCAAGATAAATCATTTCACATTTTTTCCATTTTTAATATAACAGATAATATGTACAATTCAACTGAAAAACAAACTGAACAGGGGTGTAGATTTTTTATATCCACTATATACTTCTTAAGGAATGAAGTCCACAAGTCAGTGATAAAGGAAGCACATAATATAGGCAGAGGTATTCAAATTTAGTGCTTAAAAATTCATTTCTTGACAGGTAATGCCATCTTCGTTTAAGCTAATATTCAGAATAGATTATGTTGGAGCAAAAGAGTTTATGTCAAGATTGAACAACTTATTTTAAGATGGAAGGAAATGTATTCATTTTGCCATTATATTTCCAAATTAATTTCTATGAATATGATGGTTAAAATACTGCATACATTTTAGTACAATTTTAAAACCCCAGTTGGTGAGAGCAGAATTTTAATTACAAATATAATTTTATTGTTTCCATGCACATTTCTTACTAAGCTGGAATATAATTCCTAAAAAAAATGGCTGCTTCCATTTTTTCATGAGTTTCTTTTTAAATTATCCAATGTTTCTAAACCTTAACAACTTTAAGATGTGTGGACTTCAACTCTCAGAATTCCCAGTCAGCACATATTGCTATGGTTGAGAAACATTGTCTTAGACAGAATCAATAGGTCTGGCCAGATGGTGTTTATGCTTTCCAGTTACTGTTGTATGATTTTTAGAGAATCTTAATAATGCACACTCATTGTTTTAAAGCAAGTGTTGCTACTTACAACATAAGGAATCCCAAATTCTTCTAACATTTCTACAGCAATGTTGTCCATTTCCTGAATTCCTTCTTTAGCATCTACTAATAAGAATGTACGCTTCAAACTGCAGAAAATAGAAACAGAGCCACAACTTCACATAACTATAATGGGAAAACAAATCAGTCAAATATGAGAAATAGGTGGTTTTAGATTCCTAATTTTTTAGTTATTCAGAAACATTTATATTCTCATTTTACTGTACATTTCTACCATTCTTATGTGGTAAATTCTCCTTTGGGAGGACAACAGAGGTAACCATCATTTTGAGTGAAGAAACATTTTGCTTTTTTGAGAAAATGTGCTGCTTCACATAGAATTGAGGTGACTCAGCAAATTTGAGCAATATGGCTTCACACATACCTTAGGAATTATTTGTAAATAGTAATTATAACAGCATTGTATCTTAGCCATATTGAATAGCTGATTCACCTAAACATTGTTTTGTATGCCCAAGTACACGTCTCTAAATTTTACAACTGTTCCCCCTTTCCTAACCTCACAGAAAAGATTATAATATTCAATCTTACTTTGTGCGTTGAGTTAAATAAGGCTCCACCATCTCTGCAAAATCTTTGGGTGCATTAAAACCGTAGCCTGGCATATCCACCAAAGTGAAGAGTTTTCCCACTTTGAAAAAATTCATTTTCTTTGTGTGGCCCTGGAAAAAAAAAAGAGGAGCTTTTTCTTCCTTACTTCTTTCAAATAAAGCATTATGGAATCTATGAACTTATTTAAAATGTACTTGTAAAAATATCATAAATTCACAACAAAGCCTAAAAATTTATCTGTCATGTCCTGAACATGAAATAAAATAGAATATAAATTTGTAGATTGAAGATATAAAGCAGATTCATTTTTGAAGCAATACTGCAGTGCTGCAAAGTACCTAGAATGGAGTAAAAAGTGTTTGTTTATATGTATCTCATTTTGAGATGCTATTAAAACAACTGAAGTAGTTTCAATTTTCAGGCAATATTTTCAGCCAGGGTAGCCAATGGATGGAGCTAATATGGAGCTATATCCAAAGTATCTTGAGAACACTAACCTGTTCCCAACTTAACAGAAACTTTATACATATATATTTTAGGCCTATATAATAAAGAAATAACGCCTGTGTAGTATTTACAGGTCTGCCATGTAAATTCTCAATCTCACCAGATCAAGCAGATTTTCTGTTTAAGTTTCTGGGATACAAATTAAACATTTGCCCATCATTGAAAACCCTGATAAAAGCAGAGTCCCAGGTCCCATGGAGTATTCTACTCAAATTCACACATGAGAAAGTTTGGTATAAGACCGGGACATATTCCTGTACCCTATTTATGATGAATAAAACTTGAATAGGTTGACTGGACAGAACAACATGTATATTATTTGCATATTCTGTAATCCCTCATTAATACAGGCATCTAACACTTTAAAATTTTCACCCTCTAATTATGAAACTATGTTAAATGTGTACAATGCACTTATTCAAAAATTTCCTAACACCTGCCCTTAAAACTATATTATTTCAGATACAAAGTTTCACAATACAGATATAACTTGTCTTGCTTTTTCTTTATTCATTTTGAAGGTGAATGTAATCTATCTTCACAGGAAACTTACGGGATGTTTGGAAATTCTGACTTCAACATCAGGTGCCAATGAAAACAATGCTTTTATTAAAGATGATTTCCCAACATTGCTTCTTCCTAAAAAGCAAACCTAGAAGAGAAAGTTAGAGTGATTTCACTATTCCGTTCATGATGCAATAAAAGACACATCATTTAAACAAGGCATGTTGATAGTAGCCTGGAGCTCTACAGATATGTTGGTTAGTATCAGGAAGCTGGTGTCTTTAATATCAACCTAATCTCTGCAGAGTCCTGAAAGGGGGCCTGGGTCCAGCAATGTATACAAATGGAATTCCTGATGAAAACACTTTTTTTGTAGCCCTACAGAAATCTCAAGGTTTGCAAAATGTAGGAATATTTATAGAAGACATGTACAGTAGTCCTTCTAGGAAATGGAAACCATTGAGAAATTCTATGGGCTATTCAGTAATCCAGAAGCAAATTCTTAATAGGAGAGTAAGCATATGAAAACCATATTCTAATTTTATTCTTTTATGAATCTTAGGCTGCATTGTAACACTGCATCCACAATCTTTTTAAGGAGGAGTCAGCCAATGGGAGGCATTTTGTCTTGGCCTCACATATGGAGAGGGGGCAACTGGGATCTAATCATATATTTGAAATAATCAGAACTGTACTTAAACACTCCTTCTGGTCTCCAAAACATGGTCCTGACACAAATTGGTTATTTCTTCTCTTGCTAGCATCAAGATTTAAACTTTGCTGCCACCCAATGGAGGTTAAGGTCTCATCAGCAGTCACCTTAAGTGACTTCAAGCAAAAGACAGTCTAAGAAGTGTTTTTTTAATTATTAAACCAAATTCACACAAACTGACAGTTATAATTTATAAGCAAATGCTAGCTAAGCAACAAATCAGGTGGTTCAGTATTTTTTCTAGAACATAGCAAGCTATATGTAGTTTTCACTAGGGCAAGACTGCTGGTCCTTGTTTTTGTAACATAATACCAAATACTGTTCTTGGGGACCTGATGTTGGAGCTGACAGGAATAAGATACTTTATAGTAACATGGCAGGAGGTCAGTATAAATTACAACACTCTTTGTAGATGAGAGCATCTGAAGCTATCTTTGCTGATACATACCTATCTTACAGAGTTCCGTAAAAGTACAATATCAATCAAGGGAAGCCATGCTGCGAAGCTACTGATACAGTCATTTTTCCGACAGAGCAAACTTCATAATAATTATTATTAAATTTATATGCTTCCTGATTCCCAAAGACTCAGGATGGTGTATGCCTTTTGGCATCCTCTTTGAGCACTCTTAGTCTGTGTAAGAATCAAAGTCAATGTGCTAGTCTAGTTCAATCACAGGAAACCCAGACATTACATGATTCCCACTGACGTTGCCACCATTATCTGAATAGCTGCCAAATTAACCAGAGCACCTACTGTACTTAGCTGCTGAACATTTAGATATTAGGATGTTTTCTATTGCTGAATTTAGTAAGCCAGTGCTACATTCAGGCATAAAGTTTCTTGCTTTCTGATAGGGGAAATCTATCCTTTGGACTTCTTCTGAGGCCAATTGGAGAAACTTCTGAATCTAGAGGTGCCATCATTGCTTTTGACCATTCCAAAAATGTTATGAACATTACAGATACTTCCATTTGTGATGCTGCTTCTCTTGATGACTAGAGGACTTTAGAAAGTCCCTTCTGTAGAGGTACAAATTGTCTCCATTGAGAAATTGTTTTTCCCCAAGTCCCACAGAACCACTCTAAGAGGACTAGGTATGACTTGAATTGCTCTCCTCTTTTAGCTCTGTGCTCCTGTTCTTAGCATGTGCCATCCTAGTGAAGAGAAGGCAGCAGATCTGCTTACGTGATTTTCTTCGCCCAGAGTGGGAAAAACCTTCCTGACGATCTCTATGCTACCTCTATCTGCTGGTTAACACTTGGATAGAAGGTCACTTGGAGATCAATCGTGGACCATCTGCAGTCTCCTGTTAGGGAAGGGAGGTATGTGTTTTGGAAGGTATTATAGTTGGAACCAAGCAGTTCCTACTACCTGTTGTATCTGGCCCTTCTCAGCTTAGTAAAATCCACATAAATATTTCTTTAAGAGTTTTATTTAACACATTTCAAAAGATTCACTTCAAAGCAAGCTGCTGGCAGTTTGTTGGCCGGAACGGCCCAGTCTGATTTATGTACATTTAGTTTAAACATTCTCCCACCTTCCAATTAACTCACTCTTTATCTCACATTGTCCAAGACTTCATTAATCTTCCGTAGATTTCAAGAACACCAGAAAACTGAGTTCAAACGAACTCGGTGATGCATCAGACTGCCTCTTGATATTAACGTTGCTCGTGACAAAGAATTAGTCTCTTCTTCCTCTTCTAATATAGTTTTCAATACGTCACTTCCTTTTTCCACTTAACTGACACCTCCGCCTATCAAACCTTCGGAATCTCGGATCAAGCCATCTATCTTCCTGTTCCAAATCTGACTCATCACTTTGAGAGTCTGACTCAGATTGCATACAAATCTCCTCATTGTCTAGCTCGGCTGCCGGGAGGGGGAAATACCCAGAGGGGCCTGGTTGTGCTTCGTCATCCTCTGATATGTCCCCAGCCGGTCTAGAGACACTCACAACACTACCTATCCACAACTTTTAGTCATCCACAGCCATAAGTGCTGATTACCAAATGGTATAGTAACCAATCATCTTTATGTCGCTTTTGAGGGGGTAGCTGCTCCTGAGCTCCAAGTATTTTCTGGTTGCCCTCAACTAGTACTCAAAACAGAGCAGTGAATCAGGTGAGAAAAATCCCCTACCACACAAGTTAGAACATACTTGTCATGCTGTTTGCTTCTTTTACAAAATGACAGAGCTTTCCTGATTAGTTGCCATCTCTGCAACTACTAAATACTAATCCATCCCTCCTCATGATGTCATTGTGAACAAAGAGCTGGAATCTTGTCCTTGTTGGTTGCCTCACATGAGCAAATGCTTGTGTTGCTTCTCTCCTATGACTCTTCTTCCTCCTCCTCAATAAAATTCCTAAATCCTCTTTCTCTCAGTTCTTCATTCATGTAAAATGAAGCCAAGGAGAAGTCCTTCCTCTCTTGCAAAAGGCAGAGCTAAGATTGAGAAGATGGGTTAGACTCCAGTGTTTAAACTCTACTTTCTAGCTCAAGAAGTGAAGTTAACCCATTCCTGACGTTTTAGCTAGCCAGGATCAATATTTTTTAATTCAAACTCACAAAACTTCCTAAGCTACAATAAAATGGTAGGAGTTATCTTAGTGTTTCAAACTTGTCCCCAAATTCCTGTAAGACTAAAGTAATACTGATGTACAGAATTTAAAAGAAGAAAATATGGGAGAAATATGTGCACTCAAATAATAATTTCAGTTCTGAACTACAATTGTTTTCATTGAGTTGCCAATGTTACAAGATTAGCTTTATTTGTAGTTGCTACTATTTTTGTTTTGTGGATCTTCCCCTTTAAAAACCAAAGCAACAACAAACAAAAATGAATTTGGATTATATTTCTTACAAAACCAGATAAGTACATTGAAGGACAACACTGATGTAAAATAAAAAGAGATAAACAGAGACAGTATGAATCAGCCTCTGTTTATCTTTGAGTCATTTATAAAGAAACAATAAATGATTAAGTAGATATTTAATCTCTTAATGGTCCATCAACAGAGTTACATTTGCAAGTCTGCTATTTGGGCAGAATCCACATCACAAGGACCAAATATTTGTTTACAATAATAGAGATATTTTGTAATTAAAAAAATATTTCTATAACCTGGACTTTTAGAAACTCTTTGCTTTCCTCCATATGCAATTCCCTGCTCAACATGTCAAATAGCATAATTTTGATTCCATTTGTCCTCCTTCCTCTTAAACCTAAATAATAAAAATGGAACCTCTTTTTCATTGATCTCACCTCAGGTTCAAACATTTGTGGGGCATGATCCATCCGGACAGCAGAAGTGGAATAATCAATAATATGTTGATGTGACGGAATGAAAAATATCTCTGCTCTCTGGATGTCATTCTTGTTAGGTCGGAAAATGTAGAAGGATGATGTGTCCACATTAGGAGACAAGAATCTTGCCAGATCTTGGAGAGGAAAAGTTATGGCACTAAACTGTTTTTCAGAGAGCTGCTGAACTTCTGAAAACGAAGCATATTGTACAGGAATCCTGCTTTGGGTCATAAGCCATCTCTGTATTAGGCTGATATATCTGCTAGATTTTGACAATTGATGCACCTTCACACAGAGATTTTTCATCACCAAGGCAACTCACTAACTCTGTGTGTGTGTGTGTGTGTGTGTGTGTGTGTGTGTGTGTGTGTGTGTGTCTTCAAATGGGGAATTTCAAGTCCAAATTTCTAGTGAGAAAAAAAGAAGAAAAAGTTAGCAACCATGATTGCTTTAACTCAGCTTTCTCTAACCTGGTGCTCTCCAACGGGGTTGGCCTTCAATTTTTATCATCATCTGTCATCTATCTTCAATGGATGATGGAAGTTATCATTCCAAACATCTGGAGAGCATTTGGGTTGGGGATCGCCTCCGTAGGTAGTTAAAAAGTGAGGTAGAGGCTGTACAAATCTAATAACTAAATAATACCACAAACATCTACCCTTCCTTTTACTCCTGCCCCCTGTAGCATTTTTTTAACAGTTGCTGGCTAAAAAAAAATATGCATCACGCCATCCTGCATTTGCTCCTACTGAATGAGATTCAATCATGTCAAAGAAATAATTTCCTTTTGCTACCGGTAGATCAGATATTTAAAGGCAGATGTTTTTTGGGGGGGGGAGGGAGGAAAGCTGCAATAAAGATTTAGCAATAAACAAAAGATAATCTGGAAGACGGTGCAGCAGTAACTGTAATTATTATATAAAATCCATACATTAAAAGAGCTAAGTGATTAAAAAAAAAAAGAAGTGCATTTGAAGCAGCGGAGTTGCTTCTCCAATGTGATTTCCTTCATAGGACAGGACATTAAATCGGCAAAGACTGAACACAGAAAGGAAACTTCAATGCAACCTGATTGCAGGGACGGAGGTCAAAAGAAGATACGCACGGACACAACAGAAACCAAGGTCTCAACATTCACGCGTCTACCGTACCAGCACGGAAAGCCAACACGCCTTACCCGGAAGCCGGGATTGCTTGCTCTGACGTCTTTGACCCGGACGCCGGAGAACATAGAGATAGAACAGAAGTAGCTCTATCGGTCCTCTTTGAATAAGGTTATTCAGACATTATTTACAAGGCAGTTTAAAAAACAAATCACGTTGTATACCCGTGATGGAACCTGAATGAATTAAAAAGTAGTTCCGTTCCGAAATTTTTACAGATGTGGGAATTTGGCTTTGGCAATGATTATGAATTGTATTAAACTTTTGGTTCACCTTTTGCTCTTAGCCGCAATGCGGTTAGTTTTTGGCGTAGCATGTTGTGTGAATGAAATCATTGTGGCTTATTCATCAAACAATGGATAACTCCATAAGAAAGAGGTGATCAAATAATAGTACCGCACATTTTGACCGGGGAATTTGTGGCTTTTCATGTGTAAGCAGCTTCATAGGTATATCAGTTTATTTAAAATGAATTTACACCATTTATAAGCAATAGGAATTTATCAAGAGTAGACACAGAAGTTGTCTTTTGGGATAACTAACATTCTTGGAACATTTATAAGGTTAATAAAACAACTGTTTAACATGAAATATGCAGGGTATTTTCTCTACAGTTAGTGATCATGCTCTGCTTCCAAATAGAGCCTCAACTTCATGAGCCGTCTTTCTGATGAATTCAGGTTTACCTTATCGAAGTCTATGATAAGCATTACAGGCTTAAACCGCTTGATTTTTGTATGTAAACCTCTTTGAAATTAAGATGACTAAAACATATGATGAACAGCTGCAGGATTTAGGTTTGGCTAGTCTGAAGAAAAGAAGAAATAGGGGTGACATAATAGCAGTATTCCAGTATTTGACGGGCTGCCACAAAGAAGAGGAGGTCAAATTATTCTCCAAAGCACCAGAGGGCAAGACAAGAAATGATGGTTGGAAACTAATCAAAGAGAGAAACAATCTGGAATTAAGGAGAAACATCCTAACAGTGAGGACAATTAACTAGTGGAACAGCTTGCCTTCAGAAATCGTGTGCGCTCCATCACTGGAGGTCTTTAAGAAGAGGCCAGACAGTCACTTATCTGAAATGATATAGGTTCTCCTGCTTGACCAGAGGGCTAGACTAGAAGACCTCCAAGGTCCATTCCAGCTCTATTCTGATTCTGAAATGAAGCTGTCAGAACAAAATGTTTGGTTTCAAAAACTCTTGAGTCCCTGACATTCTATCTGTAAGCAGTAAGAACACAATAATAATTTCTTGTTTGATAGCTAGGTGGCAATACAGACAAAAAAACATTTTGCTAGGAATATAGTTAAAAAGTTGAGTTGGGGAAAACTTGAAATTTTGTGTCTGGTTGTCAGTTGACCTGATCCAAACCTTCAAATCTATTTTGCTTATGTTTTTTACCTACTTTTTTTCCCTATGGCAAATGTTGATCAAAAACCCTATTTGGATATACCCTGGTAGTCACAAAAAGTTTTCAGGTCCTTTATCTTGTAAGTGTGTGAGTAGTTATGGATTTGCTTTGTCCTTGTGCAAAATTTGGGCTTTTCCAACCATGTTAATATGCCTGTTAGTAGGAATAACACCATTTAGCTACATAAGACCTGGGATGTTAGTAAATAGAGGGAACAATAATTAATTATACAGTAAATTTAATCTGATTTACATTTATGAATAGGTATTCAGGAAAGGAATAAAAGAAAGACATATTTTTCAGAAATATAAAGTTAATATTAAATATTTGTCATGATTATTAATGTTAATATTTAGTATTAAATTATGTGTATGGATTATTTTCTATAATAAAATATTTATCTAATAAAAGATAACATAAATCCACCGTTCCTAATAGTTGTGGGTAAAATTTATAAATTTATAATTTTTATAATTTATAATTTTTTTTCATGAGACTTACAGAAGAAATTTTCAACAAGAAGCTAAATTTGTTAAATATTTGACAATGCTGTTACAATTCCAAGTGGCTGGGGAATTCCAAGAGTTGTAGTCCATACATCTTAAAGTTGCTGAGGTTGAGAAACGCTGGCCTGAAGCTTGGGGCCTCAATATGAGCCACATTCTGAAAACAGAATTTTTCTGCTGATGCATACAGTATGTACAGGAATAAAAAAGCAATTTTGCCTGTAAGTCTTGGTTGTTTTTTTTATAACTTCTCAGACAGTTTCTAATTATAGGCTGATGACACAGGCATGACATGGCAAATATAGAAGCCAGATTCTGGTGGAGAGAAAAGCATTGTCAAATAGATAACAAATTTAGCTTCTTGTTGAAAATTGCTTCTCATGGAAAAATAAATTAGCACTTTGTCTATTATGTAGATATTTCTTACAATAAATTATTTTAAAACGCCTGTGTTTTTTACATGATGAAGCAGTAATGTTTACATTGTATATCTTTGCAGGCCCAATTCTGCTTCATCCTGTTCCTTGCTGCTGTGGTTAAATTTTTGGTATATAAGATACATGAAATTATGGGGGGAAATCCATATTTATTCAGCCAATAATAACTGGTGGGAAACCACATCATTGATACTTTTGGTCAGAGAATGCTGAATCTACAACAAAAATAGTATTTGGTTTCAGCAAACTGGGATCTCAGGTTATCTATTTTGTCACAGAATACATTCAAAGTATGTATAGTCAGGGCTTTTTTTCTCATAGAATGCCCAGAATGGAGTTCCGCACCATTTTTGCATGGAACCTTGTAGGGTAGGCAAGGCGGGTTGTATGACGTGTGTGAGTTCCGGTACCTTTTTTTTTTAAGAAAAAAAGCACTGCGTATTATAATAATAAATAACATCTACCCCCAGCTTGGCACCTAAGTAATGTCTAATGGGTTGTGCCTCACAAAGACTAATAAAAATGTGTTTGATCAAAGACAGTGAGCTTAATTAGGAAGGTTTTAAACTGAATGCTCTGAGAATGAAAGAAGAAGGTAAGAACATTTAATAAAGCCTTGATTCTTCTAGGGATGTGAGAACATGGTGTTATGGGATCTATTAAACTCAACAAAATATCAGGAAAAAAGACTCATGGTTCATGATCCTTACTGTCTTATACTGGTTCACAGAGCATGAGAACACAAAGGCATATATGCAAGCATTCTTAGAAAATAAAATGATAGATGAGGGCCTCTGTTACGTTTATCTTATTGAAATCAGCATTTTATACTTTGTCACATTTGCTATGGCAAATAATCTATAAGAGCATCCACTTTTTCCACAAAAAGGAAAAAAGGTTGGGAGTGGATAAAAATGGTGGTTTTATCATATGAATACCATACTTAATTTCCATTTAGTGGCATCTGCTGTTTATATATATTTTCTTTTTTATTTGTTTATAGTATAAAATACAAAAAACAAATAGAAAGAAAAATAGAGGAAGGGAAGGGGAAGAGAAGAGAAGAGTGCAGAAAAGAATGGAAAAAGAAAGAAAAGGTGTTGACTTCCAACTCCCTTTGGTGCAGTAAAATAAGATAGTAACATCAAATCTCAACTCTTTACTTTACATGATAGTATAAACTAGCCATTTCTATATTAACAAATCTTTCTTATCAGTAAAACCCAAAATCAAAGTTTCATTTTTTCCACCTCAAGCACTCAAGTCTAGAAGCAGTTTCCAAGTAGAAACAAAAGTACTTATGTTTTTTTCTTTTATCAAAACAGTCAATTTAGCCATTTCTGTTAACTCCATTTATATGTATTATTATCAAAGGGTACTATTGAAAGAAAAATCATCAGGTCCAGTTCCAAGCTGGGAGTAAATAAAATGGAGGCTAAGATGCTGGAAATAAAATGGAGACTAGCTGTTTGGAAAGAAGGTTTTAATGATGAGCAGAACCAGCAACAGCATGCAGTTCTGGGACAGCTGACCAAATGAAGTTGAGAGTGGGTGGATCTATATAGGCCTCTGAGACTTTGAAGTGGAAATGTTTCTGGGTTGTGCAATGAGGTGGGCTTTTGTGTCTTTTACTAGTCTAATGGTAGTGAGTTAATCCTGTTATGTCCTGAAGGTCATGTCCTGTCCTTGGAGCTGGGTGGGGGAATGCAAATTCTTAATCCCATCAGTTGTAGGGGTTAAAGGCTTTTGCTTATGAATACTGTGCCCCAGTCTTTCTGAATGGATTACCAAATTTGCATTTCTAAAGAGTGACCTCCTCAGGTTTCTGTCTCAGAAAAGGGAGACTGGGGTCTTTTTCTGCTTAAAATTTTATCTTCATTTCTCCTTCAGGGTAAATATTCTATCCTGCCTCTTTTAATATTTCCTTCTCTGGGGGAGGAGGTGCTGACTTCCCACAATACCTTGGCAGAAATGCTGTGTTTCTTAGAAAACTAAACTATTGTATCATTTTGTGTTAGTGGAAATTAATAGTTATTTCCTTTGTGTAAACTTGTTTTGAACTTAAACAGCCGCCAAAAGCATAGAACCATCCTTAGTACCCAATTTAAGCATTGGTTTTGTTTTTATTTTTCTCTCATACTTTATTGTCCTACTTTAATATTTTTGTTCATAAACTGCAAAATACAGTACTTGGGAAGCTTGAAGGTTTTTAAAAAGTTAAGCATTTTTTTAATTTACACTATAAAGATGTAGGAAAAAATGACAACAGTGATGTTTTTTGACTAAGACAATTTTACTACCCATAACATCTTTCATCACACCTAGCTTAGAGAAAGTACATAGCTTCTCCTGCTCTTTTCTTTAACAGAGAAGAAGAGGTAGAGAGCTCAGAAGAAACAGCCTTAGAGGGCTTTGCTATTTCTGCCCTCAAGCATCAGTTGCCTGAAGGTTTAGCTGACTCTGCCTAATTGTAGGGGCAGTCCCAAACAGTAAATCAAGTCATTTATCAAAATTTGAAAATATTGGGCTTTTTTTCCCCTCTCCCTATGAAATAGAAAAAGAAGTAATCACATTTTATCTGTTTGACTCTTAAAGTTGTTTTTAATTGTTCTAATGTTCTTTTAAAGTGCCAATAAATGTATGGTTGATTTCTGTTTTTATATATTAAATTATAGCCAATTTGTTATGTAATAGCTTTTCAATTTACATGAAAAGATTGACAGAAAATTTTTGTGGAGATCAAATAGAGAAGCTCAAAGCAGACTGTTTTGAGACAGTGCCTCGATTCAGCCACCTTCTTCTTTTTCTTTGCATTTTATTGGAAAAACTTATCTTTGCAAGACAGCAGCTTTGTTTAGGGAACAAATTAGAAAAATGCTTGATCTGTTTCCTCAGTGATCACATTTTCACTGTAAGCACAGGAAGTCTTGCGCAGTGCAAAGACGATTGACAGAAGCAAAATTGTTAATCAGCTGCCGCAGAAATTAAAGGATGTTAAAAGGAGGAGAAAGATGCCATATGAAATAAAAATGTTCACCAAAAGATGCTCATTAGAACAACAAATGGTTGTACAATAGAATGGATCAAATAGACAAAAAATTGTGTGAACCATGGAAGCAAAATGCAGTGATTTTATTATGAAGATTTGGGGTGCCGGGATCCTTCTCACTATTATGATGGTCATGGCAGTATCTGGTAAGTTCACTACGTTAAAGTAAGTAAAGATGTTTCCTTTCCATGGAACATTTGCTTCTCTGTTTTGCAAAGGAGCAGGATATATTTAAACAATTTTTAAAGAAAGAATATTTTGTAAGTAGTTGTCAACACCTACATTCCTAAAGCAATGGTCCTTGCTTTATCATGTTGAAAGTTAAGTGGCATTATATGTGTGTGTTTATATGATAACCTGAAGAATAACAGTTAGAAACAGTGAGAAAAACGGTGAGAACAATGGATAATCTAGGTTATAGTAATATATGTACTTAGTAATTTATTTTATTTCTTTATTATTTTTATATTACTGTTGGTTTATGTTTTTATTCCATAATTTTTCCAAAATTCAGGGTTGCACATATTGTGTTTCGTTCACACATTTTATATTCACAGCCATCCAGACTATGTTAATAGATGGAAAATGGCCAGCTCATGCTATGAACTTTACAGCGAGTAACTAAAAAGTATCACCTTAGTTCTAATCTAAACACTATGCCATATTGACTTTGCATCACTATGTATACATGCACAATGATGCATGACGTTTTTATGTGAAAACTACAGTATCCAGTTGAATGATTCTGGAAGCCACTTTCAAATTTGACCTTAGTGAATAAGGTGCCTTGTTTAATATATTTTTGAATGCTATTTGCCAAATAAATAAATTATTCAGTTTTATAGATATTACAGTAAAGACTAAAGTCTATAAATTTATGCTCTTGTATTATGACTCTTTATTGAGCTATCCCTATAAGGAGAAATTGTTCAAAAGAGTATGATATTTTGCAAACATTTTATTTAGATCAAAGATGCTCTTCAAGGGGTGCTACTCTGCTTGTAGGAGATAATGCAAAATGTATTATAATTCAGTATGCCAAGCATGCTGTTATATGTCAAATCATCTGTTTCCTTTGTTAAAACATTGATTGAGCCAATCCATGCTATGGAAAAAAACCAGGAATAACGGAACAACAAAATTGGAAGAGACCTTGGAAGTCTTGTAGTCCAACCTGCTTTTTAATTTATTTATTGATAAATGTACAAAGAATGTTTTTGAAAATGTTAAGAGAGTATTTATTAGACCAACAAATTATTCCAATACAAACAAAATAATACACAATAAAAAACATCCTTCATAGGCAAAATCAAATAATAAAAGAGCTGTGATTAAAAAAAAGAAATCATGCCCCAGTCTTTATAATACTAGAGCCCCAAAGAACTAAAAAAGCCCTAAATTAATAGTAACAATAAAAATGAAAAACCTGTAATTAAAAAGGGGTGACAATAAAGGATTATGTCCCATAGATGCTCTGGATAAGTTTAGCTTTTGGTGGTTTTTGGAAGGCTATTACAAAAGGCAGCATTCTAACTTCTGGACAGAGGTTACATCATTGAAAAACAATGCTTTCTAGCCATAGCTGTGCTGACATCATGAAAATGAATTTGTGTGTTCTCTTATATGAAGATGATATGTGAGTTACATAAATACCTGAATAATATTCAGGAAATGTTAGACAATAATATAATGCCACAAACATGAATCTGAAAATTAATGCATCAAAGGCAGTTGTCTTTGACAGGAAATGTGAAATGAAACTTGGAAGTTATATATAAATGGTGAAAAATTAGTTGTGTAGTAAAACTAGAAGTTATAATATCATAAATAAGTGTGTGCTGAATGATGCAAAAGTGAGTGACTGGGGCAAAAGAAGTACATTCAAGTGGTTTGGATATATAGAGGGATTGAATGACAATTGAACTTGAAAGCAAACAAATGAGGGAAGAATTAAGGGATTGAGAAAAAGGGCTGATAGAGAAAATCATGGTCGAGTAGAGTTGGTGAGATCCTCAGAAAAAGAGGAGTGACAAGGCTACTGTATAAAATGGTAGTGGATGAATCAATATGGTAGAAGAAAGAATGATTTGTAGGCATAAAAAAGTGGAGAGAAGTATATTGAATGGTTTAATGTAAATTCAGTTTAATTTGATTTCTGTTTCTTTTTAAATTCTCTTTTTAGTACTTTTAATATTTTTCTATGCTTTGCATAATGTACTTTATTCTGAAAGGGTATAACGCATTGGGTTCTCAGAGGTCACTGGAAGATTAGGCCATTTGTTAACCATTGTTTTGAATGTGTTGCTAGCCACTCAAAGTTACATTTGTTAAATGGGCAGCCATATAAATCAATTTAATAAACAAGCGAATAAATAATGGCCTGTTCGTACTCTTTTGTGAGTAAATCTTTCTAAGCTAATAATGAAATCATCTTTTAAAGGTGGATATTACCAGGCCAAGTTAGTCTGCAACATCTTCTTTACCTCCTGCTTACCTATAATGACATTTCTATATCTTTCCAGTTAAATCCAGTAAATATGCAATGCTTGGAACAACCATTGAATTGCACTGTCCTGCAGAAAGATATAATTTGACAGTATGGCGGGTGAACTTTGAAAATGGAACATATTGCCTTTTATCATTTAAGAGAGAGAACAATACCATAGCCAGAAACTGCAGTATGAACATGGATTGGGTATCTAGACCAGAAGAAAATTCTGCTGTTCAGATAAAATCATTTCAAATGTTCAATGAAGGAATATATAGATGTTTCATTGCTACTGCTAAAGGAATGTTAAACAATGAATATGAACTATCTCTATCAGGTAAGAAACAACATATTTAAAATCACCATTTTGGATTCTTACAGTCGGAACTGTTCTTTTTTCCAAACATTTATATCATTTTTCAGGTGATATCTCAAAACAGTTTATAATATTAAAATGCAAACTTATAAAATATAGTTTCATGATTAATACATTTGTTCTGCTTTTACTTGTTCTTGTAATATCCTGTTTCATTAATGAGCTTAAGGTACAGAGGTACCTTCAGCATTATTAATCTAAGATTGCACCTATTATAGTAGGCTTCCCTCGGGTATTTCAGTGTAGCAATGCATTGTTTACATTTATTGCTAATATTTGCAGGCATTTCCAGACATTTTCTAGGAAACTTTTACCATCTTTCTGCTTTCAGAAGTGGGGAGCAGTAACTGCAAATTGTTATGGAGTATCAGCCACCTTTACTCTGAACTCTTATCTTCATTTAAAGACCTGGCAAAATGTAGGAATTGCTAATTTTTGAGAAGGAATTTGAAGCTCCACCTTCCATATTTTTCAAATACCAACATATTATATATGCAATATTCCTATAACTCAACAGATCTCACTGTTTCATTCCAATTTATATAGGTATTCTTAGAATACTTTAGTACAGCATGTGTTCAGTAGAATATGGGATCATAAAGCATTTATATTTATCAGTCCATCATTTCCTGGAGTAAGGCTAGACCTCACAATTTTTTTCCTTCCATTGGGTTAACTGCTCATGCAATGCTCACACATGGAACATTTGGTAAAACTTCCAACCCATCTTTCCTGATGCTTTTTTTTTTCAAAAATAGGGGGAGAGACTTTCCGTGATGGTTTTTATGAGTAATAGAGCAATTTTATTATCAGCACTGTGCAACTGACTAAGAGGGATTAACACAGGATTGACTGATGATTAATTTGTGAGATTTGTGTTGCAAGAATGGAAAACTTGTTAAGAGGAGGGGGTGGAAAGAAGGGAGGGACCGCCTACTTTTTTTTGTACTCAAAGACAGAAAATTAAACTAAGAAAAGAAAAACTCATCCAAAATTAAATATGTGGAAGCAACCTGAGCGTATATATCAGGGGTTCTCAACCTTGGCAACTTTAAGACTTGTGGACTTCAACTCCCAGAATTCTGGGAGTTGAAGTCCACAAGTCTTAAAGTTGCCAAGGTTGAGAACCCCTGGTATATATTATCAATTGCTCAAATGCATGCTTTTTTCTAGTGACCTCTACTTCTCAAGGTTATTTGGTGCATTCCTTTTGTTTACAATGTAAAATGGGTATTTTCCTGTTTTATGTATCATATGCCTACTGATTAGCGAAAGTGATTGGAAATCTGATAGCAAAATGCCTCTTAGACTAAGCGGGGTGCTAGCTTGGTAAATGTAATTAATTATTTCTTATATGTCCCATTTCATTTTAGTGTCTCCACAAGTGTCCTTGACTCAGGCCAATGGCACCGTTGTGTGCAAGGCAGCTGCAGGAAAACCAGCTGCAGGGATATCCTGGAATCCACCAGGAGACTCTCAAAGTATGACAGAAATATTGGCAAATGGCACAAAGACCGTCATCAGTACATATAATATGAAAAATGTTAACGAAGATAAGCTTACGTGCCTGATCTCCCATCCTACTGGGGGAAAGTCACTTAACTTACCTCCACTAGGTAACTTTAAGCATTTAATCATCAGTTTCACTTGCCAAGTCACATTCAGTTGATACTAATCTGGAGGTCTCTGTTCTTTGTTGGTATTTTAAATAAGTCAATAATCAGTAATATATCAGGTTGTCTATGTAGCTGAGTGCTATTTACTCTGATGGACAAAGCTTTTTAAGGTCTTTCCTATCATCACATATGGTCTACTGATGGACGATGGTTCTTCCCTAACTGGACTGATCCTCCTTCAATCATTCTTGCATGTTAATAAAACAAATTTCCATCATTCTTTAATTATTTTTATGTTAATTTCTTAAGTAATGGGAATTGGGGAAAGGCTGTGCTTATTATTAAACTATTGATGTTGGTACTAGTTACAAAGTACTAGTTAGGTATTTCAAAAATTAAGTTAGAACTAGCAATGAATGCTCTTAATACTAGAAGGAAAGTACTGTTTAATATTTTCTTTTTCTAAAAATGAGGGTGGCTAGAATATACATGATCCCCTCTCTGCCTAAAATGCACAGTCTGAAAATAACAGTTACAAGGCAATTCGGAAATAAACCTCCGTTTGAGCATGTGCGAGAAATAGGCGGGTATAGCGACGCCTGTACTATGGCACCATGCACAGTACTTCAGTAGGCAGTGAGGAGTGGAAGGAGAAGGTTGTGTTGCAGTTGACTCATCTGCTAGATCAGCGGTTCTCAACCTATGGGTCGCGACCCCATTTGGGGTCGAACGACCGTTTCGCGGGAGTCGCCGGACACCACGGTCCGCCATTTTGTTTTTGTTTTTTTGTCACGTGCGCGCCGCACATGCGCGGATCGGCCTGTCGCGGTCCGCCATTTTGTGTTGTTGTTTTTTCGGCGCGCGCCGCGCATGCGCGGTTCAGGCCATTGCGTGCACCGCGCATGCACGGATCGGCCCATCGCGGTCCGCCATTTTGTGTTTTTTTTTGTCGCGCACGTGCCGCGCATGTGCGAATCGGCACGTCACACGCGCACGCGCGCATTGGGGTCGCACCGCGCATTGGCGGCGCAAGTGGGGTCTCAACCTGAAAAAGGTTGAGAACCACTGTGCTAGATCAATTGAAAATGAACCCTGCCATAGAAAATCCCGCCAAATGTGAAGTGCGTGCAGTCATACACACTCACCAAAGAAACCCAAAAAAGCTCAGCAAACATTATCTGCCAGAAAGGTTATGGTAACAGTATTCTGGGGTGCCAAAGAAGTACTGCTTGTGAAGTTCATGGAGTGTGGTTTGACCATCAGTTCAGAAGTCTACTGTGAAATGTTATGAAAACTCAGATGAGCCATTTATAACAAGTGTCAGGGCATGCTGACTTCTGGTGTGGTGTTGGTTCACAATAATGCTTGCCTGCACACCGCTAGACACACCCAAGAACTTTTGAAGCAGTTCCGTTGGGATGTTTTTGATCACTCCCCCCCCATAGTCCAGATTTGGCACCAAGTGATTACCACCTCTTCAGGCACATAAAACAGTGGCTTGTGTCACACCGCTTCGACAATGACAATGTGCTTCACGATGCTGTTACAGGGTGGCTTCATTCCCAGGCAGGAGATTTTTTTGCAGAAGGAATTTCAAACCTTGTAAGACGTTATGACAAGTGCCTCAATTTGAATGGCAATTATGTCAAAAAGTAATGTAATATTGTAATTTTCTAATGTGTATAATAAAAATTCTGTATCTGTGAGTGTCTGTCATTGATAACTAAACAGAGGTTTATTTCTGAATTGCCCTCGTATTTCTGTGGAAAGATTGGATATTTACATTTCTATTAATATTTATTTCTGTGACTTCTTACAGCTTAAAGCAATAAAAGATTTCACAATGAATAAAAAGTATTGGCTGGCTTAATGACCTTTTAAAGTACAAAATATGAATCTACCTAGGAACGTATCTAAATTATGACCAGTCATTCTATATTCTTTTCTGACACCTTTTTGCTAATTTAACATATTAAGGCTATAATCTCTCCTACTTATTATTTCTCACAAATTCTCAGATAAAATTGAAGAAAAGGAAAGTTCTACCATGATAATTCTCTATAGCTGTCTTACTGGTCTTTTGGGAATACTTGGATTTTTACTTTCCATCTATCTATGGAGGTTCTGTAGAAGGTATGTATACCAAGTTTTAACTTAAATCATGTCATGGTTCTTTCATTATTTATCAAAGATGGTCACGGCAACATTTGTGGGGTAGAGGCGTTGGCAAAATGGCAGGCAAAACATTGCAATACAAGCCCCCTCCCTTAAAACCCACACAAAAGGGGTGCGATTTGCATCATGTCACTCTGCCTGCCCTTCCCCATCCCCCTTGCAGACACTGCTGGAACATCAGGACCATTAGCTCAATGAACATTGCAGTGTTGCTTGTGCAATGAAATGTAAAATGAGCGGAAAAGCAAAAGGGCAAAGAGTTATGTGAGAATGATGGTAATTCTAGAGCAGAAGGACTCAGAACCACGAAGGAAGTGGTAAATTGTCCCTTCATTTTAACTCTGCAACCTTTGCATCTTATGTGGAAAGGATGGTTAAACTGAAAAGATGCTTTGTTATAAGTTGTACAAATTTGAAATGCCATCTTTTTGATTTAACAAAACTCATTTGCTGTGGCATTTATTGCGAAGAGGGAACTAACTATTTTCCTTCCTCCTTCTGTCATAGCAGCAAAAGAAAAATCACTGCAACTACAAATATAGACACAATTTCAGGACAAAACATCCAGGTAAGATTAAGGAAACAATAATAGATCTGTTTCAAATTGGCCTTTAAATTTTTTAAAATTAATTGTTGGCTCACGGTAATTTTAGAAGGCCCAGGCTGTGATTTATACCTGCTTGACATCATATTAAGATGCAAGTGAGAAGACTATTAAATATATTTAGTAATTAATTAGTTAATTTAAGTAATTTAACTAATTAATTTAAGTAAATTAATTTAAATCACAATTTGCTATGCCTTGACCTAGCCATCTTTTTTGGAATACAACCTCTAGCAATGTGGTTTAACAGATAAAAGTGACTCTTGGTTTGAAAACAAGCTGCCATTCCCTGTTTATGGTAGGCTATATGCAAGCAATCCTACTGTAATACCAAAGCCTGGAGCTGTAAGTCACATCCAGCTCTGTGGGTTGCAAGCAGCACAGTTTCAGTCAACAGAATGCTTTTAGTCTCAAAGGCCTTATCTGATGGACCACAGTGAGATACAAGAAAGGAAGCTGTAAGGCTTAAGATGCAAGCTCCTTTTCTGAGTCAAAGGTGTACAAGTAGTCTTCAACTTACAACAGTTCATTTAGTGACCTTTCGAAGTTATGACGGCACTGAAAAAAGTGACTTATGATAATTTTTTGCACTTATGACCAGTGCAGCACCCTCCATGGTTACACAATTTATATTCAGATGCTTGATAACTGACTCACATTTATGATGTCTGCAGTGTCCCTGGGTCATGTGATCAGTTTTGCAATCTTCTGACAAGCAAAGTCAATAAGGAAACCAGATTCACTTAACAACTGTGTTACTAATTTAACAACTGCAGTGATTCAATTAACAAATGTGGCAAGGAAAGTCATAAAATAGGGCAAAAATCACTTAGCAAATTTCTCACTTAGCAACATAAATTTGGGGCTCAATTGTGTCATAGGTCAAGGACTACCTGTACTGGATTGTAGGCACCCCACAGAAACAAGTATTTTGGTAAGAGCAGCTGCTGCCCTTTCCAAAGCAACAAGGAGACCCAAGCTTTCAGTCATGTTAATAAAATAATAGACTTAATTATTATGCCATATTTATTAGCTGTTTTTTAGATTTTCTTCTTAGTACTCCCTCCTTCCCATCCTTCCATTTTAATTAAACATCGTTTATTTAATTTTTGTAATAACCTTCAAATTTAAATACAGAATCTGATATGCTTTGTCAACCTGTTTCATAAAGGAAATAAGTGCAACAAGCAATCAAGGCAGAATAATCAACAGCAAGCTTGAAAAAAATCATCTTCCTATTAAATTATTCAAGTTATTAATATTTATTGACATCTTAATTTTATCCATGTTATCCTTAATTTACAATTTAAGTATTTTATATATTACCGTTATATAGGCTTGACTGCTTATTCTGATTTTGAAGTTTCTCCCTGCTGTTCATCATATTTCGTAGATACTTGTTGGTAATAATTAGTTAACATCTTTCCTTGAATAAATGAACACTTTTCTCCCATCATCAATATTTCCAAAAGGAACGTAACCATTGCTTATGCTTTATAAATATGATATCAAATCTTTATGTTTCTTAAGCATGTTTTGTGACACTACTAGTAATAATTTCAATATTTTTACTCACTTTTAGCAAAACAGTTTGCCACTTCAATGATACTACAGCCTCGTTATTTTTTTAAAAAATGTAAATTTCCTTTTTGGTCTACAATGGAATTAATTCTAAATGCTTTTTGAATCTATAATAATTCATCTGCATCAAAATCCAAATATTTTCTACATTTTGTCTTTTCATACGTGTTTCCAGCTGGAAAATAAGCCCTAACATGATTTTTTGGGACGCTTGTATTATAAGCCCCACCCCAAAAATAAGCCCCAGTTAAGATTGTCAGCCAGATGGACACATTTAGTACTGTATTTTCCCCAAAATAAGACCTAACCGGAAAATAAGCCCTAGTGCATCTTTTGGAGTAAAAATTAATATAAGAGTCGGTCTTACTTTCAGGGAAACATGGTATCTTCAAGTAAGCTTTCTCTTCCAAAATCTTCTTGTATTCTAAATTTCAAATTCTGTGCACAAAATTAAGATTCTACCATTTGTAACCACTTATATATTTTATTCCTCCGTCTTTGGAATTCTTTTTTTTTTCAAATGGAAATGATGTATTTATTCTTTATCTGTGTCTGTATATTTCAGTAATTGGTCATGTTCATACATTCTTTTTCTCAAAGCTATAAATATTTTGTTTCTTTCAGTCATAAAGTACTGTAATTAAATATCTGTATTTCCTTCTTTGCTGCAAATAGTTTTTCCATTTTTTCTTTGCTATGCTTCAATTTTTGTTGCTAATGTCATCATTTTTATCTATCTTGTTTTCAAGAGCCTCTATTTGATCTGAAAGAATAGTTTTTAACTCTTTCATTGTAGACAATGGAATGTCAACCTTGATTCTTGCTGACTTTTCTCCTTTCTCTCACCACTTGATTTGGAAGTTCTTGCAACTAGTGTTTTCCTGCTCATCAATAATCATTGGTTTCCTGCAATAAACAAAAAGCAAATCAGAAAGTTATCCCAATAATACCTCTTCAACCAGCAGGACAGTATCTGAAGTAACAATAATGTGGAACCCAATTTAATTTTTATATACCGGCATTTAAACATGAAATAATAAGCAGTTTCAACAAGCTAAAAATGTAATGCATAATAATAACATGAAATTAGCATATGAAAGCTGTTAAGATGCTGCTTTAATTCATTTAGTTAATGTTAGGTGTTGAAGTCTCTTTAATATTTTTACTTCCTTCCTGATCAACTTTGAATGCTAGATTCAGCCTTTTAGTCATTCAATCAACTTTGTCACTTTTGCCACAACTTATGCTTTATAGCATGCCCACAATAGCAGTCAGCAGTTTCTTATCACCGGAAACTGTATTTTATTAGAAAAGGAGCACTGCAGCAGTTCAAAACTGTTGGTTCCTATAAATATATAAATCTATCCTCCAATGTTTTAATCATGTTATCAATCATTCATAATTGAGCCCTGGTAGTGCAGTGGTTAGAATGCAGTTTTGCAGGCTAACTCTGTCCACCGTCTGGAGTTCGATCCTGATGGAGCTCAAGGTTGACTCAACCTTCCATCCTTTTGAGGTCAGTAAAATGAGGACCCAGATTGTTGGGGGCAATATACCAACATTGTAAACTGCTCAGAGAATGTTGTAAAACACTATGGGGCGTATATAAGTCTAAGTGCTATTGCTATAGCTATTGCTATAATTTTTCCTTTTTTTCCATACCAAAACAAAAAAAATATATCCAAAAACCTGTTTCTAACATAGCAGTGCTGGACTCAATTAGGTAACTAGGTTGTCCTTCAAAATAAAATCCACAAGAGCTGTGATACCATCTCTCCAAGAAGGGAAAAAAGATAAAGGATTATGGTTTCCTTTTACTTCAATTGAGCCTAATTACAATTTTAGATAACAAGCAAAAGGTCACAGCTCAGGAATCCATGGCTTAACTTTTGTCTCTAATTCTGGAAGGAACTTTCCTATTGCTCCAGGCCTGTAGTTAGTCTGCCATAAGTAACACAAATACTGTCGCAGAAAATAAGAATCTGAAGACCTTTTACATTTGAAAGATGTTCCAATATCTCTCAATAAAGTGCCATTTTCAAAATCCTCTACAACTTCAGGGTAGCTATACTTTCAAGTATTCCAAACAAAATTGTTTTTAGATCTACGAATACTAGGATTGAAAGGAATGAAAGAAAGAATAAAATCTCTTTTGGTGAAAAAAAAGAAAGCAAAAGCAAAATTGTATATCCTGTTACCCAGAAAATGTAACTATGTTTGTACATAAGGTATGGGGGGATAGTTTTCTGGGGCTGGAGGATGCTTAATGAGAAGTCAAGATGTCACCTGTGTTATAAACATGGATTTAGTTAATTATAATGATTAGTATCTCAGTGTGTTATATAATTTAAAAATCCAATCATGTAAAGGTGATTTGTGCCATATTTCCCCCATCAGGTATAATTCAAATACAAACAGTGTATATAGAATGAAAGAAAGAAAAATAGATAGGGTTATTAATGTTTCCTTGTTTAAAGAATGTTTCAGAACTTTATTCAGAAGATATCATGCCTTTTCTTCTCAAAATGTTTTCTTGTTTTATAGGAAGATGAATTGGAACCATATGCTACCTTTGTGCAAGTGGAAAATGTAATCTATGATAAAGCATGTAATTTCCCATCAGGTTAACACTTATCTTTCATCTTCGACATTAGACATCATCAGGTCTGAACTGAGAGGAGAAGTGTGTAAGGGAAAATGCATTAATTACAGTGAACGGCAACTTATTTTTTTCTCCCATTTAATCATGTCCAATTCTTGGAGATTGCCTGGACAAGTCCCTGCAGTTTTCCTGGCAAAATTTTTCAGAAATGGTTTGCCATTGCCTTCTCAGAGAACATGACTGTTCTCATGTTCTCAAGATTACCAAGCTGGCTTTATGCTGAAGGCAGGAGTAGAACTCAGTTTCTTGGTTTCTAGCTTGATGCCTTAACCACTACATCAGACTGGCTCAAAATGAATGGCAACGGCTGTAACTTTAAACCAATCTTGAACATGAGGACATTTACATCAATAAATATCTATTTCTCTTTAAGCACCACGGATTCTTCTAAGAACCCTATTGGCCTCTTCTGCACCAGGAATTTACTTGTTCTTACAAAGACTAAAACATTTGTTTAGAAAGCTGATATGAAAGTCATAAAAAGCAGATATTCTTCTACCATCATTTTGCCTAAGAGTGAGCTGAATTTGAAGAATTCTGGGGATCAAGTTAACACAAGATGTTTATTCAAGAAGAATTTATATTGAAATCTGGCTTACTTTCTCTGTATGGATATGTCTAGCTCTTTATATTCACATACTTTGTAGTCGAACATCTACAATTTCTAAGCATTAAATTTAGTTTGTTGTCTTTGAGAAGGCATGGGGGAAAAATCTTACTGAGATTTTGTAGACTTTTGGACAGAATGTTTGATTTTTTACAGTGGATGAGATTGCTGTTTGAAGTGATTCAATAAGCACACAGTATACTTTAAATCAGAATTCCCCAACCTTTCTGGCTTTGCGGACTGGCCTGTGGTGGGGAAGAGGAGATGGCTCTGTGGGAGTGGTGGGCAAGTGCATGTGTGCACACAGTCCCATTTGTACGAGCAACAGGCAAGCACTCCTGCTGCTCACACAAATGGAGCATGCATGCCTGCGCTTGCCCACTGCTCATGCAAGTGGGAAAGCGTACGTGCGCCTATCACTTCCGCAGCTAGGTTTTGAAGAGCTCAAAGCCCGCTAGTGGGCCGTAGTCTTGGTTTGGGGACCACTGCTCTAAACAGTGACTGTAAACTTGATATTTACAGTCAGAATAAAATAAACGAAGAAAGTGGAAAGAAAGCAGAATTTGGTCAAAACATTTTCCTTGATATTTGGTTTTGTTCTGGCATTTTTTGAAGTGTACATAAACACAAAACTAAATTAGATTAAGAGGAAGGCTTAGGTGATTACCCATTATATGTAAACACACATAAATAAACCTTAATTGCCATCTTTTGTAAGTTTTGACAGAGTATGATTTTGAATGTACAGAAAGTTTATACAGAACAGAGAGCTCTCAGGGACGGGGAGGAGGTTGGTTTGGATTTATGTTTATTCGCACCTCATGAATCCCAGAGACCGATTAGGGCGCATAGAGTTGGCCTCCTACGAGTCCCGTCTGCTAAACAATGCCATCTGGCGGGACCTAGGGCAAGGGCCTTCTCCGTTGCTGCCCCTGCCCTCTGGAACCAGCTTCCCTCGGAGGTTCATACTGCTTCCTCCCTCCTAGCTTTCCGGAAAGGGCTAAAGACATATCTATGCCGACAGGCTTGGGGCATATGAGCTGAGCTCTGCCCCTCGGCCCTAAGAGTGTCCCGCCATCAGTGCTTGTGAATTGATTGTGTTTGTGTGGGGTATGAATGTGGTTGATTTTAAATTGTTGTGTTTTTGTTGTGAGCCGCCCCGGGTCTTCGGAGAGGGGCGGCATATAAGTGCGAATAAACATAAACATATTAAATGTGCAACTATCTATGATCTAAATTTATAGGAGGAAAAATTTATAGGAGTAAAAATTAAAAACCAAAAGGAAGCAAAGCATATAGATTCACCCACCATTACTTTTCTCCCTCCTTTCACATACTGTTCAAAATGGTTCCGCAAATGACTTCTAGCCACTGGCTTGCTTTCTTCTGAAGTCCTTCTGGACAGATACAGTTTGAATTCTGGGAAGGAGAATGGCAGAATATGTGGGGCATAAAAAGAACAGCAAACAAAATTCAGTGGAGTTTAAGAGAAAAACAGCAATTTGAAATGCCAGCATATTGTTATGTCAACAATAATGGAAACACATTATTTGCCAAAATACTGTTGCTGTGGTTAAATTAAAATCTGAGCTTCTACAACACTGTATATCATATTTGACTGAAAAGGAGATTATTTTTTCTTTCCACAAATAATATGAATTACACAAATAATGTGTATGTCAAATTGAGTGGGAGAAAATCACTATTAGAAGCTTCAAATTATTAGGAGCCACTAGATGGCATATAAGCTTGAAGCTAATTAAATTGTGGGAAATTTTTCATGTATTAAGACTGGGAAAAATGATCCTTCAACTTTTTCTATTTCCTAGAGAACTTTTGAGAAAGAATTATGATATTTGTCCCCCTCACCACTGTTTTCCTTCATGATATCCTAGATACATTTGGCTATGAAAGCTGAACTTAGAAAGTAGCTTTGTTTTAGTCATGGTGATATTGGTTATTAGTACAACATTTCTTTGATTCCTATGTGATATAGGAATATTACAGCAGTGATAATTCACATTAATGCTATAAACAGTGAATGACTATATGTTTCTCATGGAAACCAAAGTGTTTCAAATTGAGTTGATTTTTAAAAAAAATTATTATCTTGCAGTTGCAAAATTACTCAGCATTATGCTTTGTACCGGTAGGAAAATGTGTGACCGCAAATTGACATTTTTTCTTGTTTTTAGAGGAAATGCAATAAATGATGAGTGATTTTCCTAAAATCAGACAAATATCTGTGGAAGAAACATGGGCTATAGATACCCAAACATACATTATATACAGTATATATCCATGACAAAATAAGGGGGAATTCCATTGTTACATAGCAGCATAGCTACCATGAAAAACCAAGAGTCTCTGTATTTAAGTTTAGGAAGAGAGGCACCATCTTGATAATCCAACAGAATGGTCAATAGTAAGAGATACCATAAGTGACAACCAAAGGTGTCCAAGTCATTTACACTGTGATCCATTCATTGCCTTGTTAAAACATGTGTTTTGCAATTTAATTTAAAATTATTATCAGTTAGTTTGAAGAATTTTTGTGAAGCAAAAGATAGGATATTACAAGCATGCACCCCATTTCTGAATAGTAAACCAATGTATACAGGTAAACCTTGACTTATGACCACAATTGAGCCCAGAATTTATGTTGCTAAGTGAGAAATTTGTTAAGTGAGTTTTGTCCCATTTTACGACTTCTCTTGCTACATTTGTTAAATGAATCGCTGCAGTTGTTAAATTAGTAACATGGTTGTTAAGTGAATCTGGCTTCCCCATTGACATTGCTTGTCAGAAGGTTGTAAAAGATGATCACATGGCACCAGGACACTGCAACCGTCATAAATATGAACCACTTGTCAAGTGTCCGAATGGGGATGCTGCTGTGGTTGTAAGTGTGAAAAGTGGTTATATGTCACTTTTTTCAGTGCCATTGTAACTTTGAACTGTCACTAAATGAACTGTTGTAAGTGAAGGACTACCTGTACTCAGTTTACCATCAGATTTCTAGGTAAATTTCATGCCCATGAAGCAATGAGCAGTTTCTGTACTTTGTCTGCCTCTATATGCTTTATGCTTCCTGCCCATTCAGGCTCTTTCCACAGTATCATCCTTTATTAGACCTCCTATCATCTACATGTAACTATTTTGAAAAAAAAAAAAAGAGGTCATCTTTCAGGCTTAGCACATGGAAAGGCTCCATAGCCGAACGGAACATGAAGCCAAATGCAACTTGGGCTATCATGATTTGAAACCCATCAATGTTCTACAAATTTCAGTACAGATAGTCCTCGACCTGCAACAGCTCATTTAATCACCATTCAAAGTTACAACAGCACTGAAAAAAGTGACTTATGACTGTTTTTCAGCATCATTGCAGCACCCCCATGGTTTCATGATCAAAACTGGCAACTGATTCATATTTATGAAGATTGCAGTGTCCCTGGGTCATGTGATCATTTTTTGGTGACCTTCTGACAAGCAAAGTCAATGGGGAAACCAGATTCACTGAACAACCATGGTACTATCTTAACTAACTGCAGTGATTCAGTTAACAACTCTGGCAAGAAAAGTTGTAAAATGGGGCAAAACTCACTGTCTCGCTTAGCAACAAAAATGTTGTGCTCAATTGTGGTGATAAGTCAAGGACTACCTGTACTTTGTGTACTTCGTTTCCTTTTAAATTGGAGAATGGCATTGCAATTTTCTGTGAATTTTAAAGGGGAAATTATATATTTTAAACTGTAGAATTAGAGTAAATTCACATTTAAGGACAATAAAAAAACACAACCTTATTACCTAAAGCAGGCATGTCAAACTCGCGACATCACATGACATCACGCGACGTATCAGGACTTTTTCCCCCTAGCCAGCAATGGGGTGGGCGTGGTTTTGGCATGATGAATCCGGCCCACAGGCCGGCAGTTTGACATGCCTGACCTAAAGGGTTAGGTATCTCCATTGCATCTTTTTCTACAACTCTACATCCCAAAAGATACTTTTCAAAACAGATCTTCTTTACAAAAAGATGCCTCTGATTAATTTGCATGTAGTGTTTCATTAGCCATAGCCTTCCAACTAATAAAATCTATTGTAGGCTAAACCTACGGTACTAGAGCACGTTAGAAATTACCAGGAGTTTTGCCTTCCTTCTGTTTTTTTTTGCTTACACATAGTTGCCATTATGTCTTGCTTGTTCCTTAAGACTTTGCACATCAAATTGAATCTATTGCATGTTTGTCAAATTGTTTTTAAAGGTAGCAGTGCTTATTTGTTGTACTCAGGGCTCTGGCAAAGCATGAAAAGAAATCTTTAGAAAGCTGTAAGTAATTCACTGACGCCAAATTCTTCCTTAGCTCAAATGTGCTTATTTAGGCAGTCTATCCAGAAACTTGTGAAATCTCAGTAAGACTATTGCCCTGTTGAAAAACAGAACACTAAATTTAATCCTTGCAAAGATTAAAAGTTTTTATGAAATTGTTTGAACACAGAAGTATAGACATAGTCACACACGAGATGTAAAAAGATGCCATGAATTATTCTGAACATGTACATTTTACCCCAGTGGAATTTACAGCTGTATAAATCTGAACATGAGCAAATGATGGTACTCCCCTTTCCTTGCCTGAGGGTTGCCATTACATATTTTTAAGTGCACAGCTGCAGAAACTCTAACACAGCTTGCTTTTCTGCCTTCTGGATATACAGTATGAAGAAGTAAAATTCAGATGAAGAGTCCAGGAGATGCCAGAGAAGGTTGAAGCCAGCATGCAAAGTATTTATAATACAGCTGTATCACAAGCATGCCAGGCTTTTTAAAGTTGAAGCAAATGTGTGTGTTTTTTCTCCAACTATTTCATGAAATTTTTGAAAAATTTGATTTTGTACAGAATTGTGAAAATGTGTAGGATCAGTGAAAGTGATTAAGATAAACTGCACGTAAAAGAATAACATACCCTCCTTGCAAAAATGCCAGAAAAAAACAAACAAAATAAAAAACAAAAAATACTGTCTGGATGAAACAGAACAATAGTAACTTGAAGACTCATTTAGAAATCTGTGCTTAATGTTAATTTAATAAAAGCTCATTTGATAGACTTTCTCCTAACATATATTTCTTTGTCCAGGACTTTTCACTGCATAGCTCCGATAATTTTTCCATTCAAACCAAAATCTTAAGGGAGGGAAGTCTAAATTTGTTTTTTGTTTTTTTAAAGATCACTAAAATTCAGGATTATATCTGGAAGTTTTGGGAGGTTTGAATGGGGAGGAACAAGTAAGATGGAGTGGCTGGAATTTAGGGGCTGCAAGTTCCTGGATATTTTCCATCTTAATTGTGGAGAAAGCTTTACTGCTCTGATCAAAACTGATGTACAATTGGGGAGGGTGCTCCTGGAGTCATGGCTCCTGGTTGAGGAGCATATGGCAGCCATGTCTAAAAAGATTTTTGCACAAATTTGTCTACCAGTTATGCCCATTTTTGTATTGGGGGCCCTATTCAAGGTTACCATGCCTTGGTGAATTTTTGTTTGAATTATTGTGTTGTGCTGTGGATAAGGTTGCCCTTGAAGACAACTCAGAAGTTATATATGATCCAGAATGCAGTAATATGACTAGTTAGGGGGAAACATTGGGGTATGTCCATGTAATTCCACTCTTACATGAGTTACACTAGTTATTGGTAGGCTTCTGGATGCAGTTCAAAGTGCTGGGTTGTCAAATACAAAGTCATTCATGGATTGGGTCAGGATATTTGAGAGACTTTCTATTAAACAATGCCATTGGTAGGACTCACGAAACGTGCCTTCTCTCTTGCTCTGCAGAACAGCCTCTCCTCTGAGATCTAAATATTGACACTCCTGTTAGCATTTACAAAGATGCTAAAGATCTTTTTCCTTCAGCATTGGGCCATGAACTATTCATATGGGGTAACATACCCCGTGTTTCCCCCAAAATAAGACTGGGTCTTATATTAATTTTTGCCCCAAAAGAGTCATTAGGGCTTATTTTCAGGTGGTGTCTTATTTCTTCATGTACTGGTACAACAGACATAAACACAAGGGCCATGGCCAGGCATCTCCCTCAACACAAGCACAGGAGGTGGCAGCACAGGTGAGTCTGAGCACTGCAAGTGCTAGGATGGCCCTCCAAGCAGCAGGCAGAGGCAGAGGGAGGCATGCAATCCGGCCCGCTGGATGCACTCCGCCCACCATCTGCCTTTGCTTGCCCACAGCTGTGATAGGGCAGCCAGCCACATGGCTCATCCAGCAAGCTGGTGCCATCACAAGGTGAGGTGAGGTAGGTGGCGGGGTGGGGTGGCCTGGCTGTAGGGTCCCGATGTGCATGGGTACAGGGCGTGTGGGGCAACTCTAGGGCTGGGCTCGGGCGGGGCAGAGTGGGGAGGTGAGTCCCGACTGTCTCTTGGGGACTGGAGCTTCCTGTCCTTCCTACTCACTGGGGTCGACCTGGGTGGGGTGGCAGGTGGGAGGCTCATCCCGCATGTGAAGTGGAGCCAGAGGACAAGGTTGGATAGCAATGGCCGAGCATGCAGGGGCCATGGCATGGTGCCATACCTGCCTCACCAGCTTCCTTCCTTCCTCATAGTGGCAGCACCGGCCCTTTGGTGTACATGGTGTTTTTATAACGTGTATTAAACAAGGTGAATTGACCATGTGGGGAATGTTCTCACAATTAATATTTCAACAGATTCCTATCAGACTGTAGAAAAAGCCTTACTGCCATTTCAAAAAAGTCAGCTTTCTCTCTCCTTTTCTGAGTCATCATCCCTAACAGGGTGACATTTTGCTACAAAAAAAAGGAATCACTCTTTCCTTTGTCTAGTGGGAGAAGAAAGGATGAGTAATTTCTGCCCATTAGCAATGTCTTACTGGAGCCTTTTAGCTCTCAGTGAATATATTACAAGGAGATTAATTGCAGTTAACTGCCCCTGTTAGTATTTAAGATGTATTGCCACAGAATAACATTCATACTGAGAGATCTACTCACATGAAGTACAGAATCAGGAATTATTCAGTCGGAAGGGACTGATCATTTATCAGTCTATAACAAACCACAGCTTGAGAATGCTCATTCATACAATGACTGCCAACATGGGTGCAACCAAGCACAGAAATAAACTAGTAAAGCTAAAAGAAAAGTAAACTCTTGAAAAGTCTGAGTTCTAAAATACAATCCAACTTCACAATTCTGTATTAGGCTCATGCTCCAAATTCTCTCTCTCATCCCTCAGACCCTCCACACAGATCACACTCACTCCAATCATCTCTCTCTCTCCCTCCCTCTCCCTCTCCCTCCCCCATCTCACCACCACATCTCTTTCTTCAATTTTCCTCCTTTTAGCCATTACCATGTTTTCTTGTTATCTGCTTTGCCTGTCAGGTTTTTTCATGTAGTGGCCAAGTAATGCTTTGCCTTGCCATATCTCTTTCTATTCTTTATTTGGTCTTTCTTGTAGGTCACTGTGATCTCTTTGGTATTCAGTAGGCTTTCATAGTGTACTAGTTCATTGCATATTCTTAACTGGCCTTCAGAAATTCTTCCAAAGTCTTTTTTTATTTCTTTTAAGTGATTGGTGTTCTTGAAACATTTCACACCAACCTATGCCTCTTGGTAAGTATTATTATTTGCTCTTGAGTGGTTAGAAGCACTTCACAATAAAATGTAGTATAACAATAGCGAATATTTCACTCTGAAACAAGTCTCCTATCCAACAAACAAAATCATTGCAAACAGCAGACTCTTTTGCATGTTTAGAGAGAGATGTTTACATATCATCTATATCCAGGATTAAGCAAAGCCTACAATTCTTGTCTATAAACAACTCCCTATTACTATTGAATCTAGCACAAATAACAGAAAAAAAAGGACTAAACATTTCTGGCAACTTTAGCCAGCTATACATATTTCGACTTTTTCCTGCAGTTCTGTTAGTTTAACCAAAGGCAGAAATCTCCTCCTCCAGATGTCGTTGGATGTCCAATTTCATTAATCCAAAAGAGCATGGATAATGGCCTGAGGTGATAAAATTGCCTCTGTGGAGCCACAAGTTCCCAATCTCTGTTTATACAGAATGTGCAAACCATATAATAAGGCTATTCCCTGAACAGTTTATTGTTCTCATCACCAGATTAGAAACACAACTGCTTCTTCTAAAGAAATATCTGAAAATGAAATCTGTGTTGATCCATTTATTTTATATTCTCCTGGGGGTTAGTTTGCCAAGTTTGTAAAATAAATCATTTTTAAATTATATGTTAGTGTTTGAACTTATAACAGGCTAATTCTTGCCCAATTTTTTTGGGGTAGCTCCCCATCCTCCATCAACATTTGTGAATGAATAAGCCTTAGTCTTCCTTGAAAGAGAACAATTTATTTTAACAGTATCTGAGTACATGCTGAGATAATATATATTTGATGCCTAATCGCATTTTTTCAGGAAAATAAATCTGCAATGTTTGAAGAACAGTTTGTTTTTCTTTAAATAGTTATTTCAGTTAAAATGAGTTTGTGTATAAGCCATGGTGAAGCATGTAATTAATGTTATTAATCAGAAGGGTTGGCAGACATTCACTCTTTTATTCTTAAGGCAGTTGGTGATACTTTTGGAAAATTTACCGGTCTGTATGTGAGTATATAAGCTAGGATTAGGGTGCTAGAAATAGTGTTGGATATAATGGAATATTGCACTGATTCTTTCAAGGGAGCCTCATACCACCCACTTTGTGGCTTTTCAGGCCTTGGCTAATACAGTTGTTACACAGCCAATATAACTTCATCTGTATTAATATAATTTAATGAAAGGATATTGGGGCTTGGAACTTGGGTTCAGCTATGGGAAGCCACTTAAAATGCTTTAGAATACCGGTAGTAGCAGTATCAGAATTCCCCCCCCCCACACACACACTATAAGTATATTCCCACTAGCTATATTCTCCCCAAACATATCCAAGGTTATTATAACATGACCTAATGTAGGCATTTGCTGGGAGCTGAATCTTTGTTCTTGCAAACAGATTGTTAACTTGCTAGCTAGCAGCAATAGAGGGTTGTGATTTGTGCTTGGTCACCAAATTAAATATGCTGTAGGAGGAAAGTGAATTAATCTACTTTGTTAGAATTTCCAAAGTGAAAAGGGTTTTGAAACAGACCTGTTAGATCTACATCTTGAACTTCTATTTGATGATATAGTTATTAAATCTTACAGTATTGTATATCCAAAATAGTTATTCATTAGCCATTCCTTTTTTTAGGTACTCCCAAATTTACTGAGAACAATAAACTTCCCACATCTCTTAGAAGGAAGGGCAACATTTTTAACAGAGATTGTAAAAAGATTCTAGAATTGTCCAAATCTATACTAGAGAAAAATCTGAATTAAAGAGTATAGTCCATTTACACTACCTACAAGAGGCATAAATTAATGTAGACTGGTCTCAAAAGCCCTTCCTAAGCACATTTCCTGTATCATGCTGAGTAGGGCTAATGTTTTAAACATTTTTTTCCCATTAAGTCTTGTTTTCCTCTGTTCCACTGGCATCCCACATACAGACTACTGTCTGAAGCAGGTCACATCCTTGTCCCAGGGAAAGAAGGAAAAGTGGAAAGTTGTGGAAGATTTGTGGGGAAGATAAATAAAATAAAATAAAAATGCTTCCAATGTGAAGAAACAAATTGTGCTAGTTTTCCAATGTTTATTTTATAACCTCAATATGGTTTTATTTCACAATTTTGTATTACATATAAATGTTTTTTTGAAAAAACCGTAAACCTTGATAACTAGAAATTCTAAAAATCACTCTTAGTGAAACTGATTAACTTTTTCAAATCTTACTAGCCTGTATTTAAGAAATATTCTTTCTTTTTCCTTTTTTTTTCTTTTTAAGTATTTCATTTCAGCAGATGGGTTCATTGTCCTGGATTTTTTAGTTAATGAAAAAGTATAGCTCTCAAATATAGCAAACTATATAGAGGAAGTTCTAACAATTTTTTGCTCAGTAATATTATCTGAAATCACCAAAATAGTTTTAGCATAAAATATGTAAGTCATTTCATTATTTTCCAAAAGAGAATAGAGGGTATCAAATTTAGCTTGTATATTCATCTTCTGTTGCACTGAAGTAAAGATATTTTGCTTTTATCAAAGTTGGGAATCATAGTTTAGCTTTTTGTTTCTACATTTTAATGAGCCAACAGAGAAAACATTATTTTTTTAAACTAGTTTTTGCTTTATTATAAATAACTTTAATAATAGAATATTACTGAACTGTATTAAATTTAATAATAGAAGATGGCTGAATTGTATTAGATTTATTGTTTTCATACTTTTAAATAAATCAATTTATAGCTAATAGTTTAAGAACAAATAAAAATACCTCTTTTCTTTGTGAATGGATCAATATACATTAACATAATATATTGTCTTTTATCCTCTGAGATAGCGGATAACCAGAATATTTAAATATTTTAATGCCTTCTGTACTATCACCTTCTGAGAACTGAGTGAGTAAAATTTGAGATAAGCATCCTATGACTCATTAAAGCAGCTACAACTTTCATTCAAGTGTTTAGGTCTTTTTCTTTTCCAGGCACATACAGATACTTGGAAAATATGTGTCTGCTTTATAGAAGTATTCCACTCCCACACAATTTCTGAATAATTTTTGAAATATGAATAGTCCCAATAAGTATATCCACTATGTAAGTTTTGCAAATTTAAAATTTGAAAATTAATACAAATAAATACAGGAATGAACAAAAGATAAAAAAATGTGGATACTCTGTAACTTTTATCTTATCTTCTTCTCAACTATTCTGAAATGTACTCCAACTTCACGTCTCTTCTGTATTGAACTAAATAATAGCAAACTGGAATGGCCAAGTATCTACAAATTTCACAAAAACCCTGGTGCAGGCCTGCAAGTAAAGAAATGGTTTCACATACTTGGAAATGCTCGTTATGTTGAAGAATATAATTTGGTAAATCCAAAGATGGTAGAAGAAAAAACTCTACCAAAAGGATCTATGACCTTCCCATATTCATGGAATGCTGATTGAAACTGGGTCAACATAACAAAGAAGATACTATTTTAAAATGGGAAGACTGAAGTTCTTAGGGTGCTTTAAGATGGATAACTCAAATGAGTTATGAGCCTTGATATGGCATCCCAAAGTCAAAATATATTACAGTATGTATTTATTTATTAGCAACTATTCAGCCTTTTCTCTTTTTTATATGGAAATAAAATATACAGTAATAGCAAGGTGACATTTTATTGGTTGGACCCCATCCCCCTCCAACTACCGTATGTATATAAGGAGGGCAGCTTAACAGTAAAAGCCACATTTGGAAGCCTCCATAAACAGGAACTGTTAGGCAGTGCAAATTCAGTGCAGAGACTTATAAGATCACAAATTCAAAATACACAGAGAGCTGGTAACAAACAAATCATGCTGAGGCTCACACAATATCTGAATAAACTAATGAAGGCTTGACAGAAAAACCCAGTTCAGCCCAACCTAGATGATGATAACTAAACAGAGTAAAAGTTTCCTTCAAATCCAGCATGAAGAAAGGTGGGCTGGAAAACAGATGTGTGAGAGATTTTCATTTTTTCTGGCCAAGAAAGAATAATGCTTATATTTCTGTTCTGCTTGAAAGAAAAATCAAATGTCTTTATTTAATGCTTATGCTAAATTTCAGAAAGCCTTTCAGAAGAGCCAAATAAACAATCCCAATCTAGTGGTTGGGAATTTATGCACTTTCCTGTTAAATCTGGGTAGTTTAAATGAGATGTAGACTGAGGTATTTGTTAAATTATTTCAAGAGCTAGAGAATGTTTAAGTTCCCATTCAATTTTCTCAGTTTTACCTTAGAAACTGAGAAGTCTTGTTTCCATATCCATGTAGATAAATTTATCATTATGACTAACCTTGGAAATAGATCTCATTGGAACTTGATAAACATTCATTTCCTCATAATAGCAATGAATCCATGCAAAGTATCAAAAGATTAACACAAGGAAAATGTGAACCTTATGGTTATATCAATTATATTCAAACAGAGAGAGGGTTCATATCCAGGTAATCCTCAACTTACAACAGTTCATTTAGTGGCCGTCTGAAGTTACAATGGGATTGAAAAAAGTGGCTTAGGACCGTTTTTCATACTTATGACTTTTATAACATCCCTATAGTCACACAATCAAAATTCAGATGCTTGGGAACTGATTCATATTTATGACCGTTGCAGTATCCCGGGGTCACCTGATCACCTTCTGCGACCTTCTGACATGCAAAGTCAATGGGAAAGCCAGATTCACTTAACAACTGTGTTACTAACTGAGCAACTTCAGTGATTCACTTAACAACTGTGTTACTAACTGAGCAACTTCAGTGATTCACTTAACAACTGTGGCAAGAAAGGTTGTCAAATGGGGCAAAACTCACTTAATAAATGTTTCACTGAACAACAGAAATGTTGAGCCCAATTGTGGTCATAAGTCGACTGCTTGTAGTTTCTCAAAGGACACTTCTACATTATGACTTTATCCTAAAGTAGAATGTAGTTTTAGACAGATCACAAGTTGTCAGCTGCTTTTGAAAACTGAGTGAATTTATTTCTGGCTCATCATGCATTTGAAATCAAAACTGTTTTTTTTTTTTAACCCTTCTTTGAAGGCTTGGTTCTCAGACTTCTACCAGGTAGTCTATTTCCCTTGACTGGAACTCTTGTCTCATTCTGCTTTCCACTTTTTCCGATTCAGAACACTGTGTACAAAAAGCCAATTTGAAGGTATATTTAGAATTCATCTTCTCCTTCCTTACTCCATCTACTGAGCAATATTTAATCAACCATGGCTACAATGATTAAGAAATTGTCAGGCTCCAAAACCCAAGAAAAACACATTGAGATTCTTCACCCTCTTTCTCATACATGAACTATCTAAACTGCACTCTCTCTTACTATTCTGATATGCACTTCCTCCCTCCTGGAACCTGGACAACATGCCTTCACAAAAATAACTGCCGACACACTGTAATTTCACCATCACAGATTTTTGAATGCAAGAAAACTAGAAAGCTCCATTTATAGGATTCAGGATTTTTTAATCTCCCAAAATGAGAGATATATGGGTAATAATTCCTATATGGAATAGGAATATGGAGTTCTTGTTATTCCAGTGAAATCTATGTGGGAAGAAAAATCAGGTATGATTCCAATCTGGGAGAAAGTTTGAAAATAAAATGGAGGCTGCAGGAAAAAAGGTCTCTGTTTATTTGGTAGTTAGAAATTCAGTTGGCTAACAAAATGGAGTTGAGAGTAAGTGGGTTTTTATAGATTCTTTGGGGCTTTGTGATTGAGATGCTGTTCTTGTGTAAGAATGTATCCTTCAATATTTTAGTGGTTGTTGCCAGATTCTTATGGGGTCATGTAGGGGTCATGGCTCGCTCTACAGGCAAGAGGGGAAATGCAAATCCTAGGTGTTTTGTTTATCTGAACTAATCTTGCCAGTTTGACCTTGCCTATTGTGTTGCTTGTTTAGGGTTTCTGACTGTTCTTTGTTTATGAATAGTGTGGCCCAGTCTTTCTGAATGGATTACAAAATCTCTATTTCTAAAGACTAATCTCTTCAGGTATCTGCTTGAGGCAGGAGGACTGGGGCTGCCTTTAAGAAGATGTCTTTCCTCCTTCAGGGGAAAGATTCTATTCTATCTCTTTTTAATATTAAGAACAAAGACTATTTTATTGGGGGGGGCTTCCTACAATTAGATTATGGCACTGATTGAATTACTTTCTCTGCCTCTCCTATTAGTCAGCTGGAGGAGTCTTGATTGGCTTTTAATGCTCTCTGTCTCTTCTCAGCATTTTGAGGCCTATAGAAATAAAGATGATGAGAGATTGGATGTTGGCTTCAGACTGTGAACAGGGAGTAAAAATTCCTGGTGTGATGGAAGTGTCCTAACATTTAGCCAAGCTTGTCTGACCTCCCTGACACAAGAGTAATAAGTGGGGCCATACATTATTTATTTTATTCAATTTATAAAGCAACTAATTACAAAGCAAGTCCATGCAATATTTTTTTTAAAAAATGTAGATAAACATAAAACTGAGCAAAGAGAGACCAATTATAATAAAGAAAGAACAATGTACCATGTCAATAAATATAAACAAAATTAAAACATCATACATTTCGCATGGGTTTGCTAGAAAATTTAGGTGATTAGAACTTTCTGAAAAATTACTGGGTTGGGGATGTGCAGACTTTGGGGACAATACTAGGTTAGTCAGTGACAGAGAAGATGCCTCTCTGAGGTGTCATGAAAAAGCATTTCTTTATTGACAGGATCTGGAACATACCAATCCTGCCAGATCTTATAGGAAAGGCAGAAACAATTGGAGAGGAGTGGTTCCATAGATATCCATGCCCTGATCCATGAAGGGCTTTGTAGACAATGACCAACACATTCAACTGCAATCCAGTGCAGGTAACTAGGATGTACCCAACAAAACCTGCATTATTACATTTTTGATCAACTATATCTTCTGTAGCTCTTCAAAGACCACCTCAAGCTTTTCTCCGGAGCACCTGAGGGCAGGACAAGAAGCAACGGACGGAGGCTAGTCAAGGAGAGAGGCAATCTAGAACTAAGGAGAAACTTCCTGACAGTTAGAACAATTAACCAGGGAAACAACCTGCCTCCAGAAGCGGTGAATGCTCCAACACTGGAAGTTTTTAAGAAGAGACTGGACAGCCATTTGTCCGAAATGGTATAGGGTTTCCTGCCTGAGCAGGGGGTTGGACTAGATGACCTCCAAGGTCCCTTCCAACTTTATTTATTATTATTATTATTATTATTATTATTATTATTATTATTATTATTATTATTATTATTATACTAGATGGCAGTAATTTACATAACAGAATAGCCTTCTGTTTTGTTCTTTGCATTACCTTTGCTCTCTAATGTGTCAGCTGGTTTTGCTACATATACTGTCTATCATACAGCTGGCTACACAAAGAACTCAATTTACAGGTATTTCTGCAGTACATGTGGACATGGTAGGAGGGCTTTTCATATTGAAAGGCTAGTTGCAGAGCTATGTGATATAGCTCTGTTCTCTATATATATTTTATTACTATAATTTTTTTCAATTGAAAAATGGCTTTATTCCCCATTGAATCTAAAACTCAGAAATGTTAATAAAAATATGGTTTAGATGGTTATGAAAAGGAAAGCCAGAATTTGGAGATGATCTGTCATAGCTGCTTGTTAACTTCTTTGCTACTCCAAACCCACTCCAACACTCCAAAATATGTATTTTTATATATAAAAATTGGATTCAGAACTGAGAATTCTACTGGGTATTCCTTTTAAGTATTTTGTCTATTTTCCCTCTTTAAGCAGGAAAAGAAATAAATCAGACTTCTCAAAATTCATGGAGAAAGAGAAGTGAATTTTTGGTTCAAGGTTATTGATTTTACTACTTCTGAAATACAGCAATAACATTTTGGCAGGCATTTTGGAAAAAAAATGTGTTTTGCCCATATCTGCATTCTTCAAGTATTTTTATGATAGACCATCTCCATTCTTACAATAAAAAAAACATTATATAAAGCCATCTGTGTTTTCATACTTTAATCTGATTTATGCCAAGTTGACTTCATTTCTGTGGTTAAAACATGCATGCATGACAGCCAAACCATCTGTATTCTCATTCTATTTCAAATGTTCATGCCAAAGTCCAGATCATCTCCCTTTCTGTGGGTAAAACATGCATATGAGAGTATGACCACGGAGTGGCTATAAGCAAAAACAGATGGACATAAATTACAGAAGCCTTTAACTGAAACAGTTACTATACAGTAACAAAGGTTCTCTAATGCAAAGGCAGCTGAAAATGGATAACGTCAATGAACTTTTTTCAAAAACGCATTACTTAGACCCACAACATGGAAATAAGAGTTTTTCTTCCCGGATTTTAGGCATGGCATAACTGACTGACTGACTGACTAACTACCGTATTTTTCGCTCCATAAGACGCAGTTTTTTCCCTCCCAAAGTAGGATGAAAAATCAGCCGCGTCTTATGGAGCGAAGATGCAGGCAGGGGGGGGGGAGGCGCTGGAGCAGAGGGGATGTGACGCAAGCGCCGTGTCACGTATGGTGCCGGCGCATGCGCAGTACGGCGCTTGTAGTCCAACTACACTTCCCATCATGCCTGACCAGCTTTTTTCTGTGCAGGCATGACGGGAATTGTAGTTTTGCACCTTGTTGCAATGCACCCCACTTGAACTGGCCGTAAGCATTTTGTGTATTCACATCGAAAGGCAGGAACCTTTTGGCTGTGCTAATTGCCAGGCTGATTTACAAGCCTTCAGGCAAGACAATTGTTCAGATCAAAAGAGCGTTCCTCAATTCAATTCAGTTATCTCAAACATAGCCTGAGAAAGGTTTGTTTGCTTATGTGTAAGCCAGCAATTGAGGAACGCTCTTTTGATCTGAACAATTGTCTTGCCTGAAGGCTTGTAAATCAGCCTGGCAATTAGCACAGCCAAAAGGTTCCTGCCTTTCGATGTGAATACACAAAATGCTTACGGCCAGTTCAAGTGGGGTGCATTGCAACAGCACCTTGTATACCGGTACATGTGGATGAAGAGAGAAGAGAGTGAACAGTTATTCTGTTATTGTAATAAATATTTTAGCCCACTTTTTGGCTCAAAATATTTTTTTTCTATTTTCCTCCTCTAAAATCTAGGTGCGTCTTATCAGCAGGTGCGTCTTATAGAGCGAAAAATACGGGTAACTAAATAGGAAGAAAGAACAGTTTTCCTACTCAGAGGCACTCCTCATATTAATGCAAGTTGGGAGATTCAGGAGAAACTGTCATGTTGCTGGAATAGGAATGAGGAATCAGTGGCTGGCATATATTGCCATCCCTGTACCTCAATGTGGTTCAGGCTGGGGCTGTTGGGAGATACAGTTCAGTATCTCTAGTCTAGACTTGAGTTCTTGCAGTGTAATAGGTGAGCTATTGTTATGTCATCTGAAGGAGAATCCATCTTTGCTAAATAATTCTACATCCCCGTAATTTGCTGCATGCACAAATTCGATAAGTGTATAGGAAGTGTATAGTTTTCTGAAAAGAACAATCTGCACAACAGCTACAGTATTTTGCAATGCCAATAGAAAAAACTTTGGAGAAATATAAACAAGGAACACTAATGATTTCACTGTTTAAGAAAAAATTTTACCAAATGAAATGACTGAGCATTTCCTTCACATCTCAAGTTATTCCAGATGCTTCATATTTTTTGTTCTTCATGGAATCCAAAATTGGACCGACTCTTAGACTCTACATGAATGCTAAACAGAACAGAACAAGCCATTTTTAAAGCAAACAATGAGTCTGTACATAATACTTCCCAAGCAATAATACAATAGGGAAATATAGCTTCCCTTCTCAAGTATGCATTGCCAAACATCATGGTATCTGGGGATTGTTATATAGGGAGAAATTATTGTATATAAACCTTCTAGAATAATTTGACAGCTAGTAGATCACCTTGCTCTATTTCCACTCTCACAAAGATAGACCAGTAAGTATGATGTGTTGGATTACTTTTGTCTTCAGAGAAGAAGAGGAGTTGAAGAAAGATAATAAAACAATGTTTTTCCAACTAGCATTATTCCTTCCTTTATATTGATGTTGTTCTTTTTTTCTTTGGATTTTTTTTGGTGCTCTCTGAGTTTGGTTGTTTGCTTGTAGACATTTAATTATCCAATTATATAACATCAGCAGTGCTATGAATATGGAGTTTGCTTCCTATTTATATACTGTACAGTAGTTTTCTCTGCCAGTGTTGGTGGGATGTTGTGTTGTCCTTGGTAGTTCCTTGATTGAGTATTGTTTTCTGATTGATTGTTTCTCTGGTATTAATCCTGTTTATTTTTGGGTTAGTTGCTGACAACGTGTTCTGGTCTTTGTGATTCCTAAGAATCATACTGTAGATTTAAAGGGGTTGGATTGAGACTGAATGCTGGAATCAGGAAATAAATAAGGTAAATCTAGCTGTTTCTCAATGGATAAGGCGGGAAAAGAAGCAGACAACTTACAATTTACAGAAACATTTGAATGACTACTGTTGTGTCCTGAGCCTGCTGAAGCATTCAGCAGGCTCAGAAATGTTGCAAATGGTCCCAGGCAGACCAAAGGGTGCCCGGGACCAGACTCGCTGTTGCCAGCCTTGTGCGCATGCGCAAGGTGTGAAAACAGCCAGCTTCTATTGGTTAACATTGTCTGGGTTCAGAGCCCTATAAAAGGTCTGCGTGCCTTTTACTGTTTGCTTGGTTGTAGGAGAAGAGTAATAAAGAGCTTGTTGTTTTCACCATGTGTCTTCGACAATTGCCAACAAACGGAAAACACAACACTGGCGACGAAGGTGGGATCCCTGCAAGCAAGAAAAAGAACAGGACTCACCCAGAAGTCCTGACGATTGGGAAGACGGCGTCCTGCATTCGCAACTCAGCCTGCCAGTACAGCATCGCTGGAGGTGAGCTTGGCAAAGGGACCCTTTCCCAACAATTAGCTTGCAGAGGAGGCAATTAGCGAAGGCCGTAAAGCTTACGATGTCGAAGATTGGCCGCTTGACTGATTTTGATGTCTCCCACCCAGAGAGATGGAATTCATACGTAGCGAGGGTGGAGAACTTCTTTAGAGTAAATCAAATCAGAGAAGATGGCCTGAAGGCAGCAACTCTTCTGTGTGTCTGTGGACAGGAAGCTTTTGAAATTGCGGAAAATCTGGTGGCCCCTGCACTTCTAGAGTCAGTAACATATGCTGACTTGAAGAAGATGCTGAAGGAACATTTTCAGCCTAAATTATCTGTCATTGCTTGGAGGCACACGTTTGAGCAGAGAGACGAGAGACCGGGTGAATCTGCTGCAGACTTTATTGCTGCTTTAAGACAAGAGGCCAGGCCTTGTGAGTTCAAGGATCTGGAAGAAAGGCTGCGCGATTGCTTTGTGTGTGGCTTAAGAAGTAGAGACCTACAACAGAAGATCTTTGCGAAACAAGAGATCTCGTTCCAAGACGTGTTAAGAGAGGTGGCATCTGAGGAAGCAGCAGGCAATGCTGTGAAGGCTTTGCAGCTTGCCAGGAACCCTCCAACAGCCGCTACCGTCCATCAATAGGACACTCGAGAAGAATCAGAAGTGGATCCTGAAGAGGAGGTGGACAGACTTCACCAGCCTGCTGAAAGAAGGCCAAAGGGGCATCTGGACAAGGCCCCAGCATCTCTTCAGTGTTTCGGGTGTGGAGGATGCCATAAGTGAGCTGATTGCAGATTTCGCTCCTCCATTTGCTGTGCATGTGGCAGGCAAGGCAACATTGTCTCCATCTGTTTGGGTCGCCAGAAGGTCCAACCTCGGAAAGAATTGCTTCAGAAAGGCACCAACGAATCTAATACTCACTGATTTTCAAAATTCCAAAGTCAGTGTAAAGGGGGAGGCCATGCTCAAAGTGCAGCGTAAGGATTTTGAGGGTTTCCTAGATGTGGTGGTTGTTGGGGGTGAACGCATGAGTCTTATTGGATTGGTTTGAGGCCCTGAGAATCCAAGTGACTGGGCTGCACAACTTGCAAACACTGGGTCTTGCAGAAGTCTGCAAGGAGTTTGCTGATGTGTTTAGTTCAGAGCTAAGATCCTACAAGGAGCCTCCCACTGCATTACATTTAGACCCAACTATCATGCCCATCAGGGTCAAGCCTAGATGGTTGCCTTTTGCTCTCAAAAGCAAGATAGATGCAGAGTTGGACAAATTGCTCCAGCAGGGCATCTTAGAACCTGTGGACTCTAGTCCATGGGAAACCCCCATAGTAATGCCTCTAAAGGCTAATGGGGAAGTCTGCATATGTGCAGACTATAAGTGCACACTGAATAAAGCGTTGCAACAGCATGCATATCCAGTGCCTGTTGTAAGCCACATTCTGGCCTCCCTCAAAGGGGGGTGTATTTTTGCGAAACTTGATTTGGCACAGGCCTATTAACAGCTACCTGTTGATGAGGCATCTGCAGAGGCCCAGACGATTGTAACACACAGGGGGGCCTTTAAGGTCAAAAGACTGCAATTTGGGGTAAATGTAGCCCCTGGCATATTCCAAAGTGTCCTGGAGCTCACACTTCATGGTATTACTGGGGTCTGTCTCTACTTCGATGACGTCCTCATTGCTGGGGAGTCATCTCAAAATTTAGCAGAAAGGTTAAGGGCTGTCTTGCTTCGTTTCCACAAAACAGGCCTTAAATTGAAGCAGGATAAATGCAAGATAGGAGTCACTTCCACTGACTTCTTAGGGTTCAGGATTGATGCCCAAAGCATTCACCCTGCTGAATCCAAGCTGCAAGCGATTCAGCAGGCCCCAAGGCCCAAGTCCAAAAGTGAGCTGCAAGCCTTCTTGGGGCTCTTAAATTTCTATCACGCATTCCTTCCACATAAGGCTGCAGTGGCTGAGCTGTTACACCAGCTCTTAGACAAGCAGGCTCCATGGCAGTGGACTAAAGTCCATGAAAGGAGTTTCAATGAAGTTAAGGCCTTGCTCTCTTCAACTGCTGTGTTAGCACATTTCAATGAGCAACTGCCTGAATGCATCTCCTTATGGGTGGGAGCAGTACTTAGCCATCTGAAGGCTGATGGGACACAAGTCCCTGCGGCCTATTACTCAAGGACTCTGTCATTTGCAGAGCGGAATTATGCTCAGATTGACAGAGAATCCTTGGCCATAATGGCTGGCATAAAGAAATTACACGATTTCTTATATGGCCACCACTTCACAGTCTACACAGACCATAAGCCTCTGCTGGGTTTGTTTACCACTAACAAACAGACACCACATATTATTTCTCCATGTATGCTGAGATGGTCCATTTTCCTGTCAGCATATGACTATACTCTAATTCACAAACCAGGAAAAGAGATGGGCCATGCAGATGGCCTCAGCAGATTACCTCTTAAACAGATAGAGGCAGATCCTGCTCCTGCTATTAATATTCTTTCCATTCAGGAGTTGCCTGAATCTCCCCTAAATGCTAGGGATGTGGCTGCAGAAACTGCCACTGATCACATGCTCACATGTGTGATGACCTGGGTGTTGTCAGGATGGCCTGACATGTGCCCAAATACTGAGTTTCAAAGCTTCTGGCAAAGGAAGCATGAACTGTCCATTTTCAAGGGGTGCCTGTTATGGGGTAGTAGGGTAGTGATCCCAGGCTCACTGAGGTCTAGAATCTTGCTCTCTCTGCATGAGGGACATCCAGGTATAGTAAGGATGAAAGTGCTTGCATGCAGCCATCTTTGGTGGCCTGGGCTCAATAAAGCCATCGAGGCTCAGGTGCACAGGTGCCAAGCGTGCCAACAGTCATGGCCTGAAATGCCTCAGTACATAGGTGGGAGGAAACTCAAACCCCATGGTCACGGGTACATATAGATTATGCTGGGCCCTTTCAGGGGCAATTCTTCCTTCTCCTCATTGACAGTCATTCCAAGTGGCTAGAAGTTGTTCCTGTTTCCTCCACTACTACTGCCAGGACCATCCAGGTGTTGAGAGGAACTTTTACCTCACATGGGCTTCCAGATGTCCTGGTTTCAAATAATGGCCCTCAATTTACCTCTTTTGAATTCCAGGCTTTTCTTCAGGCCAACCTGATTTGGCATTCGACTTCTGCTCCCTTCCATCCATCATCCAACGGCCAAGCAGAGAGAATGGTGCGCACCACCAAAGATGCTCTCAAGAAATTGACTTACAGTAACTGGCATCACAGGTTAGCAGACAGGGAGTTACACTGGGGGTATCCACATTATCCAAACATGTCAGATAGTGCTCCAGACAGGGAGACGCATCGGGGGTATCCAAACAATTCAAACACAGCCCCAGACAGGGAATTCCATCAGGGGCACTCTTACAATTCAGCAATTGCTCTGAAAAGGAAGTCTGTAGCAAGGGGGTTTGCCATGGAGGCGGCTCCTGACTCTGGCACCTCCGGCACGTGCATGGGAGCTTCAGAGTACTGGGGCACTTCCACCACTCAGGCCACTCCAACTGCTGGCCTTGGGCTCGAGGGACAGAGTTCCCAAGAGGAGTCCATTGTGGACTCGGGGACTGCCACCCCTCCAAGGTACACTGGCTTGGACTCAGAGGGTCCAGCCAGTCAGCAGCTGGGTGGGTGACCTGGGTATTTGGGGCATCAAAGTCCTGGTCTGCCTAGCCTGGCAGGCGAGCTGGCAGGCCAGGCACACTCACTGGCCATCAGAAGGTCACAGTGGGCTAATGGCCAGCCTTAACATCTTGAGGACTATGTGAGGTTTCTGTCAATTCTAAGGGAACCTTACTGGTCCTTAAACAAGATGTAGAGTAAGCACTCAGTGGAGGAGTATTACGTTCAAATTATTATTTGTTGTATTTCTTTTATAAGAAGTATTAATGTAAAAGTGTTCTGCCTGTGTACAGACTGTTGTGATGTTCACTAAACCCCAGTCCCTTGTACCTGTGCTGTTACATCATAAGGTATATTGTTTTATCTATGTGGGAGAGATGTTGTGTCCTGAGCCTGCTGAACCATTCATCAGGCTCAGAAATGTTGCATATGGTCCCGGGCAGACCAAAAGCTGCCAGGGACCAGACTGGCTGTCGCCAGCCTTGTGCGCATGCACAAGGTGCGAAAACAGCCAGCTTCTATTGGTTAACATTGTCTGGGTTCAGAGCCCTATATATAAAAAAAAGGCCTGCGTGCCTTTTGTTGCTTGCTTGGTGTAGAAGAAGAGTAATAAAGAGCTTGTTGTTTTCACCATGTGTCTTCGTCAATTGCCAATGAATGGAAAACACAACAACTACTGTTGTGAAGACATTCCAAGACAAAAACAAAATACACTTTAAAAAACCAGAAAACATTGGATTTTAAGGCTCTGTATTCCAGATAGATAATTATGTACATTGCCTGAATGAAAGTGGGATATAAATCTAATAAACAAATAAACAAACAAGTGAATGGAGCTGGATTTGGTTTAGTTCATTATGAATACCTAAGAAAACACCATCTTGTGCATAGTATACAGTGTCTTCGCTTGTAAAATATTTTGATCTGTTTTCTTCATTGTTTCTGCAAATAGTATCATCTGAGCTGAGATGCTAAGCAGAATTGGATCTGAATTGTTATGGATGCAAGATGAGTGGGAATTGAAAAAAATGGGAAGAAGGCAACAGCAAATAACTTTTCTTGGTCATTCTTGGGCTAGAAGCATATGCATGTTTTACAGAGAAGGCAATTTTATCCAAATGTTATTCTTTTGAGTTATCTCAGCTGCTTCTGCAATTTTAACACATTTTTGTTATTCCATTTAAGTATGCCTGGGTCAGCTCATTTAGAGATGACCTTTTTTTCTTTTTGCCATGATAAGATACATGGTAGGGTATAAGTTCTAAAACTGGTGTCTGTTGTAATTATGATATATTATTCCCCCAGGAAGAAAAGTTAAGCTCACTGATGGATTTACTCAGATTTCTGTGGTATGAGGTAATTAAAGTAGAAGGGATTCTGCCAATTGCAGTTTGAGTCTTTTATAAATAAAAATTCAATAGGCACTCTGTAGATTTTTTCCTTTTTGTTCAGTTTGTAAGAATTTTATTTTAGACCCAAATCATAGGAATATATTGAAGCATTTCCCTTGATGATATTTTTGACAAATTGGTTGCATCTGCTAGTCATGTTAACTTAAAAACCAAAGCACAAATACTCTGGTGGTCTCTATATACATTATTAGCTATATTATAATTCATAATTCATAACCAAGGTCTTTTCTGACAATCAGAGATATATTGGCATCCTTATAATATATGTTTGGGAAGGGCAATGAAATTGTATGAATATTTATTTAAGAAGAAGCATAACTTTCCTTTGAATAAAGGTTGTATTCAGAAGACTAGAAATCATGAACACACAATAATGAAAAATCAGTGAAGCAATAAACAGCACTAGGAAACTATTGATTCCTAATTTTGAATACTCTATATAAAACAAAAGCAGATGATATCACTGAAAACTACTGTGATTATTATTGACTCATTCATAACTATTTACCTCTATATCTAACTTTTCTGGTTTTGTGTAAGTAAATATAAGACACATAAAGTAAACATGATAGCTACTTTTTGCTTTAATTTATATTGTTTTTAATTAATGTATCCTTCAGCTAAAAACTTTAAACTTATACAAGGCAATCTACATTTATACAGTAGCTATTTTGTGAGAATATTCCAATCTTTTAGCTAACTGCCTTGATTACTTCAAATATGTTAAGGAAGATGTTTACACTTCTATCACAATTCATGGAGCTGACTTCACACAATAATAACTTTTGCTAGAATAGATTTACAGGAAGAGTTTTTCTGCCTTTTCATTCATTCCTCCAAACCCCCAGTGTAGTACTTTTCCAAAGCAATTGCCTTAAATGCCTGTAAATGTCAAGAGACTACAGAGTTGTATAATTCCTAGCCAGTGAAGTCAGCCTTGTAACCATAGTAGCTGTGACTGCAAAGCTAAATTGTACAAAAGAGCCCAAGTGAACAGGGCAGTTTGGCATATATAGATACACAAAAATGAAATAGAGAAAGAATGGATAGCTGATTAAAATTCCCCTTTTCCTTAACATTCCATAGCTACAGTACCTGGAACATAATGCTGCCATAGATGAAAAGACATTTTTATTAATCTGATGTCACCATTTGATTAAAATAATGTTTTTAAAGAGTACATGAATCAAAACTGTATTTATAACAGGATAACAGTGTTGGAAGGGACCTTGGAGGTTTTCTAATCCAACCCCCTGCTCAGGCAGGAAACCCTATGACATTTCAGACAAATGGTTGTCCAATCTTTTCTTTAAAAGTTCCAGTGTTGGAGCACCCACAACTTCTAGAGGGACGTTGTTCCACTGATTAATTGTTCCGTCTGTCAGGAAATTTCTCTAGGTTGCTTCTCTCCTTCATTAGTTTCCATCCATTGCTTCTTGTCTTGTCTTCAGGTGCTTTGGAGAATAGATTGATTCCCTCTTTTTTTGTAGCAACCCCTTAGATATTGGAACTAAGGTGACCAACCAGCCTCCTTTAGGGAGGACAGTCCTCCTTTTGCAAGTTCTGTCCTCCCACAAAAAGTGTCCTCCTACATGTCCTCCTTTTCGATATTTGACGACTAATCTGCAGGGCTTTTTTCTCTCTCATAGAATGCTCAGAATGGTGTTGCGACACCTTTTTTTGATGGTTATTTTTTTCAACTTTTGCATGAGCTGTGCTACTCTCCCTATTGGCTTTCAAAAGCCAATAGGAATTGCTGCTGAGCATGCCAAATTGCTGCTGAGTGCGGCCGGCAAACTTTGCACATGCAAGTTGTCTGCAGTGAAGGCGAATTGGCAGGAACTTTGCACCTCTCCCTGCTACCCAACTACACCATCTCCTAGTTAGTCCCGAAGATACCTGGAGGAGACTGGAGCAGCGATGCCACAGTAAGTTTCTCTTGATCTTCAGCCCTGCTAGGGCAATAATGGCTGTGGGCGCAAGAGGCAGGGGCGGCGGGGCTGCTGCGGGTGGGGATGTGAGGGGCGGCAGCCAGCTGCCCCCCGTGCTGTGGGAGCTGCGGGGCCCGCTCTACATGGGGCTGTGCAAGGTGGGCGGTGGTGCTGGTGGGGCGGCTGCAGGCAGGGGGTGTCGACGGCGGGCTGCCACCTGGGGCCGGAGCCGGCGCGGCTGGTGCTTTGGGAGCTGCGGGGCCCATTCTGCATTTATCATATTATAGTGTATTCTGTATTATTGTTGCAATGAATAAAATGTTTCTTTTATGTACGATATTTTTTTCCTTCAATTTATTTGTGTCCTCCTTTTCATTGTAAAAATGTTGGTCACCTTATTGGAACATTTAATAATATTGCACCAAACAGGGCAAAATAATTTTAAAAACTCTACTGCAATCTGGATGCCATTGGACCAGCAATTCTGAGACAATAAAAAGATATGTAGGAACTGCTACCTAGGCAAAAAAAAAAAGAGGTCAAAATATTTTTAAAATCCAAAATAAGAAAAAATCAGAAACTACTTAGGCATACATCTCTAATTCATGGGAGAAAAAGAGAAGGAAAAGGAAGAGGAAGAAGAAGGGAAAAGCACAGACTTGTAAGAGGTTATTATAACCAATCTTAAAGAAGTAGTTTTAGTCTTTCTATGGAATTGTTTTCCCAGTGTGATCTATTTAGTAGGGCTGAGGATGAAGAAGTAAATTACTTTATGACTTAATTGTTCTATCACTCAAATATTAATTAGCTCTTTGCATGCAGTAATATAACTTTGATTACTATTAGGTTAGCAGACCATGTTCTCTGCAATATATTTCATGCTACTGGAATGTATTATACTCTACAAAGGCCGTGCATTTGGGATTATGAAGCTGCCAAAGTGTTTTCAGGTTTGAGAACAGACTTCTGTAAACTAGATCCACTTTCCCCAGTCACTGTTGAAATGAAACTCTCCTGAGTAAGAATGGAATAATTACATAAGAGCACAAATGAAATGACACATAAATCAAAACTCGGCTTAGTGATATGGAAAGCAGGTCAGCTTTCTTCTACATTAAAACTGTTCCCATTTGCTCCTCTCAGTTCGTCCCCTTCCTTTATTCTCATGAAATCTCTTTTTTTTTTTTATCGAGGTACTGCAAGAGATGATGGGTTGGAACATTCCAAACTATATGAGTCGGCACAGTTAAAACTAGTCATAATTGTTTATCATCAATATATCCCTGGATAATGTGACTATTCTCAGTGCACTGAATCTGCCTGTCCAGTTGGAGCAGAAAAACAAATGCTTTTTTTAAAACCACGGTTACAATTAACTATAAATAACACCCTAAGCATATCCAAATTGCTCTGTAACATACATGCCTTCAATATGGTTCAAAAACTCATCAGCATTTAGATCATCCTAGGCCTCCTAATAGAGAAGAATGAATTATTCTGCTATATACCTAATTCCTTAAGCCTTTTTTCAGTTGAACAAAATATATCAACAATGTTTACCTTCTTATCTTCTATGTTTTGCAAATGGAGCTGGAGATCCATTAACTTTGAGGCTAGCAAGCAGTCTTCTTTAACAGACTTAGGTAACGCATCATACCTGATAGGTAAAATCATCATATGACACCATATCTGGCATTGCTCTGTGATAACTCTGCCACATAGATTTTTGACTTTGATGGCATCATTAATGAAAACTACTGGCAAACTCCCATTATTATTATCCTACTATAACCACTCATAACAGATAAAGTGCCACAGAAAGACCACTTTTGCTAGCAGAAATTAGAAAAAAAAATAATGTTGATGCAGAACCCTTAATGGGTGGTGGCCAGACTTGTGGGCTAAGATGGGTTGAAGATGATGTTGTACATTCACGTCATTGCCAAAAATGGTAGAGCATTTTCATGTCAGGTCATGCAGGATGTGAGAAAGAGTACTAACCAGGAAGAGTGTCTTCCTGGTCGAAATAATAAATACAGCTACTGTTTAAACTTGGGTTTATTCTCCTTCCATTTTATCCTTTCCCTTCTAGGTCAACAGCAAGGAGTGTCACAGTTTCCACATTTCTTAGCAACTCAAGAAGGGTTTTTTTTTGTTGCTATAAAACACATAAAGAAATGCAGTAAATAAATAATGTAACTATGCTTATCTTCCAGGTGGGCAATTTGTAATTTTGCTGGCTTGTTATTCTTTAGTAGGATCTTCTGAACTCACTGATTTAATTTTGCTCTGAGGCTTGGCATTCTCAGTTGTTGGCTATTAGAAATCTTCACTATTTTCTTAGGCGGTTCCAGAATTTGGGATGGGTGGGTAAGCATAATTTTAGCCTAATATTGAAAGCAAATACTTCCTGGAAAAAATAAACAGCAGAAAAAGTACCTCTTGTTTCAGGTTTGAAATGCTGTTTTGATTCTGCTTGGTTGATATGAAATATGACTGCAATAAAGAATGTTGCATTAATTTTAGTTCAAATGCCTCTTAAGGCAGAGAACGTTTAAATGCTGACATTCTAAAATAAATGTTTGTGCCTGTTTTTCTTACCCAGGGACTTTGAAGACTTGAAATGGTCCTAAAAGCTTTAAATGTCTCAAGTACATTGTTCATTTATTATTTAATTTTGAAAAGACCCAGATTTGCACCTTGTCAAAAGTGTAGCTTGGTTTTCCACTTTTGACAGTCTGATGTGTGTTACCAGCCACTGTTGCTTACTCTTGTTAAAAACCACATGGTTTAGATGATATTCTAAAACCCAGTACAAACAAATATATCAAAGAAAGATAAAGAATTGAAAAGTGGTAGGTGGTGTCTCTTGCACAAGGAAGATCTACATATGCAAGTTAGAGTTACGGCCAGTCATCTTTTTTTCCCTCTTCCTTATATAAAACTACCCCATCTTCAACATTTGCCTGTAATGTATACAACTAACCTAAGAAAGTTTCTAAGTAAGCTAGCAAGGGAAGTGTGCTAATATTTCATACTATGTTACAAATTATGGCCAACTGTTCATGGCCCTCCTAGCTGATCGTATTAAAGATCAACTAATGCAGTCTTCCTCTTTATGGTACCCTCAAAATGTGTTGTAGTCTACCTCAGTTTCCAGAATTTCTGAATAGCACAGCATCTACAAGGGACCAGATTGGAGGAAACTGAACTTGGGAATTGTAGTTCTGAATTTATTTATGATAATTCTCTCAGATTGTTACCTGAGTCCTTCAGAGCAAAAGGAAGCTTGTGAGGGTAATCATTTTACCATCAAGGATTCTTCTAAAGAAAACATTTCCCATTTTATAACGCTGCCTATCATACAATTTTATGTGGAATTCAAGTGTCATAATTTTCCATTTGATATTGCTTGTGTTTTTCCATCACATTTAAATGCCATGTCTATGGAGATTCTCAGTCATCCAGGCCATGGTTGTCCCAAAGGTACTTTTTCAAAAGGCAACTGGACTTTGTTTTTCCTTGAAAATGTTTCGCTTCTCATCCAAGAAGCTTCTTCAGTTCTGATTGAATGGAAGGATTTATATTCTTGCAGTCATCTGGCCATTAGCACTCATTCTGAGAGTCGTTGAGGCCACTTGGAGGACATTTAATTACAATCTATTAATTATGAAAAATACAAACTAGTTGCATGTATGCATTTGAAAGGATAGCACTGACCGCCCAGTAACTAAGATTTTATAAAGTTCTTGCAGAATTTTGCTATAAACTTTGATGGAACCCAACTCTTGTTAGGATGAAAGAAAGAGCTGTAGCATAAGAGCAGCCTGAAGATGCTCTTTTGTTCTACCAACCTCATAGTTTTGAAAACAAGAAGCATGGAATCATTGCTCACTCCTGTAAGTCCTGGAAAAATAAAATTGTCTTACTCCACTTTGTGGAAAAATAATTTTTTACTGTGGTTTCCAAAAAAAAAAAAAAGAAAAGAAAAATCCCGCAGCTAAGCCAGGAATAAATTCACTCCACCCTTAAATAGTGCTAACGTTGCAGGTTTGTGGCAGTCCAGATATGGATTAAAACTGGCAGAGAAGCACGTAGAATTGTTTTTAATACTTTAGTTGCACTGGCTTACAGTAGTTAATAATTCATATTTTGAGAATAAAGGGAGGAGGTTATTGGGTTTAAATGAAACCTGGTCAATCTGGGTAATCATATTTGGTGGTGCTTCTTACAGCTTACACTCTTTGGTAGATCAGTAGATAATATGTAAAGGAAGAGTCTTTTTAACATGGCATCATGTTCATATAATGTCCTCCCAACAGTGAAGTCATTTAGCATGATGCTTTTTGTGCTGGCATACTACTTGTTAGAGTATACTAAAGTTTTTCTTTTTTTATTGTACTTAAAGTTATAGCTTTTTATTAATTGTTGCTTTCTGCTTTTTTATATACATTTGTTTTATGTTATCTATTCAAAACATACATATATATATACTGTGTGTGTAATTCTAAGGCTGCAGTCATAAATACATACAATTAACACAAAGGAATTTCTGTGAATGCTCGTATTGTGCTGTGCATCAAATCAGCTTCTTGGAAGGGTGAGACACATGAAAGGAAAACTCGTGATTGGGAAGAAAACTGGAATATTTGTGTAAGCAGCATATGCAGTCTTCCATTTCAAGGGTAAAGAAGATATTTGCTGATGATATATGAAGTATTTTACAAGAAGTTGCAATAATAATTGAATCTAAGGTGGTTTCTGTTCTTTCCAAAATCCAAGGTAACATTTGTGCCTGAGTAAAGATTATTACATAAATAAGATTGCAATATACTTAGGGCTATGATAATTCTTTTAATTCTATCTAAAGTTCCCAAATCACTAAGATTTGCAGAAACTAAACACAAAGTTTTTAATGCTTTGAGATACCTCTTCCGCACAAGTAAAGAAGGAATACAGGTTACAGATTCCACACTAAATGATAGTTTTTAACCAAAGAATATTATTGTGGATAGGCAGAAAAGAAAAGCATAACTTGGACCCTGAGACAAAAAAATAAAGTAGCTGAATAACAACAGCCATCCAACACTCCCACAGAAAGAAACTTAAAAATACAAATGCTGTAAGAGCTATTTTCTTTTGAAGATAATTAGGAGAACATTGTTGTTTAGGGTGCAATTCATTTCTTTCCCATAACTAGAAACTGAAAATGAAAAGGCACCTTAGAGACTGGAGTAATTTTTCTTGCACACTAGCTTAAATACTATGTATACCTGACACTTTCTTCTCCAGGCATTTGAAAAGTAGATCATGAAAATCTATAAATAATCTCAGCATTCCAGTAAAGTTTGCTTTTAACCACATAGAAGAAATAAGACACTGTCATCGAAAAAGGAAGGGATGGAAAGAGAAAAAATTAAATATAAGTAAATATGTTTATGAATGGCTTCAGTTTTGACAAAACAGGCAAAGTTGGTCTAATTTTAATGGCCTCATTTAGCAGACACAATTGGGACCAGCAATTTGGTCATTAAGTAAAGCAGCCGCTAAATGAAACTGCAACTGTGCTTATGATGTTATTTCAGCTTTCCATTGCTTTACATACCTGTGAAAAGGTTGTATGAGAATTGGTCATAAAATTACTTTTTCAACACTATTGTAACTGTGAACAATCACTAAATGAGGCAGTTGCTATTACCTGTACTACACAATTTCAAACCCTGGCAGTTTACATTACATTTTCTACAATGCTGGAAGACAGCACCACAATATAGCATCAGTCAAGGCAGACTACAGACTGGATGGGAGAGGTAGGAACTAGCATTAGTCTGAAGTGGACCATAATAGCCTCTTTGGCTTCATCTGCTATTGGCCACCTGACTTTACCTTGACATGCTGAAACCTACTTTTTTATAATTAGAAACTATCTATGGTTTCTATTTGCTTAAGGAGTTCAACATCAGTATGATCAAAAACAACATACGCCTTGCACATCCATAAGTGACATGGCTGGAACATGCCAAGGCATATTTGTATGGGAATAGTCTTTACAGGTTTGCCCAACAAATGGGTTTTTGTGGGATCCTTGATGCTCTTTGAGCTCTCTACTGGCTCTGCTACATGGTTGTGGCTCAGCAGTGGGTAGAATCAGCTTATAGTGCACCTGTGTGTTATTCTGAATATACTCGTGTATTGGAAATGCAGGTGAAGAAAGTATGTCTATAAACTAAGTGGAACATAGAACTCTGAGAAGATAGCAGCTGATATCTTTTCCCAGAACGCCTCCTTTATAGAGCTCATATGCTTTAAAAAAGATACCTTACTTATTGTTTAAAAATCATATGTTAATGAATTTTAAAGGGATTTAAAATATTAATCGGCACAAATAGAATAAGATTATATCATTTTTTACAGAACTTTTCATTTTGAGATGCATCTACTTGTTGGAACCATAGATTAATAATTTCAAGTATATCATATTGTAGCATGATGTATACTATTCCGTTAAATCCATTCCATTCCATTCAACCCAGTCCAGATCTTTTCTGTCTTCCCTTGGATAAGATGACAATGTCCTATAGTAGCTACCAGATCTGAGCTGCAAAAATCTGGATTATTACAAAATGGCAGCCAATAGATAAAGTTGGGGGATTTCTGCAGCTTAGATAAAGTAGCTCTTACTTGCCGACCAATAATCTTTAGTTGGCCTGAGAAAAGTTATATAGAGCAGCCATACTAAAGTAGTTATGGTACTAATGGCCCTATACAATCTGAACCATACAAGGCTCAACACACCAATGTGCCAAGATAAAATTAGAAACATTTGACTTCTCAAGTACCTTTCTGTGGGTATTTGGAAGTCTTAATCTAAACTGTATGTCTTCCCATATACACAATTTGATTGCTCCATAAAAATTAAAGAAAATTCTATGGTTGGAAAGCAGTTTATAGAAATATGTTGCATAAACCATGAATTATATTTTTCACTGAATAAATGATAATTTATTTTTCCAAATTGCTTCTGTAGACATTTGTAAAGCTGGAATACTGTAACAAGAAGACTGAGAAACAAACTGTTCTGTATTGATGTTGCTGTAGAAATGGAACCTGTTGTAAGTAATGGACTAGACATATTTTTATTACTTGAAAAGGATAAAACAAACAAGTAGCAAATATATAGAAAAAGCAACTTATATCAATATCACTAGTAAGTTATTTTAACTGAGACTATATTGGAATTTATAGAGAAAAAGATAAGCAACACCTGATATATATGATTACAGAATTACACACAAAAATACGAATGGGGTGAAAGAGACAGTTTTTTCTGTTCTTTTGTGAATTCTCTTCAGTACAAACATGATTCACAAATGGTTTCAGTTAGCTACCGTAGTTGGTTAGTTTACATACAAAAATAAATTAAAATATTGATAAAATGCATCAGGTCCAATGTAAAAAGAGTAAACAATTGACAAAGGTGTAATGCATAAGAGTTATATGTTATATATGTTATGAGTATAGAAATGAATAAATATTTTCCCAGTACAAGTAGTCCTTGACTAACGAGTGGTCACTTAACAACAGTTCAAAGTTACAACAGACCTCCTCTGAGCTACTTAGAACCCGTTTTCAGGTCCTACAATGGTGGCACAAACCCCCACAGTCATGTGATCACATTTTTTGGCACTTGGCAACTGGCTCACCTTTACAGTCGTTTGTAGCATCATGTGGTCACATGACTGTGATATGCAATCTCTTTTACCTCTTTCTGATAATTACTTCCAGTTTTCAGCAAAAAAATGCCCATTTGGGGAAAATGGACTTATTTAATAACCACTGCATAATGACTGCAGCAGTTGTTTAATGACCACCATAAAATAGGCATAACTTTGAATCTGATCACATGATGCCTCAAGTTACAACTGCAATGATTTATGACTATAATTCCAAGCTCAATTACAGTCATAAGTCAAAGATTATCTGTATGACGTTTATATAACAAATTTATGTACTGTTTTTTAGTTGTAGCTACTTCTAAGTCAGCGGTTCTCAACCTGTGGGTCGCGACCACATTTGGGGTCGAACGACCGTTTCACGGAAGTCGCCAAACACTGCAGTCCGCCATTTACCCCCCCATTGTTTCCCCATTTCCCCCCCTATTTCCCCTCGGTCGTCGCACGCGCGCCACGCATGTGCGGTTTGGCCCATCGCGCCGTGCATGCACAGTTCGGCCCGTCATGCCGTGCATGCGCAGTTCAGGCCGTCGCGCGCGTGCCGCGCATGCACAGTTCTGGCCGTCATGCCGTGCATGCGCAGTTCGGGCCGTCACGTGCACTCCACGCATCCGCGGTTCGGCCCGTCGCACATGTGCCGCGCATGTGCGATTCAGCCTGTCGTGTTGCGCATGCGCAATTCGGCCCGTCACATGTGTGCCACGCATGCGTGGTTAGGACCGTTGCGCCGCGCATGGGCGGTTTGGGCTGTCGTGCCGCGCATGCGCGGCGCAGGTTGGGGTCACACTGTGCATGGGCGGCGCAGGTGGGGTCTCGACCTGAAAAAGGTTGAGAACCGCTGTTCTAAGTGGAGAATAATTTTAAAAGTAATTCATATCACTAAATATAGACCCTATTTTAGAGCATCCACATAAACAAAAGGACTTATATTATAAAATATGAGATGATTGTTTAATATAAACACCATTAGCATGTATCCAATAACACAATTTTTAATAGAAAGTTGAAAATGTTAGATCTACTAAATACAATACAGAGTTGTTATTGCTAAAATTTGCTGTATTCCATAGAACTTGTTAATAAGAATGGGGGAGATGGTGAAATGAATAGATTGATCTAAGGTAGGAATAAGGAGAAGCAGAACATCCGCAGAAATAGAACACACCTTGCTTCACAGTTAAAAGGAACATAAAAGACTTCACTACTAGTTTGGTCACAAAGTTTATTCCACTATGGAATTAAAGTATTATTTGCCTTCTCCTGGGTTAGCAAAAAATAATATTGTCACAAAATTAACTGTTTTCATTGCAAATCCCTATCCTGCCTCTTTTGTGTCTGTTCTAAGTTACTGCTGAACAGGGCATCCTGTGTGGGGGATAAATAACATTCTCTTTGCATACATGAGACTGAAGTGCTTATTAGGCAAAGCAGGCAAACTGAAGCTGTCTGATGACCCTGGAAGGGAAGGAGAGAGATAACAAAAACCTGGTTGTTATCTTTTCTGTGATGAGAAGGGAGCCAATACGTGGGCATAATAAAAGACATTGCTTATGTTGTTAGACAATGTTAGTAGAAAAGATAAGAGGTGCTAGATCAGCACCTAGTAAGGTCAGCCCATGTTATTATCGGATCCTACATTCTTGCAGCAGAAGTCATGTCATGATTTATACTGCTTTTATAAAACCTATGTATCTTTTCAGTGGGTATGTTACCTGTAACCCTGTTGTGGATGCCAATGAAAGATCTTTCTTCATTTGCTTTGGTTCCTAATTTAAATGGGCATTTTCTCACAAATCATGATTTGTGATTTTTTGTATGTGTTTTCAAGTCAATCTTGGTTCCTGGCCATTGCCTGGAAACCAGTCCCTGCAGTTTTCTCGAAAATGACTTGCCATTGCCTGCTTCATAGGGCTAAGAGAAAGTGACTGGCCCTAAATCACCTGACAGACTTAGTGCCTAAAGTAAGACTAGAACTCATAATCTTCCAGATTCTAGCCTGATGTCTTAACCACTACATCAACCTGGTCCCTTGTCAATTACAAGCAGAGTGATTCATTCTTTTTCTTCTGCTTCCACCAGCAATGAAGCATGAATAGTAAGTTTTTAATTTGGAACTCTGTGTGGAGACGGATGGCTTGTGTGCCCATCAAATAAAGTGATACAAGAGAAACATATGAGAAGATACCACACTGAAATATTTCAGAAGGATAGGCAGCATAGTTTGCCATGAATATGCAACTAGCTAAGTTCTGCAGAGCAGGGACAAGTCATCTTGAGAAGCTGCTGGAAAAATTCAATAAGTAGAGTGGAGAAAATGACCTACTTGCTTATTCACTTTATTTATCAAATTCATGTAGTTACTTCATGTGTGATTCATATGTGACTCCGGGCAGAGCACACAATTCAAACAAAACCATTAAAACAAGGTCATTAAAAACCATTAAAACTATAAATACATACAAAACCACAGGAGAGTGCATTCAAAATCCTACATACAGTACGAGTAGGGTTTCCTATTTCCATGTGATCATCCAGTCTGCTGACAAAACAAAATTAAGGGTTTTCCTGAATAACCTTAGAATAATGTAATGTTAATATGGAATTGTACAAGTACTTTCTTCTGCAAATAACAGAAATCTGCTTGTTTCAGAATAGTGCTTCTATAGAATTGTGTAACTGTGTTCCCTTTTCTTCCCCAAATGAAATAGTGGAAAACTGCTCTCCTTTTTTCTGTCATAGTGGAAGCCTGTAGAGAAATTGAGTTCAAAAGGAAAAAGAGGATGACTCTTAAAGAAACTCTGGAAACATAGTGCTAATAGAGAGAGCATCTATGGCAGTGGTTCTCAACCTTTTTCAGGTTGAGACCCCACTTGCGCCGCCCATGCGCGCCGCGACCCCGACCTGCGGTCCGCCATTTTGTTTTGTTTTTTTTATTTTTATTTTATTTTTATTTTATTTTTTTTCGTTGCGCGCGCGCCACGCATGCACGGTTCGGGCCGTCGCGCGTGCGTGCCGCGCATGCGCGGATCGGCCTGTTGCGGTCCGCCATTTTGTTGATATTGCGTGGATCGGCCCGTTGCGTGTGCGTGTGCGCGCGCGCGACAAAAAAAAACAAAAACAAAAAACAAAATGGCAGACCGTGATGGACCGGTCCGCGCATGCGTGGCACGCGCACGACAAAAAAAACAAAAACAAAAAAAACAAAATGGTGGACCGCGACGGGCCGATCCACGCATGCATGGTGCACGCATGACGGCCCGAACCGCGCATGCGCGGCACGCACATGACGAATTTTTTTTAAAAAACAAAAACAAAAAAACAACAACAACATGGCGGACCGTGGTGTCCAGTGACCCCCGCGAAACGGTCGTTCGACCCCAAATGGGGTCGCGACCCATAGGTTGAGAACCGCTGATCTATGGAGATTCTCAATCATCCAGGTCGTGATTGTCCCAAATCATCCAAGTCGTGGTTGTTCACGAGGCAACTGGACTTTCTTTTTTGTCTTTGAAGATGTTTAAATTATTTAGTTCTCTAGGATATTTTGATAAATTGTGGATTTAAAACATTCCTAAGTTACCAAGTGAGCTGAAGGCTTATAGAAGTGCTTGAAGAAGTCAATCACTGTAATATAATTAAGGGAGGGAGACTACAACTCCTTTCTATATCCTATATTCTATAATGGAATAAATTTATGGTTTGAATTTTAAAAGCTCTGCCTGTTTCTGATTAAGAAATAAATGCAATGATGGTGACATTCTAAGAAACAAGAAACCGAAAACCACCTCCCCTCCTATTCCTCACATTAAGCAACAGCACAAATATGTGTTTCTCCAATATTATAACTTTTTTTTGGATCAGGGGAAAAAAGCCACCTGAAGCCATTTCTTCACAAGGGAAAAGACCAATAAGTGAAGAAATATAAATATATTGAGAAAAGAGAATTCAATTAATTTTGCAACAGAATATTAAGAACTTTTTTACTTCTGCACAGAAATTACTTCTCTTCTTCCAAACATACCTTTTACATTATTTTTTTCCTTAAAAAGACAGCAAATGGTGGTATCAAAAATCAAATGTGTAAATGGATGATAATTCCTCTTTTTCCTGCGCTTGGGTGAGCTCTATGCTGGCAGGGATGTAAGTGAAGAATCATGAGTAATTAAATACTTATTTTTTTTGAACATTTGCCTTCTGTTATACAAAGTGTTTATAAAGTCCTTGTGAAGTTTTAATTTTTAATAACTTCACTTCTATATGATATATAAACAACCCATAACACGGAACAGAGAAGAAATGTATTTAAAATTTAACCTACTTATTTGTAACAAGGTTAACCTTCACTATATTCATTATCATTTTGGTTACAAGAACAGCATGATTTTGAAGTTCTCTTAACATATTCTGCAGTTTGGTCTGACTTATAGCACTGAAAATTTGTCAGTCTATTATTTTATTCAATATCCAGTTAATCAATTTTTTTCTATTCCATTTTATATATTATTTCTTACATAGAACAGTAATTATTAAACATTAAAACTACTCAAGGATTTTATAGACTCTGTGTATTTTATGTATATAGTCTGATATTGAATCATTGAAAGCCTGCTAGTAGTATCCCTATTTTTTGAATACTGATTATGAGCCATCAAGTGGGTACTGACTCTTAGCAACCACATAGATAGTTTTTCTCTAACACAATCTGTCCTTAACTGGTCTTTCAGATCTTCTAATGATGCATCCATTGCCACTGTAACTGAATCCATCTACCTTGCTGCTAAGCAGGTCATCCTCTTCTCTTTCTTCCATCTTATCCATCTTTAGAGACTTCTCTAGAGAGGTAGGTCTTCATAGAATGTATCTGAAGTAGTTATTTGTATCTCAAATGAGAACTCTGGATTGATTGTTTAATAATTTCTTTGTTTTCTTAGCTGTGCACAGTATCCTTAGGAGTTTTCTCCAAAACCAAAGTTCAAAAGTTTCAATATTCTTTTTATCTTGCTTCTTCAGAGTACAACTTTCATTTGGATACTGAGTGATGTTACATTAAAATAAAACGTTGGTGTTATATTAAAATAACAATATACTGCATACTGAAGACGGGAGGTAGGGTAAGACCACTGAATACATAGGGTCTCACTTCAAAATAAAGCTGTGGTTCACACTGCTTCAAATCCAAATATAAAATTATTTGTTATCTACATTCTATGTCAAACATATTTTTTTCAAATAATACTTTACAGCTTGATTTTACAAGCTTGGGGTAAGTATTATTTAGAGAAAATAAATTCATCACCATAAATACTGCTGGTAAACTTCACAGTTCACCTAGTTCTTATAAAAAATAAGAGATACTGTGCAGGATTAAGATGCTACCGTTCTGCCTTCAATGTATCTTAACTTCTGCATTTGTTCATGCACAAAGTATTTGAGAACATGTTATCATCATAAACACTTCTACTGACCATTTCAGCAGAAACACAGGAACTTAACCTAAAGGAAGGTACACATAAATGAAATGCAGGAAGTGCAGATTATAATTGCCTACCACTGGTGACAATTATTGGATGTTGTATTGGCATTCTTATATTGGTGAGCTGAGCTGATTATTATTCTGTCTTGATTCACACAACTTGGTAAATATAATGTTGCTTATTTAATTTTAGCATGAATCCAGTTTATTACTTAGGTTTATGTAGGAAGCAGAGTTTTATAGCTTGCTCAACATATAGTAATTAAAACTGAATGAGCCTGATGTGTGAATTCAGATTTCCCCCCCCCTTTTAATGTAATAGAAATGAATTTCTTGATGAATCCTAATTCAACTGTTTCAATTATTTCATTGTTCTGAGTTCAACTGTGATATAAGACTCATATAATAATTCAAAGATTTAATCATATTGCTATATTTTCATTGTTTGTTTTTATTGTTTCAGTATTTTACTATTGTTATATTTACATTTTTTATAATTTTACTGTTGTGAACTACCCAGAGTAGCTCTAGGGCAAGATGGGTGGCAAATTAACAACAACAATAATAATATCAATATTATCAAGATCAAATACATATATTTAAAAAAGACTAGGTAGAAGCATGATGTAAACAAAATTGCACAGAGGAAGCATAAAGATAATGTAAGGCCAAAGTTTCCTGGCTTTAGTTCTGGAAGACAGAAGACTATCAGGAGAAATTGCAGTCTTCCTGACAAAAATTGCATTACATTGGATGTGACATTCTACCAACAAAAAGTCAATGTATGAGAAGAATCTAGAATATTGGATTAACTGTTGATAGTCCTCTAGAGAGAAAACTAAATATTAAATGTAGACAGTTGAACAAGTAAAATCATTGAAATGAAACATTTATAATATTCTACTTTGGTGAATTATACAACACTGACTAGACCTGTACAGTTTGTGCTAAGTCACTGTTTAATTATGTTTTACTGAATAAATTGAGTTACACAATACACTATGCCATAAAACAGTGGTTCTCAACCTTTTTCAGGTTGAGACACCACTTGCCCCACCCATGCGCGGCGCGACCCCGACCCGTGCCGCGCATGCGCGCGACGGGCTGATCCGCGCGTGCGCGGCATGCGATGGCCCGAACCGTGCATGCGCAGTGTGACAGGCCGATCCGCGCATGCACGGCGCGCACGCCGTGCCTGAACCGCGCATGCGCGGCGCGCATGACGAGCAAAAAAAAATGGTGGACCTCGGTGTCCGGCGACCCCCGCGAAATGGTCGTTCGACCCCCAAATGGGGTCGCGACCCATAGGTTGAGAACCGCTGCCATAAATCATCATTTAAAAATCTGAATAGTGGGTTTTCCCAATATGTTACAGTTTGTCCTTGACTTATAACCACAATTAAGACCAGAATTTCTGTGGCTAAGCAAGGCAGTTGTTAAATGATTTGAATCTGATTTTATGATCTTTTTTGTCATAGTTATTAAGGGATTCACTGCAGTTGTTAAATGAATCATGTAGTTGTTAAGCAAATCTGGCTTACCACATTGACTTTGTCAGATGCTGGCTGGGAAGATTACAAATGGAAAACATGTGACCCCAGATGCCGCAATTGTTGTAAATGCTTGCTTGTTGCTGAGCGTCCATGCTCTCATGATCATCCAACATCATCGCTTTTTCAGTTCCATTGTAAGTTCAAACAGTGGCTAAACAAATGTTATAAATCAAGGACTACCTGTGTTCCTTATAGATTAGTGTATTGCAAATAACATTTTATTCTAAATGATATCCTTCTTCTATAACTTATCCATCTCTATACTTCTAACAAATGGTTAATCTCAGAGGTCCAACTATCTGTCAAGACCATTGCAATCACAGCAATGCTATGACTGATGGATGGCTTTTCCTGGGGATATTGACAAAAGGAAAAGGAGAGAAAAGTAGTCAAGCCAAAGCTATCCACCAGTACTTCTGTTTTGCTCATCATGAGATGCTACCAGATGAGGCAATTGGGATTGGCAACAGGGATAGCAAAATCTTTGCTGTTTTGCTTTCTACTAACTCACATATGGATGAAAAAACATTGGGGAAATTCACGGATTAGCATCAGAATATGAAAAAGTCCCCTAGTTTGATTTTTCCCTGCTGATATAGATATTGCATCCTTTCCCCAAAGCAGCACATTGCACGTAAAACTGATATTTGCTGTCAATATCAATAAAAGCAGTCAGAAGGAACATGAAACATCATCACAATATAATGTCCACAGTTAAGTCAACAAATAAGTGGTCTGTATTAGCATTACCTTAATGCACTATAACTTCTAGACAGATCCACTCAAGAGAAAATTATAGAAAAAACCCTGTAGCTCAGCCTATGACCCTTCAGTGACAACAATTCTCCTAGTTCTTTTTGATGTAAGACTGCCTTTATTGAATTTCTTACCACTAACCTTTGGCTCAACTTAAAAAAATTCCTCTGCCTCTTTTAGATTTAGAGTTCATTTCTTATTTATCTGTCAAGGTGCCAAACTAAATATATTTAGTTCTTTTAATCAATTCTCATAAGTCAGTGCTCTAATCTAATTACTTGTTTTAACTGTTTACAAAAAAAAAGCCAAATCCTTGTTTTTAAACCACTCTGACTTCAGACATATTTAAGTGTGCTCCAAAGTTTATGGCATAATTATCATTTAGCTCAGTTTCCGATGCACTGTTATTCATGTACACTGCCAAATGTTATGGTCGCTATTATAAACACAGATTGTGAATGTCAAATGTTCATAGACTTAGATAAGAAGGTAGACCTATATGATTTCACAAGAATCTGCAAAGATCTCAGTATTCATTTATAGGCTAAGATTGCAGAGACCAGGACTTTCTGTTTCCTGTTTTATCAGGAAGCTTCATACTTTTGCTTCTTTGTTTCATGCTGAAAGAAGTGGAAATGTTATCAGTCACTTGGAATTTCCTTTCCAAAGGGGTTAGAGAAAGCTATCTCTGTCACACAGATTACAATTCAATTTTTTGACCATGATAACTTTGTCAGCATGAGCAGCAATGTGTATATTAAAATAAAAATCAGTGATTGTATATTTTCCCATAATCAAAAAAAAGATCAGAATCTATACTTGGGTAATATCAAAATGACATGAAAGAACATGCCAGATTGCCAGAATATTTCACTGAACAAATATATGTTTTTTAAAAAGTGAGAGAAAGAACAGAAATTTAATTAACATTAAGCTTGTTGATGCAGCCTTGAAATCTGCTGCTTAAAGCCACAAGATAGAGGCTCAAGATGGAACACACTGAAGCCTTTTGTCAAATGCATCTAACCATAATAGGAACGTACTTATTTTGCTGTGTCTCCATGATGCTGCCTTAACCTTATCCTTACCTTACATGTGAGGATAACTTAAAACATGATCTGTTTTGTTCTATTCTATTGTTAAAGTAGTATTTTGGCCCATAAATCGCTAGATATTAGCCAATTATTCTGTGAGTGTAAGCCCTTTCTGCAGAGGAAGGGAAGTGCCTAGTCTCTGTGGGCCAACTGGTGCAGGCATGCCCCACTTGCTCTTAGTTTTTCTCCAGGTAGAATTAGCTGCTGCATCTGGCAGGTCTCCGTCATGTATTGATCAACTGTTGAGTAGGATTGGGAATATACTGTAACTTTAGCATTCTTCAAAACTACAGTTTTCACAAATGAAAGATATGTTTAATTTCTGTAAAATGGATGTAGAATAATTACACTCTGATATTGTGAATGAATGCAGTTGCTTGCTTGCTGACACTGAGATGGTCATGGCTATTGGAGAAAAGACTGTGGCATTAATAAAACTATAGAATACCATCTGATCCAATAAATATGAAGAGTTATTTGCAGAGACAATTTTCAACAACCCCTATTATGGAAAATCCTCTGAAGGCTATAAAATCATGCTCTATGAGAATAAATACTTGGAAACAGCTTTTTGGATGATGAGAGGAATTGCCTGTTATGACTCTACAAGTAATTCATACCCTCTACTTCTTGGAGATTATCTGATTTGTCTACCTGTCAGTTCACACTCCCTTTCACATTCAGACAAGTGTTTTTGGAAATAAACCAATAGACACCCTGCCAGACTTAATCTACTCACATTCTTTTAGTTTGTAGAGTTCAAAAATGTGACAGAGAGGCCTTCCAGATTACTTTTTTCACACCAAAAGAACTTCACATTTATATAGATTTTTTAAAATTGACTTAAGTAGTCCAACAAGGTACAATGTACAAAACCTCAGTATTTGTGCATTCCTTCTCTTAAGTCTTTCCTGATTGAATTAGCCAATTTTCCACCCTTTGAAGCTCACTCCATTTCAGACATCTGGATATTCATAACATTTTTCCACTCGTTGCTGCTACTTTTCTATTACATTGTTTGAAAGTGTTTGAGTGTTCAATTTTTTTAATGCCTTTACTAAGTTCTTGTCATACCATTTCTGTACTATACAGAGTTCATGTACCAATAAAAATGTCTTTGCAGAATTTCTTCTGGAGCAGGAATAGATAATTGCTTTGGCTATTCCTCATCCAAAAAACCTCATGATGCTATGTGAGTCATAAGGGAGGTACCAGTCTCAAATCAATGCAGTCTCTGCATATGAAAAAGACCACAGATAAACTTTGGAAGTTGTACCCATCAACTGTGATGTCTGACATAAGTTTAGATGGTTTAAAAAGAAGACTGGACAATTTATAGAGGACCAAGTAGCTGTTAGCTCTCAATTAGCAGTTTAAATCCTGGTGACTTTTCTTGGAAAAGTATGGAAGTGGCTTGCCACTCTCTTCTTTCAATACATTTTTTTCAGCTTCTAGCTTTGGGATTTCTTTCCTTCCAAATATTAATAATATCCATCCCTGCTTAGCATTTTGATATCAAAGCCAGATAGTGCTACCACTAATTTTAGACATTGCTAGGGGTGATTTCAATTGAATCTATAACATAATTTGTTTTAATCTTAGCATGATTATTAAACCTTTCTATTGTGTTTAAACTACCCACAAATTAATAATCCTGAGTTAGCATATATTTGAATACAGAGCAAGGTCTATATTTTGTGACTAATATGCAACTGTTAGAAGTTTTTGCACTGCAGCCTTAAGCTAATGGATACCTGTGTGTAAATAAAGCTAGCTTAAGAAATCTATTTTTGGGTTTTATCCCTTTCACTGCTTTGGCCAAAGGATGTTCTGAAGTTCTGTCTGGAGCATATTTACCATAGCTTTACTTCCTTTTCCCTTCCTGAGCTAGAAGGGAATGTGGCAGAAATCTCATCAATTTAACCCAGTTTAAAAACAAGAAAAAGGAAATAGGCCACCATTTCAGTGAAGCTATAAACAAGCCAACAAAATTCCTAGCTTTTCACTATTCAATTTATAAATTTGGAAAAAAATCATCATCGAGGTCAGGGACATGGTATTCCTGCCCCAGTAATGCATAATAATCAATAGCAGTGGAGGTATTATCTTACAATAAACTGAAGTGAGGCAGATGAAAAGACAGCACTACTTGAACTGCCCACTATTTTTTATGTGTAGCAGAAAAAGATAGGCAAAGATTGGTTTCCTCTGCCTTCCATAAGGGAGAAAAAAGTGATAGAGGTCAATGCTGTGCATTGCTACCCTTGAAAAATAGTCAGTGACTTGTACTTAAGAATAGGAATAATAACAGAGTTGGAAGGGATCTTGGAGGTCTTCTAGTCCAGCCCCCATTTCCAGGCCCTGGAGTACATCTGGGTCCTTAATGTTTTTTAAAACGTATTTATGATGGATGAGTGGATGAAAGCTAAAAGACGTCCAGCTGCTAATGTCACAGAGGGAAAACAAAAGTTTGGGGCTGCAAATTCCAGATTGGCACATGGAATGTCAGAACTGTGAATAAAGGCAAACTTGAAGTTGTTGAGAAAAATGTAAGGTCTAACACTGGCATTCTGGAATGAATGGACTACTTCATTTCAGAAGAGCGGCTACTAACATACAAGAAAATAATAGAAGAAACTGAGCAGCCACAATTATGTTAATAGGGCGCCATAATCAGTGCTCACTACACCCTAAACATGACGGAACTTGAAAAAGATGAGCTAATGATTTTGCTTTCTTTAGCTTGTGATTTTGCAAGAAGCAGCTAAGTTGCATGTCAACATTTTAATAATAATAATAATAATAATAATAATAATAATAATAATAATAATAATAATAATGTTGGAAGGGACCTTGGAGGTCATTTGGTCCAACCCCCTGCTCAGGCAGGAAACCCTATACCATTTCAGACAACTGGCCGTCTTATCTTTCTTTCTTTCTTTCTTTCTTTCTTTCTTTCTTTCTTTCTTTCTTTCTTTCTTTCTCTCTCTCTCTCTCTCTCTCTCTCTTTCTTTCTTTCTCTTTCCTCTTATATAATTTGATTTTTGTATTATTAGTTCAGTAATATCCATATGTAAATCATTTTCTAGATTGTTGGAAGAAGGTCTTTGATGTAAACATTTTGTGTTTGTTTGTTTGGGCCGTATTCTATTTGCATTTTTCTTTCATTCATTTTGGGCACTATAGATACATGTTCCATTTACTTAGCGTAACATATCAGTTTCCTAAAATTAGTAGGACATGTATTTCTGATGCTGTGTCAACAACTGTAGGTTTTAAATAAAGGATTCCTATGTAATTACTGTTTGCTGTAGTATTTGTAAACAATAAGGAATTTTAATGTAGCATTATATAATAATTGATAAATAAATGTATAATAGGTGGTAGCCAAATAAGTGGAATGCTGGGAGGTTTCTAGCTTAGAAAGAAGTGGAAGTGGGTTGGAAGATAATAATTTTACGGGAGTAGCAGATATTAACATGCTAGCGTAGAATCTTCCTCTAGGATTGTTTAAAAAAGAATAACAAATTGCAAACTGTTATTATTAAAAAAGATGTTGCTTGTTTGCAGCATAATCTTTGACAAAGTTCATACATGTATACATTTTATGTGTGTGTGTGTGTGTGTTTGTATGTCTTGGATTATGTATATCTGTTAAATTTTGATTCCTTTTTTTTAAAAAGGGGGGTTATGTGGAAAGAATATGCTTTATGGTGGATCAATAATTTCATTACAAGCATGTAGGTTCTAAGATAACTAGTGAGTGTCTAAGAATCTCTTTCAGTTTCTGTTGTGAAGTTGATTAAGTAACTTTGGGTCTAAACTACTTAACAGGCTGTTGTGGTATTAACATTGGGGGGGACAGAAGACTTTTTAGTAGACTTTTTAGTCTACTATGAGCTAGGATTTTAAGACTATTGTAAAATATATATTAAATATTTTTATTTATTAAACTATTTTATCCAATGTCAAATTTAGATTATGTTTATAACTTGCTTTTCGGCCTTTGGGCCATAAATTAAAATGATTGATTGAACTAAATTAAGAATATGGACTGTCCAAACACTGGCTAAAACATCAGAAACATCTGTTAGTATATTGTTACTTTGAAGAACATTATAATCAAATATAATACTTGCATTTTTATATTAAAAAAATTGACAACAAAGCTGCTGTTAGAAATCAATGAAACAGTCCACTGTTACTCCTCAACTCAATAGGTTTAAATTTGGTTGTGAGGAGGTCGTCTAGATGATTTCCATAGGCTGCGCTAAGTCTGGTCCTCACTCGTCACCTCTACTCGATTCTTTAAAAACGGAGGATCGATTTGAAAACGTGGAAGCTTTAAGAAGGAGAAGGACTTTTGGAAAGAGGTCGCTGAAGGAGCCGTTATAGTTGTCCTAAGACCTAAGTAATATAACAGGCCCATAACAAACTTCCTCGTTTCTCCGTCAAAAGTGAAGACAGCCGGGAAAGAAGGTAATGAGTTTTCTATCAGTTCAACGGACTGACTCTCTCTCTCTCTCTCTCTCTCTCTCTCTCTCTCTCCTAGTATTTCTGGGAGGAACTCCAAAAGGGGGAGGAGGGGAGAAAGGGAGGGAGGGAGGGAAGCAGACAGCCTTGGGAATGAAGATTAGGAAGGTAAAGAGAAGCGCGCTATTTTCTTCGCTCGCTTGGTGAGCGTTTAAACCCTTTTTGCCTGGTAAATGTATTAGCCCTGGTGCTTCGGTTCTGGAGAGACAAAGGAGCCCCGCCGCAGGCCAGAGAGCGGAACTGTTGTGAAAGTGTGGAAGAGAGAGGAAGAGCGGAGCAGCAGCGAAGTCTGTGAAAAGCGCCTCTCCGGGGCTGCTCCCGAAAAGAGGCAGAGCTGCGGCTAGATGGAGAGAGGAAAGCTCCGGGCGGCAGCGTCTGTTTGCCTGCATCCGCTTCCCTGAACACTAACAAGCCTTTCAGGGGAATCTGTTTTGCCCCCAGCAGAGCTACATGGCAACCCCCGCGGTCTGAAAGAGAGGATCTGAAAGACTCTTGGAGAAGAGTAACTTGCTGCAAGAGTAAGTTTCATTGCTGTTCTGAGACTCTTGACATCCTGTATGTGTCTAGATCTGGGAGACAGGCAGGCAGGCAGGCTGTATTAATAGTGTGTAGATTGTACACATCTTTTTGACTTTTCTGTATCAAGCACTCCCAGGCATTGATAACTGCCATTATTGTTGAAGAATGCCCCCCCCACCCCATTCCCAGGGACAAGAGAGCTCATCTACTTTCAATCCATAGGTTCATCTTCAGAATCTCAACAGTCCCTTCTAACAGAATGTGGTTAGTTTTGTTCTTCACTGAAGGGGCTGTTACTGACACATATACTCTCACCTTTAAAGAGAAGAGTGACACGCACACAAAAAAACAGTAGAAATGTGCAAAGCGATTTTTAAATATGTGTTTGGGAAGGATCAGCAAGATTTCTGTTGCTGACGACTCACTCTAAGAATGTTGGATACCTCTGGTCTTTTCTGAGAGCCCACTAATAATGTGTTTCTCCTCCCATTTTCTTTTTTAGGGTCACAATGAACTGGACACCAGTTGTGAGCTTAACTGTGTTATGGGCAACATGGCTAGTGTGTGGCTCACATAAGCCAATGAGGCAAGCTGTGAGAGGGAGTGTTGGAGTCAGAAAAGAACCTGTGGCCTACAAGAGCAATTTCAGGAGATCTATTTCAACCCAGCCCAGTTTGGGCAAGATGCCTCAGAGACGTGTAAATCTTTCTGGGAGGTATTGGCAACGTCCCCTTGTTAAAAGGGATTCTTTGCAACCTAAAAACCTAGCAGCGTCTTCCTCAAAAAATAAATCTCAGGTTCAGATAAGGACTGGCGAGATAAAAATACGGCAGATGAAAAGACCTAAGTTGGAAATGATTAAAGATGAAGGAACATCCACTGCAGTCCAATCACGTGTTGTGCGTTTTCCATTAGGGTCCAGTTCTCCCAATATCTTGGCTAGCTTTGCAGGCAAGAATAGAGTCTGGGTCATCTCTGTTCCTCATGCCTCAGATGGCTATTACCGGCTCATGATGAGTCTGCTGAAGGACAATGTCTATTGTGAGCTAGCGGAAAGGCATGTCCAGCAGATTATACTGTTCCATGGGGAAGGTGAAGAAGGTAGTAAAGTTAGGAAGATATCCCCTGAAGGGAAAATCCTAGAGCAGCCTCTAGATCCAAGCCTCATTCCCAAACTCATGAGCTTTTTGAAACTAGAGAACGGGAAATTTGGAATGGTGTTGTTAAAGAAGACGTTACAAGTTGAGGAACGGTACCCTTACCCAGTAAGGTTGGAAGCTATATATGAAGTCATTGACCAGAGTCCCATCAGGAAGATTGAGAAGGCAAGGCAAAAAGGCTTCATTCAGAAATGTAAAGCAGCTGGAGGAGAGGGCCAGATCATCAAGGAAGGGATCAATGGGGGCAGCAGCACAAGAGCAGCTCCCAGTGGTGGTCGTGTCCAGTCATTCCCGAGAAAGGAAGAAACAAGAAAAGGCAAAATGCAACCAACCAGAGTGAAAACTGTGAAGAAAGTGGCGGTGGCCACAGTGCCATCTCTTTTGCCCACCATAGCTAGAGCCACTACCTTCCCTCCAACAACCACAACTCTCAAGCCAATTGCCAGAATAATGACAATACCAAGCAGACCCACAACCACCATTACAACTACTCCAACTACACAGAGAATATGGACCACAAAGTCACTCACCCAACTTCCCACAGAGCCCAAGACAACTATCGCTCCTGGGACAGAGACATCCCTTTCCATGTGGAAAGAAAACCGCAGAGGAAAGCATCCAGGTCAAAGACAACCAACAGCTACTAAAAGACCCAGGAAAGCCAGTCGTTATGACACTTACACAGAAATCCCAAGGGCCACCTCAGATCAATATACCAAGGCAAATGCTGGCAGATTCAAAGACAATCGGACAGACAAGAAGGAGAGTCGGGACCCTGGCATCACAGCTGGCCAGCAGAAGCCTCCTAAAAGCAAGCAGTCCAAACAGAAAGCCCAGGATAAGATACTGAGCAATGAATATGAAGATAAATATGACTTAGGGCAGCCTACCATTCCTCATTTGGAGGAAAGCATCCCCATAGGAAATATTCCACCCAAGAAAGCCAAAGAGTCAAAGAAACGCATCCCTTCAAAAAAATCTGAAAAGAAGAAAGAAAGATATGACAAGAAAATTGAGAGGCAGGCCAAGAAGGACAGAGCTGAAAGGAAAAGCAAGCAAGAGAAAGAGCGCAACAAGAAAAACAAGAAAGGGAGCAAAATAGAGAACGAAGGAAGCCTGAAACCCCATGCTAAGTCTTTTGCACAGAAATCTGTGACAAACCTTCTGAACTTCTTTGAAGGCAAAAGACGACTTTTGGTAAGTAGATTATCTCTGAACATACATCACTCACATCTATTCATAACTAAGTCTCTTAATGAGACCCTATAAATATAGACTTTTCTTTCTAAACAGGCATCTATTGCATTTGTTTGGCTTCTGAAAGTTTTCGATGGCAGCCAATATTTTGACATTTTCATTTTGATGATACCATAATATTAACTTTTCTCTTAATCAAGCATGATGAACCTATAGTTTTCTAGATACTCTGTTATTCAAGTTCTATCATCCCTCATGTTGGCTGAGATTGTTGAAATTGAAGTCCAGCAATATCTGAAGGACTGCATTCCTCTACTTGAATTGCCTTCTGAGAAAGCCAATGTTATTCTTGTAAACCAAAGGTGCTGCCAGAATGGAAGAGGCCTTGGGAGTGACATTTGAGTGTTATACATGCACACTGTCCTTTCCGCTTCCACCTGCATTCTTCCCACTCATATTTGCATATATTCCCTACCTTCTGTCCATTTTCATTCCTTTTACAAGTATTGGGAGCCTTCCTTTCACCAGCATGTAACTTTTTAAAGAATTTTTGGTCACCTCAGAACAAAGACACTCATTTCTGCAGAGAGTTGCTAAGGTAAAGCGCACGAGAAAGGCAAGATAGGGTCTCTGCTCAACTGTGGGCCCTTACGTGGTGCAAAGTCTACCTCTGCACTCATCCAGCTGCATCCAGCTGCACCACTAAGGCAAAAAATTGTGCATTGATAGAACAGCTCTTAGGAAGGATTTTTTAAAATTTCTGTGGGAAAAGTCTGTTTTTACAGATCAATCTTTACTGTCTATGTTGTTGAAGTATATAGTAATGAATTAATCAAGTCTTTTAGTTAGTTGAACTGGGGCTACCTACCAATTTCTCTTCACTGTATTCTAGTGCCAAATTTGCTGCTGAAGAGGAAAGACCTTTCAAAATAGTCCTAAGATATGGGCAGAAAGAGAAAAATGTCACAAAGTCATGTTACACAAGTGAAGGTTCACACATGAAATATTGCACATATCCCCGAATGTTTAGGTTTTTTTTTAATGTGCTGAATTCACAGACACAGCTGTTACTATCTTCTGCTTTTTTTCCAAGAGATGTCTTACATTGCCATATCTAAGAAAGTTTTCCATATTCAGTTTTACACCTGGGCTGCATACCTGCTGGAATAATTGCCTAGGAACCTACACTTACCAATAATGGGTGAGACTAGACTCAGAATGGTTGGGGACCCTTCTGTCTTCATTTGACATTTTATAAAAGAATTATGCCATTCCCCCTTTCACATTTTTTTTCTTCCTGGCAACCTCTAGGGCAACATTTTCAGGTGTAAAATGTTCAGGTCAAGTGCACTGTTAGCTTACTTTGCCACTTTGCTCTCAGTCAGCAAAATAAGGGCCATTGCAAATTTGGGGCATGGCTTCCATACTGGGTTTATAGTATCTTGTTAACCAAAGGCTTTGTGCTCCCTGACTGGGAGGCGATATTTTCAAACTGCCTAGTCAGTGGTGTGGCTGATATATCTTGTAGTCAGGGAGCTAAGGATAAAGAGTCTAGCCGCATCTTCCAAGAGGTTGCTTGAGTTCCTTTGCCAGTTGTTGAACACCAGTTGTTTCCATAGCAAAAAGAATCAGTATAAAAACATTTAAAACACTTCTGGGCTGAGGATAAGATGTTAGCATATGAAACATTAGCATCCTCTGATTAAGAGGGAATACAGATTGCCAAGGAGTGCCAATGTAAACTGCAAGTACCATAAGCACAGGATTTAGAGTGATGAACTACAGGCTGCATTTAAAAGTGGGTAGGTCCCAGAATTAATAAAGTACAATTAATATGATTACTTCTTATATTTTTAATAATCCCCTTCTGTCATAGAGATTTTTAAAATGTAAACATTAGTTTAAGGACAGTGGACTATTCACATTCTATAACTTCAGAAACAGATTATTTCATGTTCCTAAATGTCAGACAAATTAACCGTTTGTTCCTTTTTCAATCAT